>CM028129.1:1453135000-1453796250 GCA_016271365.2 Neoceratodus forsteri | reverse complement strand
CTGAAACAAATGCTAGCTGCTATTAACTTGGTCACAACGGGATGAAAGGCAGCCCGCCTTTGTCTAGTTTCTCGAGGTTGATCCTGTGTGATCCTGATCTTCGAGGCCTCCCACATAATTATTTGCAACTCCTTCACCTTCGCTAAAACATGCTGCTTCTCAATATAACTGAGGAACTTGATAATTATCGGTCGTGGAGGAGATCCTGCAGAAGGTTTCGGTCTAAGAGACCGGTGGGCCCTTTCTATGTGGTATTGAGGGTTTAATGGGGAAGGGCCCACTACCTTGTGGAGGAATTTCTGTATAAAAGTAATGTCATCCTCACCTTCCTCGGAATCTGGGAGCCCAAATATCAGTATATTGTTCCTTCTGCTTCTCCCCTCCAGGTCTTCTGTCTTGAGCTGAAGTTTGTGGAGCTGCTGCCTGAGTAAGGCTACCTCAGGGTCGACTTTCTCCCTCCATCTCTCTTGCGAGGCTATCTTAGCTTCTGAGTCGGCCACTCTGGACTGGAGGCCTGTAAATTCTTTTTGATCGATTTCAGCTCCGAGGTTATGTCTGCTAGTGATTCGCGGAAGGGTAACAATTCTTGTAAGAACCTCTCTTCTGATAGCGGTGTAGTGGAGGTGCTAGGTACATTTGACTTGCTGGGATTTCCTGATCCCTGGCTCCTCGATTTCTTGGAAGACTTCTCTGGAGTGGTAGGCGGAGTGTGCCGCATTGCGGCCTGTTTCATTTCTGACTCCATGATCGCGGTTATACTACGCGATCACTAAATTAACACTCCCATGCTATTTCGAGGAGGAGGAGTAGTATTTACTAGACCTGCAATTTGTTCAAATCGCTCTCTTTGTACTTGTTTAGCTGGTTAGTTGGAGGCGGTAGAGCGGAGCTCGAGATCAGTGCAGCTGCTAGCTTGACTGCATCACGTGATCTCCCTCAGAACAAGGCAATTTGAAGCATGCAGTATTTAAATGCCCTTTATTTAAAACAGTTATTTATTTATTTATGTCTTTGTTAACCGGGTAAGCGCACTGATCCAAATTGCTAGGCACTATAATGAAGAACTCTTACATGTCACCAGACAGATTTCTGGTCTCCCTCTTTTGCTCTGGTAATTGTGAGATCCAGCCAAAGCTCTTGAGGGTCTTCTTATTTCTAAATTTATAGTAAACTAATGCTCATTACAGTCACCTAATTGTCAGTGCATGCAGCAATATAGCACATGTATTTGTATATAGCTTACTCTGCATATCCAGGGGTGTAGGTAACCAGATGCAAACATGGTTTATACATAACGGGTTTTATATCAAGTGATAGTATCTATTGAACTTGCCTTCAGTGACATGAAAGCTATGTTGAACGTTTTGTCTTATGCTTTATGATTAATGTATCATTTTTCTACTCAGGGCCATGTTGTACTTTTGCTTGATAATGTTTTTAAATTATCATGTACTCTTTTTGTAAAAGCGCTAAGCTGGTCAATAAACTTCCCTGCCTTGACTACAGACTGCTAATGTGTCAATATGAGTGTCCAAATCATTTTTCTGATAATACCACCCTCCAGCTCTCTCACACTAAAAGTTCAAGAGTTTCCCAGAACAATCATTTTTTTTAGACATTCAAAATTCAGAAAAGATGAGAAAAGCCAGGGACCCAAGAATGTGTTGTTTATTTTTGGCAACCAAGTAGGTCCACTGAGTACAAGTACCCATTTTCTGTGATGGCCTAGGTGCCATACACAAATAAATACAATATGCAAAATATCTATCAATAATACAGTTCAAATAGTACATGGTCAATATAAAACAGAACTCAACAATCAAGCATTAAAACGTGAGTGAGTACAAGTATTCAGCAAATACATTTTCACAGTGTTTTTAAAACAGGCTATAGTCCAGGCTGTTCTAATTTGCAATGGTTGTACATTCCATGCTTTCAGGGCAATATATAAAAATTAATTCTGGGATATGTTGATTTTACACTTCGGAACTGTCAAATTTTGAATAATGTTTGCTTTAGTGATGCCACAACCTGTTTGAATGTGGATTGACTTTAAATTTAATGACACATTACCATTTAAGATTTCTCAAAGGAGCCGGCCCACCAGCACAGTGGATGGATTTCCGCTTGCGACGCCAGTGACCCGGGTTCGGGAACAAGCCCAGGAGCTGGAGGGCCGGCCGGGGGACTTGAGCATCCTAAGGACTGCTCGTTCTCTCTGGGGAGGGGAACAAGAGCTCAGTTTGTCTGGCCCCGGTAGAGACCGAGGTACAGCAAGCCCGATGCTCAACAGAGGGCGACGTGCCAGACGTCGGTGCTTCAGTGCCTTGATGTCCGGGGACTTGGCATGCCGAGAGAACATACTGGCCCCGGAGACAGCATTCTGATGAAATACAGAGATGCATTGGGGGTAAGGGCTCCCACCCCATACCCACCTGGGGGGGTTACAACCACAGCTCCATGGGGAATGGACTACACTGGTCACCAGGTAGGTGAGCAAGGGCTGATAAGGCCGTAGGTGTCTCCCGAAGAGGGGAGAGCCGCGAGGAAGGGGAGAATAAAGAGAAAGTAAAAAAAAAAAAAAAAGATTTGCAAAGGAAAGTTGTCTGTGAGTATAATACTATTTTTCTAAAGAGAGCCATTGAAATTGATTATGTAAAGTAAAATGATGTGTATTTTGATTTTCTTTTAAGTAGATTGTACAAATACGGTTTAATAATTTATGAACTCTAGACAATGTAGTGGAATTGTCAGCTGACCATAGTCCACAACTGAAATGAGATATGCTTGAGCAATAGGCAGTAAAGAAGAATCAAAGATGCTGTCTCTCAATGATACGGCATGTCTAATAACTTATTCATTGCCTTAATTAACCAAGCTGTGTGTAATGAGTAACTGAGTGAACACTCTAATGCCAAGCACAGGTACTGTACTTATATGGTGTAATATTTTCTAAGCAGATGTTATCCAGAGTATGAATTGAAAGTTGCAGGATTTTTTTTTTTTGAATATAGCTGTGAAGGTTAGTAAAAAGCATAGCCTTAGTGTGTGTGTGTGTGTGTGTGTGTGTGTGTGTGTGTGTGTGTTTATATTTAAAATAGGGCAATGTTTTTTTAATCCAGGTGTGAAAGACAGTACTTTCTTTGAGTGTTTGATGGCATTTGTAACTTCTTTGGCAGCAGAGTAAATTACAGCATCACACACATATAACACTGTTTTGCAAGTATTTTTGTTATTTGCATAACCTGGTATGGCCCACTGGGCACATGGCCAATTTACAGTGGTGACCTGGGAACACTGGGGAGATTAAGTGACTTGTTAAGAGTCACACAGAATACAAGTGGAGGTTGTGGGAATCAAACCCAGGTCTGTTGGATGTACCAAGCTCTTTCAAAGTTTGTTACTCTGATCTCTAGGTTATACCACCAGCCCCTCAGTATCAGGCAAATCATTGATACAAAGGCTGAACAGCATGGGGCCCAGGACTGAGACCTGTGGTATCCCAATGCTAGTCTACTTATGTGTATAGAACACATCTTCCACCTTTATTCTACACTCTCTCTCCTGTCTAGATAGCTTATGAACTGGTTCAGGATGGCTTCAGACAGCCACAGAGCTCACAGTTTAATAAAAAGTAACTTATTATTTACTAATGCCTTGAGAATAAATTTATCAGTATTTGTTAAATTAGTCACCAATTTTCAAAACTCTGTGGACCTTTTATTCTTTCAGCATTGCTTATCTTTAAAGCAGTATTTGCTGTTTTGCTATAATTCTACACCTTTTTCTTTTGGTCTTACAACTAATCAGTAGTCTCATCCTTGAATCCATTCTCAATCTTGATCTCTCATTAATTCAAGAAGCTGATTTGTAATCCAGCCATTCAGTCTAGAACCCACTCTTAATTTGTGAATTTGTTAAAGTACATTACATATTTTATCTATTGTATGTATGAAAAAATCTAATGCACTATCTGTATGAGGCATGGCATCAATAAACGTCCAATCAACTTTCTTCATCTGATTCCTATGTACTGGAACAGTTGAATTTGCTAGGTTCCTAAAAATGCACTTCAACCTTATGCTATTTGACCAGCAGCATTAGAATGGTAAATGGTTGCTGTGTCTGATTGGGTGCCCAAGCAAGTTGTCCTGCTTACATTATAAACTAGAATCCGGACTAAAAGATTTTGCACTTTTGTAATTAATTCTGGCAAGAGACCGAATAGTTTGAGACAGATTAAGCTTAGACACCATGCACATTTTTGTGACATCCAGTCAATTTGCATTAAAATTGCCTTCAATCACATTCTCACTATCTTGCTTGTTTTTTTGTGCAAAAAGAGCATACTACTGTACTGTACTTTTAGTCCATCCTCAACACGAGAAGGCGGAGAGTGAGTTGCCCCAACGTATAACCTCTTGGAACCTTCCAGGAGAACTTCAACACTTACAAATTCACATCCAGGGCTCCCATCAGTCAGTTCATTCCCCAAAACACATTTAAAACTTTCTTTTATATATAATACACCATGGAATAGATTATATTTTGCCAAATTAACATGTTTATCAGAGATTTTCCTTGTAAGTCATGTTTTCAAAAGCATTATAATATCAAATTCATACATTTTGATCCAGGCCTGTAATCGATCCAATTTTGGAAGCAAACTTTCTATGTTAACATGTCCTGTTTTTATACTATGTGGTGGAAAATGGAAGATTTGTTTACTGAGTCAGATGCACCCAGACCAACCAGGCCTGGATTTGGGTGGACTTTGCCAGAGAGAAGCAATAATAAATAAATTAACAGTTTCTTCAATCTTGAATGACTCTAAATCAGCTTTGACTCAGGAAATGTTAATACCTTGAAGTTCTGAGAATTTGTTAAAACACCACTTATCTGTAAAAGCATATTAAAACAAAATAAATGTCAAGCCCTATTGTTAGACCATTAATTAGTTTCTTCCTGCTTGGAACACTGGCTGTTTCTGTTCCAGAATGTACAATACTAATATTAAAGAAAAGCAGCTGTGCTGAGCACAAGTCAGACACCTGGGCCGGATATTCAAACTGCACCATTCTGAGGCGCAAGCCCTTGCGCTGCTCAAAATAGTTGCACAGGGGTGGCAGGCGATATTCAAAGGAGTTGCGCTGATGCAACTCCTTTGAATATCACCCAACCACAACCACTGTGCATGGCGCAGTGGAACTTGCGCCACCGCAAGTTGTCAGAGTTGAGCATTAAACTTGCGGTGGCGCCAGTACCATTGCGCCATCATACCAATTCCGATATTCAAAGGTGACATGCAAATGGGGCCATAATTCATGCAAGGCGCGGGGGCCATTTGCATCTGATTATGGCTCCATTTGCATGCCATTAGCATGTAGGTGCGCTGATCCCGAGGACTTGCGCCTGGCCGCCCCCTGCCAGGCAGCAGCCGTCGAGGACCAATACACCCTGCAGCCCGATCGCGGGCTGGCTTGAAAACACCCCCGCCACATCTCCCAATGCCCGATCGCGGGCAGAGCGTATCCTGACAACCCACCCTGCCCACATCTCCCAATGCCCGATCCCTGGCAAATGTGAAACAACCCCCAGTGCCCGATCCGGGCAGAATGTAAAGACCCCCCAACCGAATATCTCCCTGGTGGTCCAGTGGACCGTAATGCCCGATCGCGGGCAGAATGTCCAGTGACAACCCCCAAACATCTCCCTGGTGTCTAGTGTCCCCACCCCACCCCACGAAGCCCCACCACCCGCTCCCCGGCAGCCGGTGGGCGGCAGCATCCACCCGCCTGCCACCCGCCGCCCGCCGACTGACTGTCCGGTAGGGCTGCCGCCCGGTGGTGCAGAGCTAGAGCCAATGGGCGTGCAACCCGCTAGTACATGACAGTCCAATTTGTGAATGGTTCATTCACAAATCTGGACTATCATCCTCTGATATAAACTGCGCCAGTGGCTCTGGCTCTGCGCCAGTGTCAAGCTTCGGACAGTCAGGTAGCAGGGCGGCAGGCGGGTGGGATGCTGCCGCCGCCGGCTGCGGGGAGGCGGGGTGGTGGGGCTTCGTGGAGTGGGTGGGGTGGGGACACTAGAACACCAGGGAGATGTTTGGGGGTTGTCACTGGACATTCTGCCCGGATCGGGCATTACGGTCCACTGGACCACCAGGAGATATTCGGGTTGGGGGTTTTTACATTCTGCCCGTGATCGGGCACTGGGGGGTTGTTTCACGTTCTGCCCGCGATCGGGCATTGGGAGCTGTTTGGGAGGGGTTGTTTTTACGTTCTGCCGCGATCGGGCATTGGGAGATGTTTGGGGGCTTGTTTTACGTTCTGCCTGCATCGGGCTGGTGAGGCACAGAGACTGAGTTGGGGGCCAGCCACGGGTGGCAGCTGCTGTGTTGTGCCCTGCAATACAGCAGCTCACCTGTGGGTGGCCCTCAGCGTGATCCTTTTTTGGCTCAAAGTTGTGCAGGCGCAGGTTGGGGGTTGCGCCTGCACAACTCTGCACAACCCGACTGAATATCGGGTTGCGCAGTTTATGCATGGTTCCTCCCCCTCCTGTTGAGCATGCATTCATTTGCATTGCACTGTTGCTCAACCTGTTTTCAGTGGTGCAACTGCCTCCTGCTGAATATCGCAGAATGGCGCAATGTAGGACTTGCGCATGGCGCAACCCTTTTGAATATCTGGGCCCTGGTGCATAATTAGTTTCTGTCTCAAATCACTGTCCCAGTGCTCAGACAAACTGTGAAAACTTGTTAGTGTAACCACAGTTAAGAGCAGCAGTTTCACGCTGGTTGATCATTGTAAATATTCCCCCCACACCCCTCCTGGTGCCTCCTTCACCACTACAACAGTCCTTTCCCAAAACACCCACTGCCTGCCTCTTCCACCTCCTTTCTCCCACCCCCTTCCCCCTTCCTTCCTGTTCCTCTTGGCTTACCTCCCCCCTTTGGCATCCTGGCTTACTCACTTCCTACTCCCTTAATTTTGAGCTTCTCAATAGGCTCTTCTCCCCCTCCTCCTCTCCCCTACTGAAATAAAGCTCTACCCGTCACATTAGAACACACAAGTCCAAAAATGATCTTTTCTTCATCTTTCTTCTCCTCCTCCTCACAGGTGAAATCAACCAAACCCCTGCCCTTTCACCCCTTCTCCTACCACCCCACCTATTAGCCCATGTGATTGCCCTCCCCCTCTCACTTCAGTCCTCCCTTCTTTCCTAAAGGGCTCCGTCTCGTCCACCTGGATGCCAGGAGCCTCCTCCCCACACTGGACGACTTCAATCTGTGGATTGCTCAGCATTCTCCTGATGTCTTGTGCATCACTGAAACCTGGTTGTCACCCAAGATTTCTGCCTCATCCCTTACACTCCCTGAAATCCACCTCTACCATCAAGAGCGTGGCAAATGAGGTGGTAGTGTTGCCCTAAACATTCGTCAGTCCATCTCATGCATCATTTCCTTTCGTGAATCAATCCCATTGTCTCACAAACTCATCAAAGCCAGCCTATCCCTCTTATCCTCACTTCCAATCTTTGATGGAGTGCACTATGCCTCACCTAGGCTCGCTTTCTCATCATTAGTCTTTTGCATTACCACGACATCTACCCGCACCACCACTGGCTAACTCATTCTTTTAGGTGACTTCAATCTGGATTGACTGTCTGCCTCCCATAAACTTACTCTTCTCCAGTTTACATAGTAACATAGTAGCTGACAGCAGATATGGGCCACTAGGCCCACCTAGTCTCCCTATATTCCGTGCCTGCATCAGCGCCCGCTGACCCTACTTAGTCATTGGATTTCACCTCTCTTCCCCACATCTATGATTCCTTTATGTCTATCCCATGCACTCTTGAATCCCCGTGTTAGCACCCACCACTTCCTGAGGCAGGTTATTCCAAGCATCTACCACCCTTTCCATGAAGAAAAACTTCCTCACATTTCCCCTTATCCTGACCCACTCCACTCTTATATCGTGCCCCCTCATCCTTGTACTACTCTTGTACTGAAAGATGTCACCCACCTGCACTTTGTTCAAACCTTTAAGATACTTGAAGGTCTCTATCTTATCCCCCTTTCCCTCTTCCCTTCCAATGTATACATATTGAGGTCTTTTAATCTGTCATCATATGTTTTATGATGCAAGACCCACACCATCTTGGTAACAGGATGTGGGATAACAGATGGACACAACAGACAACTGTAAAGTTCAATGCACTATTGGCAAGACGCAATGTTTATTTGTTCCAACAGCAACAGAAAGGAAGTGAAGTAAAAGGTTCAAACTGTGAGCAAAATGAAGGCTATATAAAGTGAATAACATTCTGTACCATTGTGGCAAACTTAAGCATTCCATTTCCACCTGTGTGATAAGGCCTCTCGACCCTTCTCACTCCCTGGTCAGAAAACACTGACCCTATGTCATGAATTGCTGAACAGATTATACCTTTATACTCACCCATACAGTCATGTGTCCACAGCATCATCATGTTCGTATAATTTTGTTTTTAGAGCTCCATTTAATTTATATAACATAGGGAGCTCATATTTAAAGCAGCAGTGCAATGAAAAAAAGTTATTCCAAAAAGCTAATTTTCTGCTATGGTTATAAAACATATTGGCAGAACTGTTGATTTGTGTTTTCTGGATGCTTCCTATGCTGTGTACTGTACATCTGCATTTTTGTCTGGACTCGTATCCTCCTTGGGTCCTCAGTATTGTTTCTGTGCAGAAATGAGGTGGGCATCATTTTTTCTTGAGAAATAATTGCTTTATCATGTAAGAATTTTATGAATATTTTAAAGAAAATTGAAAATTTCATCACCAAAATAAACTGGAAGACATCTGGCATCAATTAGGAAGAAAAAAAGGTGGGGTCAAATGTTAACCCATTTTCATTGCACTGCTGGTTTAATTTACACTGCATCAGGTCTGAGCAAACAGAACATATTTTTTGTTAGGGAGAGCTTTAATTTCAAACAGAAAACATTTCATTCGGTTCTAAGGTAACGTGTTGCAGTATAAAGGTAGACACTAGGGACTGCTATACTGGCAGCTGTATGCACACCAGCCTTCTTTTCTCCATGCTTGTGTGGAGTGGGGGGGGGGCAACAGACGTTTTTGTACAAGGAGAGGAGAGGAAAATAAGGCCCACATCAAGGGGCAAGGCTAATCCCTGTCACAATCTTCCCCCCTTAAGAGAGAAACAGTCCTCTTTATGGACTGTTTAACCACCTTCCCTATCCCTGGAAGGGGTTGGAGCTTCCAACCACCCACTACCGCTACCCTGTCTATGTCCTTGTGAAGATGTGGCCTCCAGAACTGAACACTGTTTTCTAGATGAAACCTCACCAGCGTTTTGCACAATGGCATCACCACTTCCCTTCTTCTGCTAGTGATACCCCTTCCTATGTTCCCCAACATTCCATTGGCCTTCCCCACAGCCCTGTTACACTGTTTGACCACCTTCGTCATCCTTAAATCCATTTCTTCATTGGTAACTGTCAGCACTCCCCCCCCCACCATCTTGTAGCTCTGCACAGGGTTTCTTCACACCAAATGCATGGTTTTGCACTTCTTTGCATTACATTTTAATTGCCACACGTTGGATCATTTTTCCAGCTTTCTCATATCCCTCCTCATTCTTTTGATGCTTTTTGGAGTGTCTACTCTGTTGCAGATCTTGGTATCATCTGCAAAGAGGCAAACCTTCCCCTCCAGCTCTTCAGCAATGTCACTGATGAAGACATTAAAAAGGACTGGCCCCAGGACCGATCCTTGAGGCACCCCACTGGTCACCCTCCTCTCCTCGAATTTGATCCCATTTACTACCACCCACTGCTTCTTGTCCCTCAGCCAGTTTCTAACCCAATTTTCCACTTTGTAGCTCACCGCCAGGTTACCTACTGTAGCTTGTTCACCAGTCTTTTGTGTAGCACAGTGTCGATGGCTTTGCTGAAGTCGAGGTAGGCGATATCCACCGTTCCTCCCTGATTCACCTCATTTGTCATCCAGTCAAAAAAGTCAATCAGATTTGTTTGACATGACCTTCCCACTGTGAATCCATGCTACCCTGTATCCTGTGCTCTCATGGTTTCCAGTTGTTCCACAATCCTTTCCTTAAGCAGCGCCTCCATATTCTTACCCACTACTGAGTTGAAACTGACCAGCCTATAGTTTCCTGCCTCCTCCCTGTTACCACTCTTGTGAAGAGAGACTACATTTGCCCACTTCCAGTCCTCTGGAACTACCTCTGTATTGAGTGACTCACTAAACAGGGTCGCTAGCAGTGCTGCTAGCACCATCCATAATTCCTTCAATATCCTGGCGTGTATATCATCTGGTCCCATCACTTTGTCCACCCTCAGTTATGTGAGTTCCTCCAGCACTTTCTCTTCTGTAAAAGGACTAGTGTTTACCTCTCTCTTCCCATTGTTTCTGCTGACTAGTTATGGCCCATGTCCCTCCCCCTCTACTGTGACTACCAAACAGAAGTATTCTTTCAGTATTGATGCTATTTATCGATCACCCTCTACACACAGTACAAGGGTAGAATAGCTCGGCTAGAAGAGCGCAGCCTAAATCGCACCTCCTAAACTACATTTACCTTCAACAGTGAAAGCTGTAGAATAGTGAACGTTAGTAACCGCTACCCTTGTGGCTGTGAAGGGAGGGCAGGAAGTGGAGAAGTAGGGGAAAAATGTGGAGGCTGGCTGAGCTGCTCCCATGGTACAGAGGTGTAAGGCATAAACAGCTCAGCTAGTACAGCTAGAGAGACAAGGGTTCTGTTCCCGGTGTCCTGGCACATGTAATCATAATCCCCCCCCCCCCAAAGTTTGTGGGGATTTTTTTGTTGGTTTTTGTTTTACAGCCCAACAGAATTCCTCCCACCCCCAAGTTTCTGCATTTCTCCGAGTTCCGCCCCCCCACCTAGAAGTTCGTTATTTAAATAACAGGGGTGCAGAGGGCATACACTCCTGCAAAACAAAAGTGTACATTTTGTGTTTTGTGTTTTGGGGAACGGCAGCGGTCATCAGTGTGGTGTACAACCACTACTATGGATGCTGCTTTGTGTCACAGTATTTTGTTCTGGCACTGTTGTTGACAGAGCTCTTTGTACTGCCCTGTTCTTGACAGTGCTTTTACTGCTGGCAGTTCTGACCTAGTACCAATACTCACCCCTTCCTCCCCTTTGAACCTTGTAATCCCTCCCATGGCCTTCTTTCTATCACTACTGTATCTATAACATATCTTGTCCCCCCCCCCAACTTTTTACCATCTGTGCTAATCTCTCCTCTGTTTGTGTCTTTGAGCTCCCAACAGCTTTCCCTGACGCCCTCTGTCTCTCTAGGTACACCGCCCTACCTTCATCCTTCTGAGTCTCCTTGTATTTTCTGAAAGCCCTCTTTTTGTCCCTCACTTTTTCTGCCACCTCCTTTATGAACCATAGTGGTTTGGTCCATCTTTTTCCCTTGTTACTTAGCCTACTGCACTGATTTGTTACCTCCACTATGGCATCTTTTAGGTGTGCCCCCTGGTCCTCAACCCCTCCACCTGGATCTCTTCTTTCTAGTGCTTCTTTGATCCCTCCCTCCATCCTAGCAAATTCCACCCTCCTGAAATCCAGGACCCCTGTCTTTCTGTGGCTCTCTTGTGACACTGTACTGATGCTGAACCACACGGTATGGTGGTCACTGGACCCTAGGTGCCCATCCACCCTGACTTCTTTGATCTTTTCTCCACTGGTCAGCACAAGGTCTAATATTGCCTTGTCCCCTGGTGGGCTCCTGAACCAGCTGCCTGAGGTCTGCCCCCTGCAGGGATTCTATGATGTCTCTGCTCCTGGCTGAGGCAGCTGGCAGGATGGTCCAGTCCAGGTCTGGCATGTTAAAAATCACTCAGCAGCAGTACCTCCTCTTTTTCTGCCATCCAGTGCATTTCCTCCATTATTGCCCTATCAACCTCCTCCCTCTGTGCCACAGGCCTGTAGATCACTTCTGTGAGAATTGCTGTGCCATTTCCTGTCTCAAGTGCCTCTCCCTGTCTACCCTACACTGTTGTCACTTTAATACCTTCTCTGACATAGAGTGTCAGCCGCCCCCCTCCCTTTTTACCCTCCTTATCCGTCTTGTGTAGAGCATATCCTGGTACATTTACCTCCCAGTCATGGTTTCCAGTGTACCATGTCTTGGTAATTGTCACTATGTCCAGGTCCGCTTCTGTCATCAATGCTGCCAGGTCTTTGATTTTGTTTCCCAGACTGCAGGCATTTGTATATATGGCTGTCCATGTGTCGCAGCCTGTGTCCCCTGCATTTCTACCTTTGCCTTTCTGCTCCCTCCTTCCCACCATTTTTTTTTTCTCTCCCGCTGCCTCTTTACCTCTGCCTTATCTCTTGTAATGAGCCCAGGAATATCTGTCCATGTTTCCCAGCCTGTCTCAATTTTACATCTACACTTGCCTTCCTGTTCCCCCTTTCCAACCCTGGTTTCTTTCTTTTGCTGCCTCCCATCCTCTGCCTTACCCCTTGTAATGAGCTCAGGAATATCTATCCACAACATTTCCTCCTTTTCCACCCTGCTAGCAACTCTGGCCTGTGGGGGTGGGCTTCCTAAGTATCCCTGCCCCAGACTGCCCCCCCGGGCAAGTTTAACACTTAGCAAGGAAGCATCCAAACTTTTCATTGAGGACCGCAGTCCCTTCCCTGGATGGATGAAGGCCACTCCCCCCTTACAAACCCCCATCCTTCCATGTGGGTCCCCAGTCCCCAATGGAGCCAAAACCATTATCACCACACCAGGCCCTCAACCAAGTACTGAACTTGCTGATTCAAATATTTCAAGCCTCCCCCATGCTGTGGACTGGCAGCACCTCTGAAAATGTTACAGTGCCTACTACCTCTCCAAGGCACCTACCCAACCCCCTGAAGTCCACCTGCACCTGCTCTATGCTCACCTCCTCCCTGGCTAGGTCATTTGTCCCCCAGATGGATCATGACCTCCAGTTCCCCCCTCCTTGCTACCACTGTAGTGAGCCTGTGGCTTTGCCCCCCCCAAGCTGTGCCTCATGGAAGGCACTTGACCTCCCTCTCCTCCCTGCTACTTGTACCTTGATCCATTCCTCAGATTATTGAGTCCCCCACCAGGATTGCTTCCTGTTCCTCTGGGGTCTTCTACCTCCCACCCCTGGGTCTCCCTTCTGGAGGACCTGCTCCTCCTCCCTTATCTCAACCTCGGGTTCCCTTGTGGGGCATGTTCACTGCTCCAGGACAGCAAAGGAGTTTGTAAGTTGGACCAGATGTGCTTCTTACCCCCCAACCTCCCTGAGTCCACCGTAGTCCAGCCAGCCCTCTGCCTGAGCATCTGCTGTGGCAGTGTCTGCAGAGATGGTTGCCTCTGGGTGGGGGGAAAAGGCCACCAGTACATCTGCCAATGCAGCCTAGACACTTGCTACCTCTGCCCTCAACTGAGGGAGGTGCCTGCATATGGGGCAGCATCGCAGTACCAAGAACATCCTCCTGAAGACTGCATCCCCACATCCACTGCACTGCACCACTCCTTGCATTTTCCTTTCCTGCTGTGCTGTTGACCCCCATTTAGTCCTAGGTAAGCCGTCTTGCTGTTTTATTTATTCTCTCCTCCCCTCCTTTGCTTCCCTTCTCCTCTCTTTCTTTCTTTAACCATGGTACTGTACTATTGAAGAGTTTTCATCTCTGACAATCCTTTAGTATACCAGATTGACCCCTGTAACTGTGCTTTGATCCCTTTAACTGTACTTAGTCTAAGTCTCCTGTGCTTCCTATTGGATGCCTACAAAGGACTATGATCCCTGGGGTGTGTGGGATGGGGGAGTATGGGCAGGAGGGCCCTAGCCCTCAGTCCTGCAAAAAACAATCAGCTTAAATTCAGTTAGCTGTGGCTGCCAAACTAGGACCCCATTCTTACACTAGACCCCATCCCTTTAAAACTGCAGAATGTAAATAAAATTAGCAGAAATGCAAACAAATTAGGAAAAACAAAATATGTTTCCCTTCACAGAATGGATTGCTGTTCAATTCAATTCAATTTATTGGAAAGCAAAATTGAGAGAGATCTCTCTTTTACAATTGCATCCAACATGGAATATATAAACATTTTCACGTGCATGTGTTACAGTAATACAGCCATAAATATTAAAACTGTAGTTCAATTAAAACATTTACATACATGAGTCATTGTGTCATAGATAAGTAGTTTAAAATGTTATATGGAAACTATCGATGCCAGTTTTACGTTTTTTTGCATAGAGATCCAAGTCATAGGGACAGGTACAGCTAATCTATAACTGCCAAATCTAGTTCTAGATCTAGGTAAAGTATACTGAGGTAAATCAGTAGATCTTAAGGAATATTAATTTTGCTGTTTGCTAGAGGCCAAGCCTAGCAAGTATGAAGGCAATTTATTTAAAACAAATTTGTAAACATAAATTGACCAGTGAGTTTGTCTCTGGACTGACAGTGACTGCCAACCAATCTTAGAATCGAGGTTGCAGTGATGTGATCACCATGACAGCCCTGTGACAAACCTCGAAGCACTATGATATAGAGGATCTAAAAGTTTCGGAACAGTGCCTGTCGTTCTCATATAAATGCAGTCTCTGTAGTCAATTTGAGATTAAAAACAGAGAGTTTACCAACTGTTTATGAATGTTATAAGTATAAACCTGGAGTCTGTTTTACACTGCATCATTCGTACACACTGTATCCTGAAGTTCATGAGCCATTAGATCCAGTGTGGGTTATAGATGCTCTCATAGTGCTGGATAGGAGAGGAGAGCTTCGTCAATCGCAGTCGGAAAGTGCGATGTGGTATCACTTTATAGCATGTTGTTAACTTGTGTATACTGAATGTTATTCAGTCAGGATATTCAGTGACTAACCAAACAAACTAGGAGAAACAGAGACCTTGTGAGCCTGCAGCCTCGGCACTTCACCTCTATAACGTGATGTTTTGTCAAGAGGGTAATGTGTACCTGCCTGGGAGAGGTAAAAAAAGTACTCTGTATTTTAGGTTAAAATACTGAGTACTTTTACTCTCTCCCAGGCAGGCACACATTACCCTCGTGACAAAGCATCATGCTATAAATGCGAAGTGCTGAGGTTGCAGGCTCACCAGGGCTCGGTGAATAAAATCTTCTATTAGCAAGTTTGTTATACCTTGACTTTTTTTGTCTTTGAACTTTCCTGCTACAGAGTGCAGTTGTTCAGCGTGGTCTGTGCTCAAGCAAGTATTACTGCACCCTTCCCTTATCCTGTGTTTTGTTCCAGTGTCATAGTTGAGCTGGAGGAAATGGTACATATTTAAAATACTCAACCCAACTTGACCTGATTCAAATATAAAAACCAATCGGGTCGGATAGGGATAAAAAGCCTGATATCCGACCGGATCGGATCTCCAGGTCGGATATCTGTGCAGCACTAATTATAACTAAGGCATGCCTTATTTCTATAAAAAAGTCATTTTTTAAGTTTGTTAGAAAGCATTTGTATATGTAGATCAAATTTCATGGAATCACCTAGCAGTATACCAAGGTATTTATATACAGAAGTTCTATTCAATTCAGTCCCATCCAATGCTCTGATTATATTGTTTATGTTATTTTGGTTCTCGTTCTACCAGAAAATAAAACCCATCAAGCTGGATTTTCGAAGCTCTGGGAATGCTGCTCGCCCCTAGTGCATCAAACATATGGTGCATGGGCTTGCAGCATTTCCCCTGTCAGCTGATTGGGATTTTCCATTGTCGTGTGATCGCTTCACATGAGACCACAGTTTTGTGGTCTCATGTGCTACCCCTGAGTTGAAGTAACGGTGCTGCGCCAGAGCATTGCTGCAAGCTGCCGTATATCATGGAAACTATCGCAACTGCACCCAAGGATTGAAATTTGGGTTCCATTGTGGAAAAGGGGGTTGACACACCTCAGATTTCTAAGTTCTGTGGTGCAGGGCTGGACGTAAGCCCTGCACCCCCATTCGAAAATCCAGCCCATTGAGTTTTACTTACATTTAACAATAGGGGAGCGTTAAACAGAGTATGCTGAATGTTATCAAAATCTTTCTGTAAGGTATTTATAGCTACTGTAGGATCCTTGTTTTGGGAGTATGTAATAGTGTTGTCAGCATATGAAAGAATATTGAAATCTGCTGATATACTATTAGGCAAGTCATCGATATAAATAAGGAACAAAAGGGGTCCAAATACTGAACCCTGAGGCACTGCTTTATTTACCATGGCAAAGTCAGAGCAGTGTTCACCCACTTTAACACATTGTAGATGGGAAGACAAGTAGGCAATGGACCAAGACAAAGCATCTAAGCTCAGACCTGAGTTCTTTAATTTGTTTAACAACATATTGTGATCAACACAGTCAAATGCTTTCGATAAATCCAAAAATATTGCAGGAACTAAACTGCCCTGATCAAAAGCAGTAAAGATGTTATCAACAACCTTGGATGCTGCGTATGTTGTATTATATCCTTCGCAAAAACCAGCTTGATGATTTGTCGGTATTTTATATTTCTCCAGATATTTTATTAACTGCTCATAGACTAACTTTTCTAGTATTTTAGAGATAGAAGTCAAAATGGAAATAGGTCAATAATATCCAGGGTCCAGATTGTTACCGCTTTCATAGAGTAGTATGATGCAAGCTGTTTTCCAATTGGCAGGAATTTCAGAAGTACTTACTGAAAAGTTAAAAAGGTATGCTATGTATTTAGTTAATACAGGGGCCCCGATCTTATAGAAAATAGGATGAATCGTGTCCTGGCCTGCTCTTCTGTTGCTCTCCCTCTGTCCTCTTCTGTAGCAAGCCTGTAAACCAAAGGACACTGCTACACCACAGAATGTAAGTGAATTTAGCAGAAATGTAAACAAATTAGTAAAAACAAAATATGGACCCCTTCACAGAATGGATTACTGTTGTGGTCCCTCAGTCCCCTTCTGTAGCAAGTCTGTAAACCAAAAGATGCTACTACACAGCCGTTCTGTTTGCCTGCTGGAAAGTTTCACTCCAACTGCAGCTCTCCTCCTGAAATAACTAAAAATAAAATGTAAAGAATCAAAGAAGCAAAGCTCGTCTCTTGCTCCACAGCCTGAGTGGTGGTCCTGTCCTCCAACCCACTCCCTGTCCCCTGTGTCTGCAGGGAAAAACCTTTGGGAATCAACTAGCCAGGGCAAACTATTTAAAGCTCCTGAGTCGTTGCCTGTTTTGGCACCCTGTTTCTCTGCACCTGAGTGGCCTCTGAGTGTTTGCCTGTGGTCAGGGAGAAAAACAATCTACACTCTCCGTCTACCCTGAAATTAAATGAACTTAGCCAAGGCTTGCTAAATTCTGCACACACCTCTCTCCAGTTACACTAGAAGTGGGGTGCTCAGATTAGGCAGTGATCACTGAGTGTGTCAGGAAGAACCCCAACAGCAGTGATGCAGTGGGGATGGGAAGACAGCATCCAGTCTAGCAGGGAGTGGTTGGAAGAGCAAGGATTATAGCGGGTGGGTTCAGAAATCATTTGAGTAAAGTTTAATGACTCAATCTGAGTATAATTTTTATCAAACATGGTCTTTCTTCAAAAGCCTAATATTATGATATACAGTATTTTCCCCCGCCCTTCTCTTATTTCCCTTCCCCCTTCCCCATCCCTCCTCCCATTACCATTCATATTTATAAATATATTTTTGAACTGTCAAGATACTTTTGGATTATGTAATTTTAAAATATCATCATTATAGGTTTTAAAGCTTGCTAGGTACTCTTATCAATGTACTCCACTTTATATTTTCCTAGCTCAGCTGTTGCTTAAAACTGTATTTGACATTTAGTAAGTTTTGTTGACCTCCTTTATTTATAGATTACAGCAGGACAAAATCTAAAAATTACTATACTTATTTACTATTTCTATTTAATTACCATTATTTTCTCTCAGAGTCCTAATTTTTGCCTTTGAAGTGTATATGATATGACCTTTAACAATTTCTGTTGCCCTCCTAGCATTCTGTAGCTCTTTTGCTTCTATATCTATTTTTTTTTAATTTAATTCTCACATTGGGCTACACATATTATTTATTTATGTTACTAGAAGGTGCTTCTTTGTTTTTGTTTCGATGCATAAAAATGTATATGGTTGCTGTATCTTTAAGGAATTTTAAAATTAAAAGATATCCCTGTGCACCAAAGTCCCGCTACCTGGTGAAGTGTCCCAGAGGAGACACGAAGTGCTGGAGTAGGGTGCTGTGAATTATATGTTCCACTAAAGCCTGTCTCTGGTGTGTTTATTTGTTTTTTGGCAGAGTGCTTCCCTTTTGTGCTTTTACTTTACTTTAAATCACACCTTCATTCTAACCTACAGTCACCCTCAAAATTCTGGAGCATCATCCACTCCCTTCTCGACACCACTCCCATTCAGCTCCCCCAACCCTCACAGGAAACAGCTCCCCTGTCTCTGACCCTTCCTCTATTACCACTATCTTTAACAAGTGTTTTCCTACTTGTGTGCTTCCTGATCATTCCTCCCTAACCCCCAACCCACCCACCCATCTTGTCTGGTGGCTACAGATTCCCTCGATCTCACCAAAAGAAGTACTTCACTCATTACTTTACCTTAACACTGCCAAATCCAGTCGAGACAATTTTCATCTCAGGTTGCTTTGCATCTCTGCTCCCACTGTCATGCGCCCCCACCTCGCTCACCTACTGAACCTCTCTTTCTCCTCCTGCACCATCCCATCAGCCTGGAAAGTTGCTAAAGTTTTTCCCCTTCACAAAGGTGTCTACCTCTCAGCCCCTGGCAATTATTGGCCCATATCCCTCTTCTCCTCCCTCGCCAAACTGCAAGAGTCCTTAGTCCTTTCCAGAATCATTGAATTCCTAACTTCTTCTAACTTTCTCTTTCCTTATCAATCAGGCTTCTCTAAACACCACTCAATTAACTTCAGCCTTCTGCGGGTCACAAATGCCATTCAGTCAGGAATGGACCAGGGTCACATCACTGCTGTAATCTTCATTGACCTGGCCAAAGCGTTTGATTAAGTCTCTTATTCTCTATTCCTGAACAAGCTACTCTCAGTCGGTCAGGCCAACCCTGCCATCATCTGGTTCAGATCCTATCTCACCGACAGGTAACAGTCTGTCCTGATGAGCTCTGTCTTGTCACCCCCTCTCCTCATCCTTGCAGGGGTCCCTGAAGGGTCCATCCTTGGCCCCATCCTTTTCTACCTCTTCACCAATGACCTCCCCTCTGTCTGCACTAACTCCCTTATCAAATTGTAAGCAGACAATACCATACTATACTCCTTGGGACCTACCACCACTGACATCCAGGACCCCCTTCAGCAGGATTTCAACAATGTCTTCAGCTGGTTCCACGCTAATCATCTTAGAGTCAATACTAAGAAAACCATCTCTATGACATTTGGCACAAGGCAAAAGCTGGATAAATTCCAGACACTCCCTGTGTTCTCCACCCCTGACAGTTCCAACCTTGAAGTAGTTAGAGCATTAAAATACCTTGGGGTCTGGCTGGACACCAATCTCAATTTTTCCTAGCACATTGCTGCCGCATGCTATAAACTCTAACCTAAATTAGGCATATTGTACTGAAACAGAGACAACCTCCCCCTCCCTATCCATCATGAGCTAGTCAAGAAAATGATTCTCCCAGTAATTGACTATGCTGACATAGTTTACAGTACTGCTTCCTCTGAGTCCTTGTCCAGGCTTGATACTCTCATGAATTCCTTCTGCCACTTCACTTCTAACTCCCCCCTCATATGCAACACTACTCTTTATACTCCTCCCTCACTATTTCACCTCTACCCATTGTTGCCTGACCCATTGCTTGGCTTTCATAGTCAAATATTGGTTTGGGACCCTCCCCTCCTATCTCTCCTCCCTCCTTTCCCCAGCAGCCCCCTCCTGATACCCGATGCACTCCAGAGACTCCCACTCTTTCTCCCTGCCTCATCCCCACTCAGCTTCTGGTCTGTCAGCTTTCTTCTACAGACTCCCCTTCCTCTAGAATCACCTCTCTCCAACCACTCGCTATTCACCCTTGCTTCCAGCCCTAAAGCGTCTGCTTCAACACACTCCTTTCCCGCTTTGCTCCTATGCTGCTTCCTCCCCAGTCCCACAACCTAGTCCCTGAACCTCAGCCCCCTTGCCCCTTGCCAACCTCCTAGTCTCCTCCTTCTGAGACATTATTTGATTTGTTGATCTGCCTACCTTGCTTGTTATTGATGATTTGCTGTAGTTACTGGATGTATAATTTTGATCCTAGTCTTACTCCATAGCACTTGATTCTGTTATAATTGCAGTTACTCTTCTCTCTCTCTCTCTCTCTCTGTATGTAATTGCTTGACTTTGTGATAATTGCTATGTCTGTTCTCTCTCTCTCTCTGTTTGTATTGTAACCCCGCATCCCTGGGTTGCACCTGGAAATGAGCCCCGGCTCAGTTTCCTGGTTATCAAAGTTTAAATAAATAAAAAAAAATATAGCACTTAAGATGACTGTGCTCTGAAAAATGCCTAAAATGTCCTAAGCACTGAAACCTTGAATTGATCTCAGAAATCCTCAGGCTTCCAGAGAATTCTAACCTTTTTAAGAAAAGCTGGATGTAGCATTCTACGTGGGTAGTTTTTCCAGAGCATATGTAAAAAACATAATTGATGTCTTGTCAGAATTAAAATCTTTTACATATTCAAAACATGTTTGTGGACTGAAAGGCCCACGTCACCTTTCTGCCAGAGCATCCCTTTGCTTGAAAATGACTCGAAACTCTGCTATGACCCAATGAAGAGTGGTTTTATATGCCCTGTGTTTGCACATTGGAGCATGTTGGTCACAGGCAACCTTGTAAGAGATGTGGTGGTTGGAGGGTGCACTACTGTATCTATATTTAAGTTGGGTTTTGGGTGACCAATCAACAGATAAAAGGTCAACAGGAAAGCCTACCATGTTTAAATGGTGTAGGATGTCTTACTGGCACAGGGGCACTGTGGCACTCTCAGAAGGTTGGTGGGATGAATGGCAGCAGTGGATGGAACTTGTTGCTGGGGTGGGGGCATGAGGCACATCTTCTTTATAGGTTTTTATATCATTTTCTAGAGAATTTGTATACCTGACAAATAAATTCCAGTTTCTTGCTGTTCCCAGCACAAAGCTATTTACAATCAGAAGTTGCAGCTAAATGAGAGTAGCAAAAGAGGGTGTTGCCTGAGAATCAGGTGCTTGATTTGGGTGAGAGGTGAGTTAACCTACAGTTGAGGGGGCTGAAACTTCCTGGGAGGATACATCCACCTCAGAGTTCGGCTTACCTTGACCCACAGCTGTGCGAGAAACGGGTCTATAGATCTGAGTCCCAGTGACATTTCTCTAGAAAGAGATCTCTCCTTGAGGTTTTAATACTTTACCTTATTTTTTGAAGGTGAGACTCTATTGCTCATTGCTGAAATGGCATTTTCAGATCTCCACATGAAGAGCTGAAAAATAGACTGCTGCCATCTTGCCACACAACATTTTCCATTCCTGCTTTATGATTACTCTGCCTGCTTTCAAGCAAATTTCCCAGCACCTGCCTGCTACAATTAAATGCTTCTGGGGACGTGCCCCAGCACTGGAGAAAATACCCAACCTCTCAAAGGCCAGACTGTGCCCCTTATGACCCAAAATGTCAAAACCCTTTGGGGCCAAATTTCAACAATATGCACCACATTGCAACTAAAGGGCTCTGCTGCTTTCCTATATCAATGAGCTGTGTATGCAGAAGAAAGTTCAGGGCTGCCATGCCTGAACTAGTTATTCTAAATGTCATCTTCTTTTCTTTTGGATCATTATTAATCCTGATGTTCCTTCATCATTCAGGCATAGCATTCATGCACCTCTCATGGGTATCACCCCCACAGCAGAGGTTCTTTCAGTTGCAGGGTCACATCTTGCAGCACCTTCATGAGAGAGGAAGCCTCAGTGAGACAAAAATAGAAGAGAGTATTCATCATCATAGTGCAGTGGTATCATGAGATTTAGTACAGTAATGTGCCTAGGTTTAACAGAATCACTAGCTCCTTCATCTGGAGTTAGCATTTTTGGTGACAATGTACAGTAATCAAATCAGAGTTATGCCAGAAGGGATGGCAACCCAGTCCTTGGATACCTAGATGATTCTTCCACCAGGGTTTCTGTCTTCCATGACAATGGTTAAAATATATTTATATCAATAGTTTATAATTAGAGAAATACTGTCCTGAGCTGGGATTGTACAGTGACTCCTTCTTACTATTCATCATCACCTCATCC
Organism: Neoceratodus forsteri; assembly: GCA_016271365.2. Classification (NCBI taxonomy): domain Eukaryota; kingdom Metazoa; phylum Chordata; order Ceratodontiformes; family Ceratodontidae; genus Neoceratodus; species Neoceratodus forsteri. The sequence goes on along the minus strand of CM028129.1, from coordinate 1,453,773,916 downwards.
AGCAACTCACCTTTTTCCTTATTAACCTCTTCTTTAAAGTACCTTTAGCCTAAAGAAACCTTATTCCTGTGGCACCTCAAGGGGTGGAACATTCTTCAAGTGGTCCATTCTCTCTCTTCTTCTTACAGGAAGTCAAGTCTCAGCCAGTGAATGTTTCAGTCTCACTTTTGACTCTGATATTTTGGGCTCCTACCCTAAGGTACCTTTAGTTTAAAGAAACTTTATTTCCACAGCACCTTTAGTGGTGAAACCCTCCTCAGGAGGGTTTCTGTGCCTTCCTGGTACCCCACAAGGGTGGCAGTCCCAGTCCAGAACAAAGAGTGCAAATTGCCACAACTACATTGCATTAGCATTTAAGAAAATGCTTGTCATAGAAACATATTTGATTCTCTGTATCCTACCAGAATAACATACAGTACTATGTTGCACAAGCACCATGCCATCTACCCCTACTTAATCATTCATTGACCCAAATGAATTGCAAGGCTGTATAGCCTGGGGTTCTTTTGGGCAGTCAGTTTTACTCACCATGACCCCCTCCAGAGCTATTTAAGGATACATGCTGAGGCTTTCACTAGAAGATCCTTTCAGTTGCTCCCACCATCACCCCTCCTCCTCTGGTGGCTCATCTCTTACCTTAAGGCTCCTTCCCTAAGGTACCTAAAGAAACCTTGTTCTCAAGGCACCTCTTGGGTTTAACTCTCCTCAAGAGGGTTTCTGTGCCCTACTGTTATGCTGAATGTATTGTATTCCCAGTCTGGGACAGAGAGTGTGAATGGCGCAACTACATTGCATACGCATTCAAACAAATTCCTGTCACACAGACATCTTCAGTTTCCAGTATCCTACCAGAATAGCATACTATGTTGTACAAGCACCATTCCATCTACCTATACTTGCAGTAGTTGCTTTCTGACCCAGTGAATGTAAGGAAATTCACGCACTTGACTCTAGAAGCGAAAGATAAATAGGATCTTTACATACAGCAGCACTATCAATCGATGTGGAAAAGACATTCAGTTGCATTTAAAGGTGCAGGAAGTGATAGAGGGTATGGGTATAGGTCAAAATGTTATTAACACAGTAAAAGTATAGGTATAGGTCCAAATTTTATTAACACAGTAAAAACATTCAGTTTCGTTAAAGCATGCTGGAGGTGATAGAGGGCATGGGTATAGGTCAAACTTTTATTGATACAGTAAAAGCACTATACAATACACCCAAAACTGGAGTCAGTACTGCCATTTGTCTCTCATCCCCCTTTATTTTATGTAGGGAAACAAGACAGGGATGCCTGCTTTCACTCTTAGTCTTCATTATCTTCCTAATACCGCCTTTCTGAGGCCATTAGGTCCAATGATAACACTGAAGAAATCCAAGATGAAGGCACATCTTCAAAAATATAGTTATATGCGGATGATGTTTTGATCACTGTTAAAATCTTAAGAACAGGGCAGCCCAATGTCCCAACTGAAGCCTGTCATACTTCTGTACACATGACTGGAGTTTGGGAGCAAACGTAGGAGCCAGCACTCGGGTGGCCAGGCTTGGAGAACATGATGCTAATGGTAGAGTGTCCCAGTTGGCACATTCTGATGCTACTGCAGCTCCTGTTGGTGGGCCAGGGAGTCTACTCTCCTGACAGGGAGCACACTGCATGCGCTCAAGGCACACACCCCTGATGCTGTGCATGCAATTTGGGGACAAGAAGCAATAAAGCAGTAGTAAATACCCAGTCACAGTCAGATGAAGGTCTGTTTCTATCAGGCCCTGCACCACTGACCATGGTACCAACCCCCACCAGATCCTGGCCCCTGCAGGGGTTCTAAGATAGAGCCCTAGATGCTCCACCATGGGGGACAAACTATGCGGACAGAGGTTGGGGTAAGAACTTGAAAAAGGTAGGTGGCAAGGCTGTGGGGGGCACATGGGAAGGGGACTGGTTGGAGAAGAAGCATAAATACCTGAATAAAAACATAAATCCAAGCACCTCACTTCTGGAACATACTATTGTGGAATTCCATGCCGTGTCTGTCTATGAAGTAAATTTAAACAAAACTGATGCAAAAGCAGCATGTAATACTAGTTTCCTTAATGAACTGGCACATTTTAATCTAAACTGGCCAAGAAATAAGCCTAAAATATTTATGAATGTGGATTATAAGCAACATAAGGACAAGAATTGAGCTTAATAGTAAGTAAAAGTAAGTAAGTAAGTAAAAATGTATTTTTAAGCGCTTTTCAAAGTCAAAGCACTGTACAAATACACAATTACAATGCATACATATAACAAAAGACAACAATAACAATATGATTACAATAAAAACAATAAAATCAATAAAATCACTCTCCATATGCTTGTTTAAATAAATAAGTTTTCAATTCTAACTTAAAACTTTCAACAGTCAGGCAGCCTCGTATCTGACGAGGTAGAGAGTTCCACAGGGTAGGGGCAACATAAGAAAAGGCCCGAGCTCCAGAGGTTTTTAAACGAACCCTGGGAACCTCTAGCAATCCCTCGTCGGTGGAGCGGAGTGAGTGAGAGGGACAGTAGGGAACAAGAAGATCTTGAAGATACTGCGGTCCCTGTTCATGTAGGGCTTTATAGGTCAGTAACCTGACCTTAAAGGTGATCCGCCACTGAACCGGCAGCCAGTGCAGTTCGCGCAGCACAGGTGTAATATGACTTCTTATAGATGTCCCAGTCAAAACCCTGGCTGCCGCATTCTGCACCAGCTGCAAGCAGAGGATATCAACCCCTGGTAGCCCTAGGTACAGGGCATTGCAGTAATCAAGGCGAGAAGTAACAAAGGCATGGACCAATACTGGAAGGTCAGCTGGAGGAACCAGGTGTTTCACCCAAGCGATATTCCTAAGATGATAAAAGGAAGATTTGACAACGGATGACACCTGAAACTTCAGGGTCAAACCATCGTCAATAACAACGCCCAGGTTACGCACCCGGTCTGAGGTTGAGAGCTGGGCACCATCGATGACATGCCTCAAGGAAGCCCAGCCCTACAACCCACCTCGAGGTGACCTGGGTCCACCACCAACACCTCAGTCTTATCCGGGTTTAACCTTAGCCAGCTGGCACTCATCCAATCCTTGATCTCAGATAGACAGCTGTTAAGTATAGAGACTGCATCTTCCTGTCCGGGACTAAAAGACAAATACAGCTGGGTATCATCTGCATAGCAGTGAAAACCCAAGCTGTACTGCCTAATAATGTCTCTCAATGGCAGCATATAGACAGCGAACAACATGGGTGCTAAAATGGAGCCCTGCGGAACCCCACAGGGCAGAGAGAAGGCATCAGAGGAATAAATTCCAGTGATAATCCTCTGTCTCCACCCCGTGAGAAAAGATTGAAACCACTGCAGAACTGTACCAGACAGTCCGCAGTAACACTGCAGGCGTTCCAAAAGCACACCATGCTCCACAGTGTCAAATGCTGCAGAGAGATCAAGAAGGACTAAGATAGTACACGCCTTTCGATCTCTCGCTATCAGAAGATCATTTGGAACCCGGACAAGAGCAGTCTCAGTACTATGTCTTTTCCTAAATCCTGATTGGAGAGTATCATATATATTGTGATTTGTAATATGGTCATCCAGTTGCAGTGCAACCACCTTTTCAATAACCTTACCCAAAAAGGGCAGGTTAGAGACAGGTCTGTAGTTAGCTAGACAGTTCGGGTTCAATGAAGGTTTTTTTAGGAGTGGTCGAACGACCGCCTCCTTTAGGGGATCAGGAAAGATCCCCTGCTCCAGAGATTTCCAAACAATTTCAGCAATGATCAGACAGATAGTATCTATGCAACTTAATAATAGAGGCGTAGGGCCCGGATCCAAACTACAGCTGGTTGGACGTACAGTCTGGACAATCCTCACAATATTCATGAACTCCAGCCTACCAAAATCAAACCAGGCAACACAGGTGTTTGTTTCCCCCTGCCGATCACTGCAAGCCCTTGAAGAATGAGCCTGGCCGATATCCAACCTAATGTTGGCAATCTTATCAGCGAAAAACTGAGCAAGCTCATCACACTTTGTTTGTGAAAAGTCTCTTCCAGACTGTAGACAGAGTGGATTGCACAGTCTGTCAACAGTCCGATAGAGTTGAGCTGGTCGGTTCCGCGCAGCAGCAATCTCCCTGGACAGGAATTCTGCCTTCTTATGGGTAATTGCAGATTGATACATAACATAATGATCCATCAATCTAAGTCTGTCAGCATCCAGGCAAGATTTCCGCCAGGCCCTCTCTAGCCTTCGCCCTACTCTCCTTAGTTCCTTCAAAGACTCATCAAACCATAGAGTCTTTGGGCGCTGGGTGAGTGGGCGAACGCGAACAGGAGCAATTTGGTCCAAGGCCCTGCTCACTGCCTTATTATAGGCAAGAACAATGTCTCCTGGACTCATGCTCTCAACCAAAACACCCGATAGGTCCAGTACCGCTAATAGGCCCTCTGGGTTTACTCCCCTTAAAGGGCGATACTGGACCATCTCCGTAGGGGCAGGCCTATTTGGGGGTGCCCCAAAACTGAATCTTATGGTGTGATGGTCTGCCACACATTTGGTTCCACCCCCAGATGCATAACACCCAAATCCAGTGTAAACACCAGGTCTAACGAGTGTCCCCCTATATGGGTAGCAGAGGTAACTACCTGTGACAGGCCCAACATAGACATAAGTTGAAGGAAATTCTTTCCAAAATGCGAGAGTTCATCATCGACCCAGGCATTGAAGTCACCCAGTATTAACCATCTGGGTGACTCCAATGTCATGTCCACGATGAAGTCCGCAAATTCCTTCAGGAATTCTCCACCATCGCCGGGTGGACGGTAGATGAGGAGAATCCTAAACTCTGCACCTGCTGTCAGGATACACTCAAAAGACCTGGCGCTGCCAACTGGCACCTCCACAAGACTCAGATCTGATCTAAAAAAGATGGCCACTCCCCCGCCCCTATGATCCAATCTCAGACGGTGCATCACCGAGAACCCAGCTGGAGCAGCAGAGTCTAAGATAGGACCTGCATTCTCATCCAGCCAGGTCTCGGTGATACATGCCAGATCAGATGTTGCAACAAGATCTGCAATAATAGCAGTCTTGTTCCTAACAGACCTGGCATTACATAGCACCGCCCGAGTTGGATGGGTTTTTGGAGAGGAATACGGCACCTGCCCACAATCTGTGGAGCCCTTGGGTATGGAAATCAGACAAGGAGGACCCCTCTTCTGATCCCATTTCACCCCAGGGCGTCTTCTTGACCCAACTACCCCATCTGCCCACCCCCCTCCAATCTCCCACTCTGTCCGGCCCACCCATCCCTTAAGTGCCTTCTTGTTATACCCACTATGCGGCAGTTATTAAGAACATCATTAGACAACTGAGGACAATAAAAGGGGCGGAGGTCCCGGAGCAGAGTGGGAGAATAGCGCCTGATCGTTGTAAACCCCAAACACATCTTTAATAACAATTATCTTAATAAACTAACTCAAATAAACACACCTTTCTGTCACAAAGGGAGGCAAATTATATATAAAACTAAAATAAGTTCTAACTCAAAACTAACCCTAAACAATAAAACATCATTAAATATAAAACTTAGAATAATTTGTATTTTTTAAACATTAAAGCACCTCTCACGTGCAATAGTGCAATAGATATTATAAAGTCTCCCACAACTACCTCTCACATAGCAGGGGACATTTTCAAAGTGTTCAAAGCAAATAAAAAGTCAAATAAGTCCAGATAAATAATAAATATACGGAAATCCAGTGATAGAAATCTGAATCAAACTCAGCTTAGCAAAGGGATCTGAAGGAGTCCACAAATCCAGCAGCTATACTCAAGGACCATACTTCAAACAATCGATTTTCCAGGAGACAAGTAGATCAATGTGATGCCTAAACAACAGTAATAGCAGCCTTACCCGGTCAATGACCCGCGGCTATAACCATCCCACGAGCCAGCCCATACAGCCGAATCCTGAGAGGGTCTAGAAGAAGCCTTAATCCCACCAGCTTCCTAGGGGTAAATGGGCAACTCCTGCCCGGTCAGAAACCGAGAGGCAACTATTCCTTCTATAGCAGCCTTACCCGGCTAGCGACCTGCAGCTAAAAACACCCCAAGAGTTAGCCCAACAGCCAAATCCCAGGGCAGTCTAGGAGAAGCCCTAGGTCCCCCAGCTTCCCAGGGAGCAAGCTGGGCAACTCCTGCCCGGTCGGAAACTGAGAGGCAGCTAGCACTTCTCAACCACAACCTCACATATAGATCCACTAAAATCCTTAAGATCACTAATAGCAGCTGGAATAGCAGTACTCTGTTGAGATTTCCTTACACGTCCTCCTCCTCACAGATTTCCTTAAAGCAGGCAGGCAAAATATTTCAGCAACAGGCTGTACACAGTTCAACAATTCTTCCTTGTTAGTCCTCCTTATAGATCCTTAATAACAACAGTTTCTTCAATGGTTTAGACAAACGACTCCACAACTCCACACGTTTTTAAATCCACAGACCAAACGTGGATTTAAGCATGAAATTAAACTCTTACGTGAATTTCCATATGATCACGAACGATCAGGTTTAGCTCCCCATTTGGCTCCGAACAAACTCAATAAAAATAAAATCCAAAGGCAAATAACAAATAAAAATGAAAACGGAATCCGGAGAGTGAACAAAACTTCCAAAGCGTTACTCATTCACTCGTAATCGCAAAAATTCTAACTTCCTCACTTCTTCAGCCCTATCTAACTAGAAAGCACTTCCGAAGAGGAATAAAGTTGTTTAAAGCAAAAAGTAACGTTTAATTCCCTAAAAGCGCTAAAAACAAAATGGTAAACACACAACGGCACCATTTAATGGCTGACCTCAAACTTAAAGAACTGCTGACGCCTCTGGGAAAAGTTTGAAAATCAGAATACTTAGAAACACTTAAGCAGGTATGTAATTTACCTTCCAAGGACTTCTCCTTCCTCCTATTTATTACTGAGGAAGTACCCACAAAAATATGATCTTTATCCTTTAGAGTCCATCTGCCCCTTCGGCATACTCCCTACCTGAAATCATAATGCTTTGTTGTGACATCACAGTCACTTGCCATGGGAATAACTGTGATGTCACAAACAGGGTATTATGACATCAGGTTGGGAATAAGCAATAGGAGCTGATGAACCCTCAAGGAATAGAGAACCTGTTTCATGCATAAAACCTCAGTAATAAATAATGGCAAGAAGAAATACAGAGTTCATGAGAAGTATAAGCAGCTTTCTGTCCAAATATTACGTTATTCAAAGTTCTTCTAGAGGTGTCAGTGGCTCTTTAGACTTAATATGTGGTTCTCAAGTGCCATTATCTTTACATGGGAGAACTGCATCTATATGCTGTACCAAATGAATGTGTATCCAACATCCTTAATAATTTACTCTATATTCATATTATCTACAGTACTTGTTTCGAAAGCTATATATTTTCATGCATTTGATTGAATGATATCAATGAAAAGTTTAAAAAAATGTCAGCAGTGCCCATCATTATCACTATCTGTGATTATTACTTGGTTAATAAGACAGAAGAAGGCCCTTGGCCCATCTAGACTGTCTGACACCCTCGATGGACGTACTTGTTACTGGCACAAGAGGTTTCTGGATACTTGTTTCTAAATCTGCTTCTTTATACCCAGTAAAGTCTTTACAGAAATGGAAAAAAAAGGTGTTCTCTAACTGTATTGCAAGGGGGAAAACAGATCATGGAAGAAAATGCAACTCCCTGAGAACAGCAGTGGCCTTAATGTAACCACTATACACCTCCAATGTTTAACATGAATGGTATTCCTATCAGCTGGAAAGGCTGGCCAGGGTTCCTCACATGAAACATTCAGTTTGAGAACATTGAGTGCAAGCACATCAGGCATCAAGAAACATGAATCCAATAATCAATTTCCTAATTAATAGATAGTCTAGTAGCACATTCTTTTTATTATTATTATTATTATTATTGTACTTACTATTATTAAGTTTATTCAACATGAAGAATTTGTAGAGAAAACCATTGAGCTATTGGTTCATTTACAATAGCATCCTTTGCGTAGTACAATTTCAAGTTACAACAGTTATAAAATAGAATACATCTGGAATAACAGGTGCATATATTATTAAAGCACATCAATCAAGTACTGGTGAACAACTGCATTCAAGCTAAGCAGGTCGAAGTTCACTGCACTAGCAGACATAATCATTAATCATTACTTCATTTCCGTTTGTATGTGCTGGTTACATTCCATAACCCCAGCCTCATGTAGGAGAGTCAGTGGACCAGTGAGGTGATGTTACATGAGAGAATAAGAGACTCACCAGGAGACCACTGTTTTGCACATAGTCCTTACCAGTACAATACCTCTCATCTCCTTGGCCCCCAATCCCATGAGGAGGACACCCCAAGAGAGAGAGAGAGAGAGTTTGATCTGGGTATTCACATATTGTTGTATCCAAAGGCACTATACATTACACTCCCCCCCCCCTTGGAGCTAATGCCTTCAACTTGCAGTTTGGTATTGGGAGCACCCAAGGTCTCCTACAGTAGTCATTAGTTCAGTAATTCAATCATGCCTCCAAAAGGGTGAACGGATTCCTGGCATCATCTAATTGGTATCTGGCAGCCTCCAAGGAGACCATGGTTGTGCATAGGTTCAAACTGTCACCCTAAACCTCACTGGGCCCCTCAAGATCACACATGGTCAAAAAAAACTTTCTTGGATTTGGTTACCTAAGTTACTGAAAGTTTCAGAATCATTTCCTGGTAACATAATTATCACTGTATTTGTATCTTATTATGTAGCTCTGGCAAAGTCCTTTTCTAACAGCTCCGCATGGGCTTACACAAGTTGACAGCCTCAGCCTCTTCTTCTCTTCCTGAGATTGAAACAACTCAAAAGAAAACCATGCATGCCTAACTCTACAGCACAAGAGAATCCTCCTTCCTCTGATGCTGCAGCCAGCTTTTTCCTCCTTGCACATGAGTCAAGCAAAATCTGACTGCTTGCCTGTATGTGCAGCAGAGATGACTAGTCTGGCTCCTCCCACTTGTACAGTGCCGTGTTATGAAGATAAGAACAAAGAATAATCTCCCAATAAGTCCTTGTGCAAAAGCAACCATACACTTGGGGAACCTGTGCGGGTACCAGGGCTCACCTGCTCTTCCCACTAAATCCTTGTTGAATTAGCCACTTTTTTCTTTTTGTAGCTGTTCTCTCACTGAAAGAGGGTTGGACCACAAGGGAAAGGAAAAAGAACTGGGAGCCATCTTGTGGTCAAGAAGTAGCACTAACAGCCATTGGCCAATCAGGGCAGACAGAAGCCTTGACTGCATAAAAGTAAGGCTGATTAATGGTTCTGTTGCGCATTCCAGCCAAGTAATCGGTGCTGCAATGCTGCTAAGGCAAGCAGCCTAAAGAGCTGAACTGCTCACTTGTTTCTTTTTGCAGCTGTTCAGTCCCTGAAAGGTGGTTAGACTACAAGGGAAGGGAGAGAACAAAGAACTGAAAGCCATCTTGGGGTCAGGGAGCAGCATGTGGCACCCAACAGCCAATCAATGTAGACCAGAAAGTGCTGACTGCATATAAATTCCACTACTCTAGGCTTGTGTTCCAATGAGTGAGTGGGACAGCCAAGAAGTGGGACAGATACTGATGTCTTAGGCATCAGCAGGCATCTGCAGGAGGAAGCAGGTAAGAATGGGGCTCTACTGATCGACTAAGGTAAGCCACTTGGTCACGTTTGTTATAACATTCACTGCTGGGAACAGTGAAAAGTATAAGGTAAACCATAACTGTGAATAGGTGCAACACCCTATCTAGGGTAGGAATACAAAGAGATTAAGAGGTAATTGGGGAATATTAAAAACAGCCTATCTAGGGCCAGGGTACAAAGGGTAAAAGTTAGGAAAAGCCCACTTAGAAGTTTAAGGGGGAAGCACATTAGTACCTAACTAGGAAATAGTAATGGGGTAATCCAAAAAATAAAAGGGAAATCAAGAAACACCCTATCTGGGTAAAGGTACAAATTCATTTTCAGGTAATAGGTGGAATATATTTGGGAATGATGGGAGCGGTGCAGTGAAGTGGTAGAGAAGCAGCAGTTTTCAGGGAGACCTTCTAGAGACTGAGGTGCTGCCCCATCTGTGTGCATCTCTCTGGGCTGAGAGGGGAGGTCTCTGGGCTTCAGGCCAAGCTGGCTAGGATTTGGGGACCTCTTTTCCCACCCAGGGGCTACCAAGTCTCTTACTGATTCCTCAGAAGGTGCCTAAAATGAGAACCAGCTGGACTGTGGTGGGCTCCAGGAGGGTGGGGGTGGGGGTAAGGGAACACATTTCTCAGCCAGTGCCACTACAGAACTCTTTTGCCACCCAGGCGTGATGGGACTGCAGGGACAAGGCACCCGTGGTAGTGGAAAGGGAGGAAGTGGGGTTGTTCAGAGCAGAGGACCTAAGGTGGGAGGAAGAGGACCCTAGCAGAAGATGAAGCAACTTCTGGTGGAGGACTCAATCATCGCGGGTTAGTTTTGGGAACAGCACAGGAGGGAAGGAGGGTGGTGAGATGCTGACCTGGTGCCTCAGCATGGAGGGATGCTGAGTGGATCCTTAGTTTCATTAGAGCAGTGGGGCAAGAGACAGAGCTGGAAGTCGGTGTCCATCTGAGGACAAATAACCTAGTAGGGGACCCAGCTGGGGTGGTTCAGGATAGGTTCAGGGAGCTGGGGATGGGCGTAAAGCAGGTAGCAGAAACGATGGCCTTCACTGAGGTGCTACTTACGCAAGGCTTGGGGGAGGAGAGGGAACACTGCATCATGGTCTTCAACAACTGGTTGAAGGCATGGTGCAGGGGGGATGGGTTTGACTAAATCAGGGAGTGGGGTCCTACCTGAAGGGATAAAGGCCAGTACAAAAAGGGTGGCCGTCATCTATCCAGAAGGGGAATGGAATTGCGGGGTGGAAGGTTTAAATGCTACTTCAATGGGAATTTAAACTTGCCAAGGGGTGAAGCAGAAGAAATGTGGGAGGCAGTAAGTGTCCCCCCAAGATAATGAAGCAGCAGTGAAGAAAATCCCTAGAGAAATAAATTCTCCAGAGATAGTGGGGAACAGGGGAAGGGGAGGGATGGGAGGGTCGAGTTGTGGAACTGAGGCTGAGAAAAATACTAGGGTGGTGGCAGAGGGAAGATAAAAAGGAGAAGGACAGTACTTTTGGAAAGAGAGGGGTGAAGGATAGACTTGAGGAGGAAGGGCAAAGTAGGGGCAGGGAAGGGCAAAAGGAGTGGAGAGCCATATGCACAAATGCAAGGAGCCTAGGCAACAAAATTCCTGACCTGGAGGCTCCCATTGTCAAGGTGGACCTGGATCTGGTGTCCATAACAGAATCATGATGCAGCAACAACTACAGCTGGGAGTGGGCATACCAGGCTACAATACATTTAGGAATGGTAGGGCAGGGAGAAAAGGGGGGGGAGTTGTTTTATATGTAAGGGAAGGTATAAAGGCCATGAAAATACAAGGATACAGTAGGGGAAAAAAGAGGGCCTGGAGGTTGTTTGGGTTGGCATCGGATCGGATCCAAGGCCTTTATATACAAAGGGGTGGTATGCAGACCACCAACACCAACCAACAGATCCACGGGTTGAAGAGACAGGGTCGAAGATTGGAGAGACACTGGCGGAAAACTCGCCTGGAGGTGGACAAGCTTAGATTGTTGGATCATTATAAGATCTACCAGTCAGCAATTTCCCATAAGAAGGCAGAGTTCCTGTCCAGGGAAATTGCTGCAGCGAGGAATAGACTGGCCCAGCTCTTCCAGACTGTGGACAGACTGTGCAATACAGCCTGTCTTCATGCCGATCGAGCATTGTTACAGTTACAGTGTGAGGTGTTTGCACTGTTCTTCGCTGATAAGGTGTCCACCATCAGGGATGAGATCAGCCAGTGCCTCCTCATTGGGTCTTGCATCAATCAACCGAGTGGTACTAATGCCTAGTTGACTTGGTTCACCTTTAGCTGACCGGCAGTCATGGATATAGTGAGGATTTCCAGATTTTGCATCCAACCTACTGTAGTCTGGATCCGGGCCCTACTCACCTACTAGGGGGTTGTGTAGAGGTCATTGGCTTGATCCTGACTGGGATAGTGGTGGCTTCATTGGAGAGAGGGATCTTTCCAGATCCCTTAAAGGAGGCAGTAGTTGGCCCCCTTCTGAAAAAAAACCTTCCTTGATCCTGACTGCCCAGCAAACTACAGACCAGTCTCGAACCTTCCCTTTTTAGGAAAGGTTATCAAGAAGGTAGCCGCTTTGCAGCTGAAGGATCATTTAACCAGCCACAGTATCTATGACCCTCTCCAGTCTGGCTTCAGAAAATGGCATAGCACTGAAACAGCTCTTGTACGGGTACTAAATGATCTCCTGATGGCGAGAGATCGGAGAGCTCATTCCATCTTGGTTCTCCTTGATCTCTCAGCAGCACTTGACACCATAGATCATGGAGTGTTGCTTGAGCACCTGTAGTTTTTCTGTGGATTAAGAGGGGTGGTCCACAGTTGGTTTCAATCTTTCCTTGAGGGCAGGACTCAGAGAGCGGTGTTGGGGATTTATTCCTCGGCCTCTCACTGCCTGCCCTGTGGGGTGCCACAGGGTCCGGTGTTATCCCCCATGTTATTTGTGGTGTATATGCTCCCATTGTGGGATATTATAAGATGGTATGGGCTGAATTTTCATTGCTATGCTGATGATTTTCAGCTCTACATGCCTTTTGCGCCTGAGCAGGAATCTGATTCAATCACAGTGTTTAACTGCCTGCTGGAGATACAGAACTGGATGAGTACCAGTTGGCTTAGGTTGAACTCAAGTAAAACATAGGCATTGGCGGTGGACTCAGGGGTGAGGATGTTAGGTTCATGGGTGGGGAACCCCTCAGGTTTATTTCTGGGTGGGACCCTGTTTATGGCCTCTGGCCAGGTGTGTAACCTTGGTGTTATGTTTGATGAGGGCCTGACCCTGAGGGCACCGGTGTCGTTGTAGTCAAATCTTCCTTCTTCCATCTAAGGAATATAGCACGGGTGAAACACCTTGTCCCATTTGAAGAGCTTCCTATCTTGGTCCATGCCTTGGTTGCCAGTCATCTTGATTACTGCAATGTCCTCTATCTAGGGCTGCTGGAGGTGGATATCCGCCGCTTGCAGCTGATGAGGAATGCAGCGGCCAGGTTGTTGACTGGAAGCCCTAGATCCAGTCATATAACACCTGGCTGCCTGTACAGTGGCAGATCACCTTCAAGGTCGCGTTGCTGACCTATAAGGCTCTACACGGGTTGGGACCCCACTACCTGAAAGAACTCCTGTTTTCTTACTGGCCCTCCCACTCCCTCCGATCATCTGACGAGGGATTGCTAGAGATTCCCAGGGTAACCTTGAAAACATCTGGTGGAAGAACTTTTGCCTTTATGGCACCTACCCTGTGGAATTCTCTACCTCATCAGATATGTGATAGTCTGACTGTAGAGGGGTTTAAAGAAACCTTGAAAACTTTTTTATTTGAACAAGCATTCCTGGAAACTTAATGTCTGTGATGTTTAAATATGTTTTAATTATTATGGATTTTAAATTTATTGCTATGTTGAAAATTTTGTGCAGACACCCTGAGTTCTGGAAGGGCACCTTATATAAATAAATGTTACCGTACCTTACCTTACCTAACACAGGGGAAGGAATTGGATAGGGTTTTAGTGGAGGCCATAGGCAAAATGGCAAGCAAAGGGGAAGTAGTAATTGTGGACATCTTTAATCAGCCGGATGTGAAATGGAACATCCTGGCAGGAGCTACAGCTAGGAGCATGTCATCCTAGACTCCCTGCAAGGGGCATTTCTCAGCCAGCTGGTTACAGGTCTCACTAGAGAAGGGACAGTGCTGGATCTGGTACTTATGAACAGGCACAGTACTGCAGATGTCACAGTGGGTAGCACCCTGGATACAAGCAATCATTGCACATTGTTTTGGCATACAGATGGGGCAGGGGAAAAAAACATAGTTCGATATCATAATAGCGATTGAAAAAATAGCGATCGCCATTATGGCGAGTGTATCTCACCGAAAAGCAAATTGGTGATATACACTCACCGGTGACTCAACATCTGGCAAAAGAAAAAGTGTTTTTGCCCCCCCCATGGGGGACTTTGTCCCTAGCACCCCCTAAATAAAGATTACTAACTCCAGGGGTGCATGTCGGGGAAGGGGCACAACTCACATTTGTGGTGAAAATTGAGTGCCGCACCTGCAGGCAGCGGCAACATTGAAACCCTCCCTGCCCCAAACCCCGTACCTGCTCAGCCAGAGCTAGCCACCTTCACCACCACATCATAGGTGTAGCTCAGCTGCAGCTGGCACAGCAGTCCCCTACGGACCCTTCCCCTATCCCTCCCCTTCCCTTCCCTTCACTATCCCCTCCTTCAAGTTGCTCTCCCCAAAGTCACTTTCACTGCACGGTCGCAACCCTTGCAGAGTAGCCCTTGATGATATAGCTGAAAATGAGTCACTGTTATAGCAGTCGCTCATTCTCAGTTGCTATCATCGCAGGATACCAATCTGGGACAAGGGTCCTGGATTTCAAGGGAGCAGATTTTAAGGAAATGGGAGATTGCCTTAGGAAATATTTTGAAGTGGGGGTGTGTCTAGAGGGTGGTGGAGACACAACAGAGTGGACTAAAGGAGGAAATAACTAAAGTAATGGCAAGCTGTTTAAAGGTAATAAGCAAGGGTAAGAGGAGAAAGAGGCCATTGTAGTTCTCAAAGGAGGTGGCTAAGGTGGTGTGATGCAGATCCCTCACCAGGGACTTCCAGTTCACTGCTGCCACCTAGTTTTTTACCAACAGGGCCCAGGAAACCTGTTTCTGACTTCCTCCTTTGCACAAGGTCATTAAAGTCAACACAATAACTGTGGGTAGAGTGCTTTCTCAGAGACAGACTGCAAACAGAGTCCAGCAGAAATAGAATTACCCTTTTAAACAACACACAAGCAGTCACTGATTCAATAAAAACAGGATCTTTACTAGAATACTATAAGTATTTTCAACATAATGTATTTACAGGAAACAAAAGGGTTGCACATTTACTAAGAAGCAGAAAATAAAATCACATTAAACAGACAGGTATTTTACAGCAGAAGTCTAAGCTATCCTCCCCCTACAAATCCTTCACCTGCCCTAGCTAAAGAAGCACTTTCCCCTCACTGTACTATCTTACCTCAGCCAGTCTTTGTATTGGCAGGGGCCCTGGTCTTTAGGTGTTTCAGTCCAAGAGAGTGAGCTTGTTTTAAGCCCCTCGATATATTGCTTTGCTCCAAGTGGGGAGGGTCCTACTCGCTCTGAGTAACAGGCCCATGTTGCCCAGCTCTCTTTGAGAGTGTGTGTATGTGTGTCCCTCCCTGCTTTTGCACGACCTTGCTACCATAATAATGTCCACCTGGATCCTTTTATTTAACATGGGAACATCTCCAGGAAGGATATACCCACTGGCTTTTTTGCTTTATTGCCTCCTCTCTCTGGCTTTCCTGTTAACTTTCTCATGAGAACCATCAGACTTTTAATAGAACTTTTCCATATACACTTGCTCATGTGATCTGGCAACCATCTCGTCTGAACAAGATGCATATTCAAGAAGAATAACTTAATCAAAATAATACATGGTTCTGGTCTCCTGTCCCATCACAGGTGGTAAGAGAGAAAAAACAGCTTTCAGGAAGTACAAAGAGACCCAAATGGAGGAGGACAGGAGGGTATATCTAGAGGGACAAAAGGAGTCTGGAAGGAGAGTAAGAACAGCAAAGGCTCAAACTGAGGAAAGGATTGCCCAGGAGTTCAGGAATGGGGATAAGACTTTCTTCAGGTATGTGAACAAAAAGAGGACGGCAAGGAGTGATGGACTGAAAATCAGAAAGCCAAAGGGGGGCTATGCAGAGGAAGAACAAGAAAAAGCTAAAATTTTAAATTAATATTTCTGCTTCATAGTAGAAGGGGGGACGGGTAGACATGTATTAACAGTCACGGGGGGTGGGTTGGGCACAAGTCCATTCACAAAAGAGGGAGTGGAACAGGGGTTGGAAGCCCTAAAGAAAAACAAGGTTATGGGGCTGGACAGGATCCAATCAAGGGTACTTAAGGAACTGAGCATGGTGCTAGCTGCTCCTCTACTGACACTATTCAGCACCTCATTAGAGATGGGGTGGTGCCAAAGGAATGGAGAAGGGCTGATGATGCCCCTCTGCACAAGAGTGGCAGGAGGGATGGCCAACAATTACTGACCAGTCAGTCTCACATCAGTGGCAGGGAGGTTAATGGAGTCCCTGCTGAAGGAGAAATTGATGGAGTACCTGGAGACATAATGGGCTGCAGGACCACCGGCAGCACAGCTTCACGGGGGGAGGTCATGTCAGACAAATCTCATCAATTTTTTGACTAAGTAAGTAGGGAGGTGGATCAGAGAAGAGCAGTTGAAGTGGCCTGCCTGGGCTTCATTAAGGACTTTGACACTGTACTGCACAGGAAGCTGATAAAGAAATGCAGCAGCCTGGGGGTGGGGGAGAAAGTGGTGAGCTGGGTATCTAACTGGTTGAAAGATAGGAGGCAGGGGGTGTTGGTAAATGACAATCACTCAGAGGGTGGGAGAATGATCAATTGAATACAAAAGGGATTGGTACTGGGCCCTGTTCTCTTTAATGTCTTCATAAGTGACATTGCTGAGGAACTGGAGGGGGAAGATGTGTCTCTTTGCAGATGACACAAAAATCTGCAACAGGATGGACATCCAGGAGGGGGTGGAGAGAATGCAAAGGGATCTAGGGAAACTGGAGGAGTGATCTAGGGGTGGCAGCTGGCTTTCAATACCATAAAGTGCAAAATCATGCTCCTAGGATGGGGAAACCCAGGGGCTGTGTGTAAGATTGGGGGGAAGGGGGGTGCTTACAGTTACCAAGCAAGAGAGAGACCTTGGGGTGATCATATCTGATGATCTCAAGATGGCAGAGCAGGTTGACAGGGCAGTAGGCAAGGCTAGCCAGATGCTGAGGTGCATGGAAGGGGAGGAATCTCTAACAGCAGAATGGAGGTGGTGTTGCCTCTGTATCACTCACTTGTGAGACTGCACCTAGAGTACTGTGTCTAATTCTGGAGGCCACACCTCTACAAGGACATTGACAGGGTGGAAGCAGTCTAGAAGAGGATCACTAAGATGGTGTGGGGGCTGCACTTGAAACCATATGAGTAGAGGCTGCAGGAGCTCAATATGTACTCCCTGAAGGAAAGGAGATAGAGAGGGTACATGATACAGACCTGTAAGGACCTTCTGGGAGTGAAAAAGGTGCAGATGTTGATTTTCTTTCACAGGAGGAGGAGGAGGAGGAGGAGCACCAGAACACGAGGGCACACTATGAAGCTTGGTGCGGAGGGCGGGCTAATAGTGGTGTGAGGAAATACTTCTTCACAGAAATGGTGGTGGATGCCTGAAACAGCCTACCAGAAGAATTTTTACAGGTGAAGGTGGTGGGGAGCTTCAAACATGCACTGGATAGGCACATGGGTATAATAAACAGATGTAAGGCAGAAGGGAGGAACACCTGTGACCAAACAGAGTCCAAGGTGTAGTGTTAAGCAGGTAAAATAGGGCAGCCTGGATTGGCCTACCAGTCCTTTTTTGCCAGCACATTCTATATTTCTGTGTTTCGAGTGCTGCCCCAGGAAGTCCTGGGACAACATATCAGCCCTCCCTTCAGCTCCAACATGGAGAAGGTAATCATTCCCCCCCCCTTGGTCAAGTGCAATAGTGGCAAGAAACTGCAAAGAGGCAGCTGTGCCTGATCTTTGAACCCTAAAAGGTCAGATAGATTCACCACAGGACTAAGTAGGATTCTCACACAAAAGCCTACTGTATGTCAGAAATAGTTGGTCAACCTGGCCTAAACCTTCAGTGCATTGGAAGGCTATCATCCAGGTTCCTGAACTGTCAGAAGATTACTGTATGCCATGCTCTGGAACTTCCATCCTCCTGTGTCATGCCCCAACTACAGTACATGCTCCTGCCCAAGGGTCCCTCAGTTCTATTCTAGGGCCATACCAAATAGGTTCAGAATTCATAAATTCTGTAAAATACACACTACGCTCTATGAAAACCTAATTACCCCACCATGGTAGCCTGTGATGTTGGTGCCTGAACTAAGGCAACATCTGAAATGGCGACACATTATGGCCGAAAGCCCAAATGGCGATGAGGAGGGTAGGGCGACCGGATGTGGGGTGGGTGGTGAATGCAATGAGAGGATGTCACCATATGTACACGCCATGGGGGGCGAAAGCACAGCGAGCGTGGCTGAGGGGGCGGAGGGGATGTGGGGTGGTGCTGCGGTGTATGCCGAGCTGCGCCCATGGTGTAAGGTTGGCCTGCAGTTGCGGTGGATGAGTTACTGGGTTGGTCTGGGCTGGTGCAATTTTTGTGCGCCTGGCCTGAAACAGGCCTTTTTGTGCTTTGCCCCCAACATGCACCCCGGAGTTGAGAATCCTTTAGTAAAGGGGTGCGGGTGGTGAAGCCCCCCACATGGTGTTGTGTGGGGGGTGCAGCCCCCCCACAGAAAGCATTAATCTAAGTCCCCAGCGGCATTCTTTCGTGCACTGAAGATGTCAGAGTGGCAAAAATGTTTTCACCGCTCTGATGTCGCGATAACGCAGCTCACCATTTGGCAGTCACCATTATCACATAGAACCCCTGGCCATTATTCTGCACCTCCTGCTCCTAAAAAGAAACAGGCCATTGCAATATTCATACATTAAACTATCAGCAAATAATCTGACTAGGCTATTTTTTTTCTTTTACATTTTATGTTTCAACAATATTTGTTAAAAAGAGGCCCTACAATTCCTTCTTAGGGAATGTAAAAAACAATGTTTCTGAAGAGAGATGGAGCAACAGGGGCTCGATATTGGGAAATGGGCAAAAGCAGAGTGCAAAGGTTTACATTGTGCTTGCCCTTGCCCGCCACCCCATGGATGCTATATTCAGTTGGATAGCATACTGGCACTATCTAACTGAATATAGGGGCATGTCAATGCAGCACTATGTTGAGTAGCACTTCCCTGACATTGGTCTGGGAAATGCAGGGAACAGCACCCCCAGACCCAATAGCACTGGGAGCCCCCTGCAAGACATTCAGCTGGCAACATGCAAATGAGTCCATTGGGCATGCTAGGCACTAAGGGGCCATAAGCATGCCCATTATGGGCTAATTTGTATGGGATGTGGCAACAGGTTAGTGCCCCTCCTGTGATTGTGACCAGCCCCCCCTACCCAGATCCCCCATCCCCATAACAGTTTAAATATTGCCTCGTGTCTAGTGGCACCCCCCACTCCCCAGTCATGACCCCATAAAAAATAAATCAGTGTCTGGTGTCCAGTGCTACCCCCTGTCCTACATTCCCCAGCCCCATTAAAAATTAGTTCCTGGTGTCCAGTATCACCCCCCCATCCTCCAATCCCTGTCCTTGTAAAACATAAGACATTCCCTGGTGTACAGTGGTACCCCCCACCCTGTGATTGCTGTCCCCATATGTTCAGATGTAGCCCCTGGTGTCCAGTGGCACCCCCTGATACCTGTTCCCATAAAAATAAAACATTTCCTAGTGTCCAGTGGTACCTCCTATCCTCTGATCACCAGCCCCATAGGTTTAAAGATTGTCCCTGATGTGTAGTGGCACTCCCCAACCCTCAAATCACTTGCTGCGGTTTATTAAAAGAAGTCTCTGGTGTCTGGCAGCCCCCACACTGTCTGCCACAGGGAGCACATATGACAACCGACATAGCCCTTCTCTCACCACTGCAGCTGGCTGCTGTATGCAATGACAGGGAACATGTGTTTTGTGTCACTGTAAAGGGAAAACATGTACTGTCTACTATAGACAGTACGTGTTCTCCCTTTATAGTATGTAGGAAATGCGCTTCCTGTCAATGCATGCAGCAGCCAGCCATGGTGGTGAGAGGAGGGCTGTGTCAGTCACCATATGGGCTCCCTGCAGTGCTGGCAACTGTGGTAAGGGGGACTGGGAAAGTGGCGTATGTGATGCATGTGGTGTGGGGGGGCAGCTCTCCTACTGTGGCTGCCCACCATATGCAATGACAGGGAGGGTGCGTCCTTCATTCTTTAAAGGGAGCATGTGTACTGTCTACTGTAGACAGTACTTATGCTCCTGCTTTACATTAGACAGTATATGCATGCCCTTTACAGCACACAGGACATGCACTCCCTGTCACTGGATATGACAGTGGTGGCCAGCTGTATTAATGAGAGGAGGGCTATACTGGCCACTGAATGGGCTCCCTGTGGTGTCAGCAACTATCATAAGAGAGGTGGCAGGGTGGTGTACCCGTACGGGTGGTGTGGGGGGTCACTAAACAACAGAAACTTATTTTAATAAACTATGGCAAGTGATCGGAGGGTGGGGGTGCCACTAGACACCAGAGAATTGCTTTGCTAGATAACGATGAGTGATCAGAGAATGTGGGATACCACTTGACACCAGGGCTATCATTAGACCTACAGGGCCAGTGATAGGAGGCTGGGGGATACCACTGTACACTAGGGAATGTTTTAGTTTTTAAGGAGATGGGAATCAGAGGACAGGGGTGCCACTAGACACCGGGGAATGTTTTATTTTTTACAGGGTCGGGATTGGAGGGCGAGAACTGCCATTGGACATCAGAGAGCAGGTGTGTTCCCCCAAACACCAACTTGGTTGCTGGCTGCAGTGGCTCTGCCAGCCACTAGGGTTGCCCAGAGTAAGTCAAGCTTTTTCTCAGTGGCAATTGCACTGCACAAAGTGGCCTGTGCTATTCCTTTTGCACAACATTACCATGCTGAATATAATGCTATGCCTGAATTCATGTTCCTGCCCCTCCCTTTGTGCACCAATCCTTATATGTGCCCTATCCCATTTAGTAAATTCTCCTGCCCCCTTTGAGTATTGCACATGAGAGCAAACTCCAGGCAAACAGTGTGCAATCACTTTGCCTACTGGGCAAAGTTTTGAATATCGGGCACCAGAAGTCACTGATCAGTCTCAGACAGTGTCTCAGTAGAGGTGCTAGATAGGAAAGGAAATCTCACTGCAAAAGCAGGTTTGCCTCCCCATGCCAGGCAGTTATGTTGATCTAGAGAGTGGAGTGCAGCAGAGTGAAGAAAAGGGTCTCCTTTCTAAAGATAAAAACAATAAACTTGTTGCTATTCCCTCTCTTGAGAACAGTTATCACTGAGACAATGCAGCAGGTGGGTGATCTGTCTCTCCCATATGAGAGCAGGTGTCAGTCACCAATCTTTGAGCTTCTGCTCAGCAAGGCATCATGGAAAACATCACTGGGTTACCCTCTTTGGAGCAAGGTCTTGTGAAGTCAATAAAGGTGCCACACATGCTAAACACCAGCAACTCTGGCATTATTCACTTTGCTTGGGCTGAGCTTCCCCCCTGAGTCAGACAGCAATGGACATGACCAGCTGCCATTACTGCCAATGTGCCAGGTCTCTGAGCTGGATTTTCCAGATCCTCCTTGGTGTCATCACTGCCAAACTCCATTTCCATGGAGGCTCCAGGGGTGGAGGAAACAGTTGGCTGGTCCATGGTAACCAAGGCTGGGGGCTTGCCTCAGAGTTAGGTCAGTAACTAGCAGTAAAGAACATGAAACAGAATGCTGCATGACAACAGGGCTTAATTGCCATTGAATTACATTGTTCCCTGCAGCACACTGCAGCATTTTTCAGTAATTGTGCAAGGTACTGCATTGCATCCTGGCAGATGCCTCTGTATTGTCTAGATGAATCACCTCTCAGTTTCTTGGTGGTAATAAGCCAACAGAAGAAACAATAGGCAAATAACTTAAGTGGTAATAAGCTTGTTTATTACACAAAACCAGAGAGATGCCCTACTCAGAACCTTACCTAAGTAGACAGTGGAAGCCAGAGTTTCCCTATACCCCAAGATATGAAGATGGACTCGGGGAAAATATGTCGTACATTAGCTTATACAGTAAGATAATTACTATGGCAACTTTGCCTTCCTCCATGCATTAGCTATACAGAACAGGCCCTATTGGCCAAAAGGTAGGTGGCTCCACAGTATCTAGATATATGCAATGGGACGGATATTCAAAAGGGTTGCACATGGCACAACTGTGTTGCACCATACACAACCCACTGATGTGCCCCGGCTCGATATTCAAAAAGAAAGTAGGCAAACTCGGCGTCGAGCACATCAGTAATGTATGCAGGCACAGGTGGGGGGGGTGTGCCCATGCATAACCTGCACAGCCCGATATTCAGCCCGGGATGTGCAGAGCCATGCATGCACAACCCCTACCTGCGCCAGCACAAAGTTAAGCCAAAAAAAAAAAAGGAACAACTGAATCATTCACATATCTAGAATGTGTAGTACGGTATGGGCTGCATGCCCATTGGCTCACGCTGTGAACCAATTGGCGTGCAGCCCTACCGAAATGTCGATCGGTGGGCAGCAGGGCAGCAGGTGGGTGGGTGCTGCTTGATGCATGCTGACCAGGGGGGAGCAGGGTGGTGGGGCTCCAGTGGGCGGGTGGGGAGGGGTACCCTAGACCATCAGGGATATTGGACCTTTTGTTTTCTTTACAAATGCCCGCGATCAGGCACATAGTGGTCCACTGGACCACCAGGGATATGGGATGGGATTTTTCTATATTTGGACAGATGCCCGCAATCGGGCACATAGTGGTCCACTGGACCACCAGGGATATAGGAACTTCTCTCTTCTTTATACACACATGCCTGCAATCGGGCACATAGCGGTCCACTGAACCACCAGGGATATTGGACTGGGTTTTTCATTTTTACAGATGCCCATGATCTGGCTGCAGGGGGCGTCGGTCCCCAATGGCTGCTGCCTGGTAGGGTGTCAGGTGGAAGTCATTGGGGATTAGCGCACCTGCATGCAAATGGAGCCATAATGTTATGCAAATGGCCTCATGTGCACCTTGCATAAATTATGGCCCCATTTGCATGTCAACTTTTGAATATCACTGGTGCTGCGCATGGCGCAATGGTACTTGCGCTAGCGCATCTCCATGCTCCACTCTGGCCACTTGCACTGGCACAGTGCCACTGCGCCATGCACACTGGGGTTGGCCAGGGTGCACTATTCAAAGCTGCTGAGCCATGGCGCAGCTCTGTTGAATATCGCCCAGGCCACACCCCTGCGCAGCCAAGTTGAGCTGCGCCCAAGCTTGCACCACAGCCTGGTGCAGTTTGAATATCTGGCCCAATATGTCTAAAGTCAGCTAAAAATGTGAATACAAAGGATTCTCACAAATTACAGAAAGATAATAAAAATAAGTGCAGTGTTACATAAATCCACATGATAGCAGTGCAGTCTGTACAATACAGTATATGACTTCTCAGAAGATTAGAATGTGTTAGACAAAGAACACATAATGTGATATTTGTGCACTGCATACACATTCCCAATAAATCATAGCAATAATCACATATATTGTCCCTGATATCTTACTCTTATATGGTAGGTACCTATGACTTATAGGTTAGTACTGATTATGGTTCATTGGAGCTGTAATTAGATAATACTGTAGTTGCTGTCAGCGGTATACTGTGGGTTTCCAGTATAGGTTAGGGGACCAGGCCTAACAATCTCCCCCTTGTTGCCTTACTGAAAACACAACATTTAATGTGTAATTTGTGGGTATAGCATCGTTATATGCCTTGTAAAGGAATGGTAATTGTACACAGTATTGTTTTAAACTATGCTGTAGACAGCACAGGGTTAGTATCATGAAAAATATCAAAAACATTTATATAATCACAAAACCTTTGAAAGTTAATGCTAACCAGGTATTGCAGAGTGCAGTACTTAAATCACAATCATGGATAAGAGTACTGAGAGCATCTTCAGCTTTGGAGATGTTATTGCTGATGTACAGTAGTAGCACCAAATTAGTCAAGGGAATTTGAAGGATGTTTAAAAATCCCTATTGAGAATGGTGAAACATTTTTCTAGGGATTTGTTTGTTTGGTAGTGTGCTCACTGCTACCAGGAGAGGGTGCTTCCATGTGATAGTCTAGTTGAAAATCCACTAGACGGTGCTTGAATACTATAATAGGAGCTGGCCTCTTTCTGTCGGTATAACAAAAAGAATTTTAGAGGATTTTTTTCCCTAAATTTTTTGAAGGTTAAATAGGGAATCTCACAAAATTACTTGACAAATGTTGTGCTACTACTGTGGATGAGATGGGTGTCCTTTCTATCTAAAAGTGTCTTAAAGGAGTAGTCCTCCCAGAATTTGCAAAAACATATGTTGTGCAGAGTGTTTTGATATGTGTGTGAAGTCCTAGGGTCTTCTTCCCTGTGTCTGCAATTAGGAGTTTTTCCTAAATTAGTCTTCTAGATTTATAGTCATTTTATGACCCCTGGGGCTCTCCAACTGAGATAACTTTATTGCATTCCTTGTTCCTACAATTTATCCTGTCTCATGAGACAGTGATGTAGCCGAGACTATAGATTCATCAGAAAGCACTGCTTTACAATCAGTTCACAACAGTGGAGATGGCTATATTTGAAAAACTATACAGAGTTCAGCTTAGTGACTATCCTCATTGTAAAGGTCTTTTTTGTCCTGAACAACTTTGATGCTGGTCATTTTTGTGTAGCATGTAAAGTTTCCAAGATATTTAGGTTTGTTTGGCGTGTGTGTTCTAAATCTGTGGTCTTGGCTACATCACTGTCACATGAGACAGGATGCATTGTGGGAACAAGGAATGCAATAAAGTTAGTTCAGGTGGAGATCACCAGGAGTCGTAAAACTACTGTAAAGCTAGCACGCTAATTTAGGAAAACTCCTAATAGCAGACAGAGGGAAGGACACACTAGAATTTCACACACAAATCAAAACACTCTGCATAACATATGTTTTTGCAAATTCTGGGTGGACTACTCCTTTAAGTGCCACGTTCAAAGTGTCTATGTGGATGTTAAAAATAGGTAAGTACTGAGACAGTGCAAGCAAATATTCTGGGTCAGTGTCAGTGATATCTAGTTCTGGGATGGGGACAGCAGTAATAATAGTATGACCAATAACAGTAGTTTGATGAGGAATAAAGCAGAAGTTAGTTGCTGTTATGTCACAGGTTTTAGAACCATAAGTAAAAGATTTATGATTAGTGACAACACAATATTGGCCATCAGAATTGTATGACACTCTCACTGTAGGGATCTGCCATTTATGCAGTCAAATAGAATAGGTGAAAGATTGATTCATCATCCTGGTCATGAAACAATGAACTTCCTCCGTGTAGTCCTTGTGAAGACATCCAGTGTTGCCAATTGGTGATGATGTAAAGGTGGTTGCACTAGGGTTAAAAGTTCCATTTGAAGAAAGGTCAGAATCTGAAGTAAAGAACCAATCAATACTTTCTGGTAAATAGCCACAGACAGGCTTGATGATGTCGAATACGTCACAACTGCAGAGATAGTGATAACTCTTTTTGGTGCAAAAGTCAGTATGAGGAGCCACCCAAGCTTTCAGGGTGTGGTGCAAAACCAGTAGAGATGAGAGGTCGATTCTCTCCCTGAAGATCTCGTCATTGAGATGTCCTTTGGAATGGATGGAGGTCAACTTGTCAAAGATGGTAGTTTGTGGACCAAAATGTGGCAGTGAGACAGTAAAGGTCACAAACATGGTGTCATGAATGCTACATTGACGAGCTGTATAACAGGAACCCTGGTTGGATGGCATGTTACATAGCCTATATTTCTAGCAGTTGATAAAGGAATAGAAACAGACCTAGACATGCACAGTGTGATACATGAAACAGAACTACAGTGTGGACAACACCATTTGGCCAATCTCCTGTCATGGATGAGGTCTAGGATGCATCCTGACTCCAAATCCTGGAAGAGATTATTCATAGTGGTAATTACATAGGAGCCATAGGCTGAACATAAAAGTTCCCTGCCAATATATTGCTTGTCTGCCTCTTTCTTGTTCTGGAACACAAGTTCATTAATCTTGTATTTTAGTGTTGTTAAACCTTTTGGCTATATTGTGCTTGTTATACATGGTACACCTCTGTTCCTGACTAAGTCCATCTACAGTACACCACACAATAATGGGGGTAAAACACCATTCTTCATGCCAGTCTGGAATTTTACAGTGTGGCTTTTAATGGCAGCTATGTATGCCCTGTTCCAGATGGACATGCCAGTTCTGAAGTAAAAGACTTCTCTGGTCTGAGGGAGGAGGTTGTTCGTCTCCATGCTGACCTAGCAAGGATTCAGGAAACTTGCTCCCCCACCCAGGGACCACCCAGGCCACTGCCACTACCTCAGTGGTTGCCAAGAAAGAGGAGTGGTTGGACCATGGTGGGCTCAGAGAGGGTGAGGGTGGTGGAACAGAGGCGCATCCCTCCAGTTGTGCCTCTCCACACTTCATTTGCCACTCTGGTGAAGCATGGTTCCTCTATGGAGGCACCTGTAGTGGAGACCAAGGAGGATGCTGGGAACCTCCACAATGGAGACCCACAGGAGGGTGGCCCAGGACCCCACAGGGGAAGGAAACAACTCCTGGTGGGGGACTAAATTGTTAGGGGGGTAGAACTGGGGAAGAGAGGGGAAAGGGAGGTAAGGTGCCTGCCCGGCGCCAAGGCTTGGAGGGACAGGAAACGAATCCTCAGGATTGTGGAAGCAGCAGCAAGGGGGAAGGAACTGGATGTCATTATCCACCTAGGGACAAATGGCCTGGCTGAGAATGGGATCAGAGCAGTGCAACAGGAGTTTGTGGAGTTGGGAAGGGGCCTTAGACAAGTAGCACACACGGTAACTTTCTTGGAAGTGCTACCTGTCTATGGCATGGATGAGGCTAGGGCACTCCTCACCATGGGATTCAATGACTGGTTGAAAAGCTGGTGCAGAGCTCAGGGATTTGGCTTCATTGAGGACTAGGGCTCCACCTGGAGGGATGCAGGCCTATACAGGTGCGATGGTCTGCATCTATCCTGGAGGGGAACCAGGATCCTAGGTAATAGGTTTAAATGCTTCAGTGGCAAGCATTTAAACTAGCCAAGGGGGGAGGCACTGAAGAGGAGAAGGGAAATCCTAGCCCCCCCAAAAAATCAGGTAATTAGTGAGGTAAGCACCAAAATAAAGCAGTCGATACGGAGAAGGGCAGGGGTAAATGGAGAAAAAGACAAAGGCAGTAGGGACAGGGATGGGGCAAAAAGAAATAAAGCCATAAAAAAATGGAGGGTAATGAGTACCAATGCCCGTAGTCTAGGTAAAAATCTCCCTGAAATGGTGGCCTTGATGGAAGAGGGATGCCTGGATATTGTGGCAGTCACAGAAACATGGTACACAGAGAACCATGACTGGGATGTCAACATACCAGGGTACACAATCTACAGGAGGGACAGGGAGGGAAGAGGAGGAGGAGTAGCTCTCTATGTAAGGGAAGAGATAAAGCAACAGAACTAAAGGGTAAGCAGGGAGGAGAGGAGGCACTGTGGGTCACCCTGGAGACTGGAAATGGCTCCAAAATCTGCACAGGGGTTGTATACAGACCCCCGTCTCAGGGGGAGGAAATGGACAAGGAAATGGTAGAAGGCATCCTTGGGATGGCAGAGAAAGGGGAGATATTGCTGATGGGGGACCTGAATATGCCAGATGTTGACTGGAGCACCTTTGCTGCAGCCACATCCTAGAGCAGGGCCATTCTTGATGCCCTACAGGGGGCATGCCTCAGACAGCTAGTTTTGAAACCCACTCGAGAGAGCAATCTTAGACCTGGTACTCTCAAATGGGGATGGAGAGAGGATCTCTGATCTTGAAGTGGGTAGCCATCTGGGAATAAGCGACCACCAAACAGTGTGTGGTTCACGATAAACTTAGCTGTAGAGTCAAGCCACACAAAAGTGAAGGTACTGGACTTCAGGAGGGCTGATTTTGTCAAAATGGGAGAGTGCCTCAGAAAAGCACTAGCAAACAGGCAAGAAGGTGGGGTGGAGCAACAATGGGGAAACATCAAAACCACCATCACAGAGGCAACAAGTCTTTGTGTGAAGCAAATAAACAAATCAAACCAAAAGAAAAAAACACTATGGTTCTCAAAAGAAGTAGCGGGGAAGGTAAGGAAAAAGATAGCATTCAGGAAGTATAAGGAAACACAGAAGGAGCAGGACAAAGAACTGTACCAGTTAAAGCAGAAGGAAGCGGGTAAGGCAGTCAGAATAGCAAAGGTCCAAACCGAGGAAAAGATAGCCAACTCGGTTAAGAAGGGGGTTAAAACCTTTTATAGGTACATTAGGGAGCAAAGAAAGACTAAGGCAGGGATACTGAGGCTGAACAAAGAGGAAGGTGGTTGGGCAGAGAGCGACAGTGAAAAAGCAGGGATACCGAATGAATACTTCTCAGTATTCACAATGGAAAAGCAGGGGGAAATACCTACTCCGGTCAATAGAAGCACTCTGGATAGGGGGGTTGATATTAGTCCTTTCACAGAAGAAAGGGTTCTGAAAGAACTCTTAAAACTGAAGGTGGATAAAGCAATGGGGCCTGATTGGATTCACCCCAGAATTTTAAAAGAACTAAGGGAAGAACTAGTAACACCACTGACTACCCTTTTTAATAAATCATGGGAGGATGGGGTGGTACCTGAGGACTAGAGGAGGGCGGATGTGATTCCCCTTCACAAAAGTGGGAGCAAGACTGAGGTAGGAAACTACAGATCTGTCAGTTTGACCTCAGTGGTAGGGAAAATGATGGAATCACTTCTGAAGGAAAGAATTGTTGAGTACCTAGAGGCTAGTGGGGCACAGGACACAAGGCATCATGGATTCACAGCGGGAAGGTCATGTCAGACAAATCTAATTGATTTCTTTGACTGGGTGAAAAAAGCAGTAGACCAGGAAGGGGCTGTGGACATGGCCTACCTAGACTTTAGCAAGGCATTTGACACAGTCCCACACAAAAGATTAATAAATAAATTAGCCAGCCTGGGAGTGGGTCCTAGGGTGGTAGCCTAGGTAAAACACTGGTTGGACAACAGGACACAGCAGGTAATAGTAAATGGAGTCCACAGTGAAGAAAGGAGGGTTACTAGTGAGTACCGCAGGGTTCAGTACTGGGGCCAGTCCTTTTTAATGTCTTTATAAGTGACATTGCAGAGGGACTGGAAGGGAAAGTATGTCTCTTTGCAGATGACACAAAGATCTGCAACAGGGTTGATACACAAGGTGGGGTGGAAAGGATGAAAAGGGACTTGGCAAGGTTGGAGGAATGATCAAATGTATGGCAGCTTAGATTCAATGCAAAGAAGTGCAAAGTAATGCACCTGGGAAACAAAAACCCAGGGAAGAGTACACAATGGGGGTAAGATACTGACAACAACAAAATGGAAAGGGACCTGAGGGTAGTCATATCAGATGACCTAAAGTTGGGCCAGCAATGTGAGAAGGCAGTAAGGAGGGCTGGGGGATACTGGGATGCACAGGAGAGGCATCACCAGTAGAAAACAGGAAGTTGTTGGCCTCTGTACAGACAGTTGGTAAGACCACATCTGGAGTACTGTGTACAGTTCTGGAGACCCCATCTCCACAAAGACATAGACAGGGTGGAGGTCCAGAGGAGGGCAACCAAAATGATGCAGGGTCTGCATCAGAAGACATATGAAGAAAGACTAAAGGAACTAAAGATGCATAGCCTCGAGGAAAGGAGGGAAAGGGAGACATGATAGAAACTTTCAAATACCTCAAGGGAATCAACAAAGTCCAAGAGGGTAGCATCTTTCAGAAAAAGAGATGTGCAAAAACAAGGGCCACAATTTGAAGATAGAGGGGGGACAGTTCAGAGGTAATGTGAGGAAGCATTTCTTCACAGAGAGGGTTGTGGATACATGGAACAGCCTTCCTGAGGAGGTCATAGAGTCAAAAACAGTGGGGGAATTCAAGAATGCATGGGATAGACATAAGGCAATTCTAATGGGGGGGTAGGAGGAAGTAGGCTGTTGGTTAACTAGGATCTGCAGCTTATCCATTAGGTAGGGAAATGGGCAGACTAGGTGGGCCAAGCGGTCCTTATCTGCCGTCAAATTCTATGTTTCTATGAATTGACCAGAAATGGTGCTAGTGGCACCCATGACATCAGCAGTGTCACACTGATTGCATTTCTTATTCTTTGTGTGTGGGTCTGGTCTTAGTTGAAATACACCTAAGTGATCAGTAATATGTGGCCCAGGTACTGGGTCTTGCATACATGTCTTATATCTTTGGAAGGGATAATGGGAAGTATTCCTGTAATGAGGAACAGAAGCAAGATAGTCATCTTGCAGGTATACCTATAAGGAAGAAAGAAAAAGGTCAGTAGGTACTATTCCACCCAATGGGGTTAGGAAAAGTACTCAGTCTCCTTTATACGACCTGAGTTGATTAGTGTGAAGCCATTTATTAATGGTTTTCTTCAAGTGAGTGAGTTTAACTTGGTAGACTGCTGGGCTCAGTTTGTTGATAATGGGGTAGGGTCTTTTCCATTTTTGGTGAAGGAATGTTTAGGATGTGTAAATCTGAGTACCATTACTTGGTCTCCAACTTGCCAGTCCACATCTTGTGCGTTTATCAAAGTGAAGTTTGGATTGTTGTTGGGCTTTACCCATGTGATGTGGTGCATACAAGTGGGTCTGGATAATGTCATTCCTAAGTCTGGCAACAAAGGTGTCAATGGACACTCTGCAGAGGGTGTGTTCAGATCAATCAACAGGTGCTCAGGTAATCTCATGGTTCTACCAGTCATAACCTTGAATGGGGTGCACTGGGTAGTGGCTGTAGAAGTACTCCTAATTGCCATAAGGAGTAAAGGCAAAAGAGAATCCCAATCCTTGGGATTGTCCTCAGTAAATTTGGATAACATAGTTTTTATCCATCTGTTGGCTCTTTCTACCTGACCAGAAGACTGAAGGTAGTAAGGAATGTGAAACTTCTGGTGTACTCCAAGAGGTTGGAGTGTTTCATGCATCAACTCACCTGTAAAGCTAGTTTCTTGATCAGAGTCCCTTGAGAGGTAGACCCGATCTGGAAAAGAATTGTTCTACCAGGATTTTTGCAGTTGCCTTTGCTATGCTTTGGCAAAATGGAAAAGCCTCAACCCATTTTGAGAACCGATCAGTGATCACAAGGGCATATTTGTTGTTTTTTCTGGTATTAGCCAATGGTCCAATGAAATCGATTTGAATCACATGCCAAGGGCCAGATTGTCTCTGGGCAGTAATTTAGCATTCCTTTTGGATGGGATTGGATTGTTTTGTGCACAGATCAGACAATTGTTAATGTAGTGCTGGACATCTTTGGTAATACCGGGCCACCAACCCACAGTTTTAAGTCTTTTGACTGTGTTGTCCATTCCCTGGTGTCCACCAGTTGGGGAGTTGTGGACCTGGTGGATAAACTCAGGTTGTAGTGATGTAGGGACCACCCACAGCCTGTAATTTAAGTGCTCAGACTGGTACCATACTAGTTTGTCTTGTGATCGATGCAGTTTGTCTGCATACCTCTTGTAGGGGTTGTTGGTTGGTAACTCTTGTTCAGTCCCTTTGTCTAAGAATCTGAACACCTCCACTAGCTGTGGATCAGCTTTTTGTGCTGTAGATAGATCCAATGGCAAAAAGCTTTCAGTCTTCTTTGTAGCTGCTATGTGTATTGCTGCAAGAGCAACTGGATGGGTCATTTTCCAAGTGTCCCTCCCTCGAGCACCATCCTTGGCAAGGGTGTCAGCTCAGTCATTGGAAACATGGTATGGGTCTGACCTTGAGTAGGCCTTCACTTTGTGAATGTACAGTTTGCATTGCAACTGCTGGACTAGTGTGTCAATGTATACAAACAGGTCTTTGTATTTGACAGGGGTGCCATCAAAAGAAGTGAAGGAGTGTTTCTGCTAGAAAGGTAAAAATTCTATCAAAGAGCAACAGATCCAGCTGGCCCGGTGGCACTGGGGGTAAGGTGCTGGACGCCTAACCTCACGTCATGCTGGAGACCCGGGTTCGGGAGCGAGCCTGGGCCATCAGAGGTCAGCAATGTGTGGGAGGGCAGAGCTGGATGGAGCTGCCAACAGGCACGATCTCCTCTCCGGGGAGGTGGAATGGCTCCTCTCAGCTGATGGCTGCCACCTGGTGGAGGCTAGGGACAGCACAGGCCAGGAGAGGAGCCTGGCACTAAGCCAATGGGGTGGGAAGGAAAGGGACTGTTACTGGGGCTATGAGACTAATGCGTGCCTCCACATGCATGCGTACCCACTCCCAGGGTGCCAAGGAGGAGAAAACATTGCCAGCGGCAGGATGGTGACCGACTCCCCGCAGACACTGCTCCCGGCCTGGGTGTAAGGTAAGTCCTGGTTATTCCGGGGGACAGGGCTGTGGGGGTTGGTCAGATTGGGGCAGCCAGCTGGAGGTGCAAACAATCTGATATGATAAAAAAAAGAGCAACAGATCCAGTTAGAGTCTGTGAAAATGGTGGTATCTGTGGTACCATGGTGTACAAGTTCAAGAGCACAGGCCACAGCTGAAAATTCTGCGTACTGGAAGGATACAACATTGCAGCGTTTAGATGCATGTAGTGTTACCATTGGGATATTGGATCAGCACTCCTAACCCAGCCACTTCTTCTCCTTTATGATATGAGCTGAGCCGTCAGTGAAGATGTGACACAGGGAAGTGTCAGACAGGAGTTGTGGGGTGGTGAGAAGAAATGGGCCTGGATCAGGCAAATCAAGAGGCTGGAGTTCACAATAACATGGGGTTCCTGTATACAGGAGGCCATGGGCCAGAACTAAAGGCATTTTGGCAGTGTGGACCTGGATATTCTGATCCTGTAAGAGGAGAGACCAATGTGTTAGTCTGGTGTTTGATACGGAACCATCCTTCTCTCTCTCTGATAACAAAAAAATTGGTGAGTGTGTGATTTGTGTGTAACACAATGGGTGAGTACCCTGTGATGTACAGAAAATTTTTTGCAGCCCAGTAGGTAGATAAAAGGGTTCTGTTACAAAGGTTGTACTTCAGCTCTACTGGTGAGAACATCTGGGAAGCATAGGCAATGGGCTGGAGGATCCCATTAACCTGGGAGAAAGTACTGTTGACATGGCAAAGTCAGAGATAGCAGTTTCCAAATGGAAAGGTAGTGCTGGGTTTGTATTGATCAAAGCTGGGGCATAGGCCAAAGATTGCTTCAGGAGGGTCACTGCATTGGTGTGAACAGAATCCCATGTCCATGGGACATCTTTCTTGAGCAGCTTATATAGACAGGCGACATTTTGTACAAAGTCACAGATGAAATCCCTGGAATAGTTAACCATTCCCAGGAAACAACTGAGTGTAGCCACACTGGTAGGTAGTGAACAGCTGGATAACGGTAAATCATGCGATGTTATCCTCTTAGATTTCAGAAAAGCATTCAATTCGGCTCCACACTGGGCTTTAATTCAAAAGCTACTGCTTTGTAATATCAAGCATTTATACATTAAGTGGTTTGCAAATTGGTTATCTGATAGGAAGCAGAGAGTGATAATTGATGATCATACATCTATCTGGAAAAATGCTGAAAGTGGTGTTCCACAGGGATCTGTCCTGGCTCCAGTAATCTTTCAGATTTTCATATCTGATCTATCCTATAACATTCAAAGTAACATCATAAAATATGCAGATGACTGTAAAATTGTTAACATCTGTGTGAACACTGAAGAGTACATGGTTATTCAAGAGGATTTAAGCAGGTTAGAAGCCTGGTCAGTAAGATGGAATTTGCATTTTAATATATCCAAATGCAGCGTTCTACATTTTGGAAAACATAATCCTAAAAATGAATACCATCTTTACAACACT
This sequence comes from Neoceratodus forsteri, assembly GCA_016271365.2. Taxonomy (NCBI): domain Eukaryota; kingdom Metazoa; phylum Chordata; order Ceratodontiformes; family Ceratodontidae; genus Neoceratodus; species Neoceratodus forsteri. The sequence goes on along the minus strand of CM028129.1, from coordinate 1,453,739,951 downwards.
CCCCTAGTGAGTAAAGACAGTGAAAGAGACTTGGGGATTCTGGTTGACTCGCATCTAGATTTTGATACACATATTACAAATACAATTAGTAAAGCAAACAAAACTTGGTGGGCTATTCACCACAATTTAACATCGAAAAGATCCGACATTTTGCTACCCCTATATAGGACGTATGTAAGACCCTAGTTTGACTATGTCTCACAATTATGGTATTCTTCCAGAAGGAGGGACATTGTTAGAATTGAAAGGGTACAGAGAAGGGTGACTAAATCTATTGTATCTAACAAAACCATATCATATGAGGATAGACTTGTTAAATTTAACTTGATGTTGCTCGAGAATAGGAGACTGAGAGGTGATCTCCTATTTGTTTGGGACATCGTTCATGACCCTTATTTACTAACTGAATGTGGTCTGGATTTTAAGCAAATTCGAGTTATTACTAGAGGCCACCCATTGCAATTTACAAGAAACAAATGTCATTCCAAGAAAAGGGCATATTTCTTTTCTCAGAGAGCTGTTTGACCATGGAACATGCTTCCTCTGGATATTATTATTAGTAACAATAAGACTACTTTCAAAAAAAGACTTGACAACCTCATGAGATCAGGAAAGCTATTACATTTTTATATGTAAGCCTTGAAGCTCTGTGGGCCTAAAAGCCTTTTGCTTCTTTCAGCTCTTAGTATGGTCCTTAGTATGGTTCTTTGTTATGATACTTAAGTCACTGGCAGATTGGCAACATCAAATACATTTTCTACCAAGATTACAGCCTTGCCTAGAATTTGCCTTTTCTATGTCTTAAAAAGTATTGGACTATTGTGCTCTCGACCTCCGCGTTGTTGCAGTCTGGTCAGTATCTCACCCTTTCAACTCCTGGTCTCATTGACCTCTTTGAGCCTATACTACACAGACAGAAGCCTGCACTCATGAAGACCTAAAACACCACACTCAAAAAAAATTAAGTTTAAATGCTTTAATGCAACTAAATAGTGAAGTGAAGGCAAACAGACAATCTGCACACAACTGACTGCCCGGGCATTTCGAGTACAAGCTCTTCGGCAGGGGGTGTGGTTACAGCAGACAATTGTCACATTTAAATACAGTAGTTCATGAATAAACATGAGTCAAGTGAATTATAAATATCAAAGTAAAAATCAGGGGTAGCTACAAAAAATATGACCAAAAAGACCCAATCATGCATTAGATTCTTTCAAACAAATCTGGGAGCCACAATCTAATGCGCTCCACTAGAACAAAGTACAAGTTTTAAATACTACAGTACAAAAGAAATCCATGACCAGATCCGAGAGCATAAACCACCTCTAAATAGATAGAAACAGGAGAGACAGCATGCAATCTGCTGCAATCTGCAAATACCAGTCTCCAAAAGGCAAAGAAGCAGATAGAGAACACCTAGAAAAGAGACAAAAAGAGAAGAAAATATGTATATCATAAATACAAGTGTCAAAATACAAATTTAAACAGAATGCAAGCAAAGGATAAGAAGCAGCATGAACATACAAAAAAACTTTTAAATATCAAAACCAGACCTTAAGGGTGCCAATCATGAGACTTTCAGTTATACATGGAGGGGCTAGATATTTAAAGGAGCCGCGGCGCAAAGATAATGTATGCGGCGCATCTCCAGGGGGCGTGCCCATGCATATGTAGCACATCTCGATATTCAGCCGAGATGTATGGCGCATATGCCGGCACATCCCGGAGATGTGCTGTATACCTGGGCACAAAGTTGAGCATGGAAAAATCATGCTCAAGTGGAAGCCGCCCACAGGTGAGATGCCATAACACAAGGCGTATCACAGCAGCCGCCAACCATGGGTGGCTTCCTGCCCCCAGAACACTGTACACAAGCACCCACAAATATCCCTAGTGGTCCAGTGGTACTCCCTCCCCACCTGTACCCCCCAATTGCCATATTATTATCTTTTTAAGATCCCTGGTAGTCTAGTGGTACCCCTCTCCATGCCCGTAAAACCCAATCTCAGTACAAATGTGTAAAAACATTCCCCGGTAGTCTAGTGGTATTTCCCTCCCTGCCCGTAACCTCAATTACAGTAAAAACTGTGTAAAAACATTCCCTGATAGCTCAGTGGTCCCCAACACACAGAGCCCCAGCCCACCCAGTTCACCCCAGTCATCGGCGGCAGCAAACTCACTTGCATACCTCTGCAGTTGCTCACTGAATGACAGCTATGTACTGTGCAGCCCATTGGTCCACAGTGTGACCAATGGGCTTGCAGCAGATACTGTAGCCGTCATTCAGCAGGGCAGCTGTGGAGGCATGTGGGTGGGTTTGCTGCCTGCTATGACAGACCAGGGGAGCTGCTGGGTGGCTAGTCCCTGTGGGTGGGGATGGGGGACTACTAGACTACCAGGGAAAGAGACAGAAAGAGGCAGTAAATTAGAGTGACTTAAGTTGCATACAATGTGTGTTTAATTTTCTGAGGGAAGGTATTCAGTTCATGAGTTCGGCACCTGTTTAGTTCATTGCACTTTGTGTGCAGTCAGGTTGAGGGGAGCTATGATGCAACCTGCTGTGCTGGGTTGGGCTTGGAAGTTCGATACAACTTGCTAGGTGGGCAGGGGAAAAGTCAACATGGTGGGCTGGGGGAGGGCCAGGGAATCTGGTGAGTTTTGCTAGGGGCCAGCTGGCGGGACTGGGAGAAAGGGCAACATGTTGGGCTGCAGAGAGGGATGGAGACTCTAGATATGAGGGTGGGATGAAACTTGCTGTGGTTGGGAAGGGGTAAGGATTTTAGGGTGGTAAGCTAGGGTGAAACTTGCTGGGCTTAGGGAGGGCTAGGGGCCATGCACAGGCACAGGTGGCTGAGCTATGGGGTGGGTGGTCTGGGCAACTTACTGGACTGGGGAGTCTTGGGAAGGGACTAGAGTGCAACGTACTGGGTGTGGGAAGGGGGTAACAGGGTAGCAAATTCTGTTTCACATGACTTTGACTTTAGCAAGGCTTTCAACTTAGTACCCCACAGATGCTTGCTGGAAAAGATAGAGGATCTGGGTGCAGATAAATTCATAGGAAACTTGGTAAGTAACTGGCTAAAGGGGAGGCAGCAGAGGGCAGTGGTCAGTGGGGTTAAATCAGACGAGAGGGACATCATGAGTGGAGTTCCACAGGGATCTGTCCTGGGTCCAGTCCTCTTCAACATGTTCATCAGCGACAATGGTGATGGGATCTGGGGCAGGATGTGTCTCTTCACAGATAACACTCTCTGTGAGAGGGTGGATAGTGATGAGGGAATAAAGGAAATGCAGAGAGACCTGCAAACACTGGAAGGTGGTCAAGGGTTTGGCAGTTGAAATTCAGTGCCAAAAAGTGCAAGGTTGTATGGACCTAGGAAACAAGAACCCAGAATGGAGTACTGGATGAGGTGGGTGAGACTCAGTACACCGCTGAGGAAAGAGACCTTGGAGTTACCATCAGCAGTTCCCTAAAGCAATCAAGTCAGTGTAACAAGGCTTATAGCAAGGCATATAAAAGGAAAAGGGAGGTAATATTTCTCCTGTATAGATACTTGGAAATGCCATACCTGGAGTACTGCACCCAGTTCTGGAGTCCTCACTGCAGGAAGGAACAGGATAGGCTCAAGACCGTGCAGCAAAGGGTAACAAAAATGATTCAGGGCCAGCAGGCCATGTCCTATGAGGAGCGCCTCAAGGCACTGAGCATGCACTTGCTAGAGACCACAAGACAATGAGTCAACAGGGTGAACTGTGGGGAATGATTTAACTTGAATATCAGCTCATGATCTTGTGCCCATCATGGGAAGCTAACAGGAGGGAGGTTCTGGGGGGATATAAGGAAGTACTATTTTACAGAAAGGACAGTAGATCCATGGAACAGGATGCCGTCTGAGTTGGTGGGTGCAAATACTGTTGGTGGTTTTAAGTATGGCTGGGAAAGAATAAAGGGTATAACGGTTGCTCAGGGTATCAGAATCAGAGGAGAATGCTGGGAGGGAGGGAGGGATAGGAGCCAGGAGAAACTATAAGCCCCAGGGTTAAGTTGGGTAGACTGGACGGTTCTTTGGTCTTTTTCTGGTGTCACTGTCTATGTTTCTATGTTTCTATTCATGATGGACATTAACAAGGCAAAAAAGACATTTGAGTTAGAGTGCTTGAAGGAGTCAATGACTGGGACATAGATCTGGGTGTGACAGCATTACTATGATAACAGAAACCATGAACTCCTATGATGTCTGCCAGAGGTGCATGTATAGCACACATATAGCACAAATAAGAGGGTCACCAGAATGAAACTCTGTGGAATGCTGGCTGACACTAGTTTAGGAGAAGATGTAGTGGAGTTGAGACTGATAGAGTGTCCTTGGCCAGTGAGATATGAGCCCAGCCAGCATAAAACTGGGATATTAGTACTAAAGATGGATTTCACGTGGGCAGGAATATTTCATGATTATGACATAAGCCGATGAAAGGTCCAACAGCAACAGTACAATGGGGATTCCTGTGTTGCTGGATAATAGAATGCCATTTGACACTTGTAAAAGAGCTATTTCTATGCTGTGCACACTCCTAGAACTGACTGGAATTTAGGTAGAAGTTGGTTTGCAATAAGATAATCCGTTAGTTGATGGTTTACTGGTTTCTCTAACACCTTGGAGATGAAACACAACTGGACAATTGGTTGGCAGAGGGTAAGAAAATCTGAATTCAATGTGGATTTTCTTTTAACTGAGCAAAACTAAGACTGTCTTAAAAGAAGTTGGGAAAACATTGATAGATAAGGAGAGTTGATGAGCCTGGTGATAAGTAGAATTACAATAGGAATAGCATTTTTGAGTTACCCAGTTGGAGCAGAATCTAAAGCCGATGTCTTTGAACAAAGTTATTCAGTATAGTGAGTATATAAGCTTCAGTGAGAAATTTGAAGGCCAAAAGAGTTGAAGAGTGGATGTCAGCTGATGCCACAGGTTCTAAGGTTAAACAGGTCATGGACTAAGGGACTGTTCTCAGTTTGCCATTGAATAACTTATGTAGGTCCTTGGTGGTGACTGATGAGGAAATGTGAGGTCTGGTGAGTGTGTTTATGGTATGGAAAAGTTTTCTTAGAGTTGCCTTTTGAGTAATGATCAATCTTTCATAATACTTCTTTTTGGCTTGCTTTAAGAGTTCATTATAATTTTTGGAATGTTCACAATATAGCTCAAGAAAGAGAACTGAACCTTGCTTCAACCATTTTGTCTCCAGCTATCTTCATACCCTTTTATTCCTGTAAGAAGCTGAGAAGGAACCAGAGATTTGGAAGATGAGTGGAAGCCTTAAGTGATCTAGGGGGAGTGAGTCTGTCCAAAAGTGAGGTTGAAGTGTTGTTATATAGTTTGGTCAGAGCCTGAGGACACCCAATGATTTACAGTTCAGTAAGAAGTTTGGTTAGTTCAGAACTAAATTCCAGTTAATTTTTTGCACCAAAAGTATGTCTAATCCAAGAAGTATAGCATAGTGGTTAAGAGCACTGAGCTGCAAGCCAGGAGAACTGGGTTTGAATTCCACAGCCACCACATGTAAACTGTGTGACCATGAGCAATTCATTTAATATCCCTGTGCTTCCAAGATGCACTTGTAAACAAGAATTTGCCTAGTGTGTCTTTCCAGGCCATAAACAGTAAAATAAAAAAGAAACCTTGGCTGGAAATAATGAAGAAAATGAGAGATGAATCAACACTGAAATGAAGTAAGAAGTATACAGAAAGAGCCCAGTCATGGTTGTTTACTGGTGACATTAGAAGTTACTGAGAGGCTACCAGGCAAGGCCAATGTCCTTTCATGCTGAGTGAGACTAAAGAGATCAAGGAGATTAGCAAAATGTTTGGAATTGTTGTCTTCTGGGTGGTCAGGATGGAAGGTAAAATCTTCAAGCATTAAAAGACGTGGGGATTGAGGTGCCAGGTTGGACAAAGGTTCTGAGTAAACCCCAAAGAATGTCATCAGGTGCTTTGCAGGATGGTAGACCAATACCATGATACAAGATAATGGTTTAGGAAAGTGCATAAGCAGATGTTCAAATGAGTCACAATGAGGAGTGTCAACTTTGGCTGCTGTAGGATAGTTTCTCCAAATGAATCCAAATCCCCACCAGTGTGGAAGGTATGGGGAAGTAATACTAAATTAAAAGTGTTGGGGACCAAGCTGTTGATGGTTACAAAGTCACTGCTGTGGAGCCGTGTTTCTGTAAAACAGAAGAAATCGTGACTTAAGTCCAGGAGATGGTCACTTCTTGTACAGAAAGCCTTAGAATAGCAGATCAGCAGTTCAAAAGAACAGCTTTGGTGGAGACAGAGATACATGATGTTTAGGCTTCATAGCAGATACGTGTAAACTGTTTATATCTTACCAGTGAGTGTTAGGTAGGATTGCCTGAGGTCTGTGACCAATAATAGCACTGATATACTGAGGCAAAGTTTTTGATTTTATGAAGTGGTTAAGATCCTTGTAAGAGTGAGTTCACCAACAGGTATTTTGAGAGGCCAGCCTAAGTATACCTCGTCTTTAACATTAGAAACATAGAAACATAGAAGTTGACGGCAGATAAGGACCGCAAGGCCCATCCAGTCTGCCCATTTCTTTACATTTACATTGAAGGAAGATTTCAGAGAGAAGTTGGTGCATGGGTCTTGAAGATCAGAGGGGCATACTAATGGTAGCAAAATACTAACATACTATTTGCCAGCAGATTAGGCCTTATGGTCTATCGAGTCTGCTTGAACCTTAGATCCTTAGTTGGGTGCCGATGCCCTCCCATCCCTTGTGCTCCAGAAACCCCTATCATCCATCCCCATCCCCTGGGACAGGCCATCATCTGATACATCCACTTTCTGTGTCTGTCCCACCCTCTCTGAAGCCCTCCACTGTAGATCTCTGAACCAGCTCGCCAGGCAGTGCATTCCAAGGGTCCACCACCCTCTCAGTGAAAAACCTCCTCCTTTTCCCCCCTCACCCTTCCACCTTCCAACTTCAAACCATGCCCTCTGGTGATACCTCCCTGCTTTAGTCTAAAGATCCCCTCCATGTTTGCTCTATTTATTCCCTTGAGGTACTTGAAGACTTCAATCATGTCCCCCCTGTCTCTCCTCTCCTCCAATGAAAACAGACAGAGCTCCTCAAGTCTGTCTTCATATGTCAAATTCCTTAACCCTCGCATCATCTTAGTTGCCTCCTCTGTACCCTCTCCAGGAGCTGTATGTCCCTCTTCAAGTGTGGTCTCCAGTACTGTACACAGTACTCAAGATGTGGTCTAACCAGTCCATTGTACAGCGCAGAATCACTTCCTTGCTCCTAGAGGTGATCCCTCACGATGCATCCCAACATCCTGTTTGCCTTGCTAGCCGCTCTCCTGCACTGCTCAGAGTTATTCATACATGCATCCACCATGACCCTGGTCTTTTCCCTATTGAGGCCTCCAGCTCCTCCCTCAGGGTGTACCTGTGTTTAGGTTTCCAACCAAGATGCAACACCTTGCACTTGGTGATATTGAAATTTAATTTCCATGTGTGAGTCCAGCTTTCCTGGGTGTCCAGGTCCTCTTGCAGGGCCAACCTCCCCTCTTCTCCCTCAACTACTGCTCCCATCTTGGAATCATCAGTGAAGAGACTCATTTCACACCCTATACCCTCCCTGATGTCCGATATGTATGCATTAAACAGGATTGGACCCAGGACCGAGCCCTGCGGTACCCCACTACCAACCTCTCTAGGGTTCGATAGCTCCCCACAGACCACTATTGTCTGGGTGCATCCAGCTAGCCAGTTTTCAATCCATCTGACCATCAAAGGGCCTACTCCTAACCCCATCAGTTTCTCCACCAGACCATTGTGGGGGACAGAGTCAAACGCCTTGCTGAAGTCCAAGAATAATACATCCACAGGCTTTCCCCTGTCCAGTTCTGATGTTACCCATTCGTAGAACTCCACAAGATTGGTTTGACATGATCTACCTGGCACAAACCCATGTTGCCGACTATCCAGACCTCCCACCTCCTCCAAGTACACCCCAATCGTTCCTTTAGTATACTCTCCATTAATTTTCCCACCACGAGGTCAAACTGATGGGTCTATAGTTACCTGGTACTTCCTCGACCTCCCCTTTATGGATTGGCACCACATGTGCCCCGCACAATCCTAGGTACCCTCCCTGTCTCAAGTGACCTGTTGAAGAGCCTCGGCCAGGGGTGCAGCCAGTATGTCTGCCAATTCCCATAGTACTCTCGGATGAATGCCATCCGGCCCAGGAGATTTGTCTTTGTTTATGGCCTTGAGGGCTAACCACACCCTTTTGGGGAGATAGCATCATCCGACCCCTCCACCTTACTGGCCTTTTTATCCTTATCCAGATGTGACACCCCTGAGGTACCTCTCCCTCCCTCTTGCTCCATTTCTGTTGCTCCCCTGATCCCACTCACTGCCGCTTCTATCCCTTCGTGCCTTGCTTTGTAGATATCCCATCCTCCTCCCTAGTGAACACAGAGGCAAAGTACTGGTTAAATACCTCTGCCTGGTCCCTCGCCTCTTCCACCCACCCTCCTTCTGATCTCAATCTGCTGAGATGGCCCTTAGTTTTTCTCCGCTCCCCAATGTACCGGAAGAACCCCTTTTCCCCTCCATGTATCCCCTGTGCCAGCCACTGCTCTTTACTGGACTTTGCTCCCCTCACCATATGGGTGACTTTTCTAGATGCTAGATGGTACATTTCCTTATCCCTATCCCCTCTTGTTGTTTTGTATTTTTTGGAGGCCGCCTTCTTTTCTCTGACTGCTTCCTGTACCTCACTGGACCACCAGCATGGTTTATGTGACCTTGCTCCCTTACGTTTCAACTTAGCGCAGATCCTGACTGCCTCATGAAGTCCCCGTTTTATGACCTCCCATCTACTTTCCACACTTGTCATTGATGTAATCCCCTTCAAGTGATCCTTGAGAATATTTCCCATGCCCACAATGTCTGCCCCCCTGAAGTCCACTGCCAGTGTCCTAGATCTCACCCCCCCTCCCCCATGCTTATTTGAAACCAGACAGTATTGTGGTCGCTCCCAGTCAGGGGGGTCCTGTACAACCAGGTCCCTTACCAGATCCCCATCTGCCAGAACCACGTCCAGGACATGCCCCTCCCTTGTGGGCTCCATCACATGCTGTGTTAAGAACACATCCTGGAAGCCGTCCAGCAGCCTCTGCTCCTTGGCCACCTTAGAGGACATGGTTCCCCAGTTTGTACCTGGCATATTAAGGTCCCCCATCAACACCACTCCTTCCCCTTTTGGTCCACACTGGGCAATGATGTTGTCCAGCAAACCATCCTCTAGAACATCACTCATCTATATGACTTCCTTTCCCAGATGTGTAACGAAGCTGCACTCCTAGCTTGATATTGCTGCAGGGGACAGCCATGGGGAGACGATTCTCCCAAGCAAAAGTTATCTGATGTGAAAGCCACAGGGAAGGATGATGTTCTCAGGGGATGATGTTCTCAGCTGAGGTGAAGCAGGTAATAACCGCAGAGAGAGACAGCGCTCCAGGACAGATATTACAATAAAGTACTGGCTTCAGGGAAGGCAGTGTTCCAGGTAGAACAGGGCTGTAGACAGTTATCAGAGATTATGCTCACATATTAATGCATTAAGAAGTATCAGCTGCCAGAGAAACAATGTTCCAGATAGTAAACAAGGTTTCAGTCCCAAGGGTAAATAATGCTCCCGGACGTTAGGTAAGTGACAGATGCAGTGAAGCTCCCAGCCAGATGATATGAAAGACAACAGCTGCAGGGGAAATAGAGCTCCCAACTTGATGTTTTGAGGATAACAGCTCCCAGAGGTCTATGTCACTTGCAAGAGTAAAGCTTTAGTGGGGGTGGGGGCATAGGCAGTGTATATTAACAGTCAAGAGAATGGGGCCAGTATATTTAAATCAGTGCAGAACATGGAAAGATACAGAAACTGTCATAACATAGCATAACAAAATCAGTGCTGGCTAAGAAAAGATGCAACAAACCACAAGCTATCAAAGCGTAGCAGAGTTATTGCATGGCAATATTGATGGGTGCTGCCATATTAATGACCTCTGGCCACATGACTATCCAGCACAGGGTCAGAAGGCAACAAATAGCAAGCTGAGGAAAGAACTATCAATAACCAGAAGGCATGCATAGGCAAAGAAACCCAAAGTACAACCCTGGTAACTAACTGCAGAGAATGCCTATAGACCGAAGGGCCAATTAAAGCAAGGCACATTTTATTTTAGGCACCATTTCTAAAAGGTTCAGGGTGCTGTACAGAGAAGACTGACAATAAAATACAAAATAAAATAAAAAATACAGAATGAATAAATAGGAAATATAAATAAAAAGGTAGTAACAGGAGGACATTTCAAAAAAGTAAGTTTTTAAAGCCCAGCAATTAGGCTGCGTGAACACTAAAGGGAAGAAAATTCCACAGAACTGATGCAGCAACCCCAAACATTCTGCCTCCTGAAAGCTCTAAATGGGAGCACAGAACTGCTAAAAAGACCCACAACAGAGGAATGGAGAGGACAGATTGGGGTGTAAGAATTAAAAGGCTGCCCTTGCCTCAGCCCACACCTCTCCAGGACTGCCTATCAGCTGAGGACTGAAACTGACAGGCTGAGAAGAGAGACAGACAGCCATCAAGCAGCAAGGGAGAATGAGATTTTCCAGAGAAAGAGATGCATTTCTTTGTGGAACCTCTTGCTATATAGAAACAGAGAGACCCACACCCCCAGCCCTCTCACTAGCATTCAGGAGGAGATGCAAGCTGGGGCTGCTGATCTTCCAGACTGTAATTGCTGCAAAGCAGTGACTTTGTAGAGGACCCATCATGCTGCCCTGTTTTAATCCTGATTGAGAAGGAGATAAGTAATAGTTTCCAGGAGTTTTCCCACTAAGATTGTCAAATAACCAGTCTACAGTTTGTCAGACCTTCCCTGCTCCCACTGTTCAGCATGGAGGACCACTCCTGCCCTCCTCCAAACCACTGGCGCTACCCAGTTCCCCAGGGAGAAATTGCACTACACCATCAAGGGCCATTCAAGTTTTTGCCCCAATTCTCTTAGCAGTCTGAGGTGCAGCCCATTTGGTCATAGGGGCTTATCAATCCTAAGTGCCATTAGTCTATTAATAATAATAATAATAAAACTTTATTTATACCTGCCTTTCTTAAAACCAAGGTGCCTTTACAACAATTATACATAAAACAGTAAAATAAACACAAATTCAATAACAGCTGAGTTCATAAAATACAATAAAATCATCATCAGGGATAAGCCCTTGACCATAAATGGGTCTTTAAGGCCTTTTTAAATTCCTCCGCGGATGCACACTGCCGAAGTGGACAGGGTAGAGAATTCCAAAGGGCAGGGGCTATGTAAATAAAAGCATGGGCCCCTGAAGATTTTAAGGAAACCCTCGGAATCTCTAGCAACCCCTCTTCCACAGAGTGGAGTGATAGCTTAGGGCAGTAAGGTACCAGGAGCTCTTTCAAGTAGTCTAGGCCCAGTCCGTTTAGGGCTTTATAAGTCAGAAGACCGACTTTAAAGGTGATCCACCACTGTATTGGCAGCCAGTGCAGATCGCATAGGACCAGAGAAATATGACAGGCACGAGAAGTGCCTGTCAATAACCAGGCTGCAGCATTCTGCATAAGCTGCAAGTGGAGGATATCAACTCCTGGTAGCCCTAGATACACAAAGTTGCAGTAATCAAGGTGCAAAGTCACAAAGGCATGGACCAATGTGGACAGATCACTGGATGGAACTAGGTGCTTAGTCCTGGAGATGTTCCTCAGATGGTAAAAGGACAATTTCATGACTGCCGACACCTGCGATCGCAGTGTCAGCCCGTCATCAAAAATCACCCCTAGGTTCCGCACCCGTTCAGAGGTAGGGAGCTGGATGCCACTCAAAAAAAGTCCTGAGGGCAAACCAGCTCCCATCCCCTCTATCCTGCAACCCAGGTCCACAACCATCACCTCCATCTTCTCTGAGTTCAACCTCAGCCAGCTTGAATTCATCCTGTACTGGATTTCAGTGAGGCAGTTGTTAAATACCAAGAGAGCTCTATCCTGGTCGGGTCCAAAAGATAGGTAGAGCTGGGTATCATCAGCATAGCAGTGAAACCTCAGCCCATACCTTCTTACAATGTCTCTGAGGGGTAGCATGTACACTGCGAACAACATGGGGGACAACGCCAAACCCTGAGGAACTCCACAAGACAGAGAGACTGGGCTGGAGGAATTAATCCCCGATACCAACCTCTGAGTTCTGCCTGCGAGGAAAGATCTAAACCACCTGAGTACTGTACTAGACAGGCCACAGATGAACCTCAGGAGTTCGAGAAGTACCCCAAGATCCACAGTGTCAAATGGTTGAAGAGAGATCAAGAAGAACCCAGATGGAATGGCTCTTTCGATCTCTTGTCATCAAGAGATCATTGAGCACCCGAACCAGCGCCGTCTCAGTACTATGCCTCTTTCAAAAACCAGACTGGAGTGGTTCATAAATGTCATGGATGGTCAAATGGTTCTCCAGTTGTATGGCTACTGGTTTCTCAATTACCTTCCCCACAAACGGGAGGTTAGAGATTGGTCTGTAGTTAACATGGCAGTCGGGATCCAAAGAAGCTTTCTTCAGGAGGGGCGTTACCACTCCCTCCTTCAGGGAGCTAAGGAACTCACCCATCTCCAAGGAGCACCAGACTATCCATGCTAGGACCGTGCCAATAATATCACAACAATCCTTTATCAGGGAAGTTGGGCTCTGGTCCAAACTACAGCATGTAGGGCACATGCCCTGGACAATCTACATGACATCAGTGAACTCCGGTCAGTCAAAGGAACTCCAGGAGAACCTAGGGACAGTGACCAGGCACCGATCCACAGCTTCTCCCAGAGAGGATGTAGGCTGGAGTGCTGCCCTGATGTCAGCTACCTTAGCCACAAAGAAGCGAGCAAGCTCTTCACACTCAACTTGTGAAAAGGCTCTTCAAACCTACAGACAGGCTGGATTGCACAGTCTGTCTACAGTTCGAAAGAGCTGAGCTGGTCAGTTCTGAGCAGCCGCAATCTCCCCAGACAGGAACTCTTCCTTCTTACAGGAGATTGCGGAATGATAGACTTAATAATGTTCCATCAATCTGAGATGGTCGGCACCAAGGGTGGATCTCTGCCAAGAGCTCTCTAATCTTCGTCCATGTCGCTGCATCTCCCTCAAAGTCCCATCAAATCATGGGAACCGAGGGCGAAGGGGGAGAGGACAAATGCGGACAGGAGCAATTGAACCCAGAGCTGAGGAAATTGCTTTATTATAAGCCAAAACCAAGGCATCTGGGTCACTACTCACTCCAGAAAGCTCTGATAGGTCAAGCACCACTGCCAGGCCCTCAGAGCTTACATCTCGCAAAGAGCAGTACCTGACCGTCTCCACAGGGGTAGGCCTACGAAGGGGGCACAAAAACTGAATTCCACATTGTAATGATCAGACCATCTGACAGGTTCCACCCCCAAATCGAAGGCTTCGATCCTCAAGAGGAAGTCTAAGTCCAAAGAGTGAACACCTTTATGAGTGGCAGAAGTAACAACTTGTGTAAGGCCCATAGATGTCATCAATTGGAGGAAGTGTTGTCCAAACTGCGAGAGTTCGTCATTGACCCAGGCGTTAAAGTCACCCAGGACCATCAGCCTGGGCAACTCAAACACCATGTCGATCACGAAGTCCACTACTTCCTGCAGAAACCGCTTCTCATCACCTGGTGGATGGTAGATGACAGCGATTCTGCAACCCAAGCCTGCCACTACAGTACACTCAAATGACTCAGCCCCCTCAACTGGTACACTTGTGAGGCACAGTTTGGTCTTGAAAGAGACTGCAAACCCCTCCCCCCTGCAGTCCAACCTCAAGTGGTGTAACACAGAGTACCCGGCCGGAATAGCAGCCTCTAATATAGGGCCTGCATTCTCATCTAGCCAGGTCTCGGTAATGTACGTCAGATCCACCAACCCAATAAGATCTGCAATAACTGCAGTCTTGTTTTTAATGGATCTAGCACTGCGCAACACCACTCGGGTAGGAAGGGCCTCTGGAGCCGCATGGACTGCTTGCCCACCAATACTGGTGGTGCCCATGTGTATGGAGACCAGACAGGGAGGACCCGTTCCAGATTCCATTTCACGCCAGGGCATCTTCTGGATCTCACTACCCCAATATGATGGCCCTGCTCATTCGACTTCCACTGTTCGCCCGCCTCGACTCCTCTCCTCCCCCTACGAACAATACCCAATGCTCTACAGAGTTGGTATGTCGATAGCTGTTATGGAAGGGGGGGAGAAAGGGCAGAGGGCATGAAGAGTGGAGGACGAATAGCACACGACCGTGAGGACAGGCCTCCTACACATACTAAGAACCAAAAAATATCAAAGTATTAAGTACCCCATCCTCTAACACTGGTACCAAATTCAGGTCCCTCCACCTCCTCTTGTAGCCTGCCTACTACATTTGGGAAGTGGGCCCCACAGTCAATTTGCAGTTTGCCAGATCTTCCCTGCTCCCACTTTTCATTATGGTGGACCACCCCTGCCCTCCTCAAAACCACTGGCATTACGTAATTCTTCAGGGAGAAGTTGAACTAGACCATCAAGGGCCATGCTTCTAAGTGCCATAAATCTAATAAGTACCCCATCCTCTAACACTGGTCCCAAATTCAGGTCCCTCCACCTCCTCTCATAGCCTGCCTACTACAACTGGGGAGTGGTCTCCCCATCTCTACTGTGAATACTTAGCAAAAATACTCACTGAGGATGCAGCCTTCTTCCCATCCTCCTCTACTGACATATTTCTTGATTTTAGCCTCACAATATCCTCCTTGATATTCATTTTCTCTGCTATTTCTAAAGAAGTCCTTTTCATTTTATTTTACCCCCTCAGCTCTCCCTCCATCGTTGCCATCCTTACAAGTCTGCTTGACTCTTTAATTTTCAGTAAGAATTACTATATACTCTGACTGAGTCTCCCTCATACTTACTGAATGCAGCCTTCTTTACCCAGACTGCATCGCTCACTTCTCTGGAGAGCCAGAGTGGTTTCTTGTGTTTTTAATTTTTATGTATCTTCTTCATACTGGTTTTAGTCACCTCTGAAAGAGTGTCCTTAGTGAGTTTCCACAGTTCCTCTACTTCTTCAACCATTTCTACCCACTCAGTGTTTCTGATTGGGTCTTTCGCATTCTCCTAAAATCTGCCAATCAGAAACTGAAGATCTTTGTCCTAGACTTTATCTTCTGATCATCTAGGGGTGAGGTGAATCAATCCCCCTGTAAAAAAGTTATTTACTTTTACTTACCCAGAAATCTGGCTAGAGCCTGTAGCCTGGCCCAGTGTGCCACTAGCCCATTTTTCAGTCCGCTCTGTGGTCATCACCAGCTCACTCAATTAATTGATGATGATGTACCATAGTAATAAAAGCTGATTGGTTGACCACAGTGACCAATCATTTATTCCTTCATTCCCCTATCCCCCTTCCCCAATGAATCTGTTACATCTGGGGCTGGCTCCATGAGGGTTTGCTATTGCATTTACAGTGTGGTTTAAGTTAGTCAGATTACACACTATTACTGTTAATATATCAGAATACAAGGTGTCAGCATGGTTTAGTTGGTAGCACATCTGCCTCTGGGCCAGAAGGTCATGGGTTCTCATCCCGCACCAAGAGTGGGCTCACATCATAAATGTTGGCATCCAAGTTCTGTATCAGGGGGTTGCTGTAATGTTGGTGTGCACCATCCTTTGGATAAGATGTTAACCCAAAGTCCTTTTAGCCAATCTCTGACACTGTCCAAGTGGAAGTAATAGAACCCAAGGCACTTTCAGCAAAAGTAGGGGACTTTCCTCAGTGCTCAGGCCAACATTCTCCACCCATAAAACCAATTCAGGTAATTAGCCAAGGCTGCGTGTGGGTGTTGATGTACGAAATAGAAGAAATTACATGTTTACAGTCACATCACTACCAGTCTCTCATTGCTTATAAAGTGCTTTGGGATACAATGTGTATGAAAATCATTATTTTGGTGCAAATTCTTCTTCTTCTTGTAACCTTGTCATCATGCAGATGTTACAGATGTTACTTCCTGGTTACTACCCTGTCCTGTGCTGTGCAGGCTCAACAAGGATGGGGAGCCTGGGCTCAATAAACTACTTCCATGGGGGGCTGGTTCGGAAAGAGAACAAGGGATATAGCGTGGTGCCTCTACCCAGAGAAGGAAATAGTGGGCCAGGTAATGAGTAAGATACTGTTCACTAGGATGAAGTACCAACCCACCTTCCCAATAACTCATGAACATCAGCTTGAGACAAATTAGTACTAGTACTCACACTTCATTTTTAACCAAAAACACTTTTGTACCAATTAGTGTACCTTATTAATATTAGGGCCTATGCATGAATAGGCAGGAAATACACACCGGAGGCGCGTATCCCACCCACATAGCTCTGCACCTGCAGACAGGTGCACACAGGCGGGTATTCACCACCGGCCACCATCTGTCAACAGCTCTGCCCACCCTAGCATGCAGGACAGTGCAGGGCAGCCGGGGTGGAGTAGCAGACCCATGCGGGCATCCAATCGAATGCCTGTCCTGGGTCCCAGAGTGTATCCCTCACACATGTAGGTCAGGTCCTGGTCCATGCATTACACACAGGCACCCGCAGCATGCACAGCTGTGATCATGTCAGCAGAAATGCCCACCAGCCAGATGCCTGCCCCAGTGGCTCCTGCCACCACCAGGAGCACAGCTATACCTCCCTCTGTACACAGCAAGGCACCCACCCCAGTCCCCGATGCCTACCCACTGCCCCTGAACATGGCAAGGCCCAGTCCCCAGCAGTGCAGACTCCCACCACACATTGGGGCACCGGCCCCAGGATGGCAGACCCCCCCATCACACATAGGGGCACCAGCCTTGTGAAGGCAGCCCCCCAATCGCTCATAGGGGCACTGGCCCCATGAAGGTAGCCCTGCCATCACACATAGGGGCACCAGTCCCATGAAGGCATCCCCCCATCCAGTGGGGCACAATCGGTACCACCCACCCAATGCCGTACCCCACCGCAGATGCCATGGCCCAGGACAGCCATCGGCACAGCCCTCCCCACACCTCTGCGGCCACCAGTTGTCTAAGTGATGTCTGGAAGTGTTCTTCTATATATAGGCATTGCTCTCCCAGCATCACTTGGATGGCCAGTGGCTGAGGAGGTGTGAGGAGGGCTGTGCTGCCGGCCGTCCTGGGCCACGGCACCGGTGGCAAGGTACAGATACAGGGATGAGGGGACAGTGCTATGGGGGTCCACTGAATGCCAATGATTGGCCAGACAGGCTGGGATGGATCGGGGGCCATGGGTGGAGAGGGGTGGACTGCTTGAGCTATACTGTGCGGGAGGGACACTCACTGACCACCACTGTTCTGGTGGGGACATAGGATCGGGGTACTGGTGCCCGGAGCCACTAGGTGTGTGTGTGTGTGTGTGTGTGTTGAGGGGGCTGTTACACCATGCGGATGGAACAGACCTGGTGTTGGGGGGTGGGTGTGACCGGTTCTGGCAGGGACTGGGTGGACACATGTTGGGGGCCCGGCCACCTATGGGGATATGGCCTAGTATTAGTGGGGGTGGGGGTTGGGAGCTATCATGGCCCAGCAACCACTGGAATTGGCAGAGTGTCAGGCACGGGCTGGTGGTGGGTTATTCTGGGACTCCACTGTGGGTGTGGGGGGGTTCCTTGTGCAACACCATGGGGGGGGCAGGCATATGGGACAAGGGTGGGGATGCTGCTGTTCCAGTGGGTGTCCCACAGGCTGCCTGGGCCCAGTGGGGAATGGTTTGTGCACTGGTCACGTACTGGCTTTACGGCAGGGTCCCCCCTGCCATAACCTGCACTGTCCTCCGCACCTCTGCAGACAGCAATATGTGCCATAGTGACAACTGCATAGTGCCACCATGCCCCCCAGTTCATTGCTGTCCATGTGGCTGGGGAATTGGGTGCATAGGGCTGTGCACCTCAGTTAGTACATCCCGCACAGGGGGCGCAATGGGTGTGGAGTGACTACGAAGCGCATAGCCACTCTGCACAATTGTTCATAGGCCCCAATATGCTCACTCAAAAGAAAAGAAACTAGCAAAAGGACTTTGTTTTTCAGGAACACAGGTTATGTGAAGAAATAGGGGTTATGCAATAAACAATTTGGCAATGATATTTGGCTGTAATCACAGCCCAACGCTTCCAACAGTTACCAGTACATCAGCCAAGGAAGCAGTCTCTAGAGTTTGTCAGGCCTCTCGGTGGAGATGTTATGTTAGGCCTCACCACACACCCATACACAAAGGTTTCGGGCAAGGCCTATGGTACTGCAGACCACCCGCTACCTGCAGTGGCAGAACCCCACAGTCGCAATATGCTTTCAATGATATTACTTTTAAAACTGCAGCTCTATTTAACTGCTGGGAGGTAAAATACACACTGTTGTAGTCCTAACGTTGCATTGCCTGGGATCCTGCATTGGTGCACTTTAAAGAAATGCAGACTTGCTTTTACCCAACCCAGTAGATATATTGACTAGTACTTTTATCAAAAAATTTGTAATCCAAAAGGGAAAGCCAATCACAAAAATTGTAATCTTTGCAACAGGTTTTCTAGCTGGCTTGGCCAGTACTCGGGTGTCCTGGATTGGATAGGACAGCAGCTACAGATGGTTTCAGCAGGCGGTCTTTCACAGCAGCAGACAGATGGTTGATGCAGACCTAGCCTGGGCCTGGTCACTCACACTGCATCTCTCTCTCTCTCTCTCTCTCACTTGCTCTTTTAGCTAGCAACATGTAGCAGCATAGCAAGTTTGAAGAACCTAGACCAAGCAGCTACCCTGCCTCACTCAGTGGGCTCTCACTCAATTGAGGGAACAAGTACCTGGACACAAGCTCCAGACCACCTCATCCCTTGGCACATCGGACAGGGTAGAATGGCTAGTTCCTACTTCTGAATACAGCAGTTCTGCAGATGGCTCAGCAGATTTAGCCTGAATGCAGGAAACACTCTCTTGCAGCTTTACAGAATACACCAACACTCTATTACAGTTCGGACTGAACTCCAGCAGGTAGATTTGTACTATACCAGGATCTCTGGCTCTGAGGCGTGGCTAGGTCCTCACCTCTCTCCTGCAGCACTTCTCTCCACCTGTCCATGAAAGACTGACTGCAACTCCTCCTCAGCTGGGAGAAATTTTCAGCTCAGCACACTCCCAGCTCTGCCTCTGATTCACTGACAGGCTTGTCACTCATGATTGTGACTCCTCTAGTGTCTGGAAAAAGTCATCAAGCATTCTGCTGCTGTTCTGTCAGAGTGCCTGAGTCTTTAACAGGACCTCTTGCATTCCAGTTGGCTGATTGCAGAGTTCAGAGTTCACCAAGATGGCTATGTCCATTTGTTAACCCTCTGTACCCAGTCTGCTGCTGTTTCACACACAGTTTCTTTGCTGCTTGCTCAAACTTTTAAAACACATTAGCCAGCATAGTTTGTACTCTGGTTCACAGTGAGGACGTCGGCAAATCCTTGTACATTTATGGGCACCAGTCACCCATTTTGTCCATGGAACACAACAATGAAAACATCAAGAAAAACTGCATTCCTTCTCACCTGGCCTCCAACACCAGTTCCAGCCAGAAGATGCAGGAATCCCAGAGGAACTCACTCTAAGCCTCCAGTGAGCCAATATGTAAAGCCCCACCTTTGGTAGGGTTACATACTATTTATTTCTCTGTGGCAGCACCTTTGTACTGTTATTTACTGTGCAGGAAGGAGCCCTATGGGTGGAGGCACCACCCTTGAGAAAAACGGAATACTGTATCATAAAATACATTAATTAATCTGCTGTATATCTTTAGACCAGGCTTAGGCACATTCACACCTTGTGGGTAGAGGTTGCAGTAGTCACTTAAAAGGAGGAAGTGCATGAATAGTTTTTTTCAGGAGCCCTTAGCACTGACCACAGATTTTACCAAATCCAGTGCTATCTGTTTTTTTTTGATAACCTAATGGGAGATGCTATCATTAGGTCGCATAATCTATTCTCCAGCAGAATGGTGCACCAGAATGAGACTCAAATGTCTCAGGCTGCTGTCTGAAAATTCCACACATATACTCTAGGGTTTTTGGGGCCTCTTTTTGGCACTTTACCTCTTTGACATGTCTTGTGGTAGATTTAGTAAGTTCAGAGTCTTCCTTTCTTTTTTAAAACTCAGCTTTATTTCATATGTCATGCATTCAGGACATACATACTAACATACTAATTTGCCAACAGATTAGGCCTAGTGGTCTATCGAGTCTGCTCGAGTAGCAGCCCTACAGTCTATTCACTGCAGCTGCCCCCTTCCTCCTTTGTGACCCCTTGCAAACCTTTCTCGCACCCGGCTCCCCCACCTGGATTTTACCCCTGTGTCTGTCCCACCCTCTCTTGAATCCTCCCACTGTTTCCATCCCCACCAACTCCTATGGCGGAGAGTTCCAAGGCATCACCACCCTCTCCATAAAGAATTGATGCCTCACCTCCCCCTTAAACCTTCCCCCCACCAATCTCAGGCTATGCCCCCTCGTGGCTCCATCCTCCCTCAACTGGAACAGCCCATCAGATCTGACCCAGTTAATTCCCTTCAGATATTTAAAGACCTCTATCATTTCCCCCCATCCCTCCTCTCCTCCAGGGAGTACATGTCCAACTCCCTTAGTCTCTCCTTGCAGGAGAGGTCCCTCAGGCCATGAATCATCCTTGACACTCTTCTCTGGACCCTCTCCAGAAGGCAACATCCCTCCTCAAGTATGGGAGCCAAACTGCACACAGTACTCCAGGTGCGGCCTAAACACACACTTGTACAGGGGCAGTAGGACCTCTCTCCTCCTTGATGTTATCCCTCTAGCTATGCACCCTAGCATCCTATTTGCTTTTGCAGCTGCCCTCCTACACTGCTCAGAATTATTCATTTTGACATCTGTTATCACCACAAGGTCCTTTTCTTCCCTGGAGACCACCAGCTTTACCCCTCCAAGACTGTAGACGTACCCGGGTTCCTGGCCCCTAAGTGGAGTACACTGCACTGCTTGGCATTGAACCCCAGCTGCCAAGTATGCGACCACCGTTCAAGTGTCTCCAAGTCCTCCTGCAGCATCCTACTCCCCTCCTCCTTGTCCACCACTGCTCCCAGTTTGGAGTCATCGGTGAATAGACTCAGTCTATTCTGAAGTCCAACCCTGATGTCTGAAATAAATGCATTAAAAAGGACCAGCCCCAGAATCCAGCCCCCCATCCCTTAACTCCTTAGCTTCTCCAACAAACTATGGTACAGCACCGAGTCCAAAGCCTTACTGAAATTCAGGTACAGGATATCAACCGGCTTTCCCTGGTCTAGAGTCCATGAGTCCCAGTCATAGAATTCAACTAGGTTCATTTGACATGATCTTTCCCAGATGAACCCATGGCGGTATTCATCCAGGAGATCATGGGCACCATCGTTTCCTTTAAGACAGACTCCAGCAGCTTCCCCACCACTGACGTCAGGCTAACTGGTCTGTTTTTTCCCGTCTCTTCCCATGCACCACCCTTATGAAGAGGCATGACATGTGCCTCCCTCCAGTCACGGGGAACCCATCCAGTTTGAAGGGAGGAATTGAATAAGTCCATCAGTGGTGCAGCCAGGACATCCGATGGTTCCCTCAATACCCTGGGGTGAATCCCATCTGTACCTGGAGCCTTATCACTGCTCAGGGACTTCAGCGCCTCTCTCACCCTCCCCAGTGGTTACTAGAGATGGGTGAAGTGGCCCCAATTCGCTCTGCAAAGTGATTCACGGAGTGAAGGCGAATTCGCGGAGTACTTCGAATTGTAATGGGTAACACAAAATCCGTTGAAAACAATGACTTTGCATTACTCCACCTTCCCAAACCATTACTCCACCAATTCTTAAAGTGAAGTTCATTGAAAACAATGTACTTCACCTCACTTCGCCTTGTTTTTAAGCTCCAAAGGCGAATTTTGCAGTGATTCTTAGGATTTCAGGTCACATGGGCTCTAGATTGTTCTGCACAGCCTCAGTTTTGGGTAGTGTGTATAGGAAGCTGTAGGAGACAATCTGCTGTGAGAGCTCTCTGTGATTCAAACCTTCTAAAAGCTATTAAAAAAGCCTTTTTGAGTCATTTTTTTTTGCTGAAAGTTTAGTTCATCGATTTTAGGAAACCCTCCTGTGTTCATATCATCGAGCATTTATTGTTTATGTGTGGATTTTGAATGTTAATGTACAACATTCAGTCTGCATAATGAGAGACAGTGGAAGTGTGCTTTGGAGGAGGGGTGTATCTGTGGTGTAAGTAGATTAACTTCGAGAAAGACAGTGCTTTCTGTTTTGGTGATATTTTTCTTGTATAACTGTGTTAAAGTACACAATAATATTTTCAATAATTCTTGCCATTTTTTTGCTGATTGTTGTGGTGCAGCAGTGCATAATTTTAGTTTGTTTAAAATATGTGGTTATATTACTGCCGTTTTCAATTTGCTACGCATTACTTAGTATGTGTGTGTGAGTATGTGTGCGACACGTGTCATCAAATCAGACACCTTTTAATGTGCCACATGATAATTTAAGCAATGTGAACCTGCTGTCCACTGCAGCTGTGTGATTTTTGTACTTCTTTGTGATATCTTTACTGGTACTAGTGACTGTTACTGCAGCAGTGCAGTACACTGCCACCCCCCCCCACCGCGGTCTGCCCCAACCCAACCGGCAAAGGTATTCTTTTCCAGATTTGAATTTCTGATGGTGAGCACTGGTTAGGTGTTGTGCCTTTGCATCTGCATCTCTTCAGTGCGTAGTGCAATCTTAATCTGTCTGTGCATTTTCATCTCTTTAGGGCCCAATCTCCATCTGTAACTTAAGTCACAGTTGTTTCTTTGGCTTCCCTTCAGAGTATTGGACAGGTGTGATGCATAATTCTGCATGAACATTGTACTCATTAATATGCATTTTTAAGTCAGGACCATCATCACAAGTCACTCGTGATACAAATCACGTTCTCCATCATCACGGTCACAAATGCAGTCACAAATCACGATTCACAATCACGTCATGAATCACAACACTAATTTTTTGACTAGTTACTTGGATGTATTGCAAGTATGTTTTGTAGTATCTCTCCAGGCTTCACCACTCTGCCATTGTACTCATTAATGAGCATTTTTAAGTCAGGGAGTTTGTGCTACAGCTCATGCGGGAAGTACAACTGTAGGCATTTGCGTTTCTAATACAGTTCCATATTGTTTATCTCACACCATCGACACCGAATCATGTTCTTCATCATCACAGTCACAAATCATGATTCACGATCATATCACGAATTACAACACTAATTTTTTGACTAGTTACTTGAATGTATTGTAAGCATGTTTTGTAGTATCTCTCCAGGCTTCACCACCCCGCCATTGTTCTCATTAATGAGTATTTTTAAGTCAGGGAGTTAGTGCTACAGCTCATCAGGGAAGTACAGCCATAGATATTCGCATTCCTTCCTGTACAGCATGTGAGTTACAGTACTATAAGTAGTGGTGGGTGAAGTGGCCCCAATTTGCTTCGTGAAGTGATTCACTGAGTAACATGGAATCCACAGAGAACTCCACAATGTGAAGCGGAGTACTTCGCTTCATAATGAAGAACGTGAAGTCTACTGAAACCAATGACTTTGCGTTATTCCGCCTTCCCTAAACCACTTCTCCCTCAATGTTAAGGCGAAGTACATTGAAATCAATGTATTTCACCTCACTTTGCCCTGTAATTGAGCTCCAAATGAAATTCTGCAGTTATTCATGGGATTGCAGGTCACATGGGCTGTAGATTGTCCGGCACAGCCTCAGTTCTGGCCTGGGTAGTGTGTGTGCAGTGGTAGCTGGAGACAGTTTGCTCTCAGATCTCTGTAATTCAAAACCTCTAAAAGCTGTTTAAAATGCCTTTTTGAGTAATATTTTTTGCTCAAAATTTAGAACATCGATTGTAGGAAACCCTTCTGAGCTCATATCATCAAGTGTTTATTGTGTGTGGATTTTGAATGTTAATTTAGAACAATCAGTCTGTGTACTGTGAAGTGTGCTTTGGGGGAGGGGTGAACTTGTGGTGTAGGTAGAGTAACTGGGAGAAAAAGTCAGTCTTTCTGTTTTGGTTATATTTTTCTTGTATAACTGTGTTAATGTACACAGTAATATTTTCAGTAATTCTAGACATTTTTTTGCTGATTGTTGTGGTGCAGCAGTGTATAATTTCAATTTGTTTAAAACATTTGGTTATATTACTAAAGGTTTTCAATTTGCTACACATTACTTGTAGTGTGTGTGAGTGTGAGTGCGATGCGTGCCATTAAATCAGACACCTTTTATTGTGTTACAGAGTACTTGCAGCAGTGTGAATCTGCTATCCACCGCTCCTGCATTAATTTTTTATACTGCTTTGTGGTATCTTTACTGGTAGTGGATTGTTACTGCCGTGCACTAATCCCCCAACTGGCAAAATGTATTCCTTTCCAGATCTGTATTTGTAACTTGTGAGCACTGGTTAGGTGTTGTTGTGCCTTTTCGTATGCATCCCTTGAGTGTGCAACGCAGTCTTAATCTGTCTGTGCGTTTGCATGGCACCATTAATTCTGGGAAACTGCATTTCTTGTTACGCTCTTATTTTACTTCGTCAGCATTGGGGAATTTTATGGACACAAGACAGTAGCATTTTGGGGATGCACATTAATTCTGGTGGCTCTGTGTGTGACCTGACCACTGCGCCCATGACTGAGTGCGCCAATAATTCTGGGAGACTTTGCATTTCTTGTTACACTCTCATTTCACTTCATCAGCACTGGGGAATTTTCTGGACACAAGGCAGTAGCACTTTGGGGATGCACATTCATTCTGGTGACTGTGTGGGTGGGATGCTGTCAATAATGTTGTCACTCTGCCTTATTTCGCATTTAAGGCAGAATGACAACGCAAAGTACTAATTACAAAGTGAAGTGAGTCTTTCCTATGGGGTACTCCACGTAGTGAAGTGCCAACTCGAAGGGGCCACTTCGTGTTCACTTCACCAATGGATTTTGAATTCGCTGCTAGTGGTTACTCCCCATCAGTGAGTGCCTCCCCTTCCCCCCTTCCACATTCCCCCTAGGGAGTAGGTTCCTTCCTCTCCTTCGTAAAGACTGAGTAGAAGTACTCGTTAAGTACTTCTGCTTTCTCCACCGCTTCTTCGCCCCCTCTTTTTTTAACTTATCAATCTGCCCCCTTTCGCTTACCTCCTCTCCCTGATATATCTGAAAAAACTCTTCCCCTCCCGATCCCCTGTGCCAGCTGCAGTTCCTTGTCCACCTTGGCTGCTCTCACAACCCTACCTGCCTGTCTGGAGAGCCTCTGGTACTCTTTCCTGTCTGCCTCCCTTCTTTACTGCTTGAATCTTCAGAAGGCCAGCCTTTTCTCTCTCGCCACCTTCTGCACCTCCCTGGACCACCAGGTGGGTTTTCTAGACCTAGCATTCTTGTGGACAATCCTAGTGCAGGCTTTTGTAGCCTCCAGAAGACCATCCCCCTTTATTATTTCCCACTTGCTCGCCATGTCCATGTTTGCACGAATCCCACGTAAGTGCCTCTCCCGGACTGCATCCATGCCCTCAAAATCTGCCCCCCTGAAATCCACCACTGTTGTTTTTGTTTGATTCCCAATCCTGCCCATATCCAGGAGAACCAAACTGTGGCATGATCACTCCCTGCCAAAGGGTCCTCCACAACTAAATCCTTAACCATGTCCCCATCCGTCAGCACTAAGTTCAGAATACATCTGTTTCTGGTTGGTTCCCCCACCGGTTGGAATAGGAATGCATCCTGGAAGGCATCCAGAAGGCATTGCTCCCTTGCTGACAATGAATCCAAGATCTCCCAATCTACCACAGGCATGTTCAGATCCCCCAACATCACTGTTGTGCCCCTGCCTGAGCTGTAGTGGGATTTCGGACACCACCAATTCTTCATCAAGATCCTCCATTTGGGCAGGTAGCCTGTACACCACCCCCGGACTGACCCTCCTATCCCTAGGATCCTGCAGGTTAACCCATAAAGCCTCGATGCACCCCTCAGCTATCACCTCCTTGCTGCATTTAATACCATGCCTAATATACAGCGCCACCCCCTTGCCTTTATCTGTCGTTCTATCCTTCCAAATAATGGTGTTCCCTGGAATGCCCATCTCACAGTCATGATGCTGCCTGGCCCACGTCTCTGTGATAGCAGCCATGTCCACCCTCCCCACAGTCATCAATGGATGCAATTCAGGCATCTTGTTCCCCAGACTTCTCACATTGATCAAGACCACTCTCCACCCGATTCCCTTCCTGATCCCTGCCCCACACCCCTCTTCCCAAGATCCCATGCAAGTTCATCTGCCCTTTGCCACCACTCACTGAACTTGTCAGGGGAAAGGCCTAAGCCTTACCATGCTGAGATTTCCTGCCTGCCCCATAAGCCCTAGCCCTCCCCCGCTACAAGTTTAAACCCCACCTAGTTTCTATCAGTTTACCCAGCTTTTGCTTTAGGACCTCCTTTCCCATCATGCTCAGGTGGAGTCTGTCCCTAGTGAACAGCTCCTTGTCCTCCCAAGTTGCTCCCCAATACACCACGGACCCATACCCCTTGGCTCTGCACCAGCCCCTGAACCAATTATTGACCTCCTGAATTTTTAATTTCTTCTCCTCACTAGCCCTCGGTACCAGAAGAACCTCCAAGAAAGAGACCATGCACTCCTTGGCTAGACAGACCCTGGCCAGCTCCCTGAACCTAGCCAGTACCTCCTCTTTGCCTACAGTTGCATTATTTCCATTTGACACAAATGCAGGTTCCATTCACTTTACAAGACATGTTAAAGTTCTTACATACCTATTACATAGAATTTCTGCCATGAGACATGCTCTGAAATACATCATAAAACAAATTGTATGTCATTCCAGGCTAGAGTTTTCATCCTTCCCTTACTGCAGTGTAACCCTTGTGAGTTACATAGATCTATCTACTAGCCTGTTACTGTATGCCGAATACCTTGGTGCTGTTCCTATAGTTATGTTGGACATAAGGAATATTTTTTCAGCATATGAGCCAGTGGGTGGTACTTCCACCTAGTACTACACAGTAGTGCCAGCATTGAGTATGAGATCAGGTCGCCTGCTGTGAAACTTGAACTTGCAAACATCATGATCTGAGTAGAGTTGTGTGAAATGAAGAATTCTGACAGGGGACATTTTTTTCAGAATTTTTTTGATAACTTCCACATAATTGCATGGATTCATTTTCTGCAAACTGTGGATTAGTGCCCCAGTTTGTGTGAAAACTAAGCCATGGTTTACATAAACTACTGAACACAAATCTGTGGTTTAAATAAGCCTCAAACTGATTTCAGAATTCTATTTATGGAATTTGGTGGGATTCTGTCAGGAGCTGAATGTGAAACTTCTGCACAGCTTTAGATCCATGTCATAAGCACTACCACTGAGCCACAGTAACCCTGCATTAAGTACATTTATGTTGCTAGGCGTGTTTTGTGTAGAGATGATTTAATTAAGGGGTTAGAGCTTTGCAGTCTGTGTCAAGGACATTCTATCACACAGGACAAAAGTGACATCTCACAAGGTGAGCAGTACATATGACTCATCCCTACCAACAGAGAAACCGTCTCAGCAGAAACTGCAGGAAAAGAAAGAACAAAAAGGAAATGCACCTTTCCTTTTAATGATTTGTCTGAATCAGAAATATTCTTTAAGATATTTTCTACGTGAACTTTAGGAGGGCAGTAGTAGTCACAATTGATAAAGATGGAACATGAAAAATGTTTAAAAAAAAATTGAATATGGGTCATCAGATTAATAGTGCATCATGCTGACATGCTAATATGACCAAGTTCAAGACAAGAGTGAGCCTGGGTCTCTGCTTGTTGGTAGCCCAAGAGGATGGATGAGTCTACTGATGACAGTACCATACGGGTAGGGGCATAACATTCTCATGGGACCCCTGTGGTGACCTAGAAATGGCCTTTGGAAAATATGGGTCCTCAAGCCTCCACCATATGCTCACTATAAAGGTTACACCACTGGTGGAATGCAGGGGTTCGGGAAACACCACCAGTTATCAGATGATGGTTCACTCCCCCATTACTCTCAGACCCTGTACCACTAACACCATGATGCACTGGATGTGCACTTCAGAGGGGGGGATACCGCTACTGGACTCACCATGGGGAGCAAGCCATGGGGGATACTAACGGGATGAGTGATTGCTTGGACTTGGAGGGTATCAGTCGTAACCTGATGGGCAATAGCTATTCCATAGAAAAAAAGCAAGTGTGTAATACCCACAATCTACTCTGGGTTCAAATCCATGCATCTTACCTTATTTTAAACATATGCAACTTAACTTATTTTAAACAGGTACTTCTGCTCAGTCTTCACAGTGGAGGGTGGAGGCAACGGATCACCAGAGAAAAGCAAAGATAGGGTGGGGACTAGGGAGCAAGGTGGACACAGGTCCATTTTCACAAGAAAAAGCACCAAAAGGACTTGCAGCTCTGAAGGTTGACAAGGCTACTGGACCAGATGGGATTCATTCCAGGGTACTAAAAGAGCTTAGGAAGGTTCTGGCTAGCCCACTGACTGACAGCCTTGTTCAACAACTCACTAGAAATAGAAATGGTTCCTGAGGGCTGGAGAAGGACTGATGTTGTCTCTCTACACAACAGCAGTAGGAGGGAGGAGGCTAGCAACTCTAGACCAGTCAGTCTCTCTTCAATTGTGTGGAAATTGATGAAAACACTACTGAGAGGACAATAGAGTATCTTGAATCACATGGGCTGCAAGACCACCGACATCATGGATTCATGGGAGGGAGATCATGCCAGACAAGTCTAATAGATTGTTTTCACTGGGTGACCAGGGAAATCACTCAAGGTAGAACAGTGGACATGGCCTATTTAGATTTTAGCAAGGCCTTTAACATGGTGCTGCACAGACGGCTAAGTAAGAAGCTGACCAGACTAGGAGTAGAATCCATAGTGGTAAACTGGGTTAGAAACTAGTTAAAGGATAGGAGACAGTGGGTGTTTATTAACATCACTCATTCTAAAAAGGGGACTGTGACAAGTGAGGTACCACAGGGCTCCATACTGGGACCAGTCTTCTTCAGTATCTTTATAGGGGACATTGCAGGAGAGCTGGAAGGGAAGGTATGCCTTTTTGCAGATTACACTAAAATCTGCAGTAGGATGGACACTCAGGAAGGGGTGGATTAACTGTGCAGGGATCTTGGGGAAAATCGAGGAATGGTCAAAAATATGGCTGTTGGGTTTCAATGACCCGAAGTGCAAAATGATGTACCTTGGACATAGAAAGCCCAGCATGTGTATATTATGGGGTTGAGTACTAACAATCACTAGGCAGGAAGGAGACGTTGGAGGTAGCATATCTGAGGACCTCAGGTGGTAAAGCAGTGTGACAAGGTATTGGATAAGGCTAGTGGAATGCTGGGTTGCATAGGAAGGGGTATCTCAAGGAGGAGGAGGGAGGTGATATGACCACTCTGTTGCTCACTAGTGTGGCCTTGCTTAGAGAACCATGTTCAATTTTGGAGAATGTACCTCAGTAGGGACATAGACAGAGTAGATTTGGTCCAGATGAAGGCAACTAGAATGGTGCATGGCTTGCATGAGAAGCCTTAAGAAGAAAGATTGCAGGATCTCAACACATACACCTTGAAAGAAAGGAAAGAAAGAGAGGGGATATGCTAGAGACCTACAAACATCTCAAAAGGGTGAACAGGGTACAGGTGGGAAGTCTCTTTCTAATGAGAACAAGTTATGTCACGCAGAGGTGGCTAAGGCAATGAGTACTGAGGCCCAAAGCAAAACAGTTCAAAGTGCAGTTACTAACATACTAACATACTAAAATGCCAGCAGAATAGGCCTAATGGTCTTTCGTGTCTGCTCGTTTGGTCAGCCCCCACCCTGGGTGCTGACCTTGCTGTCACCCTCGCCTTCTCTGGATTCTCCCTTCCCAGTTCCGGATATTCTTGCTGCATTGGATTTTGCTTCCTGAACCCTTCCCCTGTACCTGTCCCACCCTCTTGAACCCTCCACTGTCTCTGCCTCCACCAGCCCCCTAGGTAGTGCATTCCATGGCTCTACCACCCTCTCAGTGAAGTAGCACCTCCTTTCTCCCTGAATCTTCCCTCCAGCTTCCACCCATGCCTCTAGTGGCCCTCCTCCTTCCTTCAAAGCACCCTCACTGTTCCTCCCCTATTTACCCTCTTCATGTACCTGAAGACTCTATCATGTCCCCGTCCCTTCTCTCTTCCAAAGTGTACATATTTAGCTCTTCGAGCCTCTCCTCATAGGTCCTGTCCCCCAAGCCCCAAATCATTTTGGTTGCCCTCCTCTGGACCCTCTCCAGGAGGTTAATGTCCCTCTTTAAGTGCGGCCTCCAAAACTGCACGCAGTACTCCAGGTGCGGCCTCACCAAGCAGTTATACAGAGGGAGTATCACTTCCCTCCTTCTTACCAACTTACAAACTCCCCCACTTACAAACAGCTCAGCTCCACAGATCCAGATACATGAACACCAATGTTGTGTTTTAGGATAAATCTCTGTATTAATAGAAAGCAAGACCATGGGCATTTAATAAAGTTAGGGGGATTCAAGAGTGATGTCAGGAAATATTTCTTCACTGAAAGGGTAGTGAATGTCTGGAATAGATTGCCAGCAGAAGTGGTGGAGGCTAGAACAGTGGGAGGCTTCAATCATGCATGGGATAGACATAGAAGTATATTAGACTGGATGCAGGGAGGTGGGAGGGTCCACAGAGACCAGATAGGGTCTGCAGAGACAGAATAGGTAGGGACCATCTAGGCAGACTAGGTGGGCTAAGCAGTCCTTTTCTGCCATCAAATTATGTGTTTCTCTGTTACCTGCAACACCAGGTCCCCCAGCTGAAGAGGTGCTTCTCAGAGACCTTATGCTGGATAATATTTCAGTGCACAGACAGTAAAGTGGGTTGTTATGAAAGCTAGAAGGGGGACGGTATTATTGGATTTTGTTGCAAAGTTGGAGTTCTGCCATTTCGTCTGAGTCAACAGGAGGGTTGGGGTGTGAATCAGTTCCTGGGTTCCTGGTGGTAAGGTGTAGGGTAGGCACAGATGTAAGCAGGGAAACAATGTTAAGCGGGTAGAAATAAGAAAAACTATCTGCCAGTGCACAAAAAGAGTATGGTCTGTGCTACCTGCCTTTATTTCCCAAGCATTCTCTAAATTTAGCAGTGAGCGAAATAACTAAAGCCATGTGCGGTATCAAGGAAAACTTAATATAATATTCAAACACAGTTTGGTCTTTAATTAT
The DNA here is from genome assembly GCA_016271365.2 of Neoceratodus forsteri. Lineage (NCBI taxonomy): Eukaryota > Metazoa > Chordata > Ceratodontiformes > Ceratodontidae > Neoceratodus > Neoceratodus forsteri. Next base: position 1,453,708,424 of record CM028129.1, on the reverse strand, counting down.
TTTCCCTATTTATCTCTCCTCATTTTTTATTACTAAGGACATTTTCATTGAAACTAAATTGGTGTGTCGCAGACCTCGCCTCTAATTCTTGTTTTTCCCTTTTCCTGAAGTCATAATCCTCAGTTTGTAGCATCATAATAAATTGCTGTGGAAATGTTGATGATCTCATAAATACAGAGTTATGACTACAGTGAGGGAAAAGCAAGGAAGAACAGACATCTGAGGTATAAAAATCCTGTTTTCATGCAAATATCCTCAGTAGCAAAGAATGGCAGGAATGAAATATGGAAAATGTATGTAATAGCATCCAAAAACTACATTTTATTTTATTTTTTCTGGATATTGGAACATTACCTTAAATTTCACTTTTTCAGAATTCTATGGAAGAAAAAATTCTCAGAACTCATCAAAATCCATGGATTCTGTGGGCAGAATTCTTCAGGATTTTTAGCAATTCTGCATGCCAGAAAGCTTAGTACAGTGGGTATCCCAAAATAATTATGCTAGCAGGTCAAACTATTTGTCTCAAACCTACCCAAATCTTCTAACCAGTCACCTGTCACTGTTTGCAGACCATATTGATGATTGCAGTCTTTGCTGTTTCAGGTGGCTCTAGTTGAGTTACCTTAGTACAGTACATGTCACAAATCACATCAAGGTTCAGTTATGGTGAATGGACTTTTGCCTTACCATTCTGTGATGCTCCCTCACTGGCTATAGCCTGTGCTGAATGCCACAATAAGGGTTTGCATTATTGCAAGCGCCCATCTGTGAACATATTGCACCTATTTTGGGGCAACAGCATTAGTTTTCTGCTATGCAGTGGGGGCTGCACCTCAAGGCTCTTGTTGACTAGTTAGGCCTTGAAAAGATTGGAATCTTCTGATATCCATGACCTTCTAGATTTTTCCTTTTTCCACTCATTCTCTTAGATCATCTGGTGAACCACTATTGCTTTGTATGCGATCAGTGATGGGGCATTTACTGTGGTAGCCCCTTGTCTGTGGAATACCCTACCAACTATGGTTAGGTGGGTTCCATATGCCTTGACATTTCTGCAGGCTGTGAAGACTTTCTATACCAAAGCACTTGGGATAGACTGAGGAGGAGTTCATATCTTATTAACAATAAAAGAATATCAGACACTCACCCCTTCCAATCGTGAAAGAATGCCACTCCAGTGCAAAAAATATACTGTTGCAGATGCATGTTTTATTCTGTATTATAGAAATTTACAATACTAAAGCCATGTCACATAATGCATTATGGATTTCTCAACAATCCTTTTCCAAAGACTTAAACATCACAAAGGTAACTCCCCTGTCTTATACTGGATGCTGCTAAATTACATCATTCAGAAGGGGGAAGGGGTTTCCTAAGTAATGTGACATGCAAAATTAACAATGAAGCAATATAGTGCAGTAAAGTGCTGTATAGATCACAATAATGTCAGAAGTGCAAAGGAATACATACATAAACTAATATCAAAAATAGAACGATTAAAGACCTGATTGACTGGTAAACACTTAATAGTTGCTGCATAACTTCATATATTTTAAATAGATTGTGATTGAGGTTATTATCTGCTGTTACTGAAGAGTGGGCTGCCCCACCCAAAACCAAAAAACTATTCACTTACCCAGGTTGGGGTTTAGTGGTCTCCTCAGGTATGCTATTACTGGTTTCCCCTCCCATGGTATTCCTGGTGGGAGGAGGGGGACAGAAGTTGTGGTGCCCAAGTTTGGGTCATCCTGGCTTCCAGTTAATTGTTGCTTCCTGAGCATACCTTGCTCTGGAGGATCGTCATCCCTTTCCCTCCTCCATTTCCCTGCCACACATGTGCTGCAGTCCCAGGGAGTGATCCAGAATCAGGGCAACCCCAACTGGCCTAGCAGATGTGCTTGATCTCCTAGCAATGGGGATGCCAGCTAGAGGGAGTGAAGCAAGAGCTGGCTCAGGTTGGAGCTGTAGCACTTGCTTCAAGAATGATGAGGCATTCATTTTTCAAAAGAGTAGGGGTTCTGGGGCAATCAAGCCAGGTAGTAGTGGTGAAAGGAGTGGATGGTCAGTGGTCCTGGGTCAATACTGCCACATCCACCAATGACAGAGGGAAGAAAGCCCCTAGGATAGAAATGGAGAAAGAGCGAGTGGGATTAAAAAAGAGAAAAGGACAGAATTGGAGAGAGAAAGAGATAAAAATAAAGGAGAGAAAGACAGGCAAACAAAGAGAAATAGACAGACCAAGACAGAGGGACACAGAAAGAAAGCCCCAGAGACTGAGGGTTTACCTATGTCACAGCGACATCTACAGCAGCGACATCCCCAACAGTGACAAACACAATGCCGAGTGTCAGCATTGTACTGTTGGGGATGTGTGCGTGTTTTCATCGAGGGGCTCTGACCCCAAACCCCCATGTGGGGGGCTCCACCCCCACACACCCCAGTTTCTAAGTATACAACTCCAAGTTAGAGCCGTCTCAGGAAGGGGGCAAAACACCAGGAGATGCACTGCCACTGTCAGTGGGGACCATCACAGCGACCTGACGCTTTCAGGCAAATTCTGTCACTGTGATGGTCTTCGCTGTGGCAGTGTTGTTCTGCCATTGGTACACTAAGACAGAGTACTGTACTTCTTTCCACCAATGCTAAAACATGAGAGACAGTATTTTTGAAGAGCACTAGTGTCTATGAGCAGTGCTGATAAGTTTCTACTCTCCAACCTTTTGCATAAAGAAAAAAAGGAACTGAAGAGAAAGAGAGAGACAGCCACAGCAAAAGTGGCAAAAAGCAATGCCAGACAGCCCATGAGAGAGCATTTAAATAAAAAAGAAACAGAGTGAAACAGAGAAAGTCAAAACAAACAGAGATGGAGTATAGACAGTGTCAGTCATTCTTCCCCCAAACAAAAGACAAAGGCAGAGAAACTGATAATGGCAACTGGACACCAAAGAAGGAGCCTGGCTGACAGTTACCTGCACATTCTTGCTGCTGTGTATCTCCAGTGTCACAGTCCAGAAGGACAGAGATCTTCAGTGGCATCCAGCTTCAGCAGCTCCACAGGTGTTCAGCTCCAGCAGATCCATGGTGTGCCCATCGATTTCACTCCAGATGGACTTCAAAGCTCTGCAGAATTGCTACAGATAAGTACAATCCCACCCCGTTTTTCCGAACCTGTGGGGGGACAGCCGATTCTTTCGGATATGCGGGAGGTCGGATAAATGGATGTGCTCGCAATATAATGTACTGTGCATTACTTAACGCACACAAAAGCAGTTACAGTACTGTGTTAACAAATCAACACAAAAGCAGTTTAGTGTTTGCTGATCACATTCTTATTAAGTGCAGTAGAAGAAAACAAAAAATACACTAAAAAAAGGATTAAAGCACACAACGATAATAACTTTATGGCACACCAGATTTAGCAAAAAAATCCATGACAGAAGTTTGTTTTAAAGAATCAAACTTTTTTCTAGCAGCTCGCTGTCTTAGCTGCCGCAGTGGCATGACCTGTGCCAGATCACAGTCTACCTGGCTCTCCATGTACAGGATGCACTTGTCAAAGCAATTGACTGCCTTTGAATGAGTTGGCAGGACTGGAGTTGCCTCGTCCACTTCTGAGTCATTTTCAGCTTCTGACTCAGACTGTGAATACCTTGACACAAGCTCAAGGATCCCGTCTTCTGAAAGCTCCTCATGACCTTGTTCCTCTTTGTCTGAATTGAGCCACATTATCACTTCTTCTTCAGATGGAGGGTCAGACAGTGTAGCAGCAAATTCCGTAATCTCAGACGCTGAGATGCTGCTATCAGGAAGGTTGGGGAGGTCAGGAGTGTCAGAAACAGCTGGGTCATCACAAGCTGTTTTAATCCCTGATTTCTTCCATGCCTTTTGTATTGACTCAGGATGCAATGAATCCAATGCCTCGGAGGACATGTACACCACATCCTTAAGTGTGATACCCCTCATGATGTAACCCAATGAGGACTGGGCATTGTCCTCAGCCAAAAACGGTCTGCAGCAACTTTTTTCTGTAGCACCTTTTAAAAATCTCAAGCACTCCCTGGTCACAGGGTTGCAGCTTGGATGTTGTATTGGCAGGAAGAAAGGAGCACTTGAGTACCCCATCCCATGTTTGGACATCAGGAATGTCGGGGTGTGCTGGTGAGTTGTCAACCAGGAGTAAAGCTTTGATTGGCAACCTTTTGGACTGCAGGTACAGCTTCATCTGTGGCACAAAGCTGTCATTAAACCAATGAGTTAAAATGATGCCTGCCATCCAGGCGTTACACTGTGCCTCATACTGCATATGCAAAGTCTGCATATTGAGGTGCTTGAAGCACCGTGGCACCATAGATTTACCCACCACAACCAATTTTCATTTATGACCAGCCGCGTTAACACAGCCAAGCACAGTAATGTGGTCTTTCTGCTTTTTAAACCCTGGGGCATTTCTCTCTGCACCATGGGCTAGTGTTCACTCAGGAAGTCCTCTCCAATACAGACCTGTCTTGTCTGCATTGAAGACTTGCTCCGGTAACAACCCCTCAGCTCGATAGTGTCTAGCAGCTTCACAATGAAGGGCTCAATGGACTCGTCAGTGGCACTTAGTCGCTCCCCACACAATTTCAGCTGCCGTATGCCATGCTGGCATTTGAAGTGAGTTAACCATCCCTCGCTAGCATAGAACTGTTCTGAACTCCCAAGGCACTGGTGGTAATGGAATGCCTTCTCCTTCAAAATTGGCCCTGATATTGGGGATCCTTTTTCCCATTCCTGTTGGAACCACATGTACAGAGCAGCATCGTGCAGCCCATCCTTGCAAGCCCTCATGTTTTTCCATTTCTCAGATCCTACTGCCATGTCCATGCTGCCAGTGCAATCATGAAGCTAGTCTTTTGCAGACTTGATATCGCTGATGGTAGACTTTCCCATGCCATACTCATCTGCCAAGACTACTGCCCGCTCACCACTCTCCAGCATCTCTACAATCTATATTTTGTTGTGCTACACTTAGCACCACTCGCTTCTGTTTTCTTGAAGGGGATTCCATTCTTGAACTACAGTTCACTACTACTGATTCACTGAGCCGAATGCATCATTTATGAGCCGTTCACAGCAGCCGCACCTAATTAAGACAGTGATCAACATTAAACAGGTACAGTATGCCAATTAGAACTGTGGGAGACATGATGGGTGTTCATTAGAAAGGGAGGGTCGGATTAAGGTGGGTCAGATAATCGGGAGGTGACTGTACTCTCTCTCTCTCTCAGTTTAGACTATGGTGGCAGTGTCCAGGGATTAGTGATTACTCTTTCCTCAAAAGCATTTCTTCCTCTCTGTCTGTCTATGCTTATGGGTATTGACCTTGGACATAAGTAGTAAGCATAGAGTTTAAGGCCCCCTTGCTTAAAATACAAGTGACAATTTCTCTTTACCATACAGTACCACAGCTTTTTATGATTGCTACATATAGAATATTAATTAGCATTAGCAGACTTTAATGGCTCCTTGTTTAAAATTGTAGCGACAATTTCTCTTAACCATTACAGCAATTCAATTTGCATGCCTATTAAGCCATAGAATGTTGCTTAGTGTATAAACTACTGTTAAAGAGTTTTTACCCTCGGTTATGTTTTAAGAGTTAGACGAGACCTCTGACTGGCTGAGGTTGACAGCATCTAATGGACTATGGATCCCATACAAGGGATATGTACACCTAGAACCAGGACTACCCGGAAAAAACTGGTTAAAAAAGGAGTCATCATTGTGGAAGACAACAATGCCTAGGGAACACCAGTTATTATTTGAATGAATATCTTGGAAGATTTCCACAGAGTTGTTTTCCAACAGCTGTGATTGCAGTATTGGCAACAGTTCTCTTCTGAGCCACATGAATAGACAGTCTTTCAAAAGTTGATCTGTGCTTGTGAATGGCGTACAACCAAGCGGGAATGGATTGGAACAGTGTGAGCTTCACATTGATGAAGTCTAGTGGTGCTAGCTTGTTCTGAAATCATGGTGTATGGCTGTGGTCCCAGCAATATGGGAGGACCAAACTACCTGGCAGTGATGGAACCCACCACTACTATGAGTTTGCCTGTGCAGATCATCATTGCACACACTCTAGTGCAGTTTTCAAGAAGGAGACTTCCAGTGAAGATTATAAACTTAAGGGAAACAGCCACCAGGATATCCAGGAATTTCAAGTTGGGTGACCTGTACAGAGTAAAGCCAGGAGCTATCTATGGAGCAGAGGAAGTCAAACTGGAGACCATTAATAGTAGGACCATGGAAGTGAAAATTTCCCAGCATCAGGGAAATGCAAAGTTTGTGCCTAAGGATGTGATGACACCTGATCCAAAGAGATTTCAGCAGTAGAAGTGGACTGGGGCAAGTTCAGCCCCAAACAGCTGGATTCTGTGACTTTGTTGCTCCTAAAACACTAGTCAACTTTCTCCAGTCATGAGGGTGAAGAAACACGGAATACCTACTGGAAAGCATCCACTTATAAGAGAGCAATACCGTCACATACCACCTAGGATCCACCAGGAAGTGAAGGTCCTGTTCTAAGGGATGTTGGAGAATAATGTGATCCAAGAGAGCTGCAGCCCCTGGGCAGCAGCTATAGTACTTGCTCAAAAGAAAGATGGATGATTGAGGTTCTGTGTAGACTACAGGCACTTGAATTTTGTGACACACTGAGATGCCTACCCTCTACACAAGATTGAAGAATCCTTTGCAGGACTCTGTAAGGCAAAGTCCTCCACACTGGACCTGTGGGCAGTGGCAGGTTGAAGTTGATCCCACTGACAGAGAGAAGACCATATTCACCACCCCCATGGAATGCTGGTGATGCTGGACTGGGAGCTGTCCTGGCTCAGGCCAAGAAAGAATCATTGCCTGCACCATCAGGAGCCTGTGACCCTCTGGAAAGAACAGTTCCAACTACAGTTAATTCAAACTTGAGCTACTTACATTGGTCTGGGCATTGACAGAAAAATTATTACACTATCTGATAACGTCTCAATTTGAAGTCATAAGTGACAACAATCAACTCACTTATCTGAACACAGCCAAGCTGGGAGCTTTGCAACAACACTGGGTGGCTAGATTGAGAAATTACAATTTCAAAATATGCCATCATCCAGGAAAGAGTCATGCCAATGCTGATAGTCTGTATAGGAGCCCTATGGAAAGCTAAGTGGATGGTTTGGTAAAATCATGAGAATATCTGGAAATACCAGGGTTTCAGATCATAGAAACTGTGTTATAGGGGCTTGTGTTAGAGCCTGTAAGGGTCAAAAAGTAAAAGACCCTCCCAGAGAAGTAAAACAGTTGGATGGATATGGTTGGTAAAGACTACAAGCTGAAGATCCCATCATCCAAACAGCATTATCCTATCTGGAGAATGGTCAGAAATCAAACCGAACAGTGAGAACATGATTATCCGAAGACACTTTGGGAATTACTGAGACAATGAGAGAGGCTCCAGTTTCACTATAACAAGTTGTTTCATAAGGTCTATAGCAAAAGAGAAACTGGGATGTACTGGCAGCTGATGTTGCGCACAATCACTGTGCCTATAATATCACAGATGGTCCATGATCAGGGAAGTAATTCTGCATCAGAGAAGACACCTGAACAACTGAGGAAGAGGGCCTACGTACACAAAATAGTTGAAAAGTGGTGTCTAGAATGTGAGTTATGTAACCTCAGGAAACAAGGCAACAGGGAGAAAGTGCCCTTGGTTAGTATCAAGACAAACAATCCCCCAGAGTTGGTGATGATAAACTATCTGGCCTTGGTCACTGTTTGGAATGGGTAACAGTATGCCCTTGTGATTACTGACCACTTCACTAAATACACAGTAGAAACTGTAACTTATGATCAGCCATCAATAACTACAGTTAGGGCCTTGTGGCATAATTTCACCAGGCACTATGGATATCCTCAGTGCATTCACTCAGATCAGGGCCTACCATTTGAATTGACAATAATGAAAGAACTGTGTCACATGTATGGGATAAAAAAATCCAGAACTACCCCATATCACCCTGAGGGAAATGCAGCATGCAAACATTTTAGCCGCACCCTACTATAGTTACTAGGAACACTGGAAGAACAGTAAAAGCAGAACTGTCCAGAGCATCTATCTGAGCTAGTTTACATTCACAGACAGAACCAGCACCAAGAAGCAAGTTGAAAAAAATCATGTTTAATTAGTACAAAAAGCAAAATCAGACTTACAAGTGCCTGAAGACAGACAGTGTAATTGCAAACAGAGTGCAGTGATAGCCTCCAGTGAACTAGTTTATTTCTAAAACAACACAGTGCATTCAGCAGCTGGATTCACACCATTCTTTTTAATGTTCAGGAAACATGCCAGACTTCAAATTGATACAATGCTGATCAGGTGGAAATGACTACCAGCAGAAGTTATGAGAAGTGGGTCCAGTGCCACCATCACAAGTTGTGTTCAGCCCACAAAGAAGCAAAGAAGACACTAGGCAAAGCAGCAGCAGTCCAGAAGAAGCACAATAACTGGCATTCAGGTTTATCCCCTCTCTTGCCAGGTGATAGGGTAATAGTAAAGGATAAAAGGTGTAGCTTGAGAGGGAAACTTGCAAATAGGTGAGAACCCATACCCCACATTATCATACAGCAGTCCAACCTGGACAACCCTGTTTATGAGATCAGACCACGGGGGGGGGGGTACTTGGGCAGAAAGGGCTCTACTTACATATATGCTCAAACTTTGTGTTCTCTCCGCAGATAAATGAATAAATCTTGCCTGGCATACAGTTTCTGAGACACTTAGTGACAATCCTTCGGGACCGACTCCTCTGGACCCTGTTTTGACCTTATGCTTCAGAATTCTACAGCTAGAAAGCAGTTTCCGGGTCTGAGAGACTGTGTTCCACAGCTGATTGAGAATGCCCAAAGGGAGATGGAGGCTTCACAGAGATCAGAGAGAAGCAACTAAGGACAGCCACCAGCCTGCCTGGTACCAGGTAAGTCTTGTGCCTGCCAAGAAGAAACATTAGTTGGTGCCTTGAATCAAACAAGAACACTTTATGGATTCAGTCACTGTATATATTGTACATGCAAATGTTAATGTATGCAAATTTAAGACATTATAGATGCGAGAGTGTAGATTTCAGCTTTATATATATTAAGATGGGTTAATAGAGGTAATGTTTATGTTACAGCTGTGTGGTGCCACAGTTAATTTGAAGGGGGGAAATGATGAGTAAGCTACCGCTCCCAAAAATAAAAACACAACATTCACTTGCCCCAGGTTGGGGTTTGGTTGCCTCCTCTGGTGTGCTGCCCTTGGTTTCCCCTCCCTGGTATTCCTGGTGGGAAGAGAAGAACAAAAGTTGTGGTGCCAAGTTTAGACCATCCTGGCTGCCAGGCAGTTGTTGCCTCCTGAGCATGCTTTTTCTCAGGAGGATCGCCATCCCTTTCCCTAGTTCACTTTCCTGTCACATACGTGCAACAGCCCCAGGGAGTGCTCCAGGACTGGTGCAATTGCGTCTGGCCTAGGAGATGTGCCTGGTGTCCTAGGCAATGGGGATGCTGGATGCAGGGAGTGAAGTGCAAGCCAGCTCAAGTTAGAGCCACGGCTCATGCTGCCAGAATGCTGAGCCATAAGATATTATTCTCTCTCCCATTGCAGAGTGCTGAAGATGATCTATTATTAGATATAAGGTTATTATCAAAAGGGCAATAAATTTTTTTGCTTTCCTGCACAGCCTCTTGGATGTTGTTACTGTGATTGGCTCAGGAGAAGGGATCCTGGGTGGGGGGCCAGTCAGGAGGGTGAGGGAGATCTTTGGGGGATATTTGGGGGGGGGTGCAGAGGGAATTCTATTTGTCCATGGTCCATATTCAGCTCATCTTTGTATAAGTGTCCCTCCTTGGGAAGGGGGGGTCTATGATGTACAGTTTCTTATTACGAATGTTTATATCTTGTGGATCTTTAATTCTGTAACTTTATATTGCTAATAATGTTTACGTGATTGCAAAAAAAAAAGAATGCTGAGGCAATCATTTTGGATTTTTTTTTTAAAGAGCAGATGTTCTGTGGGATTGTTAAGTTATGTGATGCTGGTGAGATGAGTGGACAGCCAGCAGTCCTAGGTCAATACTGCCATACCCAGCAATGACAGAGGGATAGAGAAAGAGAGTCCCTAGGATAGAAATGGAGAAAGAAAGAGGGATTAAAAAAGACAAAAAGACAGAACTGGAGAGAGAGAGAGAGATAAATAAAAGGAGAGAAAGACAAATAAAGAGAAAGAGACGGACAGCGGGACACAAAAAAATAGCCCCAGAGAGACAAAGTACTGTACTTTCTTCCCACCAATGTTTACGCAAAGAAAAGAAATAAAAAGAGACACAGCCAAAGCAGAAGAGGCAACAAACAGTGCCAGAGAGCCCCAGAGAGAGAGAGAGAGAGAGAAAGAATATTTTTAAAAAACAAAGAAACAGAGTAAAAGCGAATGGGAGGGAGGTCTCAGACAGTGCCAGGTAACCTCCCTCCTCAGCATAAGACAAAGGCAGAGAGACTGAAAGTGGCAACCGGTCTCCAAAGAAAGGAGCTCAGCTGACTGTTATGTGCACATTCTTGCTTCTGGGACATCTCCAAAGGATGAAGATCCAGATAGACAGACAACAGAGGAGGTGGAACTGGAAGGGATAGTTGAGACGGCAAAGGATGAAGAAGGACCTGATAGTGGGTACTGTGAGAAGTCACAAAGACATGTGACTATTGGAAGATGAGAGTCCATGACCCTCTGTATCCCCTTTAAAAAATGTTTTAGCCAGTCTAAGCCACTGGTGGTCATCCCCACAGTGATCAGGCAGGTTTTAGTCTAATTGGGCTCGAGGACCAGAGCTAGGGTATGGTCTGGCAAGTCTGACAGTCACCTGGGGGGCTTCAGAGAAAATTGTGTAATGTCAGAATGTAATGCAGTGGTCACAAGGGAATCCCAGCAGCTGCTCTGGAGATCCAAGCTTGGCTGTGGGTCAGAGGTTTCTGAGGGCTTATAGTTATAGGTCAGATCCTACCAGCAGATTTTGCCTTCTGGGACAAGCAGTTCTGCAGGTGTCCAGTGCTGCAGCTCCAGTGGGTTCCAGTTTCAGCACCTCCAGCAGTATCCAGCTAGCAGCTCCAGTGGTTTCCATCTTCAACAGCACCAGTAGTGTCCAGCTGGCAGCTTTAGCAGCACCAGCAGTGTCCAGCCAGCAGCCTTGGTTATTTCCAGCTTCAGCACCTCTAGGGGTGCCCAGTCAGCAGCTCTAGTGATGTCCAGCATCAGCAGAATCAGTGGCATCCGGCTTCAGCAGCTCCTGTGGTTTCCCACATCAGCTGTAGTGCTACCCAGCTTCAGCAGCTCCAGAGGTGTTCAGCTCCACCAGATCCACAGTTTATACATTGACTTCATTCTAGATGAACTTTCAAGCACCACGGACTTCCTACAGATAAGTACCCTTTCTCTTGGTTTAGTTAGGATGTTCGAGGATGGGTGGCGACCCCCTTGACTGAGCAAGTAAATAAGCTATTACTCTTCCCTCAAAGTATCTCCCCCTCTCTGTCTGTCTACATTCATGGCTCTTGCCCTTAGACTTAAATAGTAAGCATAGAGTTTAATGGCCTTGTGCTTAAAATAAGAGTAACAATTTTTCTTTACCATACAGTACCACAATTTTTAATGATTGCTACTTATAGAATATTACTTAGAGCTAAGAGAGTATGAGGTTCCCTTACTTAAAATCACAGTGATAATTTTTCTTAATCATTATAACAATTTAGTTTACATGCATGTTAAGCAATAGAAATTTTGCTTAGAGTACACAATACTGTTGAAGTGTTTTTACTCTTTGTTAGGTTTTCCCTTACCCTTACCTTTGCTCCCATCCCTAAATATGAATATACGAAGAAGCCAGCAGAAGAAGGCCATTTGGTTTATCAAGTCTGCTCGTATTGTAGGGTCCACAGCTTTAACTACTGTTCCTGCCCTCCATCCCCACTCCTCCCATTCTCCCTACCCATGATCCTTACTTTCCCTCATGCCTATCCCAGCCTCTCTTAAAACTGCCCACTGCCTTCAATGAGATGACTTCTTCCGGCAGCGCATTCCAAGTGTCCACCACCCTCTCCATCAAGAAGTGCTTCCTGGCCTCCTTCCTAAACCTCCCATCCACCAGCTTAAGACTGTGCCCCCCTTGTGTTATGGTTAGCACTCAGCTTACAGAGACTCTTCTTATCAACCTTATTTATCCCTTTCAGGTACTTGAAGGTCCCAATTATGTCCCCTCTCTCTCTCTCTCTCCTGTCTTCCAGGGAGTATATGCTCAGTACCCTCAACCTCTCCTTGTATGCCTTACCCTACTGACCTGCTATCATCTTTGTAGCCCTCCTCTGGACCGTCTCCAGCAGGTTAATGTCCCTTTTGAGGTGTGGGAACCAGTACTAAACTCCAAACTCTACATACGGCCTTACCAGTGACCTGTACAAGGGCAGTATAACCTCCTCTCTCCTACTACTGATCCCCCTAGATATGCATCCCAGCATCTTGTTTGCCTTTGCTGCTGCTTTCTTGCACTGCGTAGAGTGCTTCAGATCACTAATGATCATCATTCCCAAGTCCTTCTCCTTCTCTGATGCTGATACTCAGACTCCACCCAGGTATTACTCTGTCCTGGGATCCTTGGCTCCAATGTGCATAACTTTGCATTTCTTGGCATTGAAGCCAAGCTGCCAGATCCTGGGCTATCTCCCCAGCTTTTCCAGATCTTCCTGTAGGTCCCGTATCCCTTCAGATGTGTCCATTCTTCCACAGAGTTTGGTGTCATCCACAAATAGGCACATTTTGCCCTTAATGCCATCCCCAATGTCATTGATGAACACCAGCCCCAGCACCAAGCCCTGCGGGACCCCACTGGTTACCTCTCTGATGCCAGCTAACTTCCCCAGCCCACAACCACCCTCTGGGTTCTGTCCCTCAACCAGTTTTGCACCCATTTGGCCATCTTTTCCCCAACTCCAAGATCCACCAACTTCCTGATCAACCTTTTGTGGGGCACAGAGTCAAAGGACTTGCTGAAATCAAGATAGAAGATGTCTACCACTTGGCCTCTGTCTACTGTCTTAGTGACACAGTCAAAGAAGTCAATCAGATTCATTTGACATGATCTCCCCCCATAAACCCATGCTGCCTCATATCCTGGAGACCATGTTCCTCTAGATATTCCACCAACCCTTCTTTTAGTATGGTCTCCATGAGCTTGCCCACAATGGAGGTCAGACTGACTGATCTATAATTCCTTGGGTCATCCTTGGGGCTGCTTTTGTGGAGGGACACTACATGTGCTGTTCTCCAGTCCTGTGGTACAATGCCTGACTCTAATGAACTATTAAATAAGTCTGCCAGTGGCCCTGCCAGTTCCTCAGCCAGTTCCTTTAGTACCCTTGGATGTTCTCTGTCTGGGCCTGGTGATTTGTCCTTCTCTATCACTACATCTGTGTTCCCCCCACTCCTCTTTTTCCTCCTGAAAGCACTGGTCCCTCCTTCTCCCTGGTGAAGATGAAACAGAAGCATTCGTTTACTATCTCTGCTTTTCCCCCATTGTCCTCCACCCACTCCACCCCTTTCTTAAGCCTAACAAGCCCTTCTTTCTTATCCCTTTTCTCACTTATATAGTGAAAGAAAGCCTTCTCATCCTTCTTAATTCCTTCAGCTATCTGCAACTCCTTCTGTGTCTTTGCTCACCGGACTTCCTTACTTGCCTCACTAGCCAACCTTATGCAATTTTCCCAATCCACGTCTCTCTTGGTCCTCCTGAATTTTCTACAAGCCAACCTCTTTTCACCTTACTGCTTGGGCAACCCCAGAACTGAATCAGCTGGGCACTTTGGCACTTGTGTTCTTCCCCCTGAGCCTAACGCACTCATCTGTGGCAACCAGTATTCCTTCCTTAATGATGGACCACCTTTGGTCCACTCCCATATCTGCTCTGATGCCCGCCAGATGGTTCCTTAGCACTTTGCCCATTTTCCTGAAGTCCATCCTCCTGAAATCCAAGATTTTGGTCTTGGCCAGGATGCTTTCCCTGCCCATATCCAACTGGAACCACACTGTGCAATGGTCACTTCCACCCAGTGGCTCCCTGACCATTATTTCATGTACATGCTCCCCATTTGTGAGCAACAGATCAAGAATTGCCTCAGCTCATGTTGGTTCAGTAAACACATCTTTATAATTTTTTTCATTTTGGGTGGTAGCCTCATATTATGTTCGGTTTTCCAGTATAGGTGGTGGATGGCCATGACTACAGTAGGAGTAAACAGTGTTCTTCTCCCCTATGCTAGCACTGCATTCCCTAGATTATGCCCCCATTATATTAGGGCAACATTAAATAGAATATATAATGCAAAGTGCAAAAAAGAAAATGATATCTAGAGATTCCTTGCTGAAAGGCATCTTGAGAGATACAACCTTCATAGGCCTTCTGGGATGGTACCAATCTGTGGCACGAGGAAAAGGTACATAACATTAATTTCCATATGTGTATGCAACTTGGTGATGAGTTATGCTTGTGCAACTTCATTGATAGTCTGATAGCATTTGAATGCTTATGTTGTTGACTGAGATGAATAAATACTTTGGCCATTCACACTCTCTGTTCCACAGGGAGCTATCACCTTGTCAGGGTACCATGAAGGCAAAGGAACCCTCTTGAGGAAGGTTCCACTGCTAGAAGTACCGCAGGAAGATAAGTCCTTCAGGTCAAAGGTACCTTAGGAAGGAGTTCCCAGAGAGAGAGAGAGAGAGAGAGAGACAGAAAGAAAGAGAGAGAGAGAGAGAGAGAGAGAGTGTGCCACTGGAGGAGGAGGGAGGATGGTGGGGCAAGAAACAAGAAAGAATGCAGGGAGCTGACTTAAAAAGCTCAGGCAGTGGTGTAGCTAATTGCTCATACCCATTGGACTGCAGTCAAAGCCTTTGATTTCAATGTGTATACACAACTTAGTGATGAGTTATGCTTGTGCAATTTCATTGATAGTCTGATAGTATTTGAATGCTTATGCTGTTGACTGAGATGAACAGATGCTTTGATCATTCGCACTCTTGGTCCCACAGGGAAGTACCACTGTGTTGGGGTACAGTGAAGGCAAAGGAACCCTCTTAAGGAAGGTTCCACCCCTAGAGGTGCTGCAGAAAGATCATTTCTGTAGGTTAAAGGTACTTTAGGAAGGAGCCCCCCCAAAAAGTCGAGCAGCAAGTGGTGAACACAAAAACTGGATGAGCATGGCTTGACAGCAGTTATGATGACTTCTAACAGACATAGGCAGGATTGTACAATGACTGACAATATCAGTATTGATTACAGAAGGGGCAAGACTTCCATAAGGAGAGAGGGAATAGCAAAATAAAAAGAAGGCCACCATTCAACCCTAACTCAACAGCAGAAACTTACCTGTGTCAACATGTACTATAGATATACTACATGATGGACTGCCTTCTATGACTACCTAACCTTTATGACCTTTGGCATGGAGGAGAGGAAAAAAACCCTATGAGGGGAAACCTCTTGTGATCCAAGGCTTTGGTCACCTTCCCTCCAGGCTTGGGCTGAATTAATGACAACTCATTACTTCAGTTTAGAGACCCAATTCAGGGAGAGATTTTTATAGGAAAGGCCCTAACTCTATCCCTCTAACAGGAAAGCCATGGGGATGCAGTGAGTGGACAGCATCTGCAGCTAAAGGGGGACCCTGCAGTTGCCCACTCACCCCCAACAGAGTAGGAAAGCAACAACAACTGAAAGGCACTCACCTGGCCTCCAAGCAGAAGCCTACAGGAGAAGCCAAACCCTTGAGGGGTAAGGCCTAACTCTGGAGGGGCAAGAACAAGAAGATTATACAGTCTTCACCCTTGAGGGGTAGGAAGGATAAGGGAGGGTAGAGAATGGAGACCAGGTGAACCTTTTAGGTGGCTGTAGGGAGAATAGCTTTCAGAGGTGCTGCTGATGCTCTCAAGACAGCTAAGGAGACCCCTAGCACTTGAAGGCCCCACTGTCTGGCAGCTGAAGTCTAAAATGCTACATCAAGAGATGCCATTGACACTGTCTGCACAGCCAAAGACTTCCCCCAGAGTGGAGGACCTTCTCACCCCGTGGGTAGAAAAAGAAGGACCCCACCTTTGGTGAGGGCCCCATCCTCAAGATGTAGACTTCAAGGTGGAAGAGCCAAGCTATGTAGAGAGAGGCAGGGATATGACTGAGTGTGCAGGATTGGGAGTGCAACTGGTAGAAGAACAGCAATAGACAGCATGAGTGAGAGAGCAACTGTTAGCACTGAGTTCATCTAGAGAATGTATGAATAAGAGTACTACTGTGAACACAGAATAAGTTAAGAGACTGCATGGTTGGGAGTGCAACTGTTAGCACTGAGTATGAGACTGCATGAGGTGAATTGCAACTGTTACCATTGAGTACATCAAGACAGCATGAGGTGGAGTGCAACTGTAACTAGTAGCATTGAGCATGGCAAGAGACAGCATGCTGGAGTAATAGAAAACAATAATTAGTACTGGCAGGGAATGCAGTAGCCTGGGGAATAAACTAGGAAGCAGTGTGCTGCTGGAGTGAGTAATGAAACTTAAGTTAAGTGACTCAGGTAGTGCAGTGAATGTTTCTTGGCCCAATAAGCAAAGGGTCAATGGTTTGATTCCCAGTGGGAACATGCATTTGTTGGACAAGGGATGAAGTTAGAGGGAGGGTGATTCAGAGGAAATGTGAAGAAGAATTTCTTCACAGAAAGGGTGGTGGACAAGAGGAACACCCTGCCAGAGGAAGTGGTGGGGGCTAAAACAATCACTGGATTTAAGAATGCATGGGATAGACATAGGGGAATTCTGGTGGTCAGGGGTAAGGGGTAACAGACTTCTAGAAAATGTAAAGGGAACTTACAAGTTCAAATGGGCTGACTGGGTGGGCCATATGCCCTTATCTGCCAACAGTGCCTATGTATCTATGTATCTATGAAACCACTGAGCTCAAAGGGAGTGGCAGTCAGGCTATGTGCCAGGTGTAGGCAATTAAGGAGTTGAAATGAACAGGAGACTGCAAATGGTACAAAAACAGAGTAGGTAAGCAGGGAGACTGCAATTGGTAGACAATACAGCAAAACACTACAGCCTGGAGGAGCACAAGGCAAATTAAATGAGCAAAGGCAAGGTAATAGGAATACTAGGAGTGCCCACAAAGAAACAGAACAGAGAAAAAAACACAGAATCTGAAAACAGGAAGACAGCACAAAACAGCAGACAGAGAAGTACAAACTGCACCCAGGAGACAGGAGCAAAATACTGACCTAGAAAGGAGAAGGCACAAAGCAAGCAGAAATCTCAAAAGCACACGATGAAGCAGGAGACAAACACCAGGGGGTGGTGAGCACAGATCTCCAACAGAGCCTTCAGCTGCAGCAAAGAAAGAATGCATCTGAATGAGACTGCAGGGAGCTCCCTTAAATAGGTCAGACAGGGGGCATAGCTAATTGCTTCCACCCATTGAACTGCAGTTATAGTCTTTGATAAACAGCACAGTCCCTAATGTAGCACATACTATTCATACATAACAAATTGTTTGAAATCTGCTTCTGCATGCATTCAGAAAGGGGACCAACTCAAAAACACCATTCAGTCCAGGGGGTATCTAGCCCCTAAACTGTAAATCCAGAAGGTTTCCTTTTTTAAGACAAGATTGTCAAACTCTAGGATTAGGGCTCACTTTATCGATGGCCTGAAAGCTGAATTTATGTTCTGATATGGCATTGGACTCTTGAATATGATGGGCTGTGGAATAAGTGATATTTCCACTGGTTATCACACTACAATATTCACCCACTTGGATTTTAAAAGCCCTTACCTATTAATCCCGAATGCCCAACAGGTACAAGATGCTATGTAAATAACATCAGCTGTATTACAAGTGATCAGCAGGCTATGTCATAGGCCTTACCACTCACTGTACGGGTTTGTGAAAGTAGTATCAGGGGAAATGAAATGGCAATATGTTCAACTTTTACATGGATAGCATCTACATATGGGCTTATCCAGCCATGTAGTTTTCTGGGGTATAGTTTGATGGGCTATGAACCAATAGTTTCTTCAGAGTAGCAGCCCATCCATGCAACATTCCTGATGGTTCTTTTACAGTGTCTCTTAGTGCCCTGTCACATTGGAGTACATGCCACTGTGGCCCAACTATGTTCTCAAACTACACAGCATGGGCAGAACAAGTGGTGACAAAATTCAGCTTTGTGGTCCCTGATTCTCTTGCACCTTGGTTATACTGAAAGAAGTCCTGTCTGTTTTGTGACCCAGCAAATCTGGCTGCCATATCAGTAATTGTGCCTACCATATCCCCCTTACCAACATCTGCCTGACAAGTCTCTACCCCCTTCTTATAGTCACCTTCAGAACTAAAATTACAGCAAAATTAAAGAAACTGACTCTTCAGGATGTTGGTGACAGTATGGAGTGGGTGGCATCAGGATGCCAACACCTGATTTAAAGGGACAAAAGCCTTAAAGAGGAGCTCCAATCACACACAAAACAAAAATACCATTGGCACCAGAACTCATTTACAGTACATAACATGTTAAAAACAAATAAAATGTCATCATGTTGTGCAGAAGACCTATATCTAAAAATGGGATCATTGTCCCTCACAGTTCACTTACAGATGAGGCTGAGTCTGGAGCTCAATTCATATTGCCCTGTACCTGACATTGCTGTACTGTCTGTTGTGTGGAAATGACTGTGATATCAAAAGCAGTGAATTATGATTTCAGCTCCAGACTAAGACTGGGCTGCTGCCTAATGAACTGCAACAGGCTGAGCTCCTGCAAATTACCCTAAGAAAATATAGAATGACCTAGAATTTGGGATTTTTATGAAATATAGTGCACTTGAGTTCTACTGTTGCCAGCTGTAACATAGTAATTTTTGGTTGGTGGAGACTCTAAATTCAACAGCACCCCCCATCATCACCTCTGTCAAAGCAGGGATAAATAAGTATGGTGTGAATTTTTCATCTTGCCACTGCCCCCCTCCCCTTAAGGGAAACCTGTCTTCTTCAGTATATTTGATAGGCACCCCCACTCCCTCCTTCCATATCCTTGATGGAGCAGCAATTGGGGATGTTTCCTCATCTAAGTACTTCAGGGTCTGGCTGGACAGGCACCTCAGTTTCTCTGCACATGAGGATGTCATTCACCAGAAGCTTCTCCCCAGTCTTGCTGCACTTTACAGGAATAAAGGATGTATCCTGCTTCCTGCCTATAGAGAGAGAGATTGTCTCGAAGATGATACCACCATCTATGACTATGGTGACATGGTATACAGTGCTGCGCCCATGTCCACCCTGCCAGACTGGATCCCCACTTTCACTCCTTTTGCCACTTTGCCCTGGAGCGACCCACCCTGCACTTACCACTGCTCCCTGTACTTATCCCTTTCCTTTCCCTCCCTTGAGTCCAGACACCTTGCCTATTTTGCTTCCTTTATCTCTAAATACTGGCTTGGCTCCTTCCCCTCCTACCTTGCTTCCATCCTCAGCCCCCACCACTTCCTACCCCTTTCCAAACACTGGTTTTTACTCTCTCAGTCCCCACAAGAAAATCCACTGCTGGTCAATCTGCCTTCTCCTTCCCATTCCCCAAAACTATGGGGTTCTCTCCCCCACCATCTGCTATGCCCCTCCCCACCACTTACTCAACTTTCTCTCCTCTGTGACTTCACTACTCACTCATGCAGTCTCCTGATTCCTGGGTTGCTGTCTCCACCCTTCTCCCCCTGCTCCCCCATCACTACCCCCTTTCACCCTGTACCTACTCTAGTGCAGTCTGCTTGTCCACCCTCCCTTTCCCACAATGGGTGGCCCCCTCCTTAAACTCATTATTGCCTTTTGCACATTCAAATGTTGTTATCCTCCAGCACTTTGCTGTATTGTATTTTACTTACACAGAATATGTTTCCTTGCACAGTTGTTATTTATAAGTAAGCAATAAGACATGATGGAGTGTGTGTGGAACACATTTTACCGCATGGCTTGGGGCTTAATAAGGCATGGGGCCAAAGGTCAATGATTTTAGCCACTGGCCGTATGGTACAATGTGTTCCACGCACACCCCAAACTGCCTTATTGTGCTTATAAAATGGGCCCCTTTTTTTAAAACTTTTTACAGTTGGGAAAAACATGTTTACATATAGAAACAATAGATTTATTTGTGTGTATTTATGATAAAATAGTCCTTCTGCCTACTACAAATGATGTCACTGATGATGTCATTGTATTGTTGCCTACTTTCTTCTTCCTGTTTTTTTTTTCTCTGTTTTCCCCCATATTCAAGATATGGAATGTTTGTCATTGAAAGTTTACCATGAAATACATGGATTCAAAATTCTGCTCAGTTCCACTGGCAGAATGTTTCTCTCCTAACACACTGCACCTGCAGACAACAAAGGCCTTTGTTACAGCCAGAGACTCAATTATCTCACTGTCAGGGCAAGAAGAAGAAAGTTCCCTGTTGATCAGGTAAAGACAGAAGGGGGATTTTTCACTGTCAGCAAAGAAACAGTAGTGGTAAAAACTATAAACAATACTTAATATTTGTAATTTGTTTACGTACGTAAGGAGAGTGTGATAATCAGGGAAACAGCATTTAATTCATTTGTTTTATTTTTTATTTAAGGTAGTTTTATTTTTAGGGCCGAGTTTAAGGTTGTGTTTTTTTACAGTGTAAAGGTAGCGGCCATGTTTGCAGTGGAAGATCAGTTCTGGCTGCAGAGGGCTAACTGAAATGTCTGTGTTCCAAAGGCCCACTGATCTGGGTTCCAGACTCTTCACTGCTGAGCAGTACTTTTTTTTAACCATGTGTAAACCATATTTTACACATAAATAAGAGCCAATCAGATTACATGATTTTACCCTTCCATTTTATAATGCTTGTTTACATATGTGTATTAATTGTATTCTAATTGTATTTGTATTAATTGTATTTTAATTTCTTGTTCTTAGTGTAGCTCTGTTCCTCCCTTCCCTATTCCCAGGAGACATTTGGAAATGAGCTATTACTAGCTCAGTATGACTTTCCTGATAACATTTTTGAAATCCCTTAATAAATAAGATCATATACTCAGGAAAGGGACTGCACATTTGTTGTTTAGAAATTGTGTTTTTGTGTTAGTATTGTCACACCTGCAGTTGCAACAGTACACCAGTGAAGGTTCTGTTGTCCAGAAGTAGCCTTAGGTACATCCAGATCCATTGTCTATGTGGTCTCTCACCTCAAGTTTTGGAAATGTCACTGTTTTGTAGTAGAGTTCCATCCCCACAGGTCTCTGTTGGATTGACACGTACAGTAAATGGGAGTATCACTGGCATGGGCAAAGAATTCTGAGGTGACACCAGGATGCACCCTGTCCATCAGGAGAGAGTTGGAAGGGGATGCCCATCTAAACTTGCTGAAGCGTGGGCTTCACATACCATGAGGTTGTCACTAGTTCTAGGTCTTGGACTCCTGTGTCAGAGTCAGTTACTTACTGTACATGGTATTCACACCATATTCACTGTTCGGTACCACCCAGTCTCCTTTTCTGCTTGTTACAAAGGCCCTGTGCACACTATGGAACTGTGTACTGGGCCAAAAAGTCACTCTTCTCTCACTCTTGGCTCCATAAGTGTTATATAACTTGCATACTAGGAGTATTTCCCAAAGCTCAACTCCCCAGCACAATCCCTTCCCCCATTTCTTCCTCATCCCATCTTCTCAACACATGCATACATCTAACCCATAATATGTTCTGGTTTACAGGAAGGACTTAGCCTCACTATCGAGGCAGCATTTCAATGTCTATTTTATCAAAGATCCAGTGAAGGCAGTCGGTTAGATGTTTTGAGGCGCTGCATGTCTAAAAGTGTGGTATGCGTGCCAGCTCCATTCTGTTACTATAGCATGGCGATTTTTTTTTTCTGCTAGCAAGATTACTGTGAAATACAACTCTAAGTGGCTTTTAATCACGATATAGTTGTAAGCTGGTGGCAACAGTATTATAGTTCGTTTCTCTCTCTCTTTCTCTCTATTTTCCATGCAGTTCTAGCCCAGCCGCTCTCCAGTGCACTGTGGTGGGGTTTTGGATACAATCTGGTTGCTATAGCACTGTGTCATTCCTGCTTATCCACTGGGAATTGCCTCCGTTCTCCCCACCTCCACCCCATTCCCAGTCCTGTCCCAGTGCCAGCTGTCCTTTCTGATTGGCCGCAGCTCCCTCATTATGCTAATTATTTGCGTGTAGTCCAAGGGCCAGCACGCTGACGTCATCAGGCACAGTGGCAGCTGCCGGGGAAAGAGGGAGAGAAAGAAAGAAAGAAAGAAAAAAGAAAGAAAGAAAGAAAATAAATCACAAGAGAGGGATACAAAACGAGATCCGCAGAGCTGGCTTACTGGGGGAAGATGGCCACTGTTATCAACGGAGTAGTACAGCAGGACAGCCCCAGTTTCAGCACCACGAACAGCTCCGTTAGGATGAATGGACTCAGTCACAACCAAAGCACCATCCCAATGAAAGATCACGATGCCATCAAGCTGTTCATAGGGCAGATCCCTCGGAATCTAGAGGAGAAGGACCTCAAACCCCTCTTTGAAGAATTTGGCAAGATCTACGAACTGACTGTGCTGAAGGACAGGTTCACAGGAATGCACAAAGGTCTGTGCATTTTTATTTTCCTCCGAGTCTCGCTTTCTCTCGCTCTTTCTGCCTCCCAAAGTAGCAACAAAAGGATGCTGCTGACCCGACTCTGTAGGAGTTGCTAAGGTGTATGTCTGTATGTGTGTGTTGGGGTGGGAGGGGGGTACTCACCAGTTCAATAATGTACAAATATGCATTAGATCAGCTGTGCTGGTAGTGGGTAAACTTGTTTACATCACCTAGTATAGGGGCATGGCTCTATCCACCCCCCTTCCATCCATCCATCTATCCATCCGTCCGTCCATCCATGATTTCTACTTATTTGTGGTTACTTCTTTGCCAAAGAACCTCAAAAAATGGGAGTTTAGCGATTAGAAATTGCTCTAAAGTAGCAGCCTGTGTTCTGGGTCGGGCTGATATGGGAACCGCTTGCACAATAGTTTTTATCCATCATATTGTTTTCCCAGTATTAGTAGAGGGCGCGTTTGGTATCGTATTTATTTGTACTTTTGTGGGTCCGTGCGATTCTTGGGGTATACTTTAACCACAAAGATCACTTCTTCCCAGTTACACATACATACAATAAATTAAATTCAGTCGGGTCTTTCCCACGTGCTGTCAGTTTGTCATTTTCCCGTAAGTGTTAACCAGATCTCCTGTTTGAAGTGTCTTTGCTGAAGCTGTCCAAGGCTAGCATTAGCTATTGTTGGAACGTACTGGGCACGGTTGGTTTGCATCTTGGCTATTCAGGTATATATTGTAGGTGCGGGAGACTTTTCCTGTCACCAAGATTTGTTAGAAACTCTTGACCATAAGACCAATGCTTTCCCACGTAGGCATTCATTACACAGTATAGATCTTCAATTTGGGGAGTGCGTATAGTACTTCTCTGAGCACATACACTTAGACTCTGTAAAAACACACTTTGATGCTGCTGATTACATTTCCATAACCCTCCCCTCACCCCAACCACTTCTTTATGGAAGGTTTTAAAACTGTCGCAATTCCCTCCATTGGGTTTTCTAATTGGTCTAAAATAGTGTGTTTCTGGATTAGTAGCTTGCTCCTATGCCACAGGTATGCAATGACTATGGTGAAATTTGTAACCTTTTTTTTGGGGGGGGGGAGGTGAATAGGTTCGGGTTGGGGGCAGTCCTTACATCAATAATAATTTGATGTAATTTTTACAGAATGTTGTCTATCTGCATTTTTTCTTGGAGAGGCCCAGAGAGCTAGAATGCTTTCATGTGTTTTCTGAACAGGTAATGTAAGGAGATTGGGGAGTTGTCAGCATTTAGAACAAAAAAAAATAAGAGAGGCAAATGAGTGCTTCAAATCCGTTTAGTTCTGTGAAATTAATTGACATTTAGAATGGGGATAATCGAACAGTAAATGGCTTTGAAACTGGCGAACAAGTGATGTGATCTTGGACAATGAAGCTGTACCTGGGAAATTTCATATTCCAGTTTGAGGTGATACTATGCTGCTTCTGTTTAGGTACAATTCTCCCTTGTAGGTTCACATACAGTAAATATACAGAGCAGAATTAGTAAAACAGGACATACATTTATTTGTTTTATTTATAAGTTACCTCTGAAGATAAACTAGCACTTGCATTCTGTTTACAGCTATTGTACATACTTGTGTGTGCGTGTGTGGTGGTGGGGGGTACAATACAATATAATAAGGTATATAATTTTTATGAGGTACAATTCAAAATGATGGTGAACACACTTATACTGTAACAGTTTCATAGAGGAAAAAAGGAAAGTAACAAAACAGGCAACAGTGTTGTCGTGTTTCAGACATGGATACACTGTAGCATAAGTGTATACATACTTAGATGGCAGTGTGACATTACAGATGTAGAGTGAGCAAAACAATCTGGAAATCATTGATACAATTTAAAAAAATCAAACAAGCAAAGCTACCTTTCCAACCCACATACCCCAACCAAGGTCTTCAATCCATCTGTGTCTCTTCCTGATAGAGGCTGTATATAGAGGCCCTCTTAAGGCGCTTACTTGTGAGTCTATGGTCCATAGGATTCATCTCCTGGGGCATAGAACCTACAGCACGAAACATAGGGTTATATTTAGTAAGGGGCTATTAGAGGTACCCATAGAGCAGCCTTCAGCTATTGACCAGGTATTAACTGAGTCAGCAAAAACAGAGACTGCATGCAGGGTTGGACTGTGGTACAGGGGGCCAATCTGGAAAGCTCATACTGGGGTCCCAACTGAAAAATCAGTTGGGTGTGGGCCAGCGGTAACACACTCATATCTGCATTTCACATACAATAAATGTGGGTCTATGTTTATATTTTTTATTTACTTATATGAATCAGGAAACCCCAATTAAATTAGAAACTATATGACATAACTGTATGCACAATTTTCAGAGTTTGCATGGTGAATAGGAACTCAGTTGAAGGTGTGGGGGCACCCAGAAATGTCCAGGTATCCAGGCAGGACAGTTTGACTCTAACTGCATGCTCTTATACACCTCAGTTTGGATATTCTCAGACTTCTTACTAGTTACTTGTGCTTGTCAAAGGCTTTTTTTTAATTTTATGAAATAATTTATAGAACAGAAATCCTGCACCGTGACTGGAGGAATCTAGTCACATGATGATGTGTTACGGTGATTAATGCACCCTACATTTCTACAAGTAGTTAATACACCTAAGTCTGCCTATACAGTTATGTTATAAGTGCAGCAGCACACTATATGGTGTGCATTTAGTTAAATGAATGCACTTCCTGAGCACTTGGCATTGCTTTATCCCTCTACTCTTGGGGCATGTATTAATTAGCTTAAAGATCAGCTCTCTACTAGCAAAAAGCTTAAAAGCCTTAGCTTTACCCTAATTATCTTTTAACTTTAGTTTTTTCTAATGTTGTTTAATTTTTCTTGTTGTTGATCTACTAAATATTGTGGATAATGTAGTACTTATTTCACTGTGTCTTTCAAAATCTATCTGACTCTCCCCTGTTGACCTCACAGCTGCTTTTTTGACATTAAAATCTGTTGTCATACTGAGTACTATGATATCATAAAACAAAGTCACTGTGAGGTTACCTGGGAAGAAGCATTTTCACACATACTTTTTTGATTGACTACCAAACAGGTGTTGTAAACACTGGAAAGGAACACTGAAAATAAAAAAAACAGTATTTCTTTAGTAAATACTTATATTTGAAACAGCATATTATGAAATAAAAATCACACATACCTCCATAATGCAAAGCATTGTGGGCTATATATGAAAATCACCACACAATATTATGCTGGTTCAACTTTAAGCAGAAATGCATGGTGCCGAAAGGCCTCTCACACAGTCTGCAAAGGGTGCCAACAGAAGACACAGCCACATGTTTCATACTACCAGGACTCATCAGTGTGCCTCATCTGTATGACACCCCAGTGTAATGAACCAGCAACCCTAAGCTGGTCTGTCTGGGTTGGGTTGTGCTGAGCCCAATAAAACCAAAAAACAAGCTAAAAGACAAAGACCTTAGTGCATGAGCACTGAGGCAAGGGTTACCCCAAAGGGCATTGACCAGGAAGGCAAGTTTCAGAGAAATACAAAATCACATATACCTCCATAATGCAAAGCATCATGGGCTGTATATGCAAATCACCACAAAATATTATGCTTGTTCCACTTTAAGCAGAAATGCATGCTGCCAAAAGGCCTCTCACACAGTCTGAAAAGGGTACCAATAGAAGGCACAGACACGTGTTTTGTTCTACCAGGACTCATCAGTGTCTCTCATCTGTATGACACCCCAGTGGAATGAACCAGCTACCCCAAGTTGGTCTATCTGGGTTGGGTTGTGGTGAGCCAATGAAAGGACATGCAGAAGTGCTGAGCTGCTCTTTAATGCACACCCTGCTCTGTTTTGTTGCTTATGTAATTCCATCTTCTGTGTTGTTTCATCCAGAGTACAATACGATCTGAATAAAAATTACCATCAACATATAGGCATGCATAACCCACAATGGGGTATGTGGTTAAACAGATTTTGCTGCATACCTTAGGTGCATTGGTTGTGACGCCATCATCCACTTGGTGTGGTATCTGCCTTATTGCACACCCTGGCATAGGTTAAAGTGTTTATGAAATGGCTTATTTAGGCAGTAAAACAGCTGAATGACATGTTTTATATGTTTGAGATGTAACTGTTAAGCAGATTAATGACTAGTCATGCAATAAGACAAATTTTGATACAGGATCACAAGATGTGGTTCAGTCTATTTATTGTTCCTTTTTTTCCCCAGATGTTTAATGAAAGTAATTTGTGCATATGGTACTTACACCTGTGTGGTCCCAACAGTCTGCATACTATACAACATCTGTACAAGACAATGTATGTTGGTCCAATGAGAGATATCAAACTGTCCAGGGATTCTTGTTTTCCAAACAGCAGCACTGCTACAATCTCTCTTTACTATATAAAAATGACAAAGAAGACCAATGAGACAAACACAGTTAATACTAGATTATTAGCTATTTATTCACATTAACATTTTTTCTGTTTTGTTGGCATTGTCTCAGTGTTTGCACCCCTTATTTTAACTGTCAAATGTTGGTATGTTCACTGCTCAGTGTGCTGCATGAAAATAACATGACTTCCACCTGTTTGCTCCCACTTTCTGTATGGTCCAGTGAGAGCAAGGGACTAGATGGATGTTGGTTTCATTGATGTTTATTACTGATTTAATGGGTACAAGCTCCTGCACTGCAGCGCGACTTATTCATTGCAAAAAGTTGTCTTTCAACAGATGAAAGTCATCCAGCATTTTTCTGCAAGCTTTTGTTCCCTTCCTTTTGGCAAAACCCAGTCTATCTAATAATTGCCACACCCACTGTCAAGTGAATGTCAGATGTCCTCCAAACTCTGACAAAAGTTTGTAGTTGAGCACTTGCACAATGCCAGCAACAGTAGCAACCACATGGGCATTAATCACAACACCCTTGGTACTGATACTTTTAATGATTTCCTAAGCAACACTTCAACCTCTTCCAGCAAAGGTGTTGGTTATCCTCAAGGTATAGCAGGGAGAGGAGGGGAAAGCAGTGTGGGATCAGACACACTTTTTAAGTGTTTAAAGTAGTCTGACTTAAATTTCCAAAGTGTACTCTCACTTATGTTTTTCTCATATTTGTCATGGCAATAATTTACTACATTCATCATTCCAAGAAAAGCTGCATATTTTCCAATTTCATAACACAATTCAGGTATGTAGTTTGCATAGCAAGTCCATCTCCTTTTTGGGGGGAGGCATTATACAGCTCATGAACTACACTGTCTGCTGTCTTATAGGGGACACCTCCATAGTTATGGAGTGCATCTCCTGTGATCTCAACAAGCAATAAAAGCTCCCACTTTGCAGCCTTACTCCACAGCAGCCACTGAACTAAGGACATGATTTTCACCAGTGATAGCAAACTCTGATACCAAAACAGCTTGTAGGAGGGAGAGACGCGGTGAGAAGGATAATTAAGTAGCTGATTAGCTGTCAGTCAGACTATGTTTATGTCACCACCTACTAGTTGATTTATCTGTCAGTCAAGGAGCAAGAGGGAAGAATGAACTGGCCTACCAGCTGATTAGCTGTCAGTCATCTCAGTTTGTGTCACCACCTACCAGCTAATCAGGAGTTGGTCTGGAAGTGAAGAGGAAGAACAACCTGTTTTATAATGACTACTATCAAGTTTACTCTCAGCTCCTGAGTTCAAGTGCAAATTTTACTCTGTGCTAATTACTATTTTTGTCATCAGGTGGCGCAAAATTTAACTCATGTGACAATTACCTGTTTTACAGTATATGTGTGTGTGTGTGTGTGTGTGTGTATTATATATATATATATATATATATATATATATATATACACTCACACACACTGGGGTGTCATACAGATGAGGCACACTGTTGAGTCCTGGTAGGATGAAGCACTTGTCTGTGTCTTCTGTTGGCACCCTTTGCAGACTGTGTGAGAGGGCTTTTGGCACCATGCATTTCTGCTTAAAGTTGAACCAGCATAATATTTTGTGGTGTTTTTCATATACAGCCCATGATGCTTTGCATTATGGGGGTATGTGTGATTTTGTATTTTTTTGAAACTTAGCTTCCTAGCCAATGCCCTTTGGGGTAACACTTGCCTCAGTGCTTGCGCACTAAGGTTCTTTGTGTTTTAGCTTGTTTTTGGTTTTTATTGGGCTCACCACAACCCAATCCAGATACACCAACTAAGGGTAGCTGATTCATTCCACTGGGGTGTCATACAGACAAGGCACACTGATGAGTCCTGGTAGGGTCGACACATGTGCCTGTGTCTTCTGTTGGCACCCTTTGCAAACTGTGTGAGAGGCCTTTCGGCACCATGCATTACTGCTTAAAGTTGAATCAGCATAATATTTTGTGGTGATTTGCATATACAGCCCATGATGCTTTGCATTGTGGGGGTATGTGTGATTTTGTATTTCTTTGAAACTTCGCTTCCCAGCCAATACTCTTTGGGGTAACTCTTGCCTCAGTGCTTGCGCACTAAGATTCTTTGTATGTGTTTATATCTATATATATACACACACACATACATTTGCAAACTGAATGCACCAGTTAGGGTTCAGCTTAATACAGCAAAAGTAGGGAAATGAGGCATTAAGGTTTCCAATCCTACCTTCCTCAAAGCAGCAAAAAGGACAACACCACACAAGCAACCACAGACAGCCCTCATCAGGTAAGACAAATAACATACAATAATACTACCTTCATGGATTTGCATCTATGGTATGCTCACCACAGGACATACACACTGACTTGTCATTGCAGATGCAAATCCACGATACTCAAATTATAACACTGGTTCTGTATGCAGAAGCACAGGACCCCTGCAGCCACAGATACAAATCTACAATACCCAAATACAAGAGTTCTTTTGTCTGCAAAAGTGCATGCCCCCATGTGTTTCTGTAGCCTTAGGTATTCATGCACTCTGTAAGATATACACTCACTTGATGGTCCTGTATCTCTGTAGCCACTGGTGGTAGACATACACGCCAACCTCTGGCTACAGAAACACAGATGCTACAAGGTATATTATACCAAAACTCCAACACTACTTCTGTCTGCAGAAGTGCAGGTCCATGGGGGACCTGCACCTCTTCAGCCACATTTGTAAGACATACACACTGACTTCTGGCTTCAGAAAGGCAGGCCCTTGTGGGGCCTGCATTTATGCAGATGGAAGTCCTGTCACAAATTCGGTATAATGGTTTCAGCAGCAGATCTAGAAATTCTTCAGGGGAGTAGCAGTTTTTAAGTTATGCAAATGCTATAGAAAAGCATGCACTGCACAAGTGCAATGGAGCCAGCCATGATTAAATGCAGTAAATACATGTCATAAAATACTGCATAAAAAAGGGCTTAACTGCCATTGAATTGCATGGTTCCCTGCAGCATACTGCAGAATGTTTGTGGCATTCTGCAGCATTACTGCATTGCATCCTGGCTAGCACTGCTGTACCTCTGACTGCATCGGGGCAGGCCCCACGGGATCTTCTGTCTAAAAAAGAGCAAGCCCCTGTGGGGCCTGTGTTTCTGCAACCACACATACTCTGCATGCAGTACTACATACACACAGGTGTGGCTGCATAAGCACAGGTCCCTATGGGGCCTGTGTTTATGCAGCCACAGATACACATCCTTGAATGTAGCACATCAGTGCTGTATTTTTGTCATCTGAAAACAGCTGTATGTTGTCAAATCATATTTATTTGTTCTGGCTTTTAACTGAATTTTATGTTATAGTGGTCAGCATTTTAAGTAGAGAAGAGGTTTATGCTTTTGTAATTATTTTATTGTTATTTTAAATTAGTTTGCTGTATTTTAAATGTTTTGAATCTGTTCCTGTTGTGTAGCACCCAGAGTCTGAATGGAGATGGTTGCTATATAAATAAAATATTGATTGATTGATTGGTTTGTCTTACCATGATGACGGCTGTCTGTGGCTGCTTGAGCTGAGTTGTTCTTTTGCTGCTTTGGGGGTGGGGAGTTAGGGTTGAAAACCCTAATGCCACATTTCCTTACTTTGTTGCATTACATCGAACCCTAATTGCTTCATTAATTCAATTTCTTGCAAAGAATTTCCTTTCTTTTTACAATAGTGGAATCATATACTCATTCATGCAGACCCCAAAGGGAGCTGTATGAGCATATGCAGATGTGCAGGGGCCTCTGGGCCCTGTGCCAGGGGAAGACTCTGTTCACTTACAGAAGTGCAGCAAAAGATGTCAAGAATTCATGGGGCTGTCTGGTGGAGGGCTTTGCACTTTCATGCACCCACAGACACATATGCACAGGGCAAAGCATTCATCTCTCAACCAATACACTGGCCCTTCTGCCACTATTCCAGGAGAAGAGCTGTCTTCACTATATGATACCTGGGTTGGTGGAGGCAACCCTGCACCTTTCCTTCCCTGAATGGGAGGTGTCACATAGCAGTGCCATCCCTTCACCTCATCCCGACACTGGATCACAAAGCACTACCCACTAGGGTAATGTCTTCCACTACACACAGCATTTCTTAATGATAATTTTTTTTAATTTTGTTCCCAAATTTTCAAGCTAGTTGGTTTATAACTCCCTTTATAAACATGACATGTGCATTTATTGAATAGTGGCCAAAATATCACTTTGCACCACAACTGCGAAAACTCATCTCATCCTGGATTTGGAAAATGACACCTGTCCAGTGTAAGAGGTGCTGTGAAAAAAAAATGGCTATGTTCAAAGTCTGGTGAAAAATATGAACAATTAGTGAAGTTATGAGTGAATATTAAAAAGTTTCAATGTTCACTCATAACTTGGACATTTTACCATATTTTTACACCAAATTTTCAACATAGCCTTCTTATTAACCCCACCTCATGATCCTGGCAGGTGAAAATTTTCAGATCCCTGCCAAAATGTCATTCTTCACCACCGTTGTGAAAATAAATTTTGCTCTGGATTTGAAAAATGACAACTATCACATTCATGAGGTAGTGTGAAAAAATGGCTATATTGAACATCTGGGGTCAAAATATTGAAAATTACCAAAGTTCTGAGTGAGCATAGAAAAGTTTGAATGTACGCTCTTAAGTTTGTTGTATTTTAATATTTTGACCCCAGTTCTTTTTTAAATAGATTTCTTCTGATCCTTCCTCATGAACCCAATCCAATAGGTTAAAATTTTCAAATCCCTCTTGAAAGGTGATTTTATACCTCAAGTGTGAAAACACATTTTGGCCAGGATTTGAAAAATAACAGTTGTCATGTTCATGAGGTGGTGGTGAAAAAATTACTGTGTTAAAAATTTGAGGTCAAAATATTGCAAATGACCAACCTTACAAGTGAGTGTTGAACAATTTCAACATCATTAACAGAATAGAAAAGGCTTTGGTTTCATATCATGCCTTCTTTACACAATGTCACCAAATACTCATTGGAGAGTGATGGTTTATATGCTGGTAGCATAGGGACTGTATACAGATCAGCACATAAGGCATTCCATGCTCAGCAATATCCACACACAGCACAGCCAATTACATTAAACCATATTTGAGTGAAAGAGGATACACTGGCCAGGATACTGTTTTTGAAAATGCCCTGGAATCTTTCTATGGCCAGCTAGACAACCCCAGAGTCAGGCATAAGAAACTCAGTTTAATAAATTTTCTGGAGGATAGCACCTCCAACAGACTCCTCCACACACACACATGTAAGCAATAACCCTCGACAGGGTATGGAGTTATGGGGATTTAATGCATGGCTGGTTGCATTGTGAGGCATGAGTGTCCTCATAGCACCCCAGCTGTGCATTAAATCCCCATAACCCCATACCCTGGAGTGGGTTATTGCACTTATAATGTATATTTTTACTAGCCTATGTTATAATATATAATTAATCCTTATTTGTGAGAGTGCAGGACTTTCATAACTCACTATTTTATGGTCTTACTCCCTCACTTATGAAGACAAATGACATATTCTGAGCCAGACCATTGCATATCCCCTAATTACATGTTTCTAATGGTCACAGATGATGGTATTCCTTACCTTCTATGTAGAGTGTTTCAAGCAGGCAATGCTTACCTCAGCATTCCATAGTGGAATGTTCAGACAGTCTGAATTAACCAGACATGCTACCATGCTAAAACATAATTCATAGTTCTGACATCCTAGCTAGAAATTACAGAATGTCTGATGTGACAACTTGAAATACAGCAAAACATGCATATGGGCTGTTTGTGAGTGATAAGGGCTAATCATATATTGTACATGTTCCCCAGTAACACAGGTTTTACCACTCTGTAATCTGCTTTCCTCTGTCTATAGTAAAATAGTCCCACAATAGGGATTCTGGCTCGTGCCATTGCTGATTCTGCAGTTAAGTATCAGTGTTTATAATATGAGTTAATAAAAATGTACAACCCCACTGGTGGAGTCCCTCTGTGTGGCCATGCATTAAATTCCCTTTTTAATGAATGGTTCCATGGAGGATATCTGTATGCATAACAGCCATACAGTGTGCTTATTTTATAAAGCACTACTTTGTCAGGTGGCAGGATACAGTCCCCTTTTCTGTCTTCCCAGAAAGGAAAAACAAGTTTCTGTGCCTATTTTGGTTTTTCCCAGAACCCAAGTCATAAGTACAATAACCCACTCCAGGGTATGGGGTTATGGGGATTTAATGCATAGCTGGAGTGCTATGAGGATACTCAGCCTGTGGCCTCATGTCTCACAACGCACACAGCCATGCATTAAATCCCCATAACCCCATACCTAGTGGTGGGTTATTGCTTACTTATGAGTCATCCTATTGTGGGCCTGGTTTATACTAAGGTTTATTAGTAGCTGATTAGGCATCAGGCCAAAATGCTCCATTTTACTTATAGTATGTCAAGTTTCCACCATTTGCAATGAAGGGGGGTGGGTGGAAAGAATGAGCAGCAACCTGAGAAACCCTGAGGAGAGGTCAAGGGTATGGAAGCTGGGGTTCAATGTGAGATAGTGCAAAACAATACACTTCAGGTGCAGAAACCATGGGGTAAGAAACCCAGGGGCATAGAACAAAATGGGGGGATAGTTCTGACAACCAACAAGCAGGAAAGAGGCCTGGGGTGATCATATTGGGTGATCAAAAGGTCGTCAGGCAGTGCAGCAAGGCAGTTGGGAGGTGGAATGGAATGCCGGGATGCATGGGGAGGGGCATCACCAGCAGAAAGAGGGAGGTGGTATTGTCTCTGTATAGATTGCTGGTAGGACCCCACCTAGAATGCTGTATCTAGTTCTGGAGACCACATCTCAGAAAGGACATAGACAGAGTGGAAGCAGTCCAGAGGAGGGCAACTAAAATGGTATAGGGTCTGCATCAGAAGCCCTATGAGGAGAGATTAAAGGACCTAAATATGCACACCATGGAAGTGAGGCAAGGGGGCATATGATAGAGACCTTGAAGTACCTCACAGGGGTAAACAAGGTACAAAAAGGAAGTATTTTTCAGAAGAAAAGGTGCTCAAGGATAAGAGGGTCAAACAAGAGGCTGGAGGCGGTAGATTCAAGAGAGATGTGAGGAAGTACTTCTTCACAGAATGAGTGGTGGATTCCTGGAACAGTTTTCCAGAAGAGGTGGTGGGGGCAAAAACAATGGCAGAGTTCAAGAATGCATGGTATAGGCATAAGGGAATCTTAGGGAAAGGAAGAGGTGGGTGAATGGGCCGGAGATCAAGTAGGATCTGTGGTGATACTATAGGCAGAGAAAAATGGGCAGACAAGGTGGGCCAAGCAGCTCTTATCTGCAGGCAATTTCTCTGCTTCTATGAATTTATCTAACTTGTTTCTAAATTTAGTTTTATTCTTACTCATGATTATATCAGTTGGTAGTGTGTTCCAAGGATTTACAATTTGTTCAATGAAAAATAATTTTCATTTAGTTGTTTTGAATTTTTGTCCAACAACTTGAAGTGGATGGCCTTTATATCAACATCTATCTGGTTAAAATCAATGTTAATTTGTTTAATAAATAAGGATATTTCATAAGCTTAAACATAATCAACAAATCACCCAATAAGTGACTCTGATCTTGTGTCATCAATTTTAAGTGGGCTAACCTAATGTGAAATGATTTGTCTTGGGCAGTTTAGTGTCTTTGCTGCTCTTCTCTGAACATTT
This sequence comes from Neoceratodus forsteri, assembly GCA_016271365.2. Taxonomy (NCBI): domain Eukaryota; kingdom Metazoa; phylum Chordata; order Ceratodontiformes; family Ceratodontidae; genus Neoceratodus; species Neoceratodus forsteri. The sequence goes on along the minus strand of CM028129.1, from coordinate 1,453,673,446 downwards.
TCAATTTGCTCAACATCTCTTCTTTTGTATGGGCACCATACAGGAGTGGCATAATCCACATGTGGGTGGACATATGCCATGTATAAGGAGAAGATAATCTCCACAACCTTTGATTTGATATTCCTTTTTATATCCCATATAACTTGTTTGCCTTAGCTATTACCTGGTGAGTTTGATTCACTTGCTTCATGTCCTCTGGCACTAATTATCTCAGGTATTTTTCCTCATTAGTCAGTTGTAATGTATTTCCACAGAGTTGATATGTGTGTCTGTTATTTTTTCCAAAATGCAGTACCTTACACTTACTGGTACTGAACTTTATTTCATAAGTAGTGGCCTAATCTGTGATGCTGTCTAATTCATTGTGTATGTTCTAATACTGTTGTGGTATGGCACACGCCCCCATTTTAGTGTCATCTGCGTATTTTATGGATCACATGTGTATGTTTCTTGAGAGATCTGCCATGAATATTTGGAAAATCAAGGGCCCCAGAACAGAACCCTGTGGTACCCCACTTGTCATCTCTCTACAGTCTGAGAGGTAGCTATTTACAATGACACATTATGTCCTTTTTTAACCAGTAATTGGTCCATTTGACTAATCTGTAGTCAGTATTTACTATTTTTGCATTTTTTTCCGTGATGGCCTAGTGTAGAACAAGATCAAAAGCCTCACTTAGGTCTGGGTATATAACATTACATGATATTTCTTTATTCAGTTGTTCTACTAACCTTGTCATAAAAACAAAACATGGTGCTACATTATCTTCCTGTAGTAAAACCATGTTGCTTATTGTCTACACCTGATATCTGTGTTTGTAGTTTATCTTTTATAATTTTCTTCAGCATCTTGCCTGTGATTGAAAGTTATACTTATGTGTCTGTTGCTGGGGTTTTGTTTGTCTCCATTTTTGTAGATGGGTATAACATTTGCCTTTCTCCAGTCATCTGGCATGTACCCTGTGTTTACTGATGTTTCAAAAATACATTTCAGTGGTAAGGTAATGTAACCTTGCATAATCTTTAACATTTTACTGCTTATGTTGTCAGGACCGGGGAGGAATCAGGCTTCAGCTTATCAAGTTAGTCTTTTGTAACAATACTATGCATTTCAGTTTTGTCCTCATGTATTATTGGTTGTTTGGATTTTTTTTCAAAGGTTTGGCTAAAGTAACAGAGTCAAGGCTTACCAACAGAATCATGGACAGAGAAATCAAAACAGCCACCTAGGTGCTGTTTAGATCTGACAGGACTGCTAGGAGGGGTAGGGGCTGCCTTGTGTATATTAAATCCTACTTAAAAGCCTACAGCCTTCCCCTTAGCTCTGATCTGTCTGGTTATGAGCTCCTAGCCATTAACCTGAAGCTGGAGCTCAAAGTAGAAAAAAAACTCAACCTCCTTTTCATGTATATTCCTCTGAAAAATGTCCAGAGTGACTTTGATTGCTTTGTCAGAACAGTCTCCAGCCTAAACCCACTACATGAAACAATTGTAGTCAATGACTTCAATTGTAACTGGCTGGCTAGTACTAGTAAAGAATTCAAAGACAAACTGGTGAATATTTACCTCACCCAGACAATTAACAAACGTACCAGAGTTAATTGCAGGACAGGGACTGCAACCCTCCTTGACTAGACACTGGTTAACCATGTGGACAAAATAATCTCCAGTGATGTGCTTCCTGACTCCTTGAGTGACCATTTACCCTGTTCCATGCAAATGGTATGCAAAGGTATTCCAGAAAAGAGACCTCCACCTCCTATGCTAGGGTACCATGGAGTCATAGGACCCCACAATTTCAGGACCTCCTGCGACAGCTTGACTGGTCCTTCTTAACTCACAAACCAGATGTCAATGCAGCCCTGGAATACTTTATCCACCTGTTCAACAGAGTCTATGAGGCTGTTGCACTGGTCAAGAGTATGATTATTAGGGGGAGCTCTCAAGCATGATATACACCAGCCATTAAGTCTCTTACTTATGAATGGGACAGTGCATGGGATTTGTTCAGGGAACATGGACAGGGTAAGTGTCTCCAGAAATATAGGGAGCTATGTAACCTAGTGAAAACTCACATCAGGGTAGCTAAGGCAAATTACTATAAATCACAGCAACTAAACCTACTGGAAGGGGACAGGATCAGTTGTGTTCAGGACAGTAGCTGCTGCTTGTTGTTTTTACAGAGTTCTTGTGGATTTTACTTGGTAGAAGGTTATTTCTTTGTGTTTTTAGTGAAGCTGATTGAATTGGAGACATGTTTCCTTTGGCAACAAACATATTTTGGGGGCTTTGAGTTGAATTTTGATTCAATTGTTGCTGACTTTAGTAGCTGCAAAGATTACTGCATAGTGGGGGAAGGGTGTTAATGGTCTGGCCAGGTCTCACTCAGCTAATTGACTGGAGGCAGAGCTGAATCAGGTTTGTGGTGTTGGCTGCTTTGTCTCCTCAGAAGGAACTGGAAGGGACAGGATCAGTTGTGTTCCAGGACAGTAGCTGCTGCTTGTTGTTTTACAGGGTTCTTGTGGATTTTACTTGGTAGAAGGTTATTTCTTTGCTTTTTACTTCTAAGGGCTAGCAGGGTATTGTTGTGGGGCTGTTGGAAGTTTGAAAACTGGTTTGGTGGCTGTAAGTGGGCTCATTTGTTGGATGTTTCACTGTGTAACAGGCTGCGCTGGTGGAGGCCTATTTCTTCTGATTTAAAACCTATTTGGTGGGATTTGCTTGGGCCTGGGTATTTGGCTGCTGGGCTTGGAGGGAGACACTGGGCTGATACCTCTCTCTTGAGTCGGTGTCTGCATAAAACCCACCCTCCCACCTCCCTCCCCAGAGTTCTGCTAATTTATGGGGAACACCTGCCTGCAATTGGAGAAAAGGCTGCAGGTGCAGCTCATATAGTTCTAGCCACTGGGGGTTGGATTTAAAGGCAAGGAGAGAGGAGCTTAGGGAGTTGTTCATTTCCCTTATAAGTTTACTGTGTCATACTGCACCTAGTAACAGGGTTACCGGTGTACTGTGGGACTGTATCTAAGATTAGTGGGTGACCTGATTAGGCAGTAGGGGTGTATCTTGAACTGGGGGTAACCTGGTGGCTCACTCAAGGAAACCTACTTGGAAGGGGATGGAACCACATGGCATTAGGGCTGGTATCTTTGGGAGGGTGGTGGGGTGCACAGGGTGTGGAGCAGCCATGATACTGGACTGGGCTTGGAAGTTTGGTGGTTGCCCAGTGTGCTACCAGCTGGCACAGCTTAGGGAGGAGGTTGCAGGGATTAGGAGACAGCTGGGGGAAGGGGGGAGGTATGGTTAGGGAAGGGGGCAAGGGATCTCCCACAGGGTTACACCAAGCACCGGGGCAGCAGCATAGGGAAAGGAGTGCAGGAGAATACTCAGGGGTCACATAGGGACCCTGGCAGAGGGGGTCCAAAAGGACACTACCAAGGAAGCAGGCAGGTAACTGGGGACCCTCACAAAGGAGGGACAGAGGGACAACATTCTCAGGGAAGTAGGCAGATGGCCAGGGCTGGACAGAAGGAGGCAAGGCGGGGAGGTGGATCAGATCTTGCACTCAGTAACCGCTTCAATTCTCTTCTTCTGCTCGAGGATGAGGGGGGTGATGTAGCCATGACAGGGGTGGTTAAAGATGGAAAGGGAGTGGGGGGCAGGAGGCAGGGGCCAGATAGCAGGAAGAACAGGGGGGAACCTGGAATGCAGGAAAATGGGGGGAGCAGTGAATCAGAGCAGGAGGGGCAGGGGGAAGAGGGAGGAAAGCGCAATGAGAAGGACCAGCTGGGAGGAAAGGTAAAGGAGAAGGACCAGAAGTACAAGGAGGATTTAGTAAAGGGAGCTGAGGGTTTAGGCCAGGGGAGCACAACAAGCAAGATGGGACTAAATGGAGACAGCAAGGAAGGGAGGACGAGCCAGGCTAGTTTAGCAGATGGGGGAGAAGGACGAGTTGCAAGCAGTGAGGGGGGAGTTAGCAAGGTACAGAAGGATACTCAGGAGGAGGAGAGGCATAGGATTGGAGGGAGGGGTGGTCAGGGTAAATAAGGAGGGGGTGGCATGTGTCACCCAGATAGGGGGAGGAACAAGGAGCCGGCTGGGTGGAGGGGCCAGTAGAAAGGATGAGGGACATGGAAGGGGAAATGGAGGAAAAGGAGCAGTCAGAGTGCTCCTGTTGGGGGATTCTATGATCAGGGGTATCAAATGGGATAGGGAGGGAGAAGCCTGGCCAGTTAGAACAAAATGCTTCCCTGGACTAATGGTGCACAGGGCTAAGCATGAGGTATATCAGCTGGCAAAGGATTGTGGGGGTTCGGACATACTGGTCCACCTGGGTACAAATGACATTGAGGGAAATAGCGAGCTAGAGATACAGGCAAGATTCAGGAGCTTGCCAGGGTCTGTCATGACATAGGATGCACAGTTTCCTTCTCAGAAATCCTGCGGTGCCAAGGGGCAAGTGGGGAGCACAAAAGGAAGATTGGGAGATAAACCAGTGGCTCAGGGAGTGGTGTGAGGCCAGAGGGTATGGGTTGATGGGGGATTGGGGAGACCTGGGAGGATAAGGGCTGTATGCTAGAGATAGCTCCATCTCAATTTGGAGGAGGAATCCTTAAGTTGAAAATAGAGAGGTTCATTGGTGAAAAGTGGGGTTTAAACTTGTGAAGGGGAGGGATGGGAGAAAAGGCTGTCAAGGGGTGCCGATAAAGGAGGGACTCTGTCTCCACCCCCCTGGGGAGCTGGAGGATTGCGGGAAAAGGCTGACTGGTAAAGTGCAGACCAGGGGAAAACAGAATCCCCATGGGAACACGAGCAGGGGAAATGGAAGTATAGGGAAAGGGTGGAAGGTAGTCCTGCTAAATGCCAGGAGCTTGGGAAATAAAATGCCTGAGCTCCAGGCGATGCTAACTGAGGGAGCAGTAGATGTGGCAGCGGTCACTGAGATCTGGGCCACTGCAGGACATGACTGGGACCTGAACCTGGAGGGTTACACTATGTTCAGGAAGGACAGGGGGGAGGGAAGGGGAGGAGGGGTAGCAATGATAGTCAAAAACTGCATTGGCATGGGGGAGTAGAGGAGGCAGAGGGAACCGTGGAAGCAATTTGGGTCACCTTGATAACAAGGGGGGGGCAAGAGAGTAAAAATAGGAGTGGTGTATAGACCCCCTGCCCTGGCGGAGGAGCTAGAGAAGAGTCTGGTGGCAGATGTTGGGAGACACTGCAGACTGGGCAGAGGAATGGTGGTGGTGTTGGGGGACTTAAACATGCCTGGAACAGACTGGGAGACTGTGACGTCTTCTGTGACCAGGGAACAGAGGTTGTTGGATGTCTTTCAAGAAGTGTTCATAACTCAGCAGGTGGGGGAACCGACCAGGGAGGCGAGGGTACTGGATGTGGTCCTGGCAGACAGTGACCAGATTAGGGGCCTGGAGGTAAGGGACCCGTTGGTGGGGAGTGACCATGCCATGGTCTGGTTCTGTCTGGACCTAGGAGGGCTAGAAAGCTGCACAAAGATGGAGGTAACTGACTTCAGGGGAACGGAGTTTAAGGAAATGGGAAAGATCCTTAAGGAGCATTTGGATGGGATTGGGTCAGACATGGACGCTGATAGTAGGTAGGAAATTATCAGGAGAGGAGTGCAAGATGCTACCAGCACCTGTGCAAGAGTAAGACGAAAATGCAGTAGGGCCGGAAAACCCTGCTGGTGGACCAGGGAGGTCCAGGAGGTGGTGCAGGGAAAGAAGGCAGCCTATAGGCAATTCAAGTGCTCAAGGAGTGAAAGGGATGGAGGGAGTATGAGCTGATTGCTAGAAGGGCCACTAGGGTGGTGAGGCGGCTAAGGCAAGGAAGGAGCAGAACCTGGCCAGGAAATCAGGAGAGGAACAAGGGTTCTTTAGATACACTGGGGAAAACGAAGGGTGAAGGGCAGATTAGCAGGATTAAATCAGGGGAGAGATGGGCACAAGACCCGGGGAGCAGGCTGAGGTACTAAATGAGTACTTCACCTCAGTTTCCACCAAGGAAAATGGGGTGCTGCATCATACATGGGAGGAGACAGAGATACTGAGGAGGGGGACCTCACCGATCGGCGGGTCTGGGGAGGGGGAGGCATCACTGGCAGGAGGGGAGGGCTAAGCAGGAGAAGAGGTACTGGAAGTGGAAATCACAGAAAGAGAGTAAGGAAGCCCTCAGCTCCCTTAAGACAGAGAAAAGCACGGGGCGGATAAATTACATCCCAGAGTGCTGAAGGAACTGCGGATGTCCTGGCGAAACCCCTAGCAGAGCTTTTCACCATCTCTCTGAGGACAGGTGGGTGCCCCAGGACTGGAAGGTGGCGCATATAGTGCCTGTCCACAAGGGGGGATCAAGGGAGGTGGCAGAGAACTACAGGCCTGTCAGCCTGACATCGGTGATGGGCAAGGTGATGGAGGGCATTGTCAAGGAGAGGCTAGGGGCGGACCTGGAAAAGTCAGGGTGCCTGGACGATAGACAGCATGGATTCGTCTCGGGGAAATCGTGTCAGACAAACCTTGTGGAGTTCTATGACTGGGTGACAAGTGCCTTGGACCTTGGTAGATCAGTGGACGTCCTCTTTCTAGACTTCAGCAAGGCATTTGACTCTGTTCCTCACATGGGCTTGTTGGATAAGCTGGGAGAAATGGGGGTGGGGAACCAGATGATCAGATGGATAGGCAATTGGCTCCAGAACCGGACCCAGAGGGTCGTAGTTGGTGGGATAGTCTCATCCCCAAAGAAGGTCATTAGTGGGGTCCCACAGGGATCAGTCCTTGGGCCCCTCCTGTTCAACGCCTACGTCTCTGACATAAGGACAGGAATCAGGAGTGAGATGAGTCTCTTCGGATGACTCAAAACTGGGGGCGGTGGTGGATAGGGAGGAGGGGAGGGTGGCCCTACAGGGGGACCTGGAGGCTCTGGAAAGATGGTCTAGAAAGTGGAAGCTGAGGTTCAATGCAGGGAAATGCAAGGTACTCCACCTGGGGGCCAGAAACCCGGGCCAAATGTACACCTTGGGGGAATGCTACAAGTCTCGATGGCTGAGAGGGACCTGGGGGTGGTGGTGGATGTCAAAATGAACAACTCGGAGACTTGTAGGAGGGCAGCAGCCAAGGCCAACAGGATGCTGGGATGCATCGCTAGGCGGATCACCACCAGAAGGAGGGAAGTGATGCTCCCTCTGTATAACTGCTTGGTGAGGCCACACCTTGAGTACTGCATGCAGTTTTGGAGGCCACACTTAAAGAGGGACATTAAACTCCTGGAGAGGGTCCAGAGGAGGGCAACCAAAATGATTTGGGGCTTGGGGGACAGGACCTATGAGGAGAGGCTCAAAGAGCTAAATATGTACACATTGGAAGAGAGAAGGGACCGGGGGGACATGATAGAGGTCTTCAAGTACATGAAGAGGGTAAATAGGGGAGGAACAGTCAGGGTGCTTCGAAGGAAGGAGGAGGGGGCCACTAGAGGGCATGGGTGGAAGCTGGAGGGGGGAAGATTCAGGGGAGAAAGGAGGAGGTGCTACTTCACTGAGAGGGTGGTGGAGCCATGGAATGCACTGCCTAGGGGGCTGGTGGAGGCAGAGATGGTGGAGGGGTTCAAGAGGGGCTGGGACAGGTACAGGGGAAGGGTTCTGGAAGCAAAATCCAATGCAGCAAGAATATCCGGAACTGGGAAGGGAGTAGCCAGAGAAGGCAAGGGGGGCAGCAAGGTCAGCACCCAGGGTGGGGGCTGACCAATCGAGCAGACTCGAAAGACCGTTAGGCCTATTCTGCTGGCATTTTAATATGTTAGTATGTAACCTAGGAGGCTATGGGGCAGCATCAATGTGTGCCTAGGGAATACCAAAAAATCCCTCCCCCAATCTATCGTAGATGGTGACTCAAATGTCTCTGGTGACAGACCTATAGCTGATGTGTTCAGTAGTGCATTTGGTGACTTGTCAGCCTATATTCCTAACATTCACACCCATTCTGCTGCACAAGGTGTATTACCAGGTGAGTCTAACTGACCACATTTTTATTTCAAATGGCTTATTTGGTCGGTGATATGTCACTATGTGGATAGGATGAAAAGTTAAGATGAGAGTGGATCCTGATAGTGTTGACATGAAACTACTGAAACTTGGTCTTAGGGAAGTCCCCTACCCACTTCAGCAAATCTTCAACCTATTGCTGGCCACTGGTACAGTTCCAGACATCTGGAAAAAGGCACACATAGTCCCGGTACTCAAGAGTGGTGTTCCCAACCTTCCGGTCAGTTATCGCCCGATCTCCATCATGTTGCCATTATCCAGACTACTCGAGAGAATTGTTAACAACCAGCTGGTTGAGTTCCTTAGTCAGTATAACCTCCTGGCCAATGAGCAGCATAGGTTCTGGAGGAACTTCAGCGCTGTGACTATTCTGTTGGAATTCACTGAGTCTGTTCATAGTGCCCTTGACCGTGGTGAACTGTCTGCTTCTATCGTCATTGATCTAAAAGGCATTTGATCTTGTCAACCATACACTCTTTTGTCGTAGGTTATCATACCTTGGCCTCATGACAGATACTGTCAGCTGGTTCATGAACTGTTTGGCTGGTAGAACCCAATCGGTTAAATGTAGGGCTGCCATATCTGATGTCAGACCAGTCAATATTAGGGTCCAGCAGGGATCTATACTTGGGCCTCTGTTATTCAGCATTTTCATTAATGAGCTACCCTCTGTCTGCAAATCCTCCCATATAATCCTGTACCCAGATGATGCAGTCATCTTCACATATAACAGTAACCTTGACCACATAAAGCAGAGACTGCAGGCTGACTTTAATTCAGTCCAGGCCTGGTTTGCCAGCAACCTGCAAGTAATGAATGCAAAAAAAAAATGCATGTTGTTTGGCAACCACGGCAAGGCAGACCTATCCTCTGGTCTCACTCTCTCAACCAATACAGGTGCTCTTATAAAGCAAGTGCAAACTTTCAAATACCTTGGACTGATTCTGGACTGTGCTATGACATTCTCTGACCACACTGACCACCTAGTATGGTCAGTTAATGCTAGTATCAGATTCCTTTATAGAAACAGGAGCAGTCTCTTACTGGAGGATAAAAAAATCCTTGTTCAAAGCTTTATCATTAGTATCATCGACTATGGTGCAGTGGTCTACAGGTCTGCTAATGATGGGGTGCTAAACTGGGTAAGAGGACTGCTTAACAGGGCCTGCCGCTATGCACTTGACGTTCAACTTGATATGCATACTTGTGCCCTGTATGCCAGACCTAACCTGTTAAACCTCAACCAGACACTTCTCTACCACACACTTGTCTTGGGCTACAAAGCACTACATGACCTACTCTCCCCAGGCCTGCGGTCCCTTTTCATTTTCATAGAAAATAAATATGCCACTAGAGGTGTGTCAAGTCACAGACTGCTGCTTCCCGGGAGGAGAACTTCTCTGGGACAAAGCTCCTTCTCTTACCAGTTTGCCAAGCACTGGAATGATCTTGCTAGCACCATTAGAGACTACAAATCTGTTTCACTATTTAAATCTAGGCTGCATACCTATATCTCCGATAATGGTACTTGTAAGTGCTTCAAATGAGTTGCCTTGTAACCCGACAATGTAAGCTTTGTTTACTGCATGCTTTACTTTGGATTGCTCTGTTATATTGCAGATGAATTGCTATGTAATCCTACTTTGAAAACTTTGCTCACTGCACCCTTTATTATGATGAACTGCTCTGTCATAATGTAACTTTGTATTATGTCTGCTGTTGTTTGAACTGTATGTCCAGTGGATTCAATGAGTATGTAATTTATATTGTGACTCTATGTATTAATGTTGTTTCTGACTCTGGGTCCTTTGAAAATAGGCATCTGCCTACAGGATTTTTTGTGAAATAAATAAATAAATAGATAAACAAAAATAAATACATAAAATAAAGTGCATGTTAAATATGTTTTCAGGGTAGTGCATACGAGGAGAGGTGGAGGCACTGAATGTGTACTCCCTGGAAGACAGGAGAGAGAGAGAGGGGGGACATGACTGGGACCTTCAAGTATTTGAAAGGGATAAATAAGGTTGATAAGGAGAGTCTCTTTAAGCTGAGTGGCAACCATAACATTAGGGAGCACAGTCTTAAGCTGGAGAGTGGGAGGTTTAGGAGGGAAGTCAGGAAGCACTTCTTCACAGAGAGGGTGGTGGACACTTGGTATGCACTGTCTGAAGAGGTCATCTTGTTGAAGACAGTGGACAGCTTTAAGAGAGGCTGGGATTGGCATAGTGGGAAAGTATGGATCATGGGTAGGAAGGATGGGAGGAGTGGGGAGGGAAGGCAGGGACATTAGCTCAAGCTGTGGACCTTGCAATACAAGCAGACTTGATAGAACAAGTGGCCTTCATCTGCTGGCTTCTTTGTGTGTTCATATATATTAGCCATTTTGGCTGGGTTACTTATTGTGGCTGGCCCATTTGCTATAGGTCCTATTGTGCTGCATTGGTTTCTTAGAGAATGTATAAAGCTAATGTATATAGGGCTTTATTGTTAGCTTGGTTTGCATTTTTCGTCAGGTTTATCTCCATTTCTTTTTTTGCCCGTTTTATTAGGTTTCTGGTTTGTTTTAGTAGTTCATACCAGTACGATTCATACTATGGATATAGAGAAGCGAATTGGGCATTAGACCTTTTTGTTCCTTCAGTCATAATATAATAATAGTCCACCGTTCAGTAGATATTTATCTAATCTGTTTTTAAATTCCTGCTTTGATTTATTGATAATTTCCAGAGGGGAGAGAGTTCCAGGGATTGATGATCCTTTGTGTGAAAAAGTATTTTCTCTTTTTTGCGTTAAATCTATTCTCATAAATTTGTAACAGATGTCCCCCGGTGGATGTGTGTTTGTTTGAAATCCAGTTTAGTTCTCCAAATACTGTTGATATGATATAATTTATGGTGTCACAGGTCATTAGAAGATCTGCCTTAAACAGTGTTTTTCGAGAGGCATTAGACTTAGGTGTGATGTTCTGTCCTGATATGGCAATTCATAATGTCCTGACACACATTTTATGATTTGTCTTTGTATCATCTCCACTTGTTCTACTGTATAGCTTCTCTTTTGTAAGGACACCAGAAAGGGGAGGCATAATCTAAATGCAGTCTAACATATACCCTGTAAAGCAGCATGATAATATTTATATTTCTAGATTTCATGTTTCTTTTAATTGACCACATCATTTTGTTTGCTTTCGAGATGGCTTCCTTACATTGAGCAGGATGTTTCCATGTTATTACTAATTATAACGCCCAAGTCCCTTTCCTGATTAGTTGCTGGCAAAGTGTTTCTGCATAGGGTGAAACACAGACACATAGAATTTGATGGCAAATAATGATTGCTCGGCCCATCTAGTCTGCCTATTTCTCCCTACCTACATTATTACCATGGACAATGCCTGATCTACAGCTCTTTCCCCCTTCTCCCTTCCTTTCCACTGTGAAGGGTTGATTGCCTTTTGGAATTATAGTTAACTAAGTGCATCACCTTGCACTTTTCATGGTTACATTTAATTTTCCATTTTAATGCCCAATCCAATAGGTGTGCTAGATCACTTTGAATACTCTGTTGCTTTTCCAGAGTTAAACTTGGTCCACCTATTTTACAGTCATATGCATATTTGGTAATCCAACTGTTTAGATTTTTTGTTAAGCTAGTTATGACAGTTTCAAAAATTAGTAGGTCTTGGACTCAGCCATTGTGCACACACTAGTCACGTTGCAATCATGTGATTTATACCCATTTATAACCACTTTTGGAGTTCTGTTAGAGAGCCAGCTGGCAGACCATTTTATCAGTCTTTTATCTATACCTGTCTTATCCATGTTTTCAATTATTGACTAATGGGGCACTAAGTCAAAGGCTCTAATGAAGTTGAGGAAGATTATGTCACATGGAGTATGGTTATCCAATGCCTTATTAATGTTTTCATAGAAATAAAGTAGGATTGTGGAGCAAGATTCCTGCTGTAAAGCCATGTTGGTTGGATTTCTTTTTGTGAGTTGTTTATTAATTTCTTCTTTTATTATTGCTTCTAGTATTTTCCTGGGGACTGAGGTGAGGCTTATAGGTCTTTATAATATGGGGCAGAGAGAGATGGAGGTGATTGGTGGAGTGCCGTCAGGTGACAGTGCATTAATGCACCCTTATCAGCACAGTTAGGGCGAAGGGGTCTGAGGGAGATCCCTGGGCAAATCTGCACTTGTTCTGCAGAGGAAATAATTTTGCAAAGGCAGCCATTTGCAATTGTCGCTAAGTGAGTGCCACTGCCTTTGCAAAAGTATTGTCCCCTGCACAAGATCTGCAGGTCTGGGGGCATTAAAGAAAAAAAATTTTTTTAAGATCTGTCTTCCCTTACCTGTCGTTGGCCAGTATGTCTGTTGTCCTCCCCACCAACCCACCTCACAGACCACTGGGAACCGTACAGTCAGTGGGGAGAGGGAATGCTCAAGAGAGAAAGAGAAGGAGAGAGAGAGAGAGAGAGAGAGAGCAGTAGTGCTAATGCATGAATCTTGTCTGTGTGGGGTTCTGTGTGTGTGTGTGTCTCTCTCTCTCTCTCTCTCTCTCTGAGTTGTCAAGTGTACCAGTAGATCCTGTCATTGCAGTGCTGTTTGTGTGTGTGTATTCATCCCCCCTCCATCTCCCCTAGAAGACAGCGAGAAGGGAAAGTTGTGGCAGACAGCAACAGAGACACACATAGTAAGTGCTTGTTGTAGCAGCAGTGCTGTTTCTTTGTGTGACTGTCAAGAAACAACCCCCCCACAAGACAATACAGAGAGCAGGGAAAGTTGTGGCAGAGAGTGGCAGACAGAGAGACACATAGAGTAAGTGCCCATAGTGGCAGGATAGTGCTGCCATAGTTGCCGGTGGACCGGGACATGTGGTTTGTCTGTTTCTGTGGGAGACGCATTGTGACACATGGTGTTCTCTGTCCTTTGTATTCCTGAAGGAGTACTCAGTGTGCTGAAATGCAGACAGTGAGAGAACGGCAGGAGGAGGACAGTGGTGCATTCTTTTGGGGCCGCCCACTGTCAGCCCCATCCCACAGAATCATTTAATGGAGGTGCCTCATATACCAGTCCCAAGCAGTTGCTCCATGGATCACCATCCTCCCGTACCTTGTGTGTCTCATCCACTCACTTCGCAGATCTCTGCCATCCTCTGTCTTTGCAACTCACCTGCCCAGTGGAACTACACCTTTCTGTGGCTTCCCTGTCCCTGCTGACTGCTGAGAAACAGTGCAGTTTTCAGCACCTTGATGGGAGGGAGGAACAACAGTGTGCGGTCTGACAGCATGCATCCCTTACCACAACTGTGGGGAGCAGGGAAATGTGGTATTGTGAGACAGAGAGACTCAGACACACAGTAACAATCAGTTGTACATGTGGTAGGAGTGCATGTTATACACAACAGTGTCACAGATGATATCACTAGTGTATATGTCACATTGGTATGTGCATAACAGCACTGCAGGATGCATTATTTTTTGGGACTATTTTACCGGATGGCAGGATACAGTCCTTTTTTGTTGTTTAAACAGCAAAAAGTACCTTTTTTTGTTATATTTTTTGTTGTTTAAACATATCCCATGTTATAAGTGCAATAACCCACTCCAGGGTGTGCCGTTATTGGCAATTAACGCACACCCAGGTGCTGTGAGAACACTCGGCCTGTGGCTCTGTGCCTCATAACGCACCCGGGTGTGCATTTATCCCCAATAATGGCACACCCTGTCATGTGTTATTGCTTACATAGTTTTGTGGAGTGGATGTCTTCCATGGGGTTTTGCTGGTACTAAGGTTTGTTATTTTTGTATATGTTTTGTACAGGCTGCAATAAAATGTTTGGGTGATATACCCTTGTTGTAGAAACTAAGTAGTCTCTACAATGCCTTTCCAGGATACAATCTGAACCCTGGCATTTTCATGGCCTAAAACACTCCAGATTCTTTACTTATCCAGTAATTTTGCCATGATGAGCAGTGTCTCCTACTCAGCCTGCTCATCTCATACTATTTCTATCACTACTGGCCATGACTCCAGTCAAGAAATCAGTACTACAGAGTGGCAGCTGAGAAAATGAGGGGAGGAGGGATCAGAAGATCACTGTCACTGGGCAGTTATTTCACTAACAGGACTGCTGCTGATCAAGAAGTCATGGGGGGAACTGCAATGATTAAAGATCAGTGTGCTTGGTAGACGTTTTGCTATGGGTATTACTGTTGATTGGAAAGCTGTGTGGGTGGGACAGGAGTAATCAATCTCTGCTGCTGGGTGATTCTTTTCTTGGAAGCACTCTGTTGATGGTGGGAGCTGAACCTTGTAATAGAAATATACCGCATAATGGCAAACACAACCAAAATTTCACAAATTAATAATACTAGCCACTTACCATGGAGTAGACATGCAGAGAGCAATAAGCTTTAATTTAGAATATTCAGTGCACAACATTACAAGTTGCAGAGGTGCAAACAGGCCAGTTGTTCAAATATGAGGGTATGTCCTTCTTTTGCCACCAATCCCCAGAAATACTGCATGGAGGTTTGAGAAATGGCTGTTAGTATCAGCATTGCTAGGGATTAGGAAGCAATATGGGGTGGGGGGGCCATCGGACAGGTGCGATCAGAAAATAAGTGCCATTGCTCATATGTTACTGTTGGTGTTTCTGGAGTTTGTGGGGGTACAAAGTAAGTGCTGCTCACTGGTAAGTAACTAAAACAAGCACTGACAGTTTTTTGGGGGGGGGACACAGACCAGCCTACAGCTTGAAAACAAAATGAGTTCATTCAGGGTTCTTGCAGATCGAGAGCAAGGACGGGGTGTCGCCATACCTCTCAACTGTCCCTCATTATGAGGGACATCCCTCATTTTACCCCTTAATAGTGCCCTGTCCCTCATATGTCCCTCATGGAAAAGGTGCTGCCCACACAGAGAGTGTGATTTAAATTAAGACTTCAAAGCAGAAATTCATCATATTCCAAGATGGTAAATCAAAAATAAACGTTGTACAAGTAAACACAATAGCTTCCATGGTGTTCTTAGCTTGTATCTTCATATTTGAGGATGTGTCCCTCATTCTGAGGGTCTGAGTCCCTCATTGTCCCTCATTTTGAGTGCCAAAAAATGTCTACGTCCCTCATTTCAGTGACAAAAGGTTGAGAGGTATGGGTTTTGCAGCAGAGGGAGAAAGCAGATTGCTACTCTCCAATCAGTCTGTTAGGTTGCCAGTCACAGTGACTGACAGCCTGGCAGACCAATGGGTATGTTGCAGCATGAGTAACAATCCCTGTCACTGGCTTGAAACAGCAGAAAGTCAGATCACAATTTTCCTGTACTCAGACTGACTGCTAATATAAAGTACACCTACAAATGGGATGTGTGTGTACACTAGCAGCCATCAGCAATGACCATTTTCCCACCTGATGCACACATGCAAGAATTAGAGATGAAAAATTACTACCATACAACTGTTTGAAAAATAAATTTATTAACATGCTTGGACATATATTGCTTCCCACTCACATAAAATGCACAAGGAACAACTTGCTATGTTGTGCAGCGCAGACAGACTAATAGTGATGAAGTAGCACACTTAACCATCGCCGACATGACTGGCTGAGGATGACACAGTCCCCAAATGCAGCTCCCTGAATGGCTGGAGCAGCCAAGCACCCACTTCTTCTAACACTATTACATACATACATACATAGTTGCCAGCAGATTAGGCGTAACGGCCTATCTTGTCTGCCCAGCCCAACTCACTGGTAGTGTACAGTAGCTGCTCTACCTCCACCCATTATTTCCTCCCTCCCTCCCACCCACTTCCCCTCCCTGTACACCTCTGGTGACCACCATACTCTCACCCCGTACCGTGCCCCTGTGCCTGTCCCAGCCCTTCTTGAAACCTCCCACAGTTCCCAATTTTACCAGATCATCCAGCAGTGTATTCCAGAGCGCCACCACACTCTCTGTGAAATAATGCCCCCTCGCCTCCCTCTATACTGCCCCTCCTGCTAACTTTAGACTATGGCCTTTTGTAGTCCCCTCTTCCCTCAACATGAATAGATCCTCCTTGTTCCCTCTGTAGAACCTCTTCAGGTATTTGAAGGTCTCTATCATATCCCCCATCCCTTCTGTCCTCCAGAGAGTACATGTTCAGCTCTCTAAGTCTGTCCTCTTATGACAACCCCTCCAGACCACTAATCATCCTTGTTGCCCTTCTCTGGACTCTCTCCAGCAGTGCAATGTCCCTTTATAGGCGGGGGCACCAGAACTGCCCACAGTACTCCCGATGTGGCCCCACCAGTGAGGTGTATAACCTCCCTTCTCCTGGACATTATCCCCCTGGCTATACAGCCCAGCATTTTGTTTACTTTTGCCGCTGCTCTCCTGCACTGCTCTGAGTGGTTCCCTCTAGCATCAATCATTACACCAGATCCTTCACCATCGTCACTACAGTCAGCTGTACCCCCCAAGTGTAAGGTATACCCAGGGTTCCTGACACCTACAGTAGGTGCAGAATGCTACATTTGTGTGCATTAAACCTCAACTGTCACATGTAGGCCCAGTTTTCCAGCTTCTCCAGGTCATCCTGTAGTGCCCTCCTACCCTCATCGCTATCTACCATGCCCCAATTTAGTATCATCCGTGAACAAACTCATTTTACTACCAACTACCACCCTAATGTCCACCATGAACATATTAAAAAGGATAGGGCCCAAACCTGAACCTTGTGGGACCCCACTGATGACCCCTCTGGGTGTTGAGACTTCACCCCCTATCACCACCCTTTGCCATCTATTCTTAATCCAATTTGCTACCTACTCCACCAACTTATGTCCCATCCCCAGTTACCTCAATTTCCAAATTAGCCTTCTGTGCAGAACCGAATTGAAAGCCTTGCTGAAGTCCACGTACAGGACATCAACTGGCTTTCCACCATCCAGGGACCTTGTCACCCAGTCGAAATATTCGACCAGATTAGTTTGACAAGATTTCCCCTGAACAAACCCATGTTGGCTCTCATCCTGAAAACCATTTACCTCCAGGAATGCCACCATCAGCTTTTTCAAGATGGTCTCCAACATTTTCTCTACTACAGATGTCAGGCTGACCAGTCTGTAGTTCCCCAGATCATCCTGAGGCTCACTGTTGTGGAGGGGCATGACACGGGCCAACCTCCAGTCTAGAAGGACCCATCCTGATTGGAGGAAGGAATTGAATAGTTCCATCATTAGAGCTGCCAGGACATCTGCCATTTCCTTCAGAACCCTTGGGTGGATGCCATCTGGCTGTGGAGCTTTATCTGTTCTCAGGGACTTGAGAGCCTCCCTCACCCTCCCTACCTGGATCTCCCCATCTGTAAGAGCCCCCCCCACCAACTTTCCTGCCCCCCAAGGCAATGGCCCATCCCTTTCCCTAGTGAGGACTGAGCTGCAATAATCGTTTAACACTTCAGCCCGCTCCATCCCCCTCTACCCTTCCTCAGCTTTCTTATCTACCCCTCACCCTTCCTCTGTTCCCTAACATATCTAAAGAATTCCTTCTCCCCTTCCCTGATCCCTCTTGCTAAGCTAAGCTCTTTATCAGCCTTGGCTTTTCTAACCTTTCTGCTGACCACCTTGGAAATCCTATGATACTCCTCAAGGTCTGCCTCACTATGGGAGCATTTGTACCTTCTAAAGGCCAATCTCTTTTTCCTCAATTCCTCCTGTACTTTCCTTGTTCACCAGCAAGGTTTCCTGGCTCTGGCCATCTTGTTTTGTGACCTGGTGCAGGTTTTCGTGGCCTCCAGGTTGCCCTGCTTCTGGATTTCCCACTGCCCTTCCGTGTCCATCCTGGTTCCAATTTTACTTATATGCTTCCTGAGGATATCTGCCATCTTCCCGAAGTTTGCCCTCCTGAAGTCCACTATCGTGGTCTTCATTTGGCTTCTCTCCTTCCCTAAGTCCAAAGTAAAACACACCATGGAGTGAACACTATCATC
This sequence comes from Neoceratodus forsteri, assembly GCA_016271365.2. NCBI lineage: Eukaryota > Metazoa > Chordata > Ceratodontiformes > Ceratodontidae > Neoceratodus > Neoceratodus forsteri. Next base: position 1,453,655,415 of record CM028129.1, on the reverse strand, counting down.
CAATGGGGTTTCCACCGCCAGATCCTTGACCTGCTCCCCATCGGCTAGGACCAGGTCCAGGATGTTTCCCTCCCTAGTTGGCTCCTCAACAAGCTGAGTAAGGTATTCATCCTGGAGTGCATTGAGCACTCTTTGCTCCTTTGCTGATGAAGGCACCATGGAGCTCTAGTCATTACCCAGCATGTTAAAATCCCCTAGTATGATATCCCTCCTCCCCCTACTGCAATTCTTTCTCAAGTTGTCGATTAGTTCCCCATCCATGTGCTCCAACTGCATGGGTGGCCTGTAGACCACACCCAGATTAACTCTCCTCCTCTTATTATCCTGTAACGAGGTCCATACCACCTCTAGGTCATCCTCCCCACCTCCTCTCTGCTGCACACTATCGCTTCCTAGCAAATAGTGCAACCCCTCCCACCCACCCATTATCCTATCCTTTCTAAGTGGGTATACCCAAGAATTGTCATGCCCAGTCATGGTACTTGGTGGCCCAAGTCTCTGTGACTGCAGCCACATCCAACCCCTTCGACCAGCAATACCTGCAACTCTAGCATCTTGTTTCCTAGACTCTGTGCATTTATTTTCTTTTTTATCAGAAAAAAAGTTTATTATTATTCAAAAATTACAAAGCTGTGCACGATTAACAAAATTACATCAGACAAGAATACATCAGGTCAGGCATCCGTAACATAACCAAAGACCAAATGCAGCCATGTGAACATATAGTGAATACAAATAGATATCAAGTAGCTATCAAGAGTATCCTGTCTATCGAGAATATGTCAGAACCGTGCACTTCCTATAGACAAAGGGGAAGGTCTGAACCATTCACCAAAAAGGATATCCCTGAAGAGGTACCTGTCATTGTTGCGGGATGCAGTTCTCACTATTCCCTGTGGCGCACTTGCGACAGACATGAGGGCAGCAGGACCAGACCTGCAGAGAGAAATAGGCAGGCAAAGGGGAAGCTTGAGAGAAGTTGAGCAGGACCAGTGGGGGGGTCTTCAGACAGGGGGATTGCCAGGAGAAGTGGGTACCTGACAAAGGGGTGAGTGTAGGTAGGCGTCCCATTTAAGGTAGTACCTGGGAAGTTGTCCCTGATTGAGATAGGAGAGTCTGTCCAGGATGGCAAGGTTGGCCAAGGCAGCGTTCCAGGCTGAAATAGTGGGGGAGATGGTTGCCTCCAATTCATCAAGATGGCCCATTTGGCTTCCAAGAGTGCTCCCAGTATCCATTCCATGTGCTTCGGGGGATAGAGGGCCAAGAGAGGAGGGGTCACCCAGAAGCAGCATGGTGTCAGAGAGGTTGACTGATTGTCCTAGTACCCCGGCACTGTCTGCCGAAACTGAAGTCCAAAAGGAGGTGAGATGGGGACAGTGCCAGAGCACATGTAGGATGTGCGCAGGGCTTTGTTGACATCTCCAACATTGAGAGTGGGGAATGATACCCTTGGCATGAAGGGCAGCTGGGGTCCTATACCATCTAAGCAGGATTTTTAATTGAATAAGTTGGCTTCTGGCATCCCTGAAGGCCAAGCGGGCCATTCTAGTACAACGAGACCATGTATAGGGGGATATAGGGCTTGCCAGATCGGATGCCCATTTATGCCGACAAGAGTCCGTGAAGTCGGGCTGCAAGTCATGCAGCACCTTATAGAACTGCCCAGGCCCCGGACGGTATCCTTCTTATGCAGAGTAGCTAGCCATTGCCACTTACGGTCTTGGGAGTGTCCTGACTGATAGGTGTGAACTGCACTGTGGATCTGAAGATATCTCCAAAAGTCACAGGCTAGGAGACCATAGTGAGTTCTCAACTACTCAAAGGACATCAGTTCTGTGGCATTGGACATGTACAGGTCTTGAATGGTCAAAATGCTATGAGAGGCCCATATAGGGCCAAAATATGAGCTTCTTGTCTATAGCTATGAGCTGGTTATGCCATAGATTGGCATAACTCATAGGTGGACACCAAGCTGCATGGGGTGTGTGTGAGACAGCCATAATCTTATGCCAGGCACACCTTGTTTCAGCCATCACTGCAGTTACTTGAGAGGGTGGGACAGAGGCAGGTGACAAGAGCGAGCCAAGGGGGAGGTCCTGTTGCACATGGGCCTCCAACTCCACCCACATGGGCTGCTGGGACTGAGAAGGGACAAACCATTTAGTGGCCTGGGTGGCCAGGTATGCCAAATGATATCCCTGGAGCCAGGGGAGATTGAGGCCCCCACAAGTCCAGTGCGCTCACAGCTTGCCGCTACTCCAGTGAGGTGTTTTGCCCTCCCAGAGCAGAAAAGGTTATCAGTTTGTCTAGGGAATAAAACAACTTGGGAGAGAGGCAGATGGGAAGGTTGTTGAGTAGGTAAGCCACCTGGGGGGGGGAAGAAACATGCGTATGGCTGCCACCTAGGAAGAGGTTAAGCTTGCGCTAGCGGTCGACTTCTGCTGAAAGGACAATCAGTAGAGGGGAGAAGTTGACTGTTTCAATGTCCTTCCAGTGGAAGGGAATCATCACCCCAGGTAAGAAAAACCCTGCAGGGCCCAGGTCAGGGCTGGGCCCTGCAGGCAGTCTCTTGTGCAGGCAGAGTTCAGTGGGGCAAGAGTAGTCTTCTTCTGGCTAGTTTGCAACCCCGACAACCTGGCAAAATCCTGCAAGATGGCCAAGGTCTTAGGCTTGGAATATTGTGGATGGGACAGAGTAAGGAGAAGATAATCCGCATAGGAGGCAGCCAGGTGCGAGACCCCTCCCCTCCACTTGTATGCCAATGATCTCCTTAGACGAGACCAGTTTCCTTGTCAAAGGGTCCAAGCCACAAGGAACAGCAAGGGGGAGAGAGGGCAGCCTTGGCAAGTGCCCCTGTGCAGGGGAAAGGTGGAGGATATATCCTTATTGCTTAAGATCCTGGCCACTGGGGAACTATAATGCATGGATACCTATTGCCAGAAATAGGGGCCAAAGCCGTAGATAAGAAGGACCTCATGCAGGTATCCCCATTTCACAGAGTTGAATGCTTTAGAGAAATCCACCGCAAGGGCCACCATAAGGGTGGAGAACTGCAACGCTAGCCATTTAAGGTTGGGCACAAGCCTGCTGTTGTCCTCTCCAGATTTCCCTCTGGTAAAGCCAACCTGCGAGGGGTGAACTATGGATGGAAGGACTTCTGTCATCTTGTTGGCAAGAAGCTGTGCCACTATTTTCATGTCCACCCACAAGAGGGATATGGGGTGGTAATTAGCACAGTCAAGTGGGTCATTAGATTTTTTGGAAAGAAGGGTTATCAGGGCTTCCCTCATGGTAGGAGGAAGGACCCCGGCAGTGTGCTTCTCCTGCAGAGCAAGGAGAAGTGGGGCAGAGATTTCCTGACTCAGAAGCTGATAGAGTTCAACCATCATACCATTGGGGCCAGGGGCTTTGCCATTGGCAAGTTGGAACAGCACCTGCCGTAGCTCTTCGATAATGAAGGGCCCGTCCAGAGATTTCATCGCCTCTGAAGAGAGGCACGGTATGTCGGAGGTCTGACAGAACTCATGCAACTCCTGGGATAACTGGTCTGGGTCTAGAGAAACTCAAGACTGGTAAAAGGACTGGTAAACCTGTAGCGTGGCCACACTGACCTCTGTAGGATCTGCCGTCACCATCTCCAGGAGGTCCTGAGTGCATGGATATGAGAGGAGGCTTGTTGTTTCCTCAACTGGTAGGCGAGAAGTTTACCACCCTTGTCTCTCCCCTCCCAGTTTGCATGTTTGGTGCAGAGTAGCAGCCACTCCGCTTTCTGTTGCAATAAGGTAGTGACACGGTACTTAACCCCAACAATAGCTCTGACCAGAGATTGATTCAGGGTGGGGGGGCTGCTGAAGATGCCTTGAACTGGGCCTCGAGCACCAAGAGTTCGATCTGTAGTTGGGAGAGTGTCGTCCAGTGGGCCTTATTCTTGGCTGCACCATAAGAGATAATATGGCCCCCAAAACCACCTTAAAGGCTTCCCATACAGTGCCTGCAGCCTCTTCACCACTGGCATTAAAGGCAAAGTAGTCCTTGGCCTCCTGCAGCACTGTCTGCCAGAACTCCAGATCCTTGAGCAAAAGTGGGTTGCACCTCCAAGGGTGCCAGTGGTACTATGTCTGGGAGGAGTATAGGCACACATAACAGGGGCATGTTCCGAAATAAGGATGTTGCCGATCTGGGCATCTGACATGCCGGAGGCTGAGGCAGGATTGACCAGCCAGAAACCTATGTGATTGTGAGTAGCGTGGACAGAGGAGAAGTAGGTATAATCCCAGCTCGTCGGGTTGTCCCTTCTCCACAAATCTACGAGGTCCCATTCATCAATCAACTCTTAAAGAGCAGCCCTGGCTCTTGGATATGCCTGGGGGTGGGCTGAGATTTGTCCAAGAAAATATCTGAGACTAAATTAAAATCACCACCAATTAGAATGGGCATGTGGGGTTGAGTGGAGGAGAGGGACACAATAGCCTAGCTGATGCTGGGGAAGAAGTCAGCACTTTTGGCATTAGGGCCGTATAGGTTGACAAGTACAGTCTTCCATCCAGGGGAGGTGAACCGAATGACTACCCAGTGGCCTTGTTAGTCAGCTTTAACTTCTTCCTCTACCCAAGGGCAGGAGTGATGGATTAAAATGGCAGCCCCTCTGGATTTGGTAGATGTGGAGCTAGCTATGACCCTGCCCACTCACAACTTTTTCAGCCATTGTACAGTTCTGGCAGTGAGATGTGTCTCCCAGAGGAGAACAATGTCAGCCTGCAAGGAGCATAGGTATTGAAGTACTTTAGTACATTTAACGAGTGATTAAGCCCCTTGACATTCCATGAGACACATTTCAGCCCCACAGCTGGATTGGCTGCCATGGTAGAATTATAGGGAGTGGGTATAAATAACCAGTCACGCAGGGACCACTGAGCCTGGAGAAACAGGAGAATGTACCTGAGGTGTCAGAGGGAGCTAGGCACTAAGGGGTAGTGAGGTCAAACGTCTGTCAATGGGAAGTGCAACAACAGTATCCTGCAGAGCAAAATGACCACTGTAGTAATGTACCAGAAAAACCAAGAACCTGAGAAAAAGAGAACAGGAAAACACACAGTATAAATGTACAAATAACAGTGATAATATAAGCTAGTCACAACAGATGATAACAACCAGAACAACACAAACAATCTATGTGTCAATTACCAGCAACAATGAGAACACTAAGGGTGGAGAGCTAGGCACGTAACAGTAATCCAGGCAAAGCAGGGGTTCACAGCTACATTGAACCACTCACCCAGATGGGAGTACAAAAGAGAGGAACCAGTGGGAGAGAATCCATCCCCAACTGAACTAGTGCACCAGCAAATAGGATCCAGGAAACCGAGGGGAGGGACTCCACCACTGACATATGGGAGAGGGCAAAGGAAAATGGGGGGAGCCCCCCGAGAGAAAGTCGGCATGACCGTGGTAGGGTCATGAAACATTAAGCCTACAGACCTGAGGTGGGGAGAGCAGTGCGCTCTAGTTCCAGGACAGGGAACTCACCGATAGTGGAGATAGCATCCTCACCCGAGGAGGAGTCTCCATGAGGCAGCTTAGCAGGCGGAATGGTGAGACGGTGGTCCAGCGGGAGACATTGCTCACTTCTGGAGTGCTGCCTGGAGCGATGCATTCTGCTAGGTCCGTGTGTCTGTGCGGCGTTTTTTAATTAGATGCAGGAGGGGAAACAGGCATCACGGAGGCAGAGGCCGATGATTCAGGGAAATCCTTGACGCTGGTCCTGGGAGGATCACTTTCAGTGGGACCAGTCCAATCCAAATGAGTGTCCCAAGGAGGCTGCTTCCCATTACTTTTATTTCCTCTATGCTGGTTCTGCCCTCCAGGCACCCAGAGGCACCTGGGAGATGTAGTATGGAGAGGGATATGAGGCCAGAATTTGGAGATCCATAGCCCAATTTATAGTGGATGGGTGACTAGGATTTCTTTCCCCTCCTTAGAGACCTGCAGTGAGGTAAAGCACTTAAATGATATTTGAAACCTTGTGCCAGCAAAACCTTTTTTATAGGGAGGAATGCCCTTCACCGAGCAGTAACTTCCTGAGAATAGTCCCTATAGAAGGAGATGCAAGCCCCTTGCCAGGTAATGTCTCCGATATCCCTCACCACCCTGAGAACTTTTTCCTTTGTGGAATAGAACAGCAGATATGCAATTATGGGCCTGGGCAACATCTCAGCTGATCCCGCCGTGCCAGAGAGCCTGTGGGCCTGCTCTACTTCTACAGGACCTCGCCATCTCTCTCCCATCATCTTGGGTATAATTTGATTTAGAAAATGCTCCATGTTCTGCCCCTCACTGCCAAGAATCCGTATATTATTGTGGCATCCTTGGTTTTCCTGATCCTCAGCCCAGTCCCATAGCGTCACCAAACTGGCCTCATGAGCTTGGAGGCGTTGCCAAATTTTGCCCTGTTGTAGCTCCAGGTCATCCGTGTTCTGCTCTACTATATTCATTTTGTCCTCCAGCTTGCAGACATTGGTGGCAGTCCTGGTTAGAGCAGCGATGATACCGTCAACCCTGGTGAGAAGCACCTCCAGCATTTTAGTAATGTATTGCAGGGAATCATCAACAGGTGCAGGCTGAGGCAGAGCTTCACGAGTGTCTGGAGGAGAGGTAGGCTGCGAGGAGCTAGCGGTAGCCATCATTAGGTGGAGGTGAGATGCTAAACTGCTGATGTCTGCTAACATGAAGTGACAGGGAGAAGTAGTCGAGAAAGTCAGGAAAGACAGTAGGACTCCACACTGCTGGTTGGCACTTCAGTCCACAGGCCACGAATCTAGGAGGGGGTCCGTGTGGCCTACTGCTGTCCGAACGCTTCACGGAGCACGCCAGCACTAAAATCTCATGAAATACTCGTACCGAACAGTCGGGGGGGTCACATAACGGAGTATAGCAAAGAGTGGGAGTTTCACCCCAGATCACGGATTATGGCAGCAGATTTCATCTAGCCGGAGATGGAGCAAAGGATTCAAGCTGCCATTTCATCAGTGGCCAAGCCACACCCCCAGACTCTGTGCATTTATCAGAACAACTTTCCAGCCCCTCCCAGAATTTTCCCCGATCCTACCGACCCCCTTGCTCCTGGTCTCCACTCCTCCAGGTTTGGTCCTCACTTCCTGTACTCCTCCAGATTAGGGAAAGAGCCTATGCCCTCCTATCTTGTTCAAGAGCCCTGTACTCTCCAGCCCCCCCCCACCTAGTTTACATCCCACTGCCTAGATATACAATCCCCTAGCTTGTTCTTAAGGACCTCCTTCCCCTCCCATCTCATGCAACAGCCCTTTGACTCACCTTGGCTGCTCCGGGGCCCTCAGGTTAGTTCGGAACATACCTCCGAGGGGACTGGCCTGGGTTCCTCAGTAACAGCTCATGTGGCAGGGTGCCTCCACCTGAGGTAATGGTAAGGGAATCCTGTGGATGAAGAACAGGTTACCACCCCCCAGGAAATAGTACCCTGCCCCAACAATCAGTTCCCCACACAAATTACAGTTTCCACACTATTGCCCCACACCCCCCCAGAAGCACTCTTTCAATAACACAGAGACAGTGAATAAAATGCAGACAGTAACCTTATTTATTGGGGAGGGGGAACAAGGAGGAGAACATCAAACAAAATTCATTCTAGGCACAATACCTTCCCCAGTATCAACCCTTCTCACTACCCCTTGGGTGCACCCAGATTTTCCCCGTGCAGTGGTGCAGGCCTGGTGTCTTTCATCGGGACCCAGTTGAACACACACACATTGAATTGATTATCCTATACTTGCAGATATGAGTGTCTCTAAACAGAGGTAGAAGCAAATGATTTGATACCTTTTAATGGACCAACATAGATGTAACAACAAGAACAAAGTGGTCTAGCTTTCGGACCAACCAGTCATTCTTCAGAAGTGAATGGCAGTTGTTTAGAAAATACAATACTTATAACAGCTAGATAATGCAGAAAAAAACAGAAAAAATCCCCATTGGTTTAAAATACTCATTTAAAAAATATAGAAGATGATGTCAAAGAAGTTTAACAGTACCATACTGCCTTCAGCCAGGAGGGTCCCCAGGTCAAAGGTGCTTGGTGGAACACACATACAAAGAATCTTACGCTGAAGCAGATGACTCTTAAATCAAGCTATGAGAGTCACAGTTTGTATAAGGATGTGATTACTGAAAGGCAACCCCCACCCAGATTAAAGACAAACTAAGATTGTTTTAGGGCTCCAAGAAGTTTCAATGCCTGCATTATAAACAAGAATTTACCAGTAAAGTTGTCTTAAAAACATCAGTGCACGCTGTATGATGTGTAAAACCTAGCTGGACCCGTCATCCAGCTGTACTGTCAAGCTAGATATAAGGCCCAAGAAATTTCAAAAACCTCTAGTGTAGTGACAGGACTGTATAAATGATAATTTAAATATAAATTGACAATATTAGTGTCAAACAAAAAACTCTAGTCAAGGAACCTCAAGGAATTAAGACCATGTAGCCTGATATGTACTGATGTCAAAATACACTGAGAATGTAATAACTTGATGTACCACAAGTGTCTAAGGAATCTGAAAAAGAGATAAAAATTAATTTCTCTCCTCCTCTTCATACAAACAATATACCCTACCCAACCCCACATCACCATAATGTTGGGGGTGGGGGCGATACCTAGCTTTAAGGAGATGTTTTCTCTCTCTCTCTCTCTCCCCCCACACACACACACACACTAGTGAACTGTTATTCACATCAGTCACTGCAATTGTTCCCCAAAGGAATTCAACTTGTCATGAAATCCTAAGTAAAAGGGCTCATGTTTCCTAATACCTACAGAGCAAAAATGTGACACTATTTAACCATACTACCATCTGCGTAGTAACATTTCCAAGGATCCTGGATAGAACTACAATGAAATAAAACTGCCACCCTCCCCAGGATAAGATAACTAGAAGTAAATATAAAGTGTGTGTGAGACCAGAGGTCTAACATACCTACATATCCACAAATTACTACAATATTAGCCTAATGTAAAAAGATCTGTCCAGGACACCCATGCAAATGAGATCACACACCCGAATATGTATAGAGTTAAAAAAAAAAATTATATGTGACAGTATATGATAACACTCCTGTATGTACAGTAACAGGCTAGGTAATCTGAATATGGTGCAATGGAATTAATCCCACCCCTGGGCAAACATAAAAAGTAAGGAGGAATTAATATTTATTATGTGTGTGAAGTAAGAATAGTAACACACTATAACTCCATATATCTAAATAGAGGCCTGCCTCAATGTGACAGCAAGCCCCACACCTGTTATATCACATACCTCACAACACATACCCACATACACATATACATACACACACACACACACATCCCACACATGCTGAAGTCCTATAATATGCCAGTCTGAAGAAGAAGAAGAAGAAGAGGTCCGTGGATGTCAGTTTCTGTAGTGTCCCATAAAACCAAGATCGACGTTCATCCCATCTGCTACCATATTGAGATGTAAAATAAGTTTAATCTCAAAAGCTCATCTCTGTTGTGTGTTTTTGAGATTTCCTTTTAAGACCATTACTGACATATCTGAGATTGAGTGGTCAGGCTGGGAGAAGTGGTGCCCAACTGGTTTTTCAGTCTTCTTTGCTGTAATAGCATGTCTGTGTGAGTTCATCCTAGTGCGGAGCTGTTGGCGTGTCTCTCCAACCAACATAACCAGTTTGTGGACATCTCTTGCACTGAATGAAATAAACAACATGTGATGTGCATGTATAACTCCCATGCTCCCATTGTTCCTTTGGGGAACAATTGCAGTGACTGATGTGAATAAAGGTTCACTAGGGGAGAGTGAGTGTGTGTGTGTGTGTGTGTGTGTGGGGAGAGAGAGAGAGAGGGGAGAGAGAGAGAGAGAACATCTCCTTAAAGCCAGGTATCGCCCCCACCCCCAACATTATGGTGATGTGGGGTGGGGTAGGATATATTGTTTGTATGAAGAGGAGGAGAGAAATTACATTTTTATATCTTTTTCAGGTTCCTTAGACACTTGTGGTACATCAAGTTGTTACATTCTTAGTGTATATTGACATCAGTACATATCAGACAACATGGTCTTAATTCCTTGAGGTTCCTCGACTAGAGTTTTTTGTTTGACACTAATATTGTCAATTTATATTTAAATTATCATTTATACAGTCCTGTCACTATACTAGAGGGTTTTTGAAATTTCTTGGGCCTTATATATCTAGCTTGACAGTAAAGCTGGGTGACAGGTCCAGCTAGGTTTTACACATCATATAGTGTGCACTGATGTTTTTAAGACAACTTTACTGGTAAATTATTGTCTATAATGCAGGCATTGAAACTTCTTGGAGCCCTAAGACAATCTTAGTTTGTCTTTAATCTGGTTGGGGGTTACCTTTCAGTAATCACATCCTTATACAAACTGTGACACTCATAGCTTGATTTAAGAGTCATCTGCTTCAGCAGTGTTATCTTATGTCAATTAAATTTATATGCAGTAGGATTCTTTGTATGTGTGTTCCACCAAACACCTTTGACCTGGGGACCCTCCAGGCTGAAGGCAGTATGGCACTGTTAAACTTCTCTGACATCATCTTCTGTATTTTTTAAATGACTATTTTGAACCAATGGGAATTTTTTCTGTTTTTTTTCTGCATGATCTAGCTATTATAAGTATTGTATTTCTAAACAACTGCCATTAGGCTTCTGAAGAAGGACTGATTGGTCCGAAAGCTAGAGCACTTTGTTCTTGTTGTTACATTTATGTTGGTCCATTAAAAGGTATCAAATCATTTGCTTCTGGATCTATTTTTGCAAGGACCAATACGGCAACTACTAAATCTAGATTTCTAAACAGAGGTGGAAGGATTTACCCCCAGACTCCTAACTGACAAACTAACTAAAAGACTTCCCAGAGCCACAGCTCAGGGTACTCACGGTTTGCAGTCCACTCTGGTGGTTCACAGCCAGTTGAGTTGCACGGTACCGTGGAGGTTCTGACGTAGGTAGTGCACCACCCGTGGGGGAAAACAAAACTGGTTGGCTCCAGGGATGATGATCTTCACCTGCCTGGCCTTGCCAATTTCGACTACAGGCCTTTACATCTAGACCTCACACAGGCAGGCCTGTTTCATCCTTCAACCCGGTGCGTCAACATCTTCAGTCCAGGGAACCAAGATTGCTTATGTTCCCCAATCCCTTTCCAAAGTACACAGGACCACCCTCAGGACCAATGCAGGGCAGCTGTGCTTCCGCAGTCTCAAAATCTACAGCCCCTCACCTTGAGGATACTTTCACCAGCAGGCTGGATCCTGTCGTAGCAGCTTGGATCAACAATTGCAGACTCTCCCCTGGCTGAAATGTTCACTTCACTTAACGATTGTTGCACCGCGGGGAGCAGGGGTTATTTTCAAAGTCTACAGCCCATCTCTTATTTTCTCAATTCAAACTGAAATCCAAATTAGCAGGGCTGCTATCAAACTCTGCTTTTCTCAACCCTGTGTCAGTCTCACAAGAAGCTACTTTTTCTCCAGCACTCAGCTTGGCAGATGGAGGTAGGCAGGGTTTTCACAGCCTATTCAGGCTGTAGCTTATGAGAGCAATATCTCCCCTCACATCCATCCTGCAGTCCCTCTTGACCGCCAACCTCTTTTTGGCACCATAAACCAGCCTTATATTTCCCCTGAGCAGCCTTCTTATCACTGGCTGCGGCTCCCCATATGATCTCCAGGCTGCCTCTGAGTATCTTCCCAGCAGCCCCAGTTTGTAGTTTTTTATGGGGGTTGCCATCTTGGGCTAGGAGTACTCTAATAATGCAGCCCTTATTTTAAATAGTTAGCCCTCAAAAAGGCTGCCAACATTTCCCCGCCTGCTACCGGAAGCCTTCCGGTCGACCCTACTAACGTTCCCCAGCTCCTCTCATGCTTCTGGAGCTGGGAACACATATTTTCTCATCAGCCACATGGCCAAAATCATAACAGAGCTCTGGTTCCTTTAAATCCCCTTTTCAGTCTGACGCGTATGTGCTCTGAGCACACGGCTGCCATATTTGTCAGTTTATTGGGGCTGCTCCAACTTCCACAGAGCTCCTGAAGGCACGGGAACTCCAGCATACTGGGCCAAGATCCTGAACTGGGTACTGCAGCAGCTGCGGGCATGAAAGGGCATCCAGGCTCGAGCCCCACCACCAGCTGCTTGGAGGATGCCCAGCAGAGGGTCGTATGGCCATAGCCCTACTAGGTAAGCCTGAACTGGGGGGCTTATACACTCCCCTGGTTGAATGCTTGGCATCCCAACAAGCCACTCTATTAACCAACATTTTAACATGCAATTTTCTAACTAGACACCTGATTCCTAACACCAGCAATAATCACATTTTCATCATATTTTGCATCCCACCATTGGTATCTGTTCAAACAACACAGGATAACTATATACAGGTAACTACAGGTATGCACATACACCTTCCCACCCCATCTATTGTTCAACACCATGGAAGATAAAGAACAGGAACCACAGGCTTGTGAATAACATGGAGGGGAAGGTTGGAGGAGGCACCCAGGGTATCATATGTAAATTTAACAATGGGCCTGTGCTGTCTTGCCGTCCTCCTAGGCAAAGCTGTGTCAGGTATGGGAATCTCCCCATAAATAATGAGCAACCCCACCTGGCTAGGTTCTACAGTCCAACCCCGGGCCTGTTCAGGTACAGCTACACTACTTTGATCCTGCTCCGGGGCTGGAGACAAGAGCAGGGCAAGAAGTGGGCGGTGCATCAACCACATGTACACATCGGGCTCTTGCATAAGGATCACAGGCCCCTTTTCAGGAATGAAGGGCATGGAATTTGGATTCAATGAGAACTGAGAGTCTAGAGGGTTGGTGCTGGTGGATACAGGTGAGTTTTGACAGTACCACTCCCACGAAGACTGGGGTAACTCTGGACTTGGCTCACAAGTTACATTAGTCAAAGTCTATGTTTCTATAGTCCAAGAGGGTAGCATCTTTCAGAAAAAGAGATGTGCAAGAACAAGGGGACACAATTTGAAGATAGAGGGGGGATGACTCAGGGGCAATGTGAGGAAGTATTTTTTTCACAGACAGGGTGGTGGATGCATGGAACAGCCTTCCTGAGGAGGTTGTGGGGTCTAAAACTGTGGGAGAGTTCAACAGTGCATGGGACAGACATAAGGCAATTTTTGAGGGGGTAGGAAGAAATAGGCTGTTGATTAAATAGGATCTGCAGCTTATCCTCTAGGTAGGGAAATGGGCAGACTAGGTGGGCCAAGCGGTCCTTATCTGCCATCAAAGTCTATGTTTCTAAGGACAAAGTTCAAACTCCTCATCCTCACTTTTTTCAGAAGAACTGCTGATAGACCACTCAGGAGGCTCAGTTGGACCAGTGTTTGGGTTCAATGTGGTCCTCCCAGGGGGCATATCTACAGCAGAATCACTTCTGTGAGTCCTCTCAGAAAGCATAGTTGGACCAGTATTCAGGTTCAATGTGTTCTTTTCGAGAGGCATGAATGGGCTTGGGCTTTGTTGCCTTTTCTGAGCAGCTTGACTATGTGTCATGGACCGTCTTGCAACTGGAAATTTAGAACCATGGGCAGGAGCAGGCATAATCTCGCCGATGTGGAGTAGATGGCTTTGGTGGAAAGTCTTTCCCAGACCCCGGCCTTGCCCTTGTTTGATTTGGTACACTGGCAATTCTGGCAGTTTCTCAACCACAATGTAACTTTCTGGGACCCACCGATCTTGAAGCTTGTGTTTGCCATACAACCCCAAGTTTCGAAGCAGAACACAATCCCACGCTTGCAACTCTTGATTATGAACTTGATTGTCATATCTCTTCTTGTTACTCTGGTTATTGTGAGCTGCCGCTTCAGATGCTAGCTGATATGCATTTTTAAGTCACTCTCTTAACTATTGTATATTCTCCAGGTGTTTTCAGTGGGACGTGCCTTCAGAGGACACACCAAAACAAAGATCAAAGGGCAGCCGAGCTTCATGACCAAACATAAGGTAGAAAGGAGAGTGTTGGGTGGCATCATTCTTGGTGCAATTATATGCATGCACCAGATAGCTTACTTTCTGACTCCAGTTTGCTTTGTCAGCTGGGTCCAGGGTACCCAACATGTTCAGCAGAGTTCAGTTGAAGCGCTCAGGTTGAGGGTCTCACTGGGGATGGTATGGTGTGGTGTGAGATTTCTTTATACCGTACATGGCCAAGAACTCTTTCACCAGTCAACTTTCAAAATATCGGCCTTGAACAGAGTGAACTCTCTTTGGGGTGTTGTAGTGCTGTACAAACTGCTGCAATACTTTGACCACAATGCTAGCCTTTTGATCTTTGGTGGGAAATGTCTGGGTGTACCTGGTATAGTGATCAGTAATAACCAGAATATTAGCAGTATTTTTGCTGTCAGGCTCAAGGGACAAAAAATCCATGCAGGCTAAGTCAAAGGGCCCACTGGTACTAATGTTGACTAGAGGGGCAGCTCGCTTTGGCAGGGTTTTCCGCTGTATGCACCGTAGGCAGTTTTTACAGTGTTTTTGTAAATCAGTCTTCATGTGGGGCCAGTAAAACTGTGCTTTACACAGATCTAGGATGGGTTTATAACCCAGGTGACCCATGTCATCATGGAGGGACTTTAAGACTATATCATGGTACCCCTGTGGCAGTATCAGCTGAAGCTTGGAACATCCAGCGTTGTCTTTGTCATGTACATTTCGCAGTAACAGTCCATCTATTAGAACTATCTTTCCCTATTCCCTCAGCAGGTGTTTGGTGTCAGGGTAATGGCTGCACACTTGGTTGGCTGAATGTCTTTTTTCCAGGGCCCAGATTAGGTCTTGGATAGCAGGGTCATCTCTCTGCACCTGCCATAGTTCAGGCTTACTGGGTTGGGGCAGTGCAGATGTGTCCAGCCCAGTGAAATTCAAATATGCTGGTGAGATAGCTTTGGGAGAGGGCACCAGCATATCTATGGATCTGGTAGGGTTCACAACTGGATCTTCAGCAGGCAAGACAAACTTGGAACACAACACTTGAACCACAGCACTCTCAATTTGAATGGGGGGATCAGAGGCATTACCATGCAAGCGTCAGGATAAAGCATCAGCATCTATGTTGCTTCACCCACTTTGATACTCAAGGCTGAAATTATAGGTGGAAAGAGCAAAGAACCATCAATGCCCAGCAGCATCAAGTTTAGCTGTCATGGTGACATAAATCAGGGGGTTGTTATCTGTTCTGACCGTAAAAGGAACCCCATACAGATATTCATGGAACTTGTCAGTCACAGACCACTATAATACCAGGAATTCCAGTTTACGCACCGGGTAGTTTCTTTCAGAAGGTATCAAACTACAACTAGCGAATGCCACTGGCCTGTGCCCTTCAGGATACTCCTGATACAGCAAGGCTCCCAAGCCATTTAGACTGGCATCAGTGTGGAGAACATAAAGTTTGTTAGGATCAGCAAATGCCAAAACAGGGGCCTCACTTAATCTCTGAATAATCTCCTGGAAAGCTGCTTCACATTCAGGGGTCCAGCATTCTCCAAAATGTTCACCAACTCACAAGTACTCATTTGCCAGGCTTGTCCTGGACCCTGGGGCTCTCCTCTTCTGGTTAGTTGGGAGATAACTTGCATCAAATCATTAAGTGGGCGTACCACCATTGAGTAGTCCTTTACGAAGCGATGGTAGTAGCCACAGAACCCCAAAAAGGACTACAGGGCCCTTAAGTTGGTGGGCCTAGGCCAGGTGGTAAGGGCCTCCACTTTGACTGGATCATTTTGCACGCCCTCTGCCGAGACAGTGTGCCCCACATACTTGACCATTGGCTGGCAGAACTGCTCTGGATATTCCCTGCAGCATGCACTTGAACTGGTAGAACCCCAATGGGCAGATAGCATTTTTTTCTTTGTCCTCCTCCGCCATGGGGATTTGATAATAGCCACTCTGGAGATCCAACACAGAGAACTACTGGCTCCCGCACAGGCTGGCCAAGGCATCTTCCACCTGGGGCACAGTGTTCTTGTCCAGGATTGTCTTCTTGTTTAGCATGAGATAGTTTATGCACATCCTCACAGCTCCGCTCTTCTTCCGGGCCACTGCAATGGGGAAGGCATAAGGGCTCCAGGACTCGGTAATTATGCTGGCATCCAACAACTCCTGTAGGTGTTGCCCTACATCTTCAATGGTGCCTGGGGCTAACCTCTGTGACCTCTCATAGAAATGCCGCTCATCCTTCAGATGAATCCAATGCTCTTCACCTTCCACACATCCCATGTCCCACTTATGTAGTGAGAAGACCTTTTGCCACTTGGCCAACTTTTGACTTAGGCTTCAGTGGTAACTGGCAGGTATGGGGGAATCACTGAACTCGAACAGATTTGGATCTATCTCTTCTTCTGTGGCTACCATCAGGTTCACTGCAATGGCACCGTCACACCTGTAGATACTTGTCAGCATTTGACCCTTTCGGATGACTCTGGGTTTCACTGATTCATTTTGAACCCTCACTGTAACCCACCTGGCCCAGGGTGTAACCAGAGGGCGCAACATTCTTCTTTGTACTAGCAGCCCCTCGGGTAAACTGTCAGGTAGTGGGACATTGAAGATAAAGGCATGTCCTTGGGGTGGCTGAGCAAACTGTGCAATTCCCACAACTCAGCACGCTGAACTTGGAGGCAGGATCAACTCTTTTCTGTTCACTCGGCACACTATGCCAACATCTGCCTCCACATTTGTTTCTGCACTTGCCACAGTCAAGACTACTTTCTTTACTACAGCTTTGACCAGGAAATTCACTAGCTCATCAGTCCCACCTCTTTCAGCACACATTTTCACCAGCCGCCTGAACATATCAGCATTTGTCCCAATTAATACTGTTGTATCGGTCATCCCTTGTGGCTCCAGGCAGATCAAAGCCAAAGTTTCAGTGGTGACATGCTCTTCAGGATCCTTTGAGATGAAAGCTATTTGTACCAGGCAATAACTATCATGGGGTAATTTGAACTACCTATCCCCCACAATGACAAACCAGACAGGGGTAGGAGGGGCAAATGCTGTAAATGTCTGTTATAGAAAGTCCTGCGAATGATGGTGACCTGTGACCTACTATCTAGTACAGTGAAACAAGGCACTCCCTCCAGCAAGATTTCTGTGTCAGCCTGGGGGCCAATAAGGCTGAGTGGCACCCGGCTGGTGGGGGAAATTTGGGGGTCGGTCCACTTGGTGGAGCAATGCAATGGCTGGGGATTTTCAGCACTGAGGCAACCACATTGGGTATGACCATCTTGTCCACATTTGAAACAGAATCAGCCCTCTCAAGACCCAAGGAGTATCCAAGGTCCAGGCCGAGGAGGGGGGCAGCATATTGAGCAGACTGCCACTTAGGTTCAGACACAATAACACTTTGCAAAGGCCGGGACTCCCATGCCAGCTGCAAGGCCTTCACACAGTCTTTTATTTCTCGGAACTCTGCCACAGTAGGGGTGGGAGGTGTTTCTCTCATTCCCTTGAAGTCCTGCACACAATCTTTTAACTCTTTCAGCATGTTTCCCAACTCCAAGAAACAAGGCTGTTGTGCAGGGGTTGTGGTTTGGGGTCGCAGGGCGGCACTGGTAGCTGTAGACATCTGCAGCAAGTCGGCAACATCTCCCAGAGCTTCTTCCTCCTTCACCTCATCCAACAACTGTTTGAAAGATGGGGGGCTTTGTTTTTGGTCCCTTAATCAGAGGGAGAATAAAGTCAATTGGGAGTGCACAGCCCCCCTTAGAATCTGGTTGAGTCTCAGCTTAGCTACTTGCTTGGGGGACTATCCACCATCCTCTGCAATCTTACGCACCACGGCCTCCACCCTGGTAATGTACTGCAACAATTTTTCAACCTACTGCTGCATGGTACCTCACAATTGAAACAGAATGGCTGATCTCTTCTTGACAACTCCAAAGGTGCTTTTCAAAATGGCCACATGGTCATCTGCAGTACAGTTAGGCTGGCTGGCATGTAGGGACCAACTCACATCAAGAGCTATGCCTTTTAAGCTTTCAACAACCCTCTTATATTCTTCCTCATCCGAACACCTCCAGACTTGGACCATTTGGGCAGCCTGACTTATCCAGGATTCAAAGTCATCTTCCCCAGCTGGCTTGGGGATTGCTCCTGAGAAGGTATGCAGCTGTTTGTACTGCTCATATGGTGCCACTACATAGGGGGTCACTCCACTGGGCAACACTGTAGGAGAAGGCTCCCCTACTGGGAACATAGCCTGAAGGTCTTTCAAGGACTTCCCTTCACTAGCGAGCAGGGAGTCCAGTTTAGCTTCAAAACTCCCTGGGTCACAAGGTGGGGGGTGGACTACCAGGTGATGGACTAGCCTGACTTCCCCTCTTCACCACCACCCATGTCTCCTGAAACCCTTCCAATGTCACAGTAGGGGGTAGATCAAAAGCACCTAAATCCTTGTCCATCTCTATTATTAACTCCCTAAGCCCAGTGCTGGGGTCCTTGGTCACCCTTTGAATTTTCAACCTCCCACACTCTGTCAGGGCTCTATCTAATACTTCCAGAATAAACTCTTTTGTCCAACCCCCAGTCACATTCTTTAACAGCAGCATCCTCTGGGAGTCATGGCCCTCAAACACACAGCAGTCCTCTACTTCCTGGAACGCCATTTTGTTTATCCCAATGGGGGTACCACATTTTTCTTTAAACTGCAATTTCAGAAGTAGCATCTAGGGGATAGCAAATCCCAGCGCTGCCTTCCACTTGTAACAGCCCTTTGACTCAACTTGGCTGCCCCAGGGTCCTCAGGGTAGTTCAGAACACACCTCCAAGGGGCCCGCCTGGGTTCCGCAGTAACAGCTCATGTAGTGCAGTGCCTCCACCTGGGGTAATGGCAAGGGAATTCTGTGGATTAAACCACCCCTCAAAAAATAGTGTCCGAGTTGTGGCCCGACGAAATCCGGCAGCAGATCTGGGGTGTGAGGGAAGGGGGGGCCCAACCAGGACCTCCTTCCCCCATATCTCTGGTACAGTCTTAGAGTGAACATTGATGGGTGCTTTTATAAGCCAGTTTGTGGCTTACGAATTTAAACTTAGCACCTCTCTGAATATGGCCCCTTTATTGGCCAAGTGTTACAGCTCTGAAAAACCAGCCTTTCCTTCAGCTGAATTGCGACCCGACCAAGCACCTTTAAGGCCAAGTTGTGGTCTGACTAAATCCAGCAGCAGATCTGGGGTGCAGAGGAAGAGGGGGATCCTAGCTGGGACAAAGCTGACCTCCTTCCCCCATATCTCTGGCACAGTCTTAGGGTGAGTGCTGACGGGCACTTTTATAAGCCAGTTTGTGGCTTACAGATTTAAACTTGGTGCTTCCCTGGATACAGCCCTTTGATTGGCTGAGTGCTGCAGCTCTGAAAAACCAGACGTTCCTTCAGCTGAATTGCAACCTGACCAAACTTCTTTATGGCTGAGTTGTGGCCCGATGATATCCAGCAGCAGAGCTGAGATGTAGGGGAAGAGGGGGTGTCCCAGTCAGGATTAAGCTGACCTACTTCGCCCATATCTCCAGCACAGTCTTAGAGTGAGTGCTAACAGGTGCTTTTATATGTCAGTTTGTGGCTTATGAATTTAAACCTGGCACCTCCCTTGATATGGCCCTTTGATTGGCCGAGTGCTGCAGCTCTGAAAACCCAGCTGTTCCTTTGGCCAAATTGCAGCCCAACGAAGCTCCTTTATGGCCGAGTTGTGGCCTGATGAAATCCAGCAGCAGATGGGGTGTGGGGGAAGAGGTGGTCCCAGCCGAGATGAAGCTGACCTCCTTCCCCCATATCTCCAGTGCATCTTTTCTTCTCTTCTGATAACCAAACATGAAAATGAGTTGCTCTTTGTTAATTTTATCTATGCCTGAAGAGTCATTCCTTAGAGAACAAGCTCCACACCACAGCCTATCATTTTTGTTTTCCCATTCATACAGTACCTTTCAGCTGTCCATTATGAGGAATAATTCCTCAATTTACCTCACAAAATCCCTTTTTTAAAATTTTTTAACATTCAGCATCAAGACTGAAGATGTAAAATAGGATACTGGTGACCATACACAACAAGACTGTGTTTTCACTGAGGGTATGTGATGAAATCATAGAGACTTTAAGATCAAAGCTCTAGTGGTCCCCATGATGTCATCACATGCCCGAGATGGAAACACAGCCTCAATCGTGTATAGGTACCCATACACTGTTTTATATAGTGTATGGTTTGCCCCTATTGCAATTTTTTAGTTTTCATTTGTCCATACCTTGAATCATTGCTCCTGCTCATTCGGGCACCTCACTGTGTCACGACGTAGCTGCTGACCATTTGTTCCTCCAGTTCCCAACCCTTCACTAGTCTAACAATATATAATCTATGGCCACAGCATTTAAGAAAAAACACAGACAGATAAATAAGTCCTGTTTGGTAACCCAAAGCCATCTATGGCTGTCTGTGTCCAGACTGCCTTGGTCACCCGCTCACTAAATGGTGTTGCCTTCTTCCCCAGACTTTTTCTTGAGAGACACATCTTTAACCTATCAGGTGGCACAACAAGGTTGAAAAGTTGTGGTGGTATCATTGTGACATCAGAATGATACAACTTTTCATGACCTTTCACTGTACCACAACAAGAAATTGTCAGGATTGAAATCCATACACAAACAGGAAAAGTTATACACTATAGTACATTTTGTGAACATGATGGCACACAATCACACATTGTTCTGAGCTTCTGTCTTGAAGATTTGATGAGCTGTTACAAGGATTGCATGGAATGCAGAATATCACCAGCTGAACTCATGCGGAATGGCAATTCCACTTACAGAATGCTTTTCAGAATCTCTTTTTTTAATTCCACAGAATTCTGAAAAGCATTTCTTAGTAAGCATCAGAATATGATTACATAATCTGTAGAATATTATTCTGTGGTTTATGGAAATTAAATCCATGGTATACATAAACTGTGCAATATGATTTCATGTTTCGGTTAAAATTCCACTTCTGGAATTTCCAAATTCCACAGAATTAGTTGGAGTTTCCAAGATTCCATGGAACTGTGGTGGAAGCAGAATTTAAAATTCTTCACATCTCTAGTTGAGCCCCTTTTGCATTTTTCCCCCCATTTTGATGTGCAGTGATCCACAATTCTGGGTCAAAAGGTTGAAAGTTATGTTCCCATTAAGGAAATTCTGTGTCTTCTAGGATAATGCACTACTGTGTTTATTAAGGGTTGACTTGTGGCCATGTGGCTAGCAATCAAGTCATGCAGACATACCTTACAGAAGGATCTGCTCTTAAATTGCATAGTGCTATATAAAAACAATGTGTTGTGTCAGCGTGTGGGCTGAAAACAAAACAAAAATGTAATATTAAATGCACACTGAAAATAAATAGAGTAAGAATCAATGTTTCTATCTTAGATATTCTTCAGGAATGATCTATAAAGAGAAACTAAGAGGCGAGGTAAGGAAAAATAAGGAACATACAAGCAAGGAAGTAAAATGGTTGTATGGATCCAGAGGAAAAAGGGATAATAGGCAAGTGTAGACTAGAAGATGGAGAACAGAAAGGTGATGAGGGTGAGGGAGAGTCATAGTAGGACTGAATGAGATGAGGAGTGGAGTCCTCAAGTAGCTCTTAAGAACCTGTGCTTAGTCAGAAGGCTTAAAGATAAGAAATGTGGTGGAAGGAGACAGGGACACCTGGAGAAAGTGAAAATAGATATGTACACATAGTTCGAATGCCCATATGAGTATACCTACATATGCCCTTGAATGGAAGTGTGTCAAGGTATACCCACACCTGAAAATGTACCATGCATGCATACAAAAAAAGATATGAGGAAGGTAAAGAATTCTATAAAAACAATTGATCTGAGCTGACTTTGTGATGCCACATGGTACAGCACCTGCTCAGCAAGCTGGCAAACTGGGTTTATGCCCCAAGCATCTGGGATGTCAAAAGTGGAAGCCAGGAAGGAAAGCAACAGCGCATCAATGAGGACACTCTTCTATGAGAGGACAGAGCTGTGCACCACTTGGTGAAGTGCTCCTGCTGGGGGCAGCTTGGATGGTGAGGGTGACCATGCATCAGCTGGCACCCCATCCCACGATGCTGACACCATCTGAGCACACTTCTGTACACAGAGGAAGGGGCCAGAACACAGAAATACCACTCTAGCTTGGCATGACAAATGATGGCCCTTGTGTTCCCATGTCAACTGACCCCCACCTCAGTACACAGCCATGGTTCCCCTGGCAAGCATTCCAAGAGCTACAGCATTTCCTTATCCTTGATGATTGGGGTTTCAGAAGGGTCACTTCAAACCTTGGTATACTGGAGCACTTGGGGGATCCTGGAGACTATGAGTGGCAGTGAGGGGTGAATATGAGTAGTGGGGCTGAGGGATTAAAGAGTGGTGTGCCCGGGAGGCAAGGGTAGGAGCAACAAAAATCAATTCTTCTCTCCAGCAGAAAACAAACTAAATTGAAGCAAAATGAGATAACTTTGAGGAAATATGTCTTAAAAGGATTTTTGTCACGCCATGCTCTGGTCAGGATTAAGCAGCAGCATTAATGGAGATGGTGGTGCTCCTGTCAACCCTCTGGAGACAGACGTGACTCTGCAGTCCTTATAAATGGTGATACAGCACTTACAGTATATACAAATTGAGGATGAAAAACTGGATGCTGTAATGGGTGTCTGCACCAGTACTGCTCACGCATCTAGCATAGGTAATAAGTAGAAGATTGCGTACCTGGGTCCTGAGAGCCTAAGGTATGGATCTTAAAGGGACAATGTCCATCGTACCTGTTAAATAAAATAAGAATGGGGTCACAAAGGATCGGTAGTTCTTTAGGGAAATCATAAGACAGATAGCAAAGTTTAACAATAGAACAATACCTACCTGACAGCCAAGGGGTCAGCATGCAGTCAGACCTGTAGAAATAAAAGGAAAATGGGATCTTCTTTGAGGATACCTCTGTCATCAATTTTCCACAAAGACAGGGTGTCTTTGCATATTAACCCTAAGTTGCTACCTAAGGTGATGTCTGAGCTGACATTTAATCAAACCATCTACCTGCCAGTTTATTATCCAGAGCAGGCCAATCCAGGGGAAGCATTGCACCATACTTTAGATGTACATAGAAATCTTCGTTATTATACACACCATGCAAAAGACTGCAGGAAGACCTTGCAGCTTTTTGTTTCTTTTGCCCGTGGGAAGAGGGCATTCCAGTATCTAAGCAGTGTTTGTCCAAATGGTTGGCCATCTGCATTACCTTTTGTCACAGGAAACATGGTAAGGAACTTCCTAGTGTTGTTCACGGCCACCCAACCAGAGGCATGGCCATTTCAGTTGCCTGTTTCAGGAATGTTTCTGTGGCAGAGATCTGTGCTGCTGCCACTTGGAGTACTGTCCACACTTTCACAAAGCACTACAGTCTGGACATTGCCTCTAGAAGTTTTCTCATTTTGCTTCAATTTAGTTTGTTTTCTGCTGGAGTGAAGAAGGCTAGCTTTGGCTTTGCTGTGCTTAAAGGCCTTCTTTCTTAGACTTCTGGCCCCCTGCTGTCTGGACTGTCTCATTGTCAGTACTGGTTGGGACTCACCCTACAGGTGTGACCTGATGCAAGAGATATAGTCGAAGAAGATAGAACAGTTATGTATTTACCATAACAGCAGATCTTTGAGAGAATCTCTTTCATCAGGCCATGCCGACCCACCGTCCGTCCCTCTTCAACTCTGAGTTTTCTGTCTCCTGTCTCTCTCTCTCCAGAATGGTACACCTGTTGCTCCAGCTTCTATTAACAGTTGGGCACCTCATCTCTCTCTCTCTCTTCAGTTCCCTAGAGGGAGGCCTAATGAGTATGGTCTTTGGCGGGGAACTGAAGAGGGAGCGGGGTCACCCGTGCTTATATCTGCAGGGACATAGGTGTCTGACATCATTGTGGGTGGCCCTTAACTGACTGCTATGGAAAAGTTTCTGTGTGGTCCTAGTGCCTGACAGCACAAAGTCCTATATGTGTGGCCTGCTGAAAGAGATTCTCACGGAGATCTGCTGTTACAGTAAGTACATAACTGTTCTTTTGCATGAGAAAAAATAGCAGCAAGATTAGAGAGAGTAGTGTACAGAAGGTACAGGACAAGCACAGACGTTAAGGAAAAGGTGTTTAGAGAAAAACTACAACATTAATGGTAAATGTAAGAGGAAACATGAAAATAGAGTGACAGAGGAAAAGCAGAAGGAAATAGAAAAAGAGACAAGAGACATAAAAAAATAAAGGAGGAAAAATGTAGCTGGGGTGGTGTCAGGTAAACTGCCCTTAATGCCCTGTGGTGGCTGGGTAAAAAATATTTTTAGCTCTGGTGATCCAGAGTACTAGTTGGGGCCATTTTGGGCTATGGTCTATTTCTTTTAAGGTATCCCTGGTGTCTAGTCGGTCCAGGAAGGCTTAGTCCTTCCCTGACAGCTGGGAAGTGGTTCACCTTTTCCATGGTGTCTCAGGGTTCCACCATGCCGAAACAACAACAGTGTTGCTGAAGTCTGGCATGGTGAGATCCCCAATGTTGACAGGTGAAATTTCACCAGTTAGACATTGTGTGTTTTCTGCTAGGGACGCTGTGCCCCACGCACCCTTCTTCTTAAGAAATCTAACTCCGAGTCAGAGTTGTTTCGAAGAGGTGGCGTGAATGACGGTGAAAGGGTGAAATTTCGCCCTCGGCTCCCTCACAGTGATAATCTCAAAACCTGTCAAGATTGTCGCTCTGAGGGATTTCTCTGTTGTGCATTCGCTGTGCAAATGACACACAGTGTCTCAATAACTAGAGGAGGAGCAGGCAGAGAAGAAAGCACAACAGTGTTTGGTTAAAAGACCCAGAGTGTCTTTACTCTCTCCCCAGTGTTGGTTCTCAAAAGGCTCTGTCAGAGAGAGAGAAAGGAAGGAGCCAGTGCAAGCAGCAGATGGCAGTGAAAGCCAATCAGACACATGGGTGTTAGCAGTGGCAGCTGTTACCTATTTGGAGGAAGTCACTCCTGTGGCTTTTTGAAATATCTTCCAGTGGGAGCAAAGTTAGGAGCATGTGGAAGGAGCCAATAATGGAAGCACCTCCTATGTATTAAACCAAACACCTGACAGGACTTAGGTTTATAAATAAAATCTGCAGGAGCCAGGATCTGGTGGCAGGAGCAGGCAGGAAGTGCTACATCAATTAGGGCCACTCTCTCAGCAGTATGTTAAAGCTCCGAGAAGCTAGCTATCAGAAGGAGGGGTAGAAGAGAGCTGAAGCAGGGCAAGAGGCCTACAGGTAAGCAACATGGCAGCAAGCTTTTCAGCGTATTTATGAAGCGTCATAGTTTGGACGGGAAACATTGAGCTGCTACTGTACCTCTCTGTTAATAGTCCACAATAACATTTGTAAACTTGAATCATTTTTATCTTATTGATTTTTCACACTTGACTGGGTGTAAGTGCAGCAGTTTTTGTTCACTCTGTACTGCTATGGGACTGCTGAGTAGAAGGGGCTTACCTGTACACAGTGATTCTACCTACTGGGACAGTTGGCAATTATAGGTCAAAATGTTCCCCTCTATCATGCTCTGCAGCTTTAGCTGTCTCTAAATTGATTGTCTGAGGATGACCCCCCCCACAAATGCAGCTCCCCAAATTACCGATTCAGCAAAGTCCCCATTTCTCCTAACACTGCTACCAACATGTTTGTGATGGAATTGGCAACTGAACATAACAAGTTCTGACCAGAGCCGATACAGTAGTAGCCGAGCTTGCTGAGGTCATGGTATGACATGGCAAAGTGTCCAAGATGGTCCAATACCGACCTATATTGTGCATGCATGAGTATTCATGCATGCACAATACAGTTCAGTGGCCATCTTGGACATGGCGGACTATGCCGTGTTCTGCTGTGACCTCCATGAGTGAAACCAGAGATGGCAGAAAAAGTAGAGCAGCCGTGGGGGGAGGGGTTGAGATATTGAATTGTATGGGATGAGCGAAGTGCTTTTGGAGTTGCAGAAGCGAAATGCAACTCCAAAAATTGTGCTCTTTGGTATTCCGTTTTCTCAGCTACAGCAAGATGGCTGCAGGCTCCACCCACTACAGCCATAAAAATGAATGTTGGGTGGGAAAAGGCAGCACCAATAAGATACCCTAAATAAGGAAATTAATGGGACTATTACAAAACAAACACAATGAACAATACACTTGGGGTGGGATATTCATACTGCGCCAGGCTATGGCGCAAGCCTGGGCGCAGCACAACCGGGATGAGCCAGGGCATTGACAGGATGAAATTCAACGGTGCTGTGCCATGGCTCAGCACCATTGAATATCACTCTGTGGCCACCTGCATAGCATTTGGCACAGTGGCAGTGCGCCAGTGCAAGTGGCCAGGGAGGAGCAGGGGGTAGCGCTAGCGCAAGTGCCGTTGTGCTAGGTGCAGCACCACCGTGATATTCAGCGGTGGACATGAAAATGGGACCATAATGCATGCAAGGTGCAAAAGGGGCCATTTGCATGTCATTATGATATCATTTGCATGCAGGTGCGCCGATCCCCTGCGACGTGCGCCTGGCACCCTGCCAGGCTGCAGCCGTCGGGGACCGACACCCCCCTGCAAAATATGACAAAGTGCCCCAATGCTCGATTGCGGGCATTAGTACATGTATAACAGACTGATCTTTGAGGTCAGTGATTAGAAGGCTACATGGGCAGAAGAGCACAATGATAGTCCATCTGGTGGTCCAGTAGGTTTCTCCCACCCTCTACCTGCCACCTCGCCGCAGTCAGGCAGGCGGTAAGCTTTCACCCACAAGCTGCCGCCGCCTAACCGACCGCGCATAGTAGCAGCTGTATACCCATTGGTCCACAGCGTGGCCACTGGCATGTGATTGAGTCGCATTGCCACAGTCCAGATATGCGCATGGCCCTATTCACATATCTGGACTGTGTAGTACGGTACGGTCTGCACACACATTGGCCCATGCTGTGGACCAATGGGTGTACAGTTGTACTGTATGCAGTCAGTCGGCGGCCGGGCAACTTGTGGGTGGGGAGCTGCCGCCTGCTGCTGACCAGGGGGAGCGGGGTGACGGGGCTCCATGGGAGGGTGGAGAGGGGGTACCGCTGGACCACCAGGGATGGGATTTAATCATTTTATTTATACTTCTGCCCGTGATCGGGCTGCAAGCGGTCCACTGGACCACCAGGGATGGGATTTGATCTTTTCATTTATACTTCTGCCTGCGATCAGGCTGCATGCAGTCCACTGGACCACCA
This sequence comes from Neoceratodus forsteri, assembly GCA_016271365.2. Lineage (NCBI taxonomy): Eukaryota > Metazoa > Chordata > Ceratodontiformes > Ceratodontidae > Neoceratodus > Neoceratodus forsteri. Next base: position 1,453,628,032 of record CM028129.1, on the reverse strand, counting down.
GGGCTATTGAACAGTTTCTATTGACACCTATGCCCACGATGGGGCATGGGGAGGTGCCATCGCAACGAACAGTACCGCAGGGAGCTCAGGTGGCCACCCACATCTGGCAGCTGCCGTGTTGTGCCCTGCAATACGACAGCTCACCTGTGGGTGGCCAGCTGTTGCTCCTTTATTTTTTGGATAAACTGTGTGTGGCGCATGTAGGAGTTGCGCCTGCATGGGCTCAGCACATCCCGGGCTGAATATCGGGATGTGCAGGGGTATGCATGGGCTCCCCCCCACTTGAGCCACATACATTACTGATGTGCCCCGGCTCATCGGGATTTGTGCCGTGCACTTTCCCCTTTTGAATATCGTGCCAGGGCACATCAGTGGGTTGCGCATGGTGCAACACTGTTGTGCCATGCACAGCTCCTTTGAATATCCCACCCTTGTTGTATAAAACAGCCTTCACGCATGCCCACATTTCCAAAGATATTACAATTTGTAGAAAAAAAAAAGTTTATGTTCTCTTCAAAACATTTCATTTTTCTGTTATTATGAGTTAAAATGTCACCCATTTATAGTTAAACTTTGTATTTCTTCTGTTATTTTACTCATTTAGTAATGAAACCTATCAACCGATTGGACTTATCAGAAGGTTTCTTGATTCTTTTACCCATCCCGATCGGCTGATCGTTGGACTTGGACTTCTTAACCACAGCTCTAGGTTCCAATGTGCATTGAATAGGGCTTAGATCTTAAGAATAACCGATTCATTCATAAATGACTTGTTTCACAACTTGCATGTCCTCTTTCCTTGCTTTGGTTATATATCTGTAGGGCTTTTACCCTGGATTTAAAGAGTAGTCATAACAAAATGAGTTATACTCTAGGAAGAGGAGAACACAAAACTGTTTATTAGAGTTGATGGCCTGGATATTCAAAAGTTCGCCCAGACTGTGCACAATAGAATAAGCAGCACCATGAGGTTGCGCCATAGGAAAGTGATGCCATATTCAAGAGATGCGCCACTGACATGTACCGGAGCAAACCACACTGAATATAGCAAAGATGCGCCACTGTGCAACCAGACATGCACTGGAGCAACTATGAGTGCGCAGGAGCATGCAAGAATGCAGCAACCAGCAGGCTGAGCAAACACAACAGGCAAAGGGGAACACAGGCAGGGCAGCACAAGAGCAGAGTTCCAAGCCAGCTGTGGCAGACCCGAACCACAGGAGGACAGTGCCCAGGAGGCACAGCAGAGGCACATGACCATGGGGCAACAGAGAATGCCAGTCGCACAACACAAACACAGGTCACAACCCTGACAGGCAACACCATGTGGGACAGTGCCACAGCCATGGTGTGAGAGCACCAGGCACATACAGTGGTCTGATGTAAAGGAGACACATATGCACTGAGGAACAAGGAGCACAAGGCATGCCAACAGGCAGGGACACAGGGCCCAGCACTGCACAGCACACCAGCACTGGCAAGAGCAACATGGCAGGTGGAGGGCAGGCCAGCACAGGCAGACAGGGACACAAGACAGTGAACCACGCACAGGGTAGGTGTACAGCCACAGCCCATGGGCACGTGAGACAGAGGGACATGCACACAGGACCCTGTGCACACAGCAGCACAAATCAAAGGGCACAGCACTGGACTGAAGGGGACATTCCCAAAAGTACCACACAACAATGTCAGCAAAGTGCAGCAGCCTGCATGCAAGGGAGACACACACACACAGATGAATGAAAACATAGCAGCTTTACTCAATAAAATACAAACAAGAACAGAGGGATGCCAACAGGGCACACAACAATAAACAGTGAGGGGGAAATGCAGGGAGAGACAATGTGAGCAACTAGGGGAATGGGTCCAGGAGCAAACACACAGTTGAGAACAGGGAAAAAAACAAAGCTGAGGAGGGCACGGGAAGTCCAAAGCACATCAGAGAGGGGGGACAGGGCTAGTGTCATTGACGCCGCATCAACATTCTCAGCCAGTGAACCTCCTGCACCAGTTCCTGGGTGGCCTCCAGATGGCGCAGGCCAATACTGATCATGGCATTCCTGTGCCCAATGTTCCACTGTACAAGCCAGTGCAGGTGCAGCCAGTCATCCCCAGCCATCGCCTTTGGGCCCATGGTCCAGCCTGACCTAGGAGACAGGACACAGAACAGGCAATAAGTGTTGGTCGACAAGGATGCCCAAGCCCCCCCCCATGTGTGCATACAGGACAGATGATGCACCCACCGGTGGATGGAACCACCTACAGCACGTGCACAGTGGACAGCAACAGCTGACCCAACCACGCCCCACAGCCAGACTGCAAGGCTTCCCAGGGGTGACATGCACCCACACCTGTGCAGTGTCCCTCACAGTTCCGGTGCAAGGTCCCACCGGGCAGGACAGTAGACACCCAGCAGCCATCAGACACCATGGGATACGAACACTCCCCCACCCTACCAGGAACAGCCACCACACAGAGGCCACGTGCATGGAGTTGCCACACATGGCACAACATGGCACAGGTGGAGGAGCCAGGAACCCACCCCCAAGCAGTGTCCATGCATTGCGGCAGTGCCCTAAGCTGTACCACACCACCCGTCCTGGGCCTGCAAATGCCCCATACACCATGCCGCACACACTCACCTGCCTGTCCAGGTGCCGGTGCAGCAGCAGCACCCACATAAGTTCACTGCCTGGCCCATTCTGTGGCCTTTCTGACCCTCCTGTGGTCCTCTAGTCCTGTAGATGGAACAGAGATAGAGAAATGGACATGAGTGTCATGCCATGCACAGACCCCCCCAACACTGACACACCATGGGCAGGGACACTGGCCTGCATGTGGGGTATGGTGCCTGGGCCACCGTCACTATGGACCATGGCTGCACAGCACAGAGATGCATGATAGACATGTGCAACAGAGGCCTATCACACAGTATCGCACATGCGCAACGCAGCACGTCAAGGTGGGAGTACGGGGTCGCAGCTGTGACGCACGGCTGCACCCTGTGTGACCCTGTGCAATGCCATGCAGGCACCAATCACGCATTGTCTGGTAATGCATGATTGTTGGCATGGTGCATCCAGCACGGATGCATAATGGGGACAGACAGTGCATCAGGTCCACATGTGTAGCACGCACACATGTCCGCATGTGCAATAGGGGAACATCTCACAGTGCACACAACAGCAAGATAGGACACTCATGCCGTGTTGCCACCCATGGCCATATAGCAGGTGCACAGCTGCGCACAGCAGGGAATGTGCCAGCGAAGTGCTCCAGCGCATTTGCATTGCACAAGGTGCAATTCCACAATATTCAACCGGCATATGCAAATAGACTCATGAGCCAATGCCACATTAGCATAGCATTACAATTGTGATGTTGCTCATTTGCATACATTGAGCCATAAAAGTGCCACAATATAGCACAGGTCACTGACAGGTGCTGCAGCCATTGAGGTAAGGACCATCACACTGTGTTGTGTAATGATACAGCTGTGCATGTTGTCAGTGCTGCACTGTTCCAGGTTGGGCTTCCAAGCTGCTACTTGGGCCAGTGTCTGACTATCCACAGGTAGAAACATGTCTGAGATGGAGGGAGCTGAGGAGCAGAGGCCTGCACGGAAGCGCAGGCCCAGTTTCACTAAGGATGAACAGCAGGCTCTGTTCAAGGCCTACCTCAACAGATAGCCTCTGCTGAGTGGGGTCACTGGCACCGCATGGGAGGAAGTGGCAACATACGTGAATGCCCACAGCAGACATACAGTAGTAGATACAGACATTACCATCTATTTCCAGATATTTCACAAAATTTCTAAAGAGTTTCTCTCTGCTGCCCCTATTGTAGAAATTGAGAAAGCAGGAGATTTTTCCAGAAATATCACAGAAATTTTGGGAAATAGCTGGTAATGTATGTGGCAGTCACTGTAACAGGAGTGTACAGGAGTGCAAGAAAAAGATGGGGACAGACTGTAGATGTTTTAAGGAGAAGGTGGCCTCCATCAGGGTATCAAGCAGTAGGACGGTTGGGGGACCAACCACCATACCTGTACTGATGGTGGGTGAGGACAGAGTAATGGCGTCTCATACTTTTTGATACATCATTGGGGGGAAGTCCATTAACATTCACAGGTATTCACCAGTAGCTGTTTAAACAAGCCCATGAGCTATATGGACAAATAAACTAATAAAGTCTTGAGTTATTACTCCTGAAACTTGTCCACCTCTGAAGGGGTGGGTGTTTAGCAATGCCTTGCTGTAGTTGTGCACTTCAAGGGCTAAATGTGATTGAATTCTGCTAACATTACATACATTTACCTAGTGATCTACTTTAACAGTTATGCAATGTTTCCAACTGAATGACCCTTAGTAATTAGAGGGGACCCATTCTTCATAAATGAATAAAGGAATAACATCCAGCCTCTATAATGTGTAAAACTGTTAATCAGTTAATGTTACTTAACCGGCAACTTTAGAAAATATTTAAAAATTAGTGTTTTTTAAGTAAAACGCTAAATCAGAAGTCTTTAATAAACCACTGTGATTGACATACATCCTCCTGGGTGAATCTCCCACCAGTCCTGGATGAAAATACAGAACTGAACATACTCTAATTTTTAAGCCTTCCAACTCTGTCCAGGAGAAGTGTGTTCACCCACCTGCCTGTTGGCATTGAAGGCAAATTAAATCCCAGACTCTCAGGTCTCCTCATCTTCCAATGCTGCATCTTCCCGATCAGTCCTAGGGTTCTCCGGATGAGCATGTTTCTGGCCCCACTTCAAGGCCTCCGCCAGGTCTGAGAACAAGTAGACTCTGCCCTCATGAACAATCCTCAGACAGGCCAGGAAAATGATTCCATGCAGGATATGGGCCTCTCCAGCTTCGCTCAGATGCCATCAAATGTTTTACGTGTTTGCCTTGTGGCATAACTGATGTCAGATGCAGCCAAATTTGCTGTTCATCTAGCCAGAGTCCCCTTTTGCTGTGCTACTGCTAGTAAATAATCCCTGGTACCCATGCCATCAGTAATCAGAACTATTGTCTGAGGTTCTTCTGAATCTGCTAAATGGCCATGAGGCTTTATCCTATAGGCTTTTTGATAAGCCTGAACTTTGTGTGACACCTGTTTCCCAAGTTGTTGAGTCAGCCAGTCTTGCAAGAATAGCAAGAGGTGATTCCCTTCTGTGCCTTATGGCACCCCAAGGAGACAAATGTTGGTGGCTCTGATTTTATTTTTCAACCGTCTCCGATCTGGATTTGAGGTGATTACTCTCTTTAATCACTGTGGAGGCCACCCCCAATAGACGCAGCTGCTCTTTACGATGTTGTCACTGTATTTGCTTAAATTGCCTCCACTGTGGTCTCCATGGTAGCCACACTATTCATGAATTTGTCGAATTTATCTGACAATCCGGCTACTGTACTTATCAGGTGATTCATTTTCAGCCCAGTTTTTTCCCCAGATTCCATCAAAAGATCTTCAGCATGACCTTGCACTGATCTTGTTGTTGCAGCCGCTGGAGAATTTTTGATTTTACTCCAGGGCCCTGGTACTGCTCCCCATACTTGTCTAGAGATCTTCTGATTTCTTTTTCAATGTTTTCCACATTGCTGCTCTTTGAAAAAGTAAGTATTACTAAAATTGTAGATTTTAATACAGAGCATGACTAGCTAGCCACCATGTTGCCTGGGCTCCACAGCACCTTCAACTTTATTGTTTTTTAATATTTTCACCCCAAATTGTCAACCTAGACTCCTTATGACCCCACATCATGAACTTAGTAGGTGAAAATGTTCAAATCCCAGCCAAAATGTCATTTCACGCCCAAGTGTGAAAACACATTTTGACCAGGATTTAAAATGGCAGCCTGACGTTCATGACCTAGTACAGTATGTAAAAATGGCTATGTTGAAAATCAGGGAAATATTGCAAATTATCAACATTATGAGTGAGCATTGAAAAATGTCAACATGTACTCAAAGGTGTGTTTTTTTTTTTATATATTTTTACCCTCAATTTTCAACATAACCTTCTTATGACCCTACCTCATGAACATGTGTGGTGAAAATGTTCAAATCCCACCTAAAAGGTGATTCATACAGTGACTGCAAAATCACCTTTTGGGATGGATTTGAAAAATTTCACCGCCCTTGTTCATGGGTCCCAAAAAGGCCATGTTGAAGTTTTGGTGTAAAAATATTCAAAAATGACAAGGTTATGAATAAAAGTTCAAACCCCATTTAAATACGTTAAACCTGACTTACCTTATTTTCTCATATCACAGTCACTAGTTCCAGCTGCAAGATGTGTCTTCAATCAGAGAGTGGATCTACATCTTGGGACATGTTCAGGTGAGTGAGGGTGTGTGGGGGGGTGTCAGGTGGTGGGTGTTGAGTGTGGTGTCAGATCAAAGATGAACCATTTCCTTTTTTATTTCAAGTTAACCTGATAAAAAAAGATAATTGAGAGGCAGTTTTCTTTATTTTAGGGGGACCCAAGCCGACACTGTGGATTGGTCCGCCCTGTGCCAGGATGATGTTTGGTAGCACTGGGGGTGGGCATCCCGGTGCTGCCACATATATTATGTGAATGGGATGGATGACCTGGAGGGGAGGGGGAGTAAGAGAACCAGTACTGGGGTGGGCACCCCGGTCCACTTATTACTATATATAATTACTAATTAAATATTAAAGGAATAAAATAAAGATTGAGAAGAGGGGCCGGGTGACCTGGAGGGAGGGAGAACAAAGAAACGGCACCAGGGGTAGTCACTCCTGTCCTGTTAAGAAATGTTAAATAGATTAGGTAGGTAGACAGACAGACAGACAGACAGACAGACAGACAGACAGACAGACAGATAGATAGATAGATAGATAGATAGATAGATAGATAGATAGATACAAATCATGGATTGGTGGCTCACTGCTCCAACTGAAGCCAGTACAACTACTCCAGCTGCAGCTTCAATATTCAAGAAAGTCCTGCTGTTCTCACATAAGAACTATAGTTCTTTTGCATTTTTCTTTCATATGAGCCTTCACTAAGCCTGTCACCTCACTGCCCCAAGTTCAGCTAAAGTCAGCACCACAACTCCAGCTGTGACTTCACAGTTCAAGAAAGTCCGGTTCGTGAAAGGAGTTTGGACTTTTTTCTCAGAGTTTTTTGTTAGGTCTCATGAAAGAACAATGGGTTCTTTGTATGATGTCATGAAAGAACTGAAAAAAAAAGAAAATTAAATCCAAACTCTTCTTTCTTGAGAAGAGGTTCTTCTTTCATGAGACTCAGTTCTCATGAAGAACGGTTCTTTCGTATGAGCTCACGAAAGAAATGTAAGAAAACAACTAAGTCCTAACTCTTCTTTCATGAACTGAGGTTCTTTTTTCGGCTCACGAATGTGGAATCAGGAGCCCTTACTAAGCCTTCAACCTTGGATTTTAGGGATGTCCCAAACTATAGTTTGGGATTGTTTTTCAAAAAATAAACCTTTAGACTTGAGCAAAACAAGTCCTGTTCAGTTAGATTCATGTCTTTATTTTTCTCTGTGACATCATTTTTATGAAGGAAGGGAAGACAGAGGTTAGGTCTAGTGGGTGTGTTGGGTTGGGTGTTTTCCTCTTAACCAGGGATGGGGGGCCTGATTATATTGTGCAAGGGTGGGGAATGTAGCATTTTGGCAGGAGGCCGGCAGGCTTCAAAGGCACAGCCTGCATCAATCACTGCACTTTTGCTATTATGGAGAAAGGGGGAGGAGAAGGCTGGGGCTAGTAGCTTTGTTCGGTTTTTTTTTTTTTGCTTTGATCTATGGAATGGGGGGCCATGTTTTCTATTGTGGCAGGGTGGGAGAAGTAGAATTTGGCAGGAGGGAGGTGGTAGGCATCAATTATTTTATTATGAGGGGGTGATTTTGCATTTAAGGATATCAGATGTCAGATACTCCATTATCCTACATCTGATTTGACATCTGAGGAGGTTTTAGGATATCAGATTTTGAGGACCAAGATTCTAAAGTTCTAATATCTTACAAAACACCTATTATCCTAACTGTCTCCTTTTAAAATGGAATATCTGAGCAACTCCACTTCTGAGTACTGTCAGCTGTGTACATTCTGTAGAGTTTTAACTGCTGTCAGCCAGCTATCATCTGAAAATAAATATTTCAAATGCATCAAACATGTACTGTGCCAGAAAATGTGTTAGGGCACCTGGCTTTCAATTCAAAGGCTCAAATAATCCCATTGCCTCTGGGAGCAGTGAATTATGGTACACAACAGTCCATGGAAGAACTGCTGGGTCCCCCTCTGCAGAATTCCTTCTGCCTTTTCACAGGGTTTAGAAGTGCATGAGTAAATGCAGTTACTACACAACTTGCTTAAAACTAGGAAATTTACAGAAAAAAACTAGGTTAATGCTCATTAGGGTTGTTACCGCACAAAACACAAACTGCACAAAATTTAGAAATAAATTATTAGAATTGCAAACACAATGCCCAACAAGTTTGGTTTCTTGGGGGGGGAGATTAGGGTTCTTGGGAGGGGGTCAAAGAAATCTGCCCAAGATGCATCTGCTGATAGTTTCAAAGTAGAAATGCATCCATACTGTTAGACCATCTTATAAATAGCTGAACAGAGTATCAAGTCTGCATCCAAAAACAGATGCAGTTGCATCAAAAAGTGGAAGCAATTGCACCCAGCTTTTGCTTATTGTGACATTTAGTCATAAACGGACACAACTGTGGACCAGTCATATACAGGGTTATAATACAGTTAGGAGAGATAGAAAGGAGAAAAGGGGTGTTGGAATTGCAGTTTATTTATCAATTAAACTGAAGTATGTAGATATCACAGACAAAATTAGGAATGAAAGTGATGACATAGAAACACTATGGATAAGAATTCTTGAAGGAAATACACCGGAATCTATACTAGGTCTATGCTATAGACCACCAAATACCAATTTAACCTGTACAGTAAAGATCTTGGACAAAATCAATAAAGCCCTCGACCTTGGCCAGGTGGTCTTGGCAGGTGACTTTAATTTTCCTGATATCAATTGAGGAAAAAAAGAGTGCTACAAATAACCAGGGCAGAGAAGTTTTAGATTTCTGTAAAGAAAATAATTTAACTCAATATGTAAAAGATCCAACCAGAATAAATAATATATTAGATCTATTATTTACAACTAATGATATCAATATAACAAAATATGTGCCTACGTCACCTATAGGTAACAGTGATCATTCCTCTGTTTTACTTACATTAGAGTATGAAAGCTCACCAGTCAGTGGCTGTACCAAGATCTTTCTGTACAAGACAGCAAATGTAGAAGGAATCAATAGAGATCTCAACAAAATTGATTGAGCGAAAGAATTTGAAGGAAAGACTGTAGATGAATTATGGTCTTATATCATAAAATTATGAATACTCATGTCAAACAAATCAATAAATATAACAAACATGGATAGAATCCGAAATGGTTAAATAAAAGTATCACCAAGTTAATAAAATAGAAAAACAAAACATATGGGCAATATATCAGAATCAAAACTATATCTAATTGGTCCAATTTCAAAGCAATACAAAAAAATGCAAAAATAAAATTAATAAAGCAAAAAAAGAATATGAATTATATTTAGCAAAAATGGCAACAAAATCTAATAGTAAACAGTTTTACAGTTACATTAACTCTGAAAAAGAGTAAGAGAGAATTAACCATTATCATAGATAATAATCAGTCTACTACAAATCCAGTTACAACTGCAAATGTATTTAATGATTGCTTTTGTTCTGTTTATTCTGAACAAATTGTACAAACCATTCAGACAGAGTTCATAAATACTGAAGGGAATCATCAGTTCTCTAAGTAAAAAATTATAAGGGAAATTGAAAACACAAAAGAAGACAGTGCCCCTGGATTAGATAATATTACTTCTTTCATGCTTAAAGTCATGAAAACTAATATCTGGCTGCCATCAAAATTACTGTATGAAAAATCCATCAATTTTGGTATTACAGTATACCCATAGAATGGAAAAAATCCAGGGTTATACTGATTTACAAAAGTGGACGCAAAACATCAGTTTCCAATTATAGGCCTATATGCCTGACGCCGATCACATGTAAAATATTAGAAAATATTAGAAACACTAATAAAAAACAGAATTAATGTACAGATTAACACTGATCCGTTGTTTGATCATAATCAACATGGATTTAAAAATGGACATTCTTGTGCTACTATTCTTGTTTGCTTTTATAATCATGTGAGCAAAATGATTGACGGTGGTACCTCTGTAGATGTACTGTTGTTTGATCTAAGTAAAGCATTTGACCGAGTTCCACACTGGGCAATAAATCAAAAATTGCAAAGGTATAAAATTGATAGATATATTATATGGTGGATAGATAACTGGCTTCAGAATAGATCTCAGACAGTATCCATATGAAATCATTTGTCAACTGATGGCCCAGTAACAAGTGGAGTGCCACAGAGATCAGCCATTGGACCCTTAGTCTTTCAGATATTCATGGCAGATATGGATAATAATGTAAGTAACATTATGAAGCATGCAGATGATACAAAAATCTGTGGCCTGTGTAACAATATCGAACAGACTGAAACCTTACAAAATTATATTAATTCTCTAATCATATGGATAAAAAATTGGGGGATGTGACTCAACAATGATGAGTGTTGTGTATTACATATAGGTCGACACAACCCAAATCATGTCTATTATTTAAACAGTGTACCTCTTCTAAATAAAACCACTGAAAAGGACTTAGGAATATTAATAGATAATACATTAAATTTTAAAGAACACAGTTCAGCCATTGCCAAAGCAAACAACGTAATAATAGCAATTAAAAGAAATATCAAGAGTAGGGAAGCAGAGGTATTATTGCAATTATACCATTCATATGTAAGGCCTGTTCTAGACTATGGCACTCAAATATGGTCACCATACCATACAAGAGAAATAGATAAATTAGAAAAGGTACAGAGAAGATATACAAAATCAATAGCTTCATTAAAACAATATTAATACAAAGAGAGGCTGAACAAACTAAGACTTCATAGCCTGGAGGTTAGAAGACAGAGAGGGGATATTCTGCTTGTCTCTGATATTTTAAATAACCCACTACTGAAGGTGGATTTAGATATTGAATACAAGAATGACCAGCTTAATATCAGAGGTCACCCATTACAGATTAAGCTTGAAAGATTTAAAACCAAAAATAAAAAACATTTTTATACACTGTGAATGCCAGCTCTTTGGAACAGACTTCCTCTTGAGGTTGTCTCATGTACTACTAAAGAAAACTTTAAGACCAACCTTGACAAATATATCTCTACACAGGGGATTATGAATTACTATACATTGTCCTAAAGGGGCTATTATGGGCTATGATTTTTTTGCTCCTACAAAACTTTGTGAAACTTAGTGAAACTTCTGAAAATAGCAGCAGGGCTGCCGGGATGCAAGAAAATGGATGCAGACTCTGGTGCAGCATGCATGTGCGTCCACGTCCAACCCTTTTAAACATCCCCCCATTCTTTTTTGTGGCTATGAAATGCACAGGAGCAGTAGCTACATTCTAGTGTGTGCACATATTTGCTGTGTTATGAAATGCACAAGGGTAGATGCATTCTCTTCTGTGTACTGTATTTGCAGAGCTATGAAATTCACATGAGTAGATACATTTTCTAAAAAGTCGCAATTTGGGATCAGGTGCTCTAAGCCAAGAATAAGAATGTAGACACAGAAAAATTGATTTGGTACTCACCACCATAAATGCTACAGCACAACAGCTTTTGGTGCCAATGTGTAGAAAAAGTTGTGAGGGTCTTTTTTACTTTTTCTACATGTTGGTGAGAGACAAGTCTTTTTATTCTTGTGTGCACTGTATTTATAAGACTTTGAAATTTGCACAGGAGTAGATATGTTCTCTAGTGAGCACCATATTTGTAGTGTTAGGCACACATGTTCATACATTCTCTTGTGTGCACTGTATATGCTGGGTTATGAAATTCACAAGAATCATAACATAGAAACATAGACTATGATGGCAGATAAGGACCGCTTGGCCCATCCAGTCTGCTCATTTCCCTACCTATTGGATAAGCTGCAGATCCTAGTTAGCCAACAGCCTACTTCTTCCTACCCCCCAGCAGAATTGCCTTATGTCTGTCCCATGCATTCTTGAAGTCTCCCATGGTTTTTGACTGCACGACCTCCTCAGGAAGTCCGTTCTATGCATCCACTACCCTCTCTGTGAAAAATACTTCCTCACGTTGCCCTGAGCCATTCCCCCTCTATCTTCAAATTGTGTCCCCTTGTTCTTTTCTGAAAGATGCTACCCTCTTGGACTTTGTTGATTCCCTTGAGGTATTTTAAAGTTTCTATCATGTCCCCTCCTTTCCTCGAGGGTATACGTATTAAGCTCCTTTAGTCTCTCTTCATATGGCTTCTGGTGCAGACCCTGCACCATTTTAGTTGCCCTCCTCTGGACTGCCTCCATCCTGTCTATGTCCTTGTGGGGATGGGGTCTCCAGAACTGCATGCAGTACTCCAGATGGGGTCTCACCAACTGTCTGTACAGAGGGATAACAACTTCCTGTTTTCTATTGGTGATGCCTCTTCCTATACATACCAGTATCCCCCAGCCCTCCTTACTTCCTTTTCACATTGCTTGCTAACCTTTAGGTCATCTGATATGACTATCCCCAAGTCCCTTTCAATTTTTGTTGTTGTTAGTACCTCCCCCCATTGTGTACTCTTCCCCTTGGTTTTTGTTTCCCAGGTGCATTACTTTGTACTTCTTTGCATTGAATATAAGCTGCCATACTTTTGTCCATTCCTCCAACCTTCCCAAGTCCCTTCTCATCCTTTCCACCCCCTTGTGTATCAACCCTGTTGCAGATCTTTGTGTTGTCTACAAAGAGGCATACTTTTCCTTCCAGTCCCTCTGCAATGTCACTTATAAAGACATTAAAAGGACCAGACCCAGTACTGAACCCTACGGTGCCCCGCTAGTAATCCCCCTTTCTTTGGAGTGGACTCTGTTTACTATTACCCTCTGTGTCCTGTTGTCCAGCCAATTTTTTTACCCTGCTTACCACCCTGGTACCCACACCCAGGCTGGCTAATTTATTAATCGTTTGTGTAGGACTATGTCAAATGCCTTGCTAAAGTCTAGGTAGGCCATTTCAACAGCCCCACCCTGGCCTACTACTTTGGTCAGCCAGTCAAAGAAATCTATTAGATTTGTCTGACATGACCTTCCAACTGTAAATCCACGCTGCCTTGGGTCCTGTGCCCCACTGGCCTCTAGGTACTCAACAATTCTTTCTTTCAGAAGTGATTCAATCATTTTCCCTACCACTAAGGTCAAACTAACAGGTTTGTAGTTTCCTGCCTCTGCTTTGCTCCCATTTTTGTGAAGGAGAATCACATCCACCCTCCTCCAGTCCTTAGGTACCACACCATCCTCCCGTGATTTGCTAAAAAGGGTAGTCAGTGGTGTCACTAGTTCTCCCTTTAGTTATTTTCTAATTCTGGGATGAATCCCATCAGGGCTCATTGCTTTGCTCACCTTCAGTTTTAGGAGTTCTTTCAGAACTCTTTCTTTTGTGAATGGACTAGTATCGACACCTCTCTCCAGAATGCTTCTATTGATTGGATTAGGTACCTCCCCCTCCTCTTCTTTTGTGAATACTGAGCAGAAGTATTTATTCAGTATCCCTGCTTTTTCACTGTCACCCTCTGCCCGCCCACCCTCCCTTTATTAAGCCTCACTATCCCTCCCTTGGTCTTTCTTCACTCGCTAATGTACCTATGAAAGGTTTTATCCCCCTTCTCAACCGAGTTGGCTATTTTTTCCTTGGTTTGGGCCTTTGCTATTCCGACTGCCTTCCCTGCTTCCTTATGCTTTAACTGGTACAGTTCTCTGTCCTGCTCCTTCTGTGTTTCCTTATACTTCCTGAATGCTATCTTTTTCTCCCTAACCTTCCCTGCCACCTCTTTTGAGAACCATAGTGTTTTTTTCCCCTTCTTTTTGATTTATTTGATTCACACAAAGGCTTGTTGCCCTGAGATGGCAGTTTTGATGTTTCTCCATTGTTCCTCCACCCCTCCTTCTTGCCCGTTTGCTAGTGCTTTTCTGAGACACTCTCCCATTTTGACAAAGTCAGCCCTCCTAAAGTCCAGTACCCTCACTTTTGTATGACTTGACTCTATGGTTGTTTTTATCAAAAAACACACTGTTTGGTGGTCATTTGTTCCCAGATGGCTACCCACTTCTAAATTTGAGATCTTCTCTCTGTCCCCATTTGAGGGTACCATGTCTAAGATTGTTCCCTCTTGAGCGGGTTCCAACACTAGCTGTCTGAGGCATGCCCCCTGTAGGGCATCAAGAATGACCCTGCTCTTGGATGTGGCTGCAGCAAAGATGCTCCAGTTAACATATGGCATATTCAGGTCCCCCATCAACAATATCTCCCCTTTTTATGCCATCCTAAGGATGCTTTCTATAATTTCTTTGTCCATTTCCTCCCCCTGAGATGGGGGTCTGTATCCGACACCCATGCGGATTGTGGTGCCATTTCCTGTCTCCAGGGTGACCCACAGTGCCTCCTCTCCTCACTGTTTACCCTTCAGTTCCATTGCTTTGATCCCTTCCCTTCCCTTACAAGAACAGATGCATTCACTCTGATATGTGTACTGTATTTGCAGGGGTGTGAAATGCACAGGAGTAAATATTATCTGTTGTGTACACTGTATTTGCAGGACCATGAAACTCATAGTTCTGTTCTGTTCTCTCATATATTCTGTATTTGCAAGGCTATGTAATGCAAAAGAGTAGTTAAATTATGTCAAATGCACAGTATTTGCAGGGCTATGAAATGCACAAGAGTAGATACATTCTGTTGTGTGCCCTCTACTTGCATGTGTATAATTTGCATTCTACATTCCATTGTGTGTATGAAATTTATAGGGCTACGAATTGCACAGGAGCAGATACTTTCTCTTTGTGTGCAGTATTTGCAAGGCTATGAAATGAATGAGTAGTTACATTCTGTCGAATACGTTATATTTGCAGGGCTATGAAATACACAGGAGTACAGTACAGTAAATTAATTTTGTTGTGTACTCTCTACTTGCAGGCATATGAACTGCACAGAACTTGTGTGTGCTGTAGTTGCAGGGTTATGAAATGCCCAGAAACAGTTACATTGCCTTGTGTGCACTATAAGATTCATAAGATGTGTTTCAGGCCATAGAGCATTAGCCTTTGTAGACCTGTACCATTTAAAACTCCAGTTTAAAACATTGCTCCATACTATAACCGTCAAGTGTTTTTTTTAAACTGGTACATTGTATTGCAAGACACCACTGTCTTTGGTAGGGCATTCCAGCTTGCCACCACTCTCTGGGAGAACCAGCTCCCTCTCTGGATTCTATTATAGTGGCCTCCTCTAAGTTGCATGTGGTGTCCCCAGACCTTTTTTGAGTTTGGCCTCAAAGTCAGGCCCAAATATTCCCAAAGGTCCTGACTAGCAAATTCCCAGTAGACCAAGCACATGTCACTTCTAAATCTCCTGTACTGAAGTGTAAACAAACTCAATTCACGAAGTCTCCCCTCATGATCTACAGTACATCATGTAAACCCTGCACCATTCTGGTCACCCTCCTCTGCACCCCCTCCAGCTTCCTCTGGTCTCCCCTTTGGTGAGGTGTCCAAAACTGCCCACAGTACTCCAGATGAGGTTGCACCAAGGACACATACAATGGCATCACCACCTCCCTAGTCCTATTCCTGATACATCTTTTTATACATGCTAATATGCCATATCCTTTTTTCGTTACACTTGTGCAGTGGTCACCAAAGCTCAACTTGTTGTTGACTAAGACTCCCAGGTCTCTCTGTGTTTCAGTTGTTTGGACTTTAATTCCATTGATGTAATATGTATGTTTACTGTTTTTCTTCCCAAGTTGCATTACTTTGCATTTACTCAAGCTGAACTTTAGTTTCTTATTTCCTGCACTAATTGCTAAGTTACTGATGTTGTCCTGAAATGCCTTAACATCTACCAGTGCCCCCAGTTTGATGTCATCAGCGAATTTGGTGAGCCAAGCCTGATTTGTGCAAGTTATAGATGCAACCAAGATGTTGAATAAGCTTGCCCCCAATACAGAGCCCTGGGGTACCCTGCTGGTCACTTTTGACCAGTCAGAAAAGTGACCCTTTATAGAGACCCTCTGTCTTCTACTTGTCAGCCAAACCATGATCCAGCAGACAATACCCATGTCCAATCTTGGTATCAATCAAATCAATCAATCAAATTCTTTATTTATCCAGGTGAACACCATTGAGCAAGTTCATTTACAAGGTGGACTTGCATTACACAAGTCAAGTAACAATGCATTTATACACAGACAAATAGACAGTAGATGCAAGAGTACAACAGTACAGGTAGGCCTGCAATAGACAGGATAAGTAAAAATACATTTGGGTTCAGGTAAAAGACAGTCGGTAAGGGTATACATAACAATAGGGTAGCAAGTCAGTAAAAATTTATACCAGATACAACAACATACATGGTTTAGTATTCCTGTAAGGTAAAGGCATTATAGTCCAGAAGAGATTAGTTGAAGTGGATGCTACAAGCGAAGAGACATACATAGTCAGTTTAAAAGACCCAAGCATATCAAGGGAGACATGTGTCGGGGAAAGTGGGCAGCCAGTGGGGGTCTGGAACTAGGATAATACTAGGAGCGAAGGAATGAGATGCTGTGGGTATACAAGGAATAGGTGGGTGAGGGAGGGTGAGATTTAGGGCAGTAGATAAGTAAGTGGCTCAGGGACAAGTTATGCACTGATACAAGAAGGAAGGAGGACGGGGAAAGCAGGGAGGATGTGGAAGGGGGATGTAGGTAAGCTAGGATCATTGGAAGCAGTTGCAGGCTTCTGTAATGTATTTTAAGTATAAGGTCTTAAACACAGTGAGACTAATAGGAGTCCTCAGTTTCAGTGATTTCTGTTGCACATTCCAGAGTGATGGTAGAATGAATCCTATGGCAGCTCTCCCAAAGAGCGTTAGAGCTTTGGGCACTGTCAGAGAAATCAGTGAACAGCTTCTTAGGGTATAGGTTCCAGGCATATTGAGAGTCAGGCAATCAATAACGTATTGCAGAAGTTTGCCAGTGATAACTCTGTATGTCGAGAGAGCTGCATTTTTTATTTCATCTGTATTGTAGGGAGGTCCAACCTATGGCCTCATATAAAGAGCAGTGATGGATGGAGAAGGGGAGACCAGTGATGAAGCACAGGGCTCTGTGGTAAAGTATGTCCAATTTACCGAGGTATGAAGTAGCACATTGGCTGTATATAAAGTCGGCGTAATCAATTAGGGAAAGGAAAGTAGACTGAACTAGCTGTCTCTTGGCCTCTGTAGTTAGTAAGCGGTTTAATCTGAAGAAGAGACCTAGTCTCTGCCTCAGTTTTTAACAAATCCTCCAGGTGGTCTGCAAAGGAGAGTTTGAAGTCTAGCCAGACCCCCAGGTATTTGAATTTCGGCACAAATTCTAGGGTTTCTCCTAGGAGGGTGATGATGATGGGTAGAGCAGGGTAGGCTACATGGTTAATAGGTGAAAACAGCATCACCTTTGTCTTTTTGGCATTAAGTAGCAATTTATTACTAAGGAGCTGGCATTGAAGTATGTTGAAGTCAGCTTGTAGGTCACTACAGGCAGTTTCAGGAGTTGTACAGCTTAGGTAGATCACTGTATCATCTGCAAACAGATGAATTTTCACCTCATTGATGCCTGAGTCTATAATGTTGATGTAGATGGCAAATAGGAGTGGCTCCAGGATGGATCCCTGCGGGATGCCTCTTTTTAACAGATTTGAGGGGGAGAGTTCACCTTCAGCCTTAACCTGTTGGTGCCTATCAGAAACGTAGTTGTGGAACCAATGCAAGGAAGTAGAATCTAGACCAATAGATTTTAATGAAGAAAGAAGGAGGCTGAGGTTGACAGTGTCAAAGGCGTTACTTAGGTATAGAAAAATGGTGCAGACAAATTTTTTGTTCTCTAGCTCGCGCTGCCAGTCATTTGTCACCTTGGCCAGGGCCGTGGTTGTACTATGTTCAGTTCTGAAACCAGATTGCATTGGGTTTAGCAGGTTAGTATCATCTATGAAAGATTTCAGCTGGGCATTCACGATTTTTTCCAGAAGTTTTGATAGTACCGGAAGAAGGGAGATGGGCCTGTAGTTGTTTAGATCACAGAGGTCTCCAGATTTAAACAACAGAATAACATGTGCGGTCTTCCACAGTTTGGAGAGGGTCCCTTGAGAAAGGGACAAGTTAAATAGATGCATAATAGGTATGGCCAAGACATGATAGGCAATCTTTAGGTAGTATGGATCAAAGGTGTCAGCGCCAGCACTTTTTCTGGTGTCCAACTGGAGGAGGAGGAGATCTTCGACCTCTTTTAGTGAGGCAGGAGAGAATGAAAAGACTGCATCTGAGGGACTAGATTCTGAAGGTTGCATGGTAAGCTAGGAGCGTAGGTTGCATGCAGGTGAGTTATCAAAAGCTAGCCCTGCAGTAGCAAAGTGATTGTTGAAGGCTTGTAGTGTCTCTTTATTGTTGCTGATAGTTACATTGTCAGAAATAATTTTTGAGGGGAGATTGTTTCCTGTGGTATTACCAGAAAGTTATTTTATTGTGGACCAGAACTTGTTAGGGCAGTTGGAGGTAGTGCCAAGTTCAGAGCAATAGAAGTTGGACTTAGTTTCCAGAATTAGCTTTGTACAGTGGTTTCTGGCTGTTCTGAAAAGATGCTAGTCTTCGGCTTTGTGGGATTTGTGTGCTAGCTTCCAGAGCTTGTCTCTTTTTAGTAGTGCTGCCTTGATGTCTGCTGTAAACCAACAGCACTTTCTAGCCTTTATGCGGGTTTTGACTAAGGGTGCGTGGGTGTTAAGCGCTGGATACAACTCGGAAAATGGCATATGCTGTTTCTACTGATTTGGCTAAAAAAAGGGTCTGCCAAAACAGGGAGGCTTTTAGGTCATTGATATATGCAAGCGGGTCAAAATTCCGTTTTGATCTTTTGGTAGAGAACTTTGCTGAGGCTGTTGGTTTAGGGACTGCTCTTATGCCAGCAATAAAGCAATGGTCACTAACATCGGCAGAAAAGATCCCAACATGGGAGAAGAAATGGGGTTTGCTTACTAAAAGTACATCTAATAGTGTACTTTTCATAGGGTTTTTCTTACTGATACAAGTAGGTTCATTAATAAGTAGAGTGAGCCCATGAGAGTCACAGAAGTATTTAAGTGGAAGAGATGCGCTTGACAGCCAGTTGTAGTTAAGGCCCCCTAGGATAATTGTTTCCATTGTGTCGGTACTCATAGTAGATGATAGGTGGGACAGGACCTGTGACCCCGAGGACAGGGGTCTATAACATCCTATGACACGGAGGGCCATTGATGTAGATATTTCGATTTTTAAGGACAGGCATTCAAAGGCATTGGCAATTGATGTAGTGTAGTGGGTAGCGACCGTAAACTTGTCCTTAACATAGATGGCTACATCACCGCCCTCTGGTTAGTCTTGAATAACAGATTGTTGGGGATATTGACCTCTTTGTCTGGCGTGGATGGACGAAGCCAGGATTCAGATATGACAAGTGCATCCAGCTCCGTGTGGATAGCCCAAGCCTGTATTGAGGTGAGTTTCTTTAAGAGGCTACACACATTAACATGCATAAAGCTGATACCATTATACTTCATGACTTCGGACGCTGAAGGAATTGCTTGTATAGGACCAGGGTTAAGTTTAACATTACCTGAGCATAGCAAAGAGGAGGAGTACAACTTTCCTCAGGGCAACAAGTGGTAATTTGGAAGAACTAAACCTACTTTGGCTAGTGGAAGTATTGGTGTAGGAATGCAAGGACCTATTCTTTGTACTGTTCAGTCCTAGTGATACACATGCTAAGGCCCTAGCCGTATGACACCAGTAGATGCAGGTACTGGGCCAAGTAGGTAACATTCCTTGGGTAGGTAATGAGATGCCGGTGGCTGTCCGAGAGGGAGACTCAGCTGAAAGTGGGTACGACAACTTGGGGCATAGCACGAGTTGTATAGGGACTCCATAAGTAGACATTCTTTGTGGTAGGGGATATGAGTCCTCTTTGGGGTAATTTCCATCTGGCGTGTACCCTAATAAGGGTAGGGTGCATAAGGCGGTAAATAGGTATAGCCAGATTGAAAGTTCCATGGTTAAAGTCTGGGGGTCAGAAAGAGAAACAGTTGTAAGGGCTTAATCTGGGCAAGGTATCACCAGGTAAGGCTACGCGCCACGGGGTCTGAAAAGGGGATATAGGTGCCGATACCACTTGAAGGAAGAAAGGAGATGTTTCTATGGCACAGCGACTAGAGATAGTTATGAGAGGTCATAAACCTGATCTAAGAAGTATCACCAGCTAAGGCTACACACCACAGGGTCAGCAAAGGGATGTAGGTGCTGAAACCACTTGTAAGGAGCAAGGAGAATTTACTATGACATAGCGACTAGGGACAGTAATAAGAAGTCACAAATCTGATCTGAGACAAGTGGTAGGGGAGACTGCGGTGGGTTAGTTAGGATGGGACACTTGAACCTGAAGCGGCAGCCCAAAATTTATGTCTGTGGGCATCCTAGGGAGGTGGAGAGGATAGATTTGTAGGAAAGCCAATGGCAGGGGAGGGCGGGGCAAAGAGGTCTATATAATAATGGTCAGGGAGGGGGATGGGTGTAAAATTTAAAGCTTTGCCTTACCTCCCTGGGTCTGGAGTCTGAGCAAATGGTCTCGGGCGGCGGCTTCGGAAGCGCTGACTGCCCGGTGGCCGCGGTTCTTGCGTCGGATGAGCTGGGAGCCCTGGAGGGTTCTTGACTGAAGGGGAAGAGAAAGCGAAGCCACTTAGTAGTGGTCCCAGACAATGGTTGAGCTACCCAGTGACAAAACTAATTTACAAATGAAAAGGGTCAATTTCCTTGGCACCCTGAAGTCTGGGCGGCAGTTACAGACGCAAAGGAAAGGGCTGTTTCACTTAATCAATCTAGCAAGAGCAGTTTGCAAGTATTACAGCTTTTTTTAGGCAGTTTACAGGCAGATTCTAACAAAATAGGCATACATTAGCAAACATAAGTAAAAAAAAAACGACTTTTTAGTTCAGGAGACAGAGAAAAGATAAGAAGGGGTAAAGGACTAATCAGAGCAAGCCTGGAGAAGGCACTTGCACTCCGATTGGTTTGCAGTTTTGCCGTACCTCTCTGGGTCTGGAGTCCGAGCAAGTGGTCTCGGGCGGCGGCTTCGGGAGCGCTGACTGCCCAGTGGCGGCAGTTCTTGCGGCGGATGAGCCGGGAGCCCTGGAGGGTTCTCGGCGAAGGTAGTAGGAGAGAATTAGCGTGGTCAGCCTTATGAAGGGGGGAGAAGAGGAAGTGGTGAGGCAAGGGGCTGTTAGAAATGTAGTTCTGTGGGGCAGGACTGCACTCTAGGAGGTGTTCTGCAGCTTTAAATTTGTGTAGGGCAAGATGGCCAATGGAAGGAGGTGCACATTAGGTATGCCTGAGGGTTTTAATTAACTTGGAATGGAAGACCCTGTCAAACACCTTTTCAAAATCAACATATAGTATGTCCACTGGGATGTCATTATCCAAAGCTTCGTTTACAGGCTCATAGAAGTGAATCAGGTTCGTAAGACAAGAACTTCCCTTCCTAAACCCATGCTGATGTAGATCTACTGGTCCCTCATCCTGCATGTGCTGATCTATTGCTTCCTTAATAAATGGTTCATATAGTTCCACTATTCTGCTTGTGAGGCTGATAGGCCTGTAGTTATTACATAATGATGTGGGGCCCTTCTTGTGTATAGGGATAATGTGTGCAGTAGTCCAATCAGTTGGAACTATACCCTCCTGGACTGATTTCTGGAATAAGACTAGGAGAGGATGGCATAATACTGGAGCCAGTTCTTTCAGTACTCTAGGATGTAGGTTGTCAGGTCCTCCGGACTTTGTGGGATCTAGATTTTGTAATTTATCTTTGATCATTGTTGCTGTTATTTCTACCCTACACTGCATAGGTCCTATTTTGTCCATGGCTGTGACCTCACTCTTTTGGTAAACACTAACAAAATATGTATTAAATTCCTTGGCCATCTCCAGGCAGTCGCATACTACTGTTACCATACTTGAGGTGCCCTATGTTTTGGTTATTGTTTTTGACGCTGCCCACATAATTATAAAATGCTTTTTTATTGTCTCCCACCTTGTTTACAAGTTTTATTTCCATGTCGTTTTTCCTTTTTTTATTTCTTTTTTTAGTTTCCTCAGTTTTGATTTATAACATTCTTTGTGTTTTTCCCTTCTTTTTTGCTAGTCTATAAGCTCTATTTTTTTGCTTTAATTAATTTTTTTCATCTGTTTATTAAACCATAATGGGATCCTGCCTCTGTAGTTATATTTCTTTTTGGTTGGAATATTGTTTTCCACCAATTCGTGTAAGTACGCTTTTATTTCACTCCACATTTAGTGCACCCCTAGACCGTTGAATTTCCTCACCCAGTTCCATTGGGGACTGTGCTTGCATTTTTGTGAAATGCACAGAAGTAGAGTATGTTCTCTTGCATGCACTGCATGTGCAGGACTACAAAAAGCACAGGTGTAGATCTGCTCTCTTCAGATGTTGTATTGTATGTCTATGAAATGCACAGAAATAGATGCATTCCCTAGTCAGCACTGTGTAACCCCCCTGCAAATGGGGGTTCCCAAAAGACTTCCAGGAGCTTGCTTGAATGCTCCAAGCCTGAATGGTGTTTGGCATTTAAGCCATTTATCAGTGAGTGTTTTTAGAACCTCTGGTACTGTCTCTTTAAGAGCTGTCTGCTTGCAGACATAATTAGTTTGTATGGGGGACTGTGTGTTTCTTTGATTGAGTACCACTCAAGCTGCTGCCAATTCACTTCATTTTTGCAGTCACTAGGAGTGCAAAGGGAACCTATCTGAAAGATGTAACTGTTTGCCAGAAATTATTTAGAGTAATAATGAAATTACAGTTTGTCTAACCTGCTTTCTTTGCAGTCAGAACTGTGTCTGCTAGTTCCCCATTCTAGTTTTGAACTGCTGAACTGGACCAATCAGTGTGGGGTAAGCTAGCTCTAAAATGGTGCCTTGGACGAATCAGAACTTGGACTCATAATCTGAGCCAGCCACAAGAGGATTGTATGGGCAGTGACTCTGGGAGATGTAGTTTAAACTTCAGTGCCTTTTTGGACCAACAGCAGCAGTCTATTGTGAGTGACAGCCAATCCAGTCAAGAACTGGGAGGAACTCAAAGGAAGTGCCGGTTTTGTCGGTTGGAGTTTCAGTTGAGCTTTGGCAGTGAAGAAGGAAGGAGCCCTGTGCTTTTCAGTGTGCAGTTTTAGTCAAAAACTGTGTAAGGCCCAGAGTTCCGGTCTGCAGCTTGTTAGGACTGAATCCGTCCTGTGAAAAGAATCAAAGGATCTCTGAAGAGTAGAAACCAGGCTCACCCTGTAGAAGACTGGAAGAATTGCTGAAAATTGCACTCGGTCTGTCAGGAACTGAATCTGCTGTGTGTTCTCCGGTATTGTGCAGTAATTGCTATCGGATACAGATGCAGCCTGCCTGGTATAGTGCTTTCTTTTATATGGATGTGTGAAGAGGTTTGTGTACCTCAAGTGAGCCCTGCTGACATTGAAGGACCCTATCTTATTTGGAGGTCGTGAGTACTAATTCAGGGTCGCTCCCTGTTGAATTGCCACATTAAATCCAAATGGAATTACTGTACTGCTGACTGTTTAATTCTCCTTTTCTCTGTGTGAAAGGGCCCCTACCAGCTGCCACAGTTTGGACTAGCCACTAGGGCTTGGGTGCCAGGGACAGTAACTGATAGGGATAGGCCTGTGCACAGAGCCATAGGTAGATTATTAGAGTGATAAGCTAATTAACCTGATTTCCCCTGTCCTTGTTATATCCCAAATAAATCAGAGCTGCTTGTTTCAGCAAAGTTATACTGCCTGAGGTATTTGTCTATGTTAAAGTACTGTACTGTGATTGTTGCACTGTATCTCATTTCACAGGAGGTCCCAGTGCCGGAACCAGTCCTGGGGGTAAATGTATACTGTGAAGGTAATTCTGATATATTGTGTGGGCCACTAGTGGGAAGAAAGGGGGGTTGCAGTGTCCCAGAGGGCTGTGACCAAGTTAGTTTAACTATTGCAAACCCTGACCTCTGGGTGGAGGCACCTGCCATTGGATCCAGGCCCCTCAACCTGTTAGTGGCAAATCAGGCAGGGGTAGTAGCCCCTGGGATAGCGCCATCTAGGGGTTACATCTGTATTTGTTGGGTGATGAAATTCATAGATATAGAACCATTCTTTTGTGCGCATCGTATTTTCCAGGGTATGAATTGCACAGGAGTGGAGACATTGTATTGCATACACTGTAATTGCAGGGCTATGAAAAGGACAAGAATATACATTATATATATATATATATATATATATATATATGTTCCCTTATGTGCAATGTATTTGTAGAGGTATGAAATGAACAGTAGTAGATGCATTCCTTTGTCTGCACTGTGTGTGCAGGGTTTACTCGGTTTGCTCAGTTCTAAAGGCAGAAACAAACACAAGGTCCATCTGGACTGCCTTCCCCACACTGTGTGGGGGAAATTAACCAGGTAAGTCCAATAAGTACCTATCCACTCCGGCTTTAAATTAGGTAAAATCTGTTATGTCTACTACACTTTGGGGGAGAGAATTCCATAATCTACACGCTCAAATGGTGAAGTACCCATTCCTTTTATTGATTAATGCCCACTGTATGCGCAGTTGTTTATCGTGGGAACGTAAGTTAGATGGTTTGGGGGCTACCGAAATATTACATTCCCTACTCAGATTGACATCCTGTATAATGTCAACATCAAAAGGTCCTCTTTATACTTACCTTTTTGTAAATCATACATATGAACATAAGAAATTTGCCAGCAGATAAAGGCCTAGAGGTCGATCAAGTCTGCTCGAATGTGCAGCTAGCACCCCTTATTCTGCAGCTGCCCCTCCCCTCCACCCTTCTCCTTCATTAACCCTCCCCCTTGTCCTGTCACATCCCATTTTGAAGCAGTCCACTGTTCTACTGAATACCACTTCTGCAGGTAACGCATTCATTCCACCCAGCAACCACCCTCTCTGTAAAAAAGTGTCTCCTCATCTCCCTCCTGAACCTTCCTCCCTCCAGTCTCATATCATGGCCCTTGGTGTCCCTCCCCACCCTTACTTTGAACAGCCCCTCTGTACCTGTCTTGTTTATTCCTTTCATGTACTTAAAGGTTTCAATCATGTCCCCCCATCCCTCCTGTCTTCCAGTGAGTACATGTTCAACTCCCTCAGCCTCCTCTCGTATGATAAGTCCCCCAGCCCCTTGATCTTCTTTGTCACCTTGCGCTGCACCCCCTCCAGAAACTTAATGTCCCTCTTCAGATACAGGCGCCAGTACTGCACACAGTACTCCAGGTGCAGTCTAACTAATGACCTATACAGTGGCAGAATCATCTCCTCCCTCCTTGAGGATATACTCCTTGCAATACAACCCAGCATTTTTGTTGACCTTTGCAGCTGCCTTCCTACATTGTGCCAAGTTGTTCATTGACCCTGTAAGGAGCCCCCCCAGATCCTTCTCCTCTTCTGTCTGGGCTAGTTGCACTCCCCCCAGCTGGTAACTCCTCCTTGGGTTCTTCATCCCAAAACGCAGCACCTTGCACTTTTTGGCATTAAACCCCACTTGCCAGATGTCTGACCAGGTTTCTAGCTTTGCCAGACCATCCTGCAACCCCTGCCATCCCCCTAGGTCATCCACCACTGCTCCTACCTTGGTATCATCAGCAAACAGACTGATCTTGCTCTTGATGTCCCATGATATGTCTGCAATGAATATCCCAAACAATACTGGTCCCAACACCGAGCTCTGTGGAACACCACTCACCACTACCCTTGGGTGTGAGAGCTCCCCACCCACCACCACCCTCTGTTGCCTTCCC
Organism: Neoceratodus forsteri; assembly: GCA_016271365.2. Taxonomy (NCBI): domain Eukaryota; kingdom Metazoa; phylum Chordata; order Ceratodontiformes; family Ceratodontidae; genus Neoceratodus; species Neoceratodus forsteri. Next base: position 1,453,601,922 of record CM028129.1, on the reverse strand, counting down.
TGAAGCCAGTTTCCTACCCATCTCACCAGCTTTGCACCCACCCCTGTGCCTACTAACTTACTTCTCAGCCTTCCATGTGGCACTGAGTCAAATGCCTTACTGAAGTCCAGATACAGGACATCCACTGCATGTCCCCTGTCCACCTGCCTAGTTACCCAGTCATAGAACTCCACCAGGTTGGTTTGGCAGGATCTGCCCCCTATGAAGCCATGCTGTCTGCTGTTCTGTAGTCCTTTGGCCTCTAGGAGGGCCACCAGCCTCTCCTTCAGGATAATCTCCATTAGCTTACCTACAATGGATGTGAGGCTCCCTGGTCTGTAGTTTTCCGGTTCATCCTTGGGGCCATTCTTGTGGAGGGGCACCACATGAGCCATCCTCCAGTCCTGAGATACACACTCCGAATGTAGTGAGGCATTAAATAGGTCTGCCAAAGGTCCTGCAAGGACCTCTGCCAGCTCCTTCAGTACCCTGTGGTGGATGCCATCTGGGCCTGGCAATTTGTCCACCCTCAGTGCCTTCAAACCCTCCCGAACTCTGCCCTCCATGATTTTCCCATCTGTCACCCTTTCCCCCCCTGTTTCTGCCATTTCTCCCCCCTTGGGTGTCACCCCTCTTCTCTTTAGTAAATACTGAGCAGCAGTACTCATTTAGTGCTTCTGCCTTATCGCACCCTGGTTCCACCCAACTCCCCCTCCTTCCTAATCCTTACTATGTGGTCCTTACAGCTGCTTTTCTCCCTGATGTACCTAAAGAAGTCCTTCTCCCCCTTCTTAATGCCTTGTGCCAGCCTGAGTTCTGTAGATGCTTTGGCTCTCCTTACTGCCCTTGTCACCTCCTTCGATTCTGTCAAGTACTCCTCCCTGTCCTCCCCATCCTTGTTTTCTTGTACTTCTTAAAGGCAGCTCTTTTTCTCCTTACCTTTTCCATGACCTCCTTGCTCAACCAGCTCAGTTTCTTAGCCCTAGCCTTCTTGCTCTGAGCCTTGCAGCAGGTTTTGGTTGCCTCCACTATCCCCAGCTTTATGAGCTCCCACCTCTGGTTAGTGTCCATACTAAACTGAATTCTGGCCAGGTACCCTTTTACCACTTCCCCCATCCTTCCAAAGTCAGCCCTCCTGAAGTCCAGCACTCTTGTGCCTGATTCCACTCCTTCCTTGCCCATATCCATACTGAGTGGTGGTCACTCCCAAGTTCTCTCACAAAGTCCCCATTTGCCAGCACAAGGTTAAGGGTATTCCCTAACCTGGTTGGTTCACTGACCATTTGCAGCAGGAAGCTGTCTTGGAAGGCATCCAGCAGTGCCTGCTCCCTTCTGTTCCTGGTTGTTGGGGTACTCCAGTCCACTCCTGGCATGTTGAAGTCCCCCACAATCACCACACTATCCTTCTCGCAGGTCCTCCTGATCTGTCCCGCTAGTTCCCTGTCTAGCTCCTCCGTCTGATATGGTGGCCTGTACACCAGTCCCATTCTAAGAATCCTATTCTTGGAATCCTGGATTTGCATCCAAAGTGACTCCGTACTACCCTCCTCCCCTTCATCCCTTACACACTTCAGTTCTTCCTTCACATATAGTGCCACACCCCCTTCTTTCCCAATCACCCTGTCCCTACGAAACAACCTGTATGCTGGTACAGACAGGTCCCAGTCATTGTATTGGGTGGCCCATGTTTCTGTGATGGCTGCAATGTCCACCTCTCCCTCTGCCATGAGCACCTGTAACTCTGCAGTTTTCCTCCCAAGGCTCCTAGCATTAAGGATAACCACCTTCCACCCTCCCCCCCATCCTGCCCTCCTTTACTAGCATCACCAGTAATACTTGCCATTTGTTCTTTGTCACTGTTATGGGGGGGAGCTCATATGGTTTCCCAACCTGTGGTCTCTGCATATCTCTTGCCAAATTGCCTCCCCCAACTCCTAGTTTAAATTCCCAACTTCTTCTATGTGCTCCTCCATCCTCTGTTTCAAGACTTTCTTTCCCTCCTCACTCAAGTGTAGTCTGTCCTTGGCATAGAGACTACTGTCCTCCCAGGTCCCTCCCCACCACCCCCAACAGCCCATATCCTTTAGCACAACACCAGGTTCTTAGCCATCCATTAAATTCCTCTATTCTCAGCTTTCTTGTTGTGCTTGCCTTGGGCACTGGAAGTATCTCTGAAAAAGTTACTGATTTTCCTGCCCCCTCACATAATTGTGTTAGTTCCTCAGACCTCCTCTGGACTATATCTACTGTCTTGTCAGCCAGGTTGTTTGTCCCAAGATGTATAATTAAATGAGGCTTGTCCCTACTCCTTCTAGCATATTTCAGAACAGATTGTCCCACCCTTTCCGCTGTCATTCCTGGCATGGCCTCCACCCAAATGTGATTATGCCTCTCCCCCCCTTGCTACTCCACCTGATTTTTCTTAGTATTGAGTCCCCCAGCACTAAGATTCCACCACTCTTACTCCCAGTTTGCGTCCATTCATCTCTCTCTCTCTCTCTCTCATTTCCAGCTCCTCTTCTTCCTCCTGCACATTATTTCCCCCTTTTGCCCCTGTTGCAATTCTACCAGCAGAACTTTGGTTTGGTCCAGGCATTTATCAATTACTCCTCTAATTTCATCATTTCCCTCTTCCACCTTCTTCCTCTCTAGCAGTGCAAAACTATTTTCTGAAGACCCTTCACAAATGCCCATTCCCTCTCTTTTCATAGTGACCTGTTCTCTACTCTCCTTTCAACTCCATGACTTTTGCCACTTCTTTGCCTCCCCTCACAAGTCCCTATATCCTCCTTCCATTTGTCTTTTGTCTCCTGACCTGGTTTCCCCAGAAATTGTTCTTCCTGGCCTGGGCCCCTTTGTCTCTGTTTCCCTTCTTCTGACCCTCTCCTCACCATTGCTGGCTTAAATCACTCTCCCCATCTCCCCTTCTTCCTCCCTCCAGTATTGGGCTAAACCCACCCCCAATCTGCCTTGCCTGTCTTAGTTCCTCCTGCAGACCCTTGATCTCCTTTCTAAGTTTCTCTATGTGGTTGCACATAAACATTCTCCCACACTCCAGGCAATTTTTTAGAAAGATTGGTGCACCGCAGTTGTTGCAGCCTACCACCCTACCCATTGCTGTCGTTGCCCACCACGCCTCCCTTCCAGATGCAGGATACCAAACACTCCCCCAAGTCTCCCCTCTCCCTCCTCTATCAGTGCAAAACATTATTTTCTTAATTTCCCTTACCCCCTTTGTTGTACACGTTTAGATAGATTGAGCAACTGCTTTTTATATTCCTATCCTTCCTATCCACACTCAAAAAGAGACTTTAAGTAGCTATTGCACAACCTTCTTCAAACTCCTACTCCTCCTTTCCCACAATGTAATAGCAATGCAAAAAAGTAACAATGAAAGCTCCTAGATTTGCAGTTACTTCCCTTCCACTGAGATAGCAGTCACCTCTTCACTTGCTGCTTTTCCTTTCCTGAATGTCTGCTTCTGCTATGACAGGTGCATATCCTTTGCCCATTTGATGAAGTGATGTCAGAACCCCTAGTTTAAAGGAAATAACCAGGAGTGGGTGGGGTAAGGGGTTGGGGGTGGGACCAGCCCAAGTCTTCCAGAAACAATCAGGTAGCTGAGGCCCCTGGTCAGACCATTAGCACCCTTCCCCCACTCTGCACTAAACTTTGCAGCTAGTGAAGCCAACAAAAATGAATCACAATTCTACTCAAAGCCCCCAAAATAGGTTTGCTACCAAAAGAAACAGGACTCCAATTCAAACAGCTTCACCAACAACACATCAAAATAGGTTTGAAATTAGAAGATATAGGTCTCCAATTCAAAGAAACAGCCCCAGCTAAATCACACCAAATAGGTTTTAAATCAGAAGAAATAGGCATTTACAAATGCAGCCTGCTATACAGTGAAACATCAAACAAATGAGTCCACTTATAGCTACCAAAATAGATTTCAAAATCCCAACAGCCCCAAACAATACCCTGCTAGCCCCTTAGAAGTAGTAAGAAAGAAAAGAACCTTCTACCAAGTAGAATCCACAAGAAACAATGTAAAAACAACAAGAAGAAGCTACTTTACTGTAACAGATCTGATCCTGTCTCCTTCTAGTTCCTTCTGACAAACCAAAGCAAATGACACCACACCTGATTCAGCTCTGCCTCCCTAGCTGAGTGAGACCTGGCCAGACCATTAGCACCCGTCCCCCACTCTGCACTAAACTTTGCAGCTAGTGAAGCCAGCAAAAATGAATCACAATTCTACTCAAAGCCCCAAAAATAGGTTTGCTACCAAAAGAAACAGGACTCCAATTCAAACAGCTTCACCAACAACACATCAAAATAAGCTTGAAATTAGAAGATACAAGTCTCCAATTCAAAGAAACAGCCCCAGTTAAATCACATCAAATAGGTTTTAAATCAGAAGAAATAGGCCTCCACAAATGCAGCTTGCTACACAGTGAAACATCAAACAAATGAGCCCACTTATAACTACCAAAACAGGTTTAAAAATTCCTATGGTCCCAAACAATACCCTGCTAGCCCCTTAGAAGTAGTAAGAAAGAAATTAAATAACCTTCTACCAAGTAGAATCCACAAGAAACAATGTAAAAACAAGAAGAAGAAGCTACTGTACTGTAACAGATCTGATCCTGTCCCCTTCTAGTTCCTTCTGAGAAGCCAAAGCAACTGACACCACACCTGCACATGCACATGTTCGGAGCGTGTAGCCTATCTTGATACAGTTGCCCTTTTAATCTCGGAATCATCTTTGTGACCCTTCTCTGGATATTATCCAGGGTTATAAAATTCAGAGAAGTAGTTCCATTATTGTGTGTGCAACGTATTTGCAGGGTGATGAAATACACAGGAGTAGATCCATTTTCTTACATATAATTTTTTTGCAGAGATATGAATTGTGCAGGAGTATATCCAGTCTCCTGTACACACTGCACAATCTGTATTTGCAGAGTTATAAAATTTTCAGGAGTGGGTACATTCTTTTGCATACACTATATTTGTGGGATTAAGAATTGCTTAGATGTACTACAGACACAGTTTCCTGTGTGGATACTGGATTAGCAGGACTATGAAATACACATGTGTCGATATGTTCTTTACGTGCACTGTACTGTACTAGCAAGGTTATGAAATGCGCAGCAGTAGTTACACTGACTTGTGTGCACAGTATTTGCAGGGCCTTGAATTGCACAGTAGTTCAGTAGTTATGCTATCTTGTGTATATGGTATTTGCATGACTATGAATTGCACAGAAGTAGTTATTTTCTCTTTTTCTTCCACTTTCTTTCCCTCCTGTCGCTTCTCACAGGGACCCCATCGGTCACCCTACCTTATCCAATCCTGCTCTGATACCCTCTACTGTAGATTCTGTTCCTCCAACCCACCCATGGCACACCTACCTAGCACCTCTTGGTCTAGCCCCCAAGATGGGGTCACTTTTCTGCACCGCAGCTATCTTCTGTTCATTTTAATCAAGTGCCAAGGCAGGCAGAGGTGAAGGAGGGAGGTGGCCACATCCCAGAGAGGAGGATCCAGCATGGGTGTGGTGATGGGAGTGACATCTTCCTCCTGGCGAGAAGGGTGTTTCCTTTTTACGTGATCCCCACCGAGGCGCGGATACGCAATGACATCTTGTGTTGGTACAAGTGCGCTCCTTCACTCCTCCCATGGATGTTTGCTATTGTCTCCCTCGATACTATATGTGGCCTGGACTGTTATACAACACTCCCCCGCCTGGTGTCGCTGCTGCCAGGGATACACAACCCACCCCTCCCTGAGAGAGGAGAGCTGTCCATCGGATGCTCAATCCTCTCTCCCCTGGCCAACCCCTGGCAATCCGAGCTCGCTCCTGACCCCGGGTCACCAATGTGGTAAGAGGTAAGACACCAGTGCCTCAGCCTTCTACACCACTGGGCCAGCCAGTTATGTTCTCTGGTATGCACAATATAGACAGGGCTATGCACTGCATAGGAGTAACTAAGATCTCTTATAACACTTTGACCATTTTACGAATGTTATAAGTCTAATAGTCCATTCCATATGTGTGTCAGTGCTGTAATAACCTCACTTCCTGAGCGACTGAAGACCCTTGACTGACGGGCCTCACAACCCACCCAGATCGTTCAGTATTACAATATTGCTGAACACCTGACCGTGGATTATTCCTTACTTACTGTATGAGCATGGTATATTTACACAGTAGTAGCTATGTATGTTCACTTGTGTGCACAATATTTACAGAGCTATGAATTGCAGAGGAGTAGTTACGCTCTCTTGTGTGCATGGTATTTGCAGTGCTATACACTGCACAGGAGGAGATAGTGTCCTTTGTGTACACTGCACAGACATGATCAGATATTTTCTGAAATTTCTGTGGTATCGCTAGAGAAATTTCTTGCATGCCTGCAGCTCCACACCAGGGCCGACAGAGACACTGACTTTAGAGATATTGCAAAATATATGGAAATATCTGACCCTGTCTTTGGCTGCAACTGTACTTGAAAGGTTATTGACTGAACAGGAGCATGCTATACTGAAGAAACATGTAACAGTACCGAACATACATTCTCTTGTGCACACTGTATCTTAAGAGTTAAGAAATGCACAGCAGTACTGTACATACATTCTCTTGTGTGCAATGCATTTGCAGGGTAATGAAATGCACAGCAGTACTGTACATATATAGAAACATAGAAACATAGATTTTGACGGCAGATAAGGACTGTTTGGCCCACCCAGTCTGCCCATTTCCCTACCTAATGGATAAGCTGCAGATCCTAGTTAACCAGCAGCCTACTTCTTCCTACCCCCACCCCCTAGAATTGCCTTATGACTGTCCCATGCATGCTTGAATTCCACCACTGTTTTTGACTCCACATCCTCCTCCGGAAGGCCATTCCATGCATCTACAACCCTCTCTGTGAAAAAATACTTCCTTAAATTACCTCTGAGATGCCCCCTCTATCTTCAAATTGTGCCCCCTTGTTCTTGCACACCTCTTTTTTTGAAAGATGCTACCCTCTTGGACTTTGTTGATTCCCTTGAGGTACTTGAAAGTCTCTATCATGTCCCCCCTCTCCCTCCTTTCCTCGAGGCTATACATATTAAGCTTCTTAAGTCTCTCTTCATATGTCTTCCTGTGCAGACCCTGCACCATTTTAGTTGCCCTCCTCTGGACAGCTTCCATCCTGTCTATGTATTTGCGGAGATTGGGTCTCCAGAACTGCACGCAGTACTCTAGATGGGGTCTCACCAACTGTCTGTATAGAGTCATAATAACTTCCTGTTTTCTACTGGTGATGCCTCTCCCTATGCATCCCAGTATCCCCCCAGCCCTCCTTGCTGCCCTCTCACATAGCTTGCCCACCTTTAGGTCATCTGATATGACTACCCCCAGGTCCCTTTCCATTTTTGTTGTTGTTGTTAGTATCTCATCCCCCATTGTGTACTCTTCCCTGGGTTTTTGTTTCCCAGGTGCATTACCTTGCACTTCTTAGCATTGAATCTAAGCTGCCATACATTTGACCATTCCTCTAACCTTGCCAAGTCCCTTCTCATCCTTTCCACCCCACCTTGTGCATTGACTCTGTTGCAGATCTTTGTGTCATCTGCAAAGAGACATACTTTTCCTTCCAGTCCCTCTGCAATGTCACTTATAAAGACATTGAAGAGGACCGGTCCTAATACTGAACCCTGTGGTACCTCACTAGTAACCCCCCTTTCTTCAGAGTGGACTCCATTTACTATTACTCTCTGTGTCCTATTCTCAAGCCAATTCTTTACCCAGGCTGTCATCTTGGGACCCACTCCCAGGCTGGCTAACTTGTATATTAATCTTTTGTGTGGGACTGTGTCAAATGCCTACCTAAAGTCTAGGTAGGCCATGTCCACAGACCCTCCCTGATCTACTACTTTGGTCACCCAGTCAAAGAAATCTATCAAATTTGTCTGGCATGACCTTCCCGCTGTGAATCCATGCTGCCTTGGGTCCTGTGCCCCTCTGGCCTCTAGATACTCAACAATTCTTTCCTTCAGAAGTGATTCCATCATTTTCACTGCCACTGAGGTTAAACTAACAGGTCTGTAGTTTCCTGCTCCTGCCTTGCTCCCACTTTTGTGAAGGGGAATCACATCTGCCCTCCTCCAGTCCTCGGGTACCACCCCATCCTCCCATGATCTGTTAAAGAAGGTAGTCAGTGGTGTCACGAGTTCTACCCTTAGTTCTTTTAGAATTCTGGGATGAATCCCATCAGGCCCCATTGCTTTGTCCACCTTCAGTTTTAAGAGTTCTTTCAGAACCCTTTCTTCTGTAAATGGGCTGGTATCAACTTCTGAATCCAGAGTGTTTCTACTGTTTGTTTTAGGTACCTCCCCCTCTTCCTTTGTAAATACTGAGCAAAAATATTTGTTTAGTATCTCTGCCTTTTCACAGTCACCCTCTGCCCACCACATTCTCTTATGCACACTATCTGCAGGGTTATGAAATACACAGCAGTACTGCACATACATTCTCCTGTGCACACTGTATCTGCAGTGTTATGAATAGCAATACTGTATAAACGTTCTTTTTTATACTCTGTATTTACAGTTATGAAATAAATGACAATAATACCCGACAGGGTGGGCATTATTGGAAATACCCGGGATGGCCAGGCGTAATGAGGCCCGGCTGCCGCAGGCGGAGGGCTTTATAGCCCTGGAAGGTCCGTATTTCCCAATAATGCCCACCCTGGAGGGTATTATTGTGCTTAGAAAATGGCCATGTTAGTAATTTCAATAAAATCATAAAGGAAATAAGTTTAAAGATGAACAGAAGCAGTAGAATTGTTTTTTCTTGGAAAAATAGTCCATTTCTTTAAAGGCTGTTCCAGCTCCTGTTGGTTCTCCTCACAGAACTATTCTAATATACTGACACCCCCCCGTACACTCATATACCCATACATACACACATACACACACACAGACACACACAGACCTGAACAAGAAGTGTGCAGAAAATGTTCAGTCCAGCAGTGTCTGGATATCGTGCGTCTCCTTTTGTGCAAGACTTTTGTTTTTTTACCCCGTAGCCGTTGGAGGATGCCTGTCTTAAGCACACGACTGACCTTGCCTGAAAATGATGGATAGCTGCAGCTGCGATAGCGAGGGAGAGCCCGAATGCAAATTATTAATTTCTTACTTAAATTTGAGGCAGCAAGTTGACTAACTGTGGGGAGTGTGTGGTATTTGAGGTGTTTAATTGTACGTGCTTGCTAACACGAAGCAAATGGAGTAACAGCTTGCTTCTCATTGAGCGCGGTACTGGAAGAGCGCGTTCGGGAGACTGGTGCTGTTGTACAAGACGACGGCTGTGTGAAATTTATGGTTTATCACTCTTTCCGAGCGGAAAGTATCCTGGGTGTGAGCTATCTTTTTTTGGTTGCACTGAAGTGAGGAGTGTGTGTGTGTGTGTGTTTGGGGGAGGGCAGTAGCTCATCGCTCAGAGAGAAAAAAGATGTGAGGATTTGAAAATGTCGCTGGGTGCTTTCAGACAATGAGAAAGCAGGCTGGGCACCACTACACAAGGGTACCTGGTGAAGTGGCACTCGGACTGGCTCTTATTTTAAGCTGGGCATCTATTGAAAAATAAATGCCCAGCTTGGAGCCAGTCTCAGCCAATCAGGTTTCAGAATTAATTCTGGCCATTTTCTAAGCAGCATTACTGAACATGCATTCTCTTTTACAATGCATTTGTGGGGTTTTGAAATATACAGCAGTACTGAGCATACATTATCTTGTGCACATCATATTTGTAGGGTTATGAAATGCACATCAGCACTGTAAATACATTTTTCTGTTCATATTGTAGTTGCAGGGTAATAAAATGCACAGCAGTACTGTACATACATTCTCTTGTGCACACTGCATTTGCAGGGTTTTGAAATGCACAGCAGTACCGTACATTTTAAGTTTACCCTGACCTGTCCTCAGCCTGCCCATTAACTGCAATGGGAACCACCTGCTCCACACTCCACTTCAGTCATTACTCCACCACATAACACATTGCAGACTGATCATACTGCAGTCATCCCAAAGCACATGGGTAGGAGGGTCTCAGTTCAGAATGTGCCAGGTTGATCTGGACTTGGGGAGTCACGCTGACACTGACTGGGGGGTCTCATCTCTTATTATGCCAGGCTGCCCTGGAATCAGACAGACTCAGACAGGGTGTTTTGGCTCAGGCTGTGCCAGGCTGCCTTGGGATCAGACTGCCACATAGAAACATAGACTTTGACGGCAGATAAGGACCGCTAGGCCCATCTAGTCTGCCCATTTCCCTACCTACAGGATAGGCCGCAGATCCTATTTAACCAACAGCCTATATCTTCCTGCCCCCCCACAAGAATTGCCTTATGTCTGTCCCATGCATTCTTGAATTCTCCCACAGTTTTAGACTCCACAACTTCCTCAGGAAGGCTGTTCCATGCATCCACTACCCTCTCTGTGAAATAATACTTCCTCACATTGCCCCTGAACCGCCCTCCTTTTATCTTTAAATTGTGTCCCCTTGTTCTTGCAAGTCTCTTTTTCTGAAAGATGCTACCCTCTTGGACTTTGTTGATTCCCTTGAGGTACTTGAAAGTTTCTATCATGTCCCCCCTCTCCCTTCTTTCCTCAAGGGTATACATATTAAGCTCCTTTAGTCTCTCCTCATACGGCTTCTCTTGCAGATCCTGCACCATTTTAGTTGCCCTCCTCTGGACTGCCTCTATCCTGTCTATGTCCTTGCGGGGATGGGGTCTCCAGAACTGGACACAGTATTCCAGATGGGGTCTCACCAACTGTCTGTACAGAGGGATAACAACTTCCTGTTTTCTGCTGATGATGCCTCTCCTATACATCCCAGTATACCCCGGCCCTCCCTACTGCCTTCTCACATTGCTTGCTAACCTTAAGGTCATCTGATATGATTACCCCAAGGTCCCTTTCCTGTTTTGTTGTTGTTACTACCTCCCACCCATTGTGTATTCTTCCCCTGGGTTCTTGTTTCCCAGGTGCATTATTTTGCACTTTTTGCATTGAACCTAGCTGCCATACGTCAGACCATTCCTCCAACCTGCAAGTCCCTTTTCATCCTTTCCACGCCTCCTAGTGTATCAACCCTGTTGCAGATCTTTGTGTCATCTGCAAAAGGCATACCTTTCCTTCCAGTCCCTCTGGAATGCCACTGATGAAGACATTGAAAAGGACTGGACCCAATACTGAACCTCTAAGTGTACCCCACTAGTAACCGCCTCTTTCTTCAGAGCGGACTCATTTACAATTACCTTCTGTGTCCTGTTGTCCAGCCAATGTTTTACCCAGGCTACCACCCTGGGACCCACTCCCAGGCTGGTTAATTTGACTAATAATCTTTTGTGTGGGACTGTGTCAAATGCCTTGCTAAAGTTTAGGTAGGCCATGTCCACAGCCCTTCTCTGGTCTACTACTTTGGTCACCCAGTCAAAGAAATCTATTAGATTTTCTGACATGACCTTCCCGCTGTGAACCCATGCTGCCTTGGATCCTGTGCTCCACTGACCTCTAGGTACTCAACTATTCTTTCCTTCAGAAGTGACTCCATCACTTTCCCTACCACAGAGGTCAGACTGACAGGTCTGTAGTTTCCTGCCTCTGTCTTGGTCCCACTTTTGTGAAGGGGAATCACATCCGCCTTCCTCCAGTCCTCGGTACCACACCATCCTCCCATGATTTATTAAAAAGAATAGCCAGTGGTTTCACTAGTTCCTTCCTTAATTCTTTTAGAATTCTGGGGTGAATTCCATCAGGACCCATTGCTTTGTCCACCTTCAGTTTTAGGAGTTCTTGCAGAACCCTTTCTTCTGTGAAAGGACTGGGATCGACCCCCCTACCAAGAGTGCTTCTGTTAATTGGATTAGGCACTTCCCCCTCCTCTTTTGTGAATACTGAGCAGAAATATTCGTTCAGTATTCCTGCTTTTTCACTGTCCCCCTCTGCCCACCCACCGTTTATTCTATTCAGCCTCACTATCCCTCCCTTTGTCTTTCTACGCTCGCTGATGTACCTATAAAAGGTTTTATCCCCCTTCTTAACTGAGTTGGCTATCTTTTCCTCAGTTTGGGCCTTTGCTATTCTGACTTCCCTCCTGCTTCTTTCTGCCTTAACTGGTACAGCTCTCTGTCCTGCTCCTTCTGTGTTTCCTTATCTTCTGGAATGCTATCTTTTCTTCCTGACTTTCACAGCCACCTCTTGAGAACCATAGTGGCTTTTTCTTTTGTTTTGATTTGTTTATTTGCTTCACACAAAGGCTTGTTGCCTCTGTGATGGCAGTTTGATAATTCCCATTGTTGCTCACACCTCCTTCTAGCCTGTTGCTAGTGCTTTTCTGAGGCACTCTCCCATCTTGCCAAGTCAGCCCTCCTAAAGTCCAGTACCCTCACTTTGTATGGCTTGACTCTGTAGCTGAGTTTAACGTGAACCACACTGTTTGATGGTCACTTGTCCCCAGATGGCAACCCACTTCTAGATCTGAGATCCTCTCACTGCCCCGTTTGAAGTCACGAGGGTCTAAGATTGCTCCCTCACGAGTGGATTCCAGAACTAGCTGTCTAATGCCTGCCACCTGTAGGCGTCAAGAATGGCCCTGCTCTTGGATGTCGCTGCAGCAAATGTGCTCCAGTTAACATCTGGCATATTCAGGTCTCCCATCAACAGTATCTCCCTTTCTCTGCCATTAAGAATGCCTTCCATCATATCCTTGTCCATTCCTTCCCCTGACATGGGGGTCTGTACCTAACCTATTGCAGATTGTGGTGCCCTTTCCAGTCTCCAAGGTGACCCACAGTGCCTCCTCTCCTCCCTGTTTACTCTTTTGTTCAGTTGCTTTTATCCCTTCCTTTACATGAGAGCTACTCCTCCCCTCTTCTCCTGCCTGTCTCTCCTGTAGGTTATGTACCCTGGTATGTTAACATCCCAGTCATGGTTCTCTGTGTACCATGTTTCTGTGACTGCTACGATATCCAGGCATCCCTCTTCCATTAAGGCCACCAGCTCAGGGCTTGTTGCCCAGACTATGGGCATTGGTACTCATTACCCTCCATTTCCTGATGGCCTTACCCCCTTTTGCCCCATCCCTGTCCTTCTTGCCTTTGTCACTTTCTCCATTTACCCCTGCCCTTCTCCCTATCGACACCTCCATGCTGGTGTTTGCCACACTTACTACCGTGATTGTTTGGGGGGGCTAGGATTTTCCTGCTCCTTTCCAGACCAGGTTCTCACCCCAGAACATACCAGGTTGTCTGGGATTCCGACTGAAACATATCAGGTGTCTTAACTCATCAAGTGCCAGGCTGTCCTGGGATCAGACTTAAAAACTGAAACAGGCTAGGGATCTCAGTTTTAACTATACCATGTTATTCTTTGATCACCCTGTCGCAGACTGCCAGGTTTTCAGTGATCAGACTAACACAGACCAGGGGTCTCAGCTCAGACTGACATAGATTGGGGAGGTCTCAGATCAGACTGACAAGGATTGGGGGGATCTCAGCTCAGACTGTGCCAAGCTGTCTTTGAATCAATGATACACACTAGGGTCTCAGCTCAAAGTGTGCAACGTTGTCTTGTGGTCAGGTTGACAGCCACTAGGATGGCTCAGACAATGCCAGGTTGTCCTGGGATGAAACTGACACACACCAGGGTTTCAGCTCAAACTGTGACAGGTTGTTCTGTTATCAGACTAACACAAACCAGGGCTCACAGCTCAGATTGTTACAAACTGGGGGTTCAGCTGTGCTCCTATTAAACCAGAGTCCACATCACAAAACCACTACAGAAGATTTTGACGGTTTGTTGCAGCTGGCAGATGCTACTCAGAAGTGGTCTCAGAGCTAAGGTACATTGGCAGAAAAGAATGATTTGTAGTACAATGATTGTAAAAGCAGAAATCCAGTGTAACTCCCCCCCCACATTGCTTTCGTCTTTTGGAATATGCCCAGGGCTCCCCAAGGTACGAAAAAGGTGAAAACTGAGTGGTTTGCTCGATGTCAGATCATATACAGAGTGCATTGCAGGCCAGGGATTAGTTTTGAGTTTGAGAGTGTCAGGCAATCCAGGTGCCCGATGGCTGCAGCTAAGTGTTGTAGGGGCTCAGGAGTGGCATCTTTGCCATATGTCAGTCTCTTAGTGGGTCCAGACCAGGCCCAGCACAAGTGGCTCCTGGGGGCCCCAGCATTTCTCTGGTCCCTTGAAACCAAGAGGTATCAGGTCTTATAAGGTCACCAATGGCTCTGATACTGATTGCTGATCTCTCTTAAGGAACAGACTGGAACTGCAGCTGGGTACAGCTGCCAGTGAACCAAAAAGTGTGAACTGAGACACCTGGCAGTACCTTAGGTAGAAGTTAGAATGAGTTGAGTAATAAATCAACATCTGAAAATAGTGCTGTCAGGGACCTCCTAGTACAGCTGTTATCCCATGGCAGTGAAAAGGGTGTTCCCTGGGATCACTACCACTCAGGACTGCATGATCTTTGCCAGCTAGAGTGATTGCTGTAATGGACATGTTCTTGCTAACTGGCATCACAGATGCTAAAGCTGGGTCTTAACCTGGGTGGGATGAACTCTTGAGCTTGTGAAGTGAGTCACAACCACCCATTCATAAACTGCTTCTTTTAGTGATTGTTGCTGTTACTTATGTGACTTCACTGTTGCTGTATGTTCTCCTCCAAGACACTACCAGAGTTAAAAATTGAGTGCCTCCCAGTCCAGGTCTGACATGAAGGTACCATTATTGCAGAGGTTAGATATGCAGTACTGCTGTTTCTGCATCTTATGCTGTGTGGCAGTTTTCTACCTGCATGCAGTGTTGGCCCACACCGTGGAGCAGAGGTGAATGACAACTTTTATGCATCTCATCCAAGGTTCTTTACCCACTTATCCAAGATTATGCAGGTTTGGAAGTATGGAATATGTTGTATGTTGCAGGTGCCAGCTGCCAGATGTTTCCTTTCCTGGTCATGGCCATAAAGAATTCATCTGTGACATTTGAATGCTGGTTGCCACACTTGGGGATAAAGTGTTGGTACATATAGAGGAACAGTCAGCACCAAATGGCCACCACACGCAAGTGTGGGGCTGGTCCCAATATGTACTTTGTGTGCAAAAGCATTTTAGTTTACTTACTGTTTACTGTAGCATAGTAGGTTGTAGCAGTCTAATTTGTCTTAA
This sequence comes from Neoceratodus forsteri, assembly GCA_016271365.2. Lineage (NCBI taxonomy): Eukaryota > Metazoa > Chordata > Ceratodontiformes > Ceratodontidae > Neoceratodus > Neoceratodus forsteri. The sequence continues at coordinate 1,453,586,698 of CM028129.1, read as the reverse complement.
TTCTAGGCTGACATTACTACAACTCCCAGAATCCCCTACAGCTGACATCAGAGCAGTAGGCTTTATCCTTTTGATCCTCTGATCATCTGTATGCTAGGGAGAAGAGAGGCAGATGCAACTAGTGCAAGCAGCTCATTCAGTTAGTGGAGCAGGGAATGAACCTGTAGCAGTGTTATTTAAACAAATAAATAAAATGTATCTATAAGAAAAAGCAACACTCTAAGAAACCTGGCAAGTAAATCTAACACTCAAAGCTGAGTGCAGACAGAAAAGGGAAAGACTTGCCTCTGGCACTGGAATTGTTGGGGAAAAGGAGACCTGGATGTCCAGAGGGCTTGGTGGGCAGTGCTGCCTAGTACTGTCATTGTGTAGACTGTGAAACATAATAAGGGCATACAGACAGTAGGGGGGATGGGGTGGGGATGGTGACAACAGTCTCCAGTATACAGAGGGTAACATTTTTGTGTTGCTTGCACGCATGTGCAAGAAACACATTGCATCAGTCAGCAGTTAGGGAGCAGGCTACAATGCGTCAAGAAATTCGGCCACATCACCATGCAATCAGCTGTTTTCATGCATTACAATCTACCAAAACAGCTGACTGCGTGGAGTCCCCATGGCAACGGCTTCTCCATCGGCCTCTCACAGTCCCCAGGAAGCCGATGGAAAGCCGCCAGCTGCCGTTCAGTGTGCCATCCTGATGAAACATTTCAATAAATAAATAAATTAAAAAAAGCTGACAGGGTGCCCAATCCCCCTGTCAGCATGACACCCTCCCCAGTTCATTTGCCGATGGGGTAGCCCAATCCTCGTCAGCATAATACAACCACCCATGGCTCATGTGTCTCCCCCCAGCACACTGTATGGCCAATGGGAGTGCCCAATCCCCCGTCGGCTCCACTGCCCCCTCCAAACAAACTTCCATCTGCCACGCTGGGAGCCCACCCCGGCATGGCAGAAGTCTCCTTGGCCAACAGGGATGCCCAATCCCCCATTGGCTCCACTGCCTCACCAAACAAACTGCCTGGTGCCACACTGGGAGCCCACCCCAGCGCGGCAAAAGTCCCCCGTCCATACAAAAAAAAAAAAAGACCTAGAAGAAAAAAACCTTCCCTTGTTGATTCTCTTGCCCCTTCCCCTAATCCACGCCCAGCCTCTGTGTACCCCACCTCCCCACACCCCCACCTCACCCCATACTTACCTCCAGAGCCCAGCGTGATGATCATTGGTGGACCAGAAATACATCTGCACTCTTCAAAGCCAACAGCGAACTAAAGAAATGCCGGTAAGCTGTATAATTGCATGAATTTTTTTTTTCAACTTTGGTGCATATCTTGGCCATTTTGGGGAATGTTTTCACCAAATTTTCAACATGGGGTTCTTGGGACCCCACTTCATGAACTCAGTCACTGTCATTTTGTTATTCGGTCCAGAAAGGTGATTTTGCTGTCACTGCGTGGAACCACCTTTTGGGACTGATTAATGAAACAACAGTGTCACAGTTCATGTGGTAGACCCCAAAAACCTTATGTTGAAAATTTGGTGAAAAAATTCCAAAAAATGACTGCTTTTTCGAGCATGCGTTGCGCAGTTCCTACGCATGGATTTTTTACATCTCACCTGAAATGTGTTTTCGTACATGTAGCGCACAATGGCGCAGTCGGCGTGCAAAATCAATGTTCAGGACAGATTAAGAATATCAAAGTAACACTGTTCATGAGGTAGGCCACCAAAAACCCTATGTTGAAAACTGGATGAAAAAATTCCCCAAAATGACTGTTTTATGAGCATGCATTGAGCAGTTCTTAGGCACGCTCGTAACTACGAGCATTTTTAATATTTTCACTCCAGATTTTCAGCATTTCCATTTTACCACACCTCCTTATGAACAGTACAACTATCATTTTTCACATCTCACCCAAAATGTGTTTTCACACATGTAGCACACAGTGGCGTGGTCGATGCGTGAAATCAATGTTTGGGACACATTAAGAAATCACAATGACACTGTTCAAGAGCAGAGGTCTTAAACTGGCTATGTTGAAAATTTGGTGACAAAAAGTCCATAAAATGACTGTGTTACGAGTATGCATTGTGCAATTTTCACGCACCCTCGTAAGTTCATGAATTGTAATCTTTTCACTACAGATTTTCAGCATTGGCATTTTCTACACCTCCTTATGAAAAGTACAGCTGTCATTTTTCACACCCTGGCCGAAATGTGTTTTCGCGCTTCTGGCACAGAATAGCACGGTCGCTGTCGGAAATCAGTGTTCGGGACAGATTAAGAAAATCGCAGTGACACTGTTCATGAGTGGAGGTCCCAAAATGCCTATTTTGAAAATCTGCTGTAAAAAATCCCAAAACAAATTACATTATGGGTGTGCGTTGCACAGTTTCTACGCATACTTGTGACTTCACCAGTGTTTTTATATTTTCACTTCAGATTTTCAACATTGCTATTTTTTACACCTCCCCATGAGCAGTACAGCTGTCATTTTTCACATTCTGTTCAAAATGTGTTTTCGCACCTGTGGCACCAAATGCTGCAGTCACTGTGCAAAATCACCTTTCGGCTAACAAACTGATAATGTCACTGTTCATGCGGTGGGATCACAAAAAGCCCATGTTGAAAACTTGGAGTAAAAATACCAAGAAACACCCAGGGTTTTAGGATTTTTGACCATAACGCCCTGCCCTGTAGGGACTGACAGGCGTCAGGGGTGTGACTTGGGATTGTCGACAGTAATGCTCATGCCATTCCACCCCCACTCTGCAGCCAGTGGCAGGCATCGAGGTGTGCCTTGGACCCTTTGGCCCGAGAGTTCACCCCATTCTCCTATACTGCACCCATTTCAGTGTATTTCCTTATGGAATGAGGTGAGTGTAAAGCCCGAACACTTCAAAGCACACCTCGATACTAGTAAGTGTCTACAGGGTAGGGTGAGGTGAAATGTCATGACCATTATGAGCGATGACCCAAAGGCACACCCCAATGCCTGTCCATCTCTGCAGGGTGGGGGTGGAGTTGGCATCAGTTCAGTACTTCACTGCCATTCCTATGCTGCATCTGTCTAACTCCTACACTTCCATTGCTAATGACAGCAAGCAACACTTGGCATTGACAAATGCTTGTTATCATACTGTAGCTCTGCTATCTGCAGCTATGGGAGTATTAGCCCTTAGCCTTTTGGTAGCTCCGTCAGCAGATGTTTGCTGTATATGAATGAAATCAGTTAATCAAAAAAATGTCCTAGCAAAAAATCGTCTTATGGGCCACCAAATGGCTAAGGGCTATACCCCTCCTCTAAACAACCTGCTGGATACAAACAGCAATGAAAAGAACAAAACATTGCCACAGCAAACGTCTGCTGATTGAGCTACCAAAAGGCTAAGGGCTAATACTCCCATAGCTGCAGATAGCAGAGCTACAGCGTGATAAAAATGGTACCCTCTGTGGACTGGTCCTAACTATTGATGGGATTATGTATTGTGGAAGAACACCCTTCTGACCTCCACTGCGAAGTTCATTTTGTTCCCATACAAGAGCCCCGGTCACCTGGTGACAATTTATGCGAGGTTGTCATATGGTCAGCAATGGACTCGTACTGTCAAGCATCAAACTCAAATATTTAAACTTCAAAACCAAATCAATAACAGTAAATAATATTAAGGTGATGGTGCTAGGGAAAGTGGGAGCTGCACTTAATTTCTTGTGGCTACCAAAAACCATTGCCTTCAGCTTTTTTGATATTTAGCACTCATGCATTGTCCAGGAACCAGTTCTGTGAGTCACTAAAGTTCAACAGTAGGCACTCAGACACTGCCTGTAGCTATCTTCCTTGTGAACTAAACATTGCCATCAGCATAAAGGCATACCTCAGAGTTAGTGCATGCCTTAGGCAAATCATTTATATATAGACTGACTAGAAGAGGCCCCATGATCTATTGCAACACAGGTAAACCGCACTCCAGGGCACAATATTGAATAGTGTAAAACTAAGAATTGATGGAGACACATACAAATGATGATGTCTCAAGTGCTTTATTCTCAAAAATAACACAAGCCAAAACACTGACGTACAGAATGGGTCCAACCAGCTGGTTGACTGAGATACAGGCACTCTGGTGCTTTGCTCCATCATGCTTGCTCAGTGAGTGGCTACCTAAAATAAATGTTGGCCTTAAATACAGTTTAAATCACGTCACAACTTGACATCATCATCATGTCACTATTAGGTGGATTATGCAAATTACATGCATGACGAACTGAGTTATTTGTTACTAATAAATCAAATTTCTAACACCCCAAAGTGACGATACTTCTAAATTTAACAGTGAAACAAATATGCAGACAAAGAGTGTGTATACAAACAATGTATGTTCAAATATCTGAAGCGATAAAATTGCTGTTTACTGGTTCCCGTCCACCCCCCCCCATGGTATATATATCTATATCGCTAAATGATGATAGTGTCAGCGATGTAGTAATTTTATTAGTATCACTCTAATACTTTCTCACGTTATCTCTTTTCACAGTCGGGTTACCTAGGAGAGCGCAGGAATTTTCCTGTTCTAGCACAGATATCTGGATGGCCAGTAGAAATGTAGAGATGTATGCATTTGAGAATGTTCCTGACACTGGCTATCTTCCTGTTTTTCTTTTGATTAAACCTAAATAATTCAGTGGAAGCATACATTATATTTGTTTATTTAAATGGCCTGAAATTTTGCCTGCACTGCTATGAAGTTTTTTTGTTTCTAATATCTTATCTTATCTTAATTCATTTGCAAAAGGTTTTTCAGTAAAGGCTGGTGACCAACTAAGTCAAAGACTTTTGCTAGGTCAATATAAATGGCCCCTGCATAATCACCTTCGTCAGAAGGCCATTAGTCAGGCCATTAGTGCTTTGGTTTTGCTATGGCTGTGCCCCTCTTAGGATATTTTATTCTATCTGGTAGATATTGATTTAGTCTGACACTGTTGTCTCCAACATTTTGGATAGAGAAGGTAGGCTGGAATCGTGCCTGTAGTTATCAGTGGTTGGCAGACTTCCTTCTTTGTGAGCTGGAACAATGATGATAGCTGGTTGACACCATAAGAATGGTCTGAGTGGCTGGCCCGGTGGCACTGAGGGTTGAGGCGCTGGATGCCACACCTCATGCCATGCCAGCGAGCCAGGTTCAGGAACTGACTCGGATTGTTCGGGGGTCAGCCGGGGGAGGTAAGGATTGAGCATCCGGAGGACTGCTCTCCTTCCTTGGAGTGGGGTTTGTGCTGTGCACGTCGGCACAACAAGAGGGGCTCGGCCCACGCCCAGGGTGTTTGGCTGCTTCCGAGGAGGTGGAGACAGCTGCTGCACCCATTGCATGGGCACGGGTGCAGGGGAGAAAAAACAGAGAAAAATACCAGGACCCATGATGGCCCCGATGGGCTGAAGGACGTACCCCTCCGAGGGGGGGTGGTAGCCCCTGCCAGGTCCACGAAGGTGGTGACAAATAATGTCATGATAAAAAAAAATGGTCTGACTGCATATGTATAGATAAGGTTCTAATACGCTCCACTAAGGCAGTTTTTGCTGATTTGATTAGCCTAATATCAAGGCTGCTCACTCCTACTTAAGTCTCTGTAGACATTTCATCATTTCAGACCTCGTACAGCTTTTCAAATAAAACTGTGAGTGCTGTAGGCCACCAAAAGTGTAGTTACTTATCCATTCATCTATGGCTCTATCAGTTGTTGTGAGTTGTCGTAGATTGCTAAAGTAGCTATTTAAAACCTCAGCCAGTTCCTCACTGTCAGTTATTATGGAATTATTTACAGTATTTCAAGTATAGTTGAAGCTGTTTTATGAGACCTACCCAGTAGGGTATGATGTCAGATCAGATTCCTCTGTAGTCAGTTCCCAGTGCCTTTTGTTTTTCTTACTAGAAATGAGCTTTGGTTTGCCTAATTAAGTCTTTACATGCATTTCAATCGTCCCTGCATTTTTGGAGTACAGCCCTATCTCTTTATTTCATGTAGATGTTCCATCTCTTCTGTCTCTCTCATTATCCTTAATGGCACCTATGCATGAAGCTTCCTTGCCAAATATACCTGTTGTGTAGGCTTCGCTAAGACTAGCTGCTCTGCATTGGTGGTCCCAAGGACCCTTCTGGCATTTACTAAAGGGGCACGCCTCTTGCGCACTTGATCCTCTGTCCTTTCATGGCTCTGTGCATGCAGATGGACTGGGGGAGTAGCCATGAGGCAGCGCTACACTCTGCACCATGCAGTAAGACATGGAGTGCCCAAGGACGGGGAGTGCAGGCAATGCCATCATGTACTCTGCAGTAGCTGCTACACTGCTCAGTTCTATGGTGGGACAAGTGATTCCCCCTTGCCATCTTGTCCCAGCCCTTCGGACATGCAAGGAGGTCTGGGGGTAGAAGTTTGGGCACTTGCCCAGTATGGTATGGCCCTGGGACTTGCTGCATCCCACAGTCCCCTACTCCACGCAGAACAGGGGATCCATTCAGCCAGCAGGTCAGGCATCCAATTGAATGGCTGCCTGTGTCCACCACACCTTCCCCTGTGCACTAACATGTCTGTGGGGGCAAAGCCATAGCTTGGTGTCTGGTAATAGTGAATGGCATGATACATGTCTGTTCGGGGGGGTGCAAGTGTATGCAGGTCAAGTACATGCCTGTTGTGAATACCCAGCCTGCATTAGTGCATAGGCTCCATTATGTCCATATTCATGCATATGTGTGCATCAGCCATCATACAGACTTTTTTACTAGAGCATATTGATCACAAATCTTATTAAACCCATTGCTAAAGAAGCACATTGCAGCATCAATGTCTGTGATAGCATTCAGATATGAGCAATCATGCACAATAATTACAGTGATAAACCCTGGGTTATTTAGCTTTGAGATATTACGTGCATAAATAATCATGGGTTCCCACCATACTTTCCTGGCTCTCCATTTACAGAAGCTAAAACAGTGGATACTAAGTATGGATTCTGTCTGATCAGGAGATTAGTGTACAGTCAATAAGTTTGTGCTTATTTGTCTTGTAGTTAAGATGTGTAGGGCTATAAATAACATAGGTTCAGCCAAGGTCATTAATTATGTCACAGGACTTATGATTTCTCTAGTCACTCCAGTTTATATTCCCATTATTTTTTTCACGGTGTCCCCTCCATCAATTACAGCATATGCTAAGGTGTTAAAAGCCCTTATCCCTTTCCTGGTGGAATGCAGAGCAACTTCTTTATCCCACCTAACAAATGTTTATAGCTAGAATCTCACAGAAGTCATAGTGAGTAGAAGCAATAGTGGCCGCTGTTAGGTGATTTCTGACCTAGACAGTACAGCCCTCCCACTTTTTACCATCTATCCCTGTGGAATCATGCATGTCAGCCAAAGGCAACAGAATTGGCATTATGAGCATTTAGCCAGGTTTCCATAACTGCTATGATTTCAAGATTATGCTGTATAACCCAAACAATAAATTCAGTAACTTTAGAGAATAGACTTTTAGTGTTTATATGAACCATATCTACGCCCCTATAAAAGTAGGAGTTACTAGTGTTCCTTATTCCTGCCTAATCCTGCAAAGAGTTAATAGTTTCCAGTCAGAAAACTCAGAAAAATAAGTGCTGCAATATTTCTGTTTACAGTTTGCAGGAAGCTCAGTGTCCCAGAATTTGTAAGTTGCCAGGCTATCCTGTCTTTGTTTACTCTGCTAGGCTCCATATTGTCCGGAGTACCTTTCCTTAAAGAGAAACTATTTTGGTCCCTGCCCCAAGAAGCACAACTAAAGCTTACCTGGGCAGAAGTCCTAGGATGCCCATATTAAATATTTTAATAGCCCCTATTTTAGAAGGGCAGGGATCATATTTTGGCTCCATAGAGCTGAGCTGTGCTGATCCCTTCCACTTCCTGATAGCACTTCAGTCCACGATCTGCTCCCATTTCACCCCCATGATCACACGTTTTGTGATGGCATGATTTGTAGAGTATGGGGGCACACTTCCATAGGAATGAATGAGGCTGTTTTTAAAGTTAAATCTACATTGTTTAGATGGCCATGATGTGTTCCAAACGGCCATCTAAACAACGTAAATTGAACTTTACAAACAGCCCCCATTCATTCCTATGGAAGCGTGCCACCACACTCTACAAATCATGACATCACAAAACGTGTAAGCATGGGGCAGAACGGGGTGGATCGCAGACTGAAGTGCTATCAAGAAGTGAAAACGATCAGCGTGGCTTGGCTCTATGAAGCCAATATATGATCCCTTCCCTTCTAAAATAGAGGCTATTAAAATACTGAATATGGGCATCCTAGGACTTCTGCCCAGGTAAGCTTTAGTTGTGTTTCTAGGGGGAAGTGGTCAAAATGCCTAAGAAAGTTGCTCCTTAATAGGGTATAAATAGGACTCCCCAGGCAGAGCAGTTCGGTTCCTCCAGTGTGTGTTTTTCCAGTTCACAGGCAGAAGAACAGCAAGCAGTCATGACTCCACACTGGTTAGTGGCTGGAGGGGGCCTGCTAAGCCTAGGATGGTGTCAGGATCCTGGATCTCGGGTAGCACAAATACCATCCAGTCCCCAGCAGCCATGTACCACCAGAGAAAAAATGTTGGGTTCCTTACCTTGGGACTTCCCATAGGTTTTGGCTGAGTGGGGATTTGAAAGCCATCCTTAGTACTGGGATGGCTCCATTTGGAGACCTTTGGAGGAGGGTGACAAGCAATGGTTACATGGCACAGGTGCACCTTCACTCGCATCGGTGGACCATCCAGTGAATTCCCCACATGTCAAGGCTGCTGTCTTGGGTCAGTCTTCTGGATCTTTTGATAGCATGGATACTGACAGCCTGGATCTGCCATCAGCTAGGACTGGTGTAAGAGAACCAGGACGGTCTGAAGCTCTTCTGTGTTACAGGAGTTAGAGAGTGAAGAAGTACCTATGGGTGCACTTTCTCTGGCTAGTGACTTCTGAAAGGGGCTTATGGGCTTAGGAATAGTGGCAGGATCCTGGGTCCAAATGACACTGACTCCCTATGGTGCAGGTCTTTGGAGGCTCAGATCCTGACCGGTGTCCAAGACTGGGAACAGCAGGGTGCTGTTTATGGCTCACGCGCAAGGAAATCTGCCTGCTGGCTTCCACAGTACTGTTTTGTATTCCAGCGAAAAAACAAACTGGAGGGATGTTCTGGTGGAGGCCTGTGGCCCTAAAGAACTATGAAGGAAGCTGTGTGTCATGAAAAAGTCAATAAATGTGGCAGGTGTTGTGACCTGAACCTGAGGCCGAAGGGAAGGATGCCGTGAGCCGAGTGAGCCTCTGCAGGTATGATATCTGTGTACCACCTCGATTTGCTAATGTCTAGGTGACACTGTATTTAAGGTAGCAAGGAAAGTCATAACTGGGGACTGACCTGTGCAAATGATGAAATAGATACAGTTGTGCAAGTGTCACTGCATCCAGTCCATCAGTATCCTGCACATCTGCTACAAATTCACAGAGCAGAGGGAAGTTAAGGTGCTTTCTTCTTCATTAAAGTCCTTCATGTAGTCATGCAAACAGTACTCACTTCTTAAAAAAGCTGGTTAAATGGATGCTCTCAATGCACAAATCTTTCTATTCGGAAATCCTTTGTTAACCTCTGTCAAGGGAAGCCAGGAAAAGTTGGGTCTCACAGGGCTGGGTACAGCTTAGGTTCCCTTTTCCTGCTTGCAGCCCTAATGGGACTACCGAGTGGCTATACAAAATTATGTCATTAGTGCAAATTGTAAATGTGTTAGATAATGACACTATAAATGTGTAATGTGTACTCACGTCTAGTTTGTAACTTATACAGTACTTCCAAATGAGGATCCTGATTATAACTGGGGCCTTGCTGAGGTTTCAATTTGGGCCCCAAATGTCTAACACCCCCATCGCCAATCTGGTGTGCATATGCCCTGTAAATATTTTTTTTTGTTTGAAGCAACTTCAGTTTCAAGTACTGGGTCCTGAAGTTTCTAGTGAAAAAATGGGAGCAGAGACTGTTAAAAACAACCATTTGTCAATGACGGATGTTTGCCATTGTGTGTGTGTGTATGTGTGTTTGTGTGTGTGTGTGTGTGTGTGTACTGGGAGCGTGGTCCTGGCTGTCCATTCCTGTAATGTCAACTGTTTGACCACATGTGGATGTTCATGGACAGGGTCGGAAACTGGTACCAGTCCACTAGCCAAATGCTGTTAGATTTTCTTTTGGGATAGTCAAAAATATTTTTAAGTAGCCAGGAAGGCTTGTACTGGAAAAAGTAATATTTCAAAAAGAAGATAAGCTGGGCTGGTAGAAAAGTCTGTGGGGCTAGTGGATTTTGTAAGTCACTACCCTGCTGGCTAGTAGCTACAAAACCTAATCTGACCCCTGCATGGATCATTGCAGATGCAAGGCTGGCTGCTTGAAACTTAAACAACGTTTATACTGCAGCAACTATAAAATAAAAGGATACTGCATTCTACTAGCTACAACTTGGGAAGTGCATAAATGCTGTTACAGATATAAATATATAGCATGGATGTTACTGAGGCATGTCAAAACATAAAGGTTGCAAGGATAATCACATTTACCAGTGCGTAAATACCTTTTTCCAACACTGAGAGAGAAAGAGAAAGAAAGATAGACACATATACACACATTACTTTTAACAGCTGGTGTCTGGAACTGTGCTGTTGGATGCTTGGAATATCTAAGCCAGTGTGATAAGGAGAGGTCAATATGTTGGGCAGCTACATCAGAGGAAACCATAAACCCATGATTGGGTAGGCTTTTTGTTTTGAAGTAGACGCAGTTTCCACCCACCAAGCTAAAACTCTGTCATAATTAGACTGGCTGATAACTCATCTGCTACAGACTTGCCCATTAAACACTGCTCTGCATTGGAGGGACAGTGCCACGTCCCTCAAAAGCCACTATCATAAGAAGATGTTTGCTTGCTGCGCGCAAGTGTGCATGGCAAACATTAAATGTTGCCCCTGTGCCACTGCATGTTTTAGCTTGGGGATCCAGTTATGCCAGATCTGTATACCACCTCGAGTTACTGCTCCCTTGCTCAGTGGGTTCGGTGCTTAAGCATCCTGGGGTACTCTCCCTTAATAAACCCCAGGTGTAGGCACCATTCTATTTGTAAGTATGTTCACAAGGGGCATGGTGCAGAGCTTCAAAGACCCTAAACTCTTGAATCCTGCCTGGTCTCTGGTTGACCAGTCAGGGGGTTTCTTTGTCTGAGTGTCACCTCTTTGCATCCACATGGAGCTGCAATGCTCCTGACAGCAGCCCTCAGGTGTGCCGGTGGTGGTGGTGTGGGGGGGGGGGATTTGGATGGCTCACTAACCTTTTTGTGGCTGGTAAAATAATCCAATGCAATGACTGCAGGTGAGGCACAGATCCTTTCAAGGCCCTAACCATTGATGCCCATCCACTCTTCGGTTGACCAGTTATGTAACTCTTTTTTCTAACTGACACATCCTGGTATCTGCATGGAACTGGTGTGAACCTGGCTACATCCCAGCAATTTGCTGACATAGGTGGATGTTAGATAGCTGATACAACACTTTCTTGACTAGCAAGAGTTCTGGTGTGGTGACTTTGACCTGAAAAGGCCCTAAGCATTGAGTCCCACCCATTCTTTTGTCAAGGCTCCTTTGACTAAGTATCACCTCCTAAAATGCACATGGAACTGGCATAATCCCAACAGTGTCTCTGGTGTCTGCTGGCATGGGGTGGTGGAGTCTCAGATGGCTCAAGAATCCCTTTTATGGCTGGGGAGATTTAAGAATTGTTTTATCTTTTACTTAGTAGGCTTGTTCACTTGAGGAGAAGGTAAGAGAAAAGTTCTTAGGTAGGCCATCAGCTGATTTTTTTTTTGCTGGAGCAATTTAATAATTGTTATATTATAGCTTCTTGTAGAACAGTCTCATTTGGTGGGTAGAGGGCAATAGACTTTAGCCATTTGGCAGCCCATCTGTGGATTTTGCTTTGGTGGGACATGTAATTATAGCTCTTAATAGCCAACAGGCTCATTTAGGTTTAGTAGCCCTGAACCCCTTGGTAGCCTATTAGTTGCTATCTTGCCAGGACAATTTAAAAATTGTTTTATCCTTTCTCTTTGCAGCCAGTAGAGTCATTTGAGGTACTAGCCTTTAACCCTTTTGCAGTTAACAAATGTACTGTTGGGGCAATTTAAAAATTGTTTTAGCATAGCTTTTTGTAACCAGCTGGCTTTGTTTAGGGGGAGGGATAATAGCCATAATAGTAAATTATCCTTTTATAACCCATCAGTGAATGTTTTGCTGAGGCACACTATTTTACCACAGCTTTTTGTAGCCGGAAGACTTGAGCATTAGCCTGTCTCTTTGACAGTTCTTTGGGAGGCTGTTTGCTTGCTTGCCAGATGTTCTCTGAAGTATAATCATTAAAGTGATTGGCAAGTGCAACTGCACTGCATGTAAAATGACACAACACACACACACACTGATGAACAAAATAGCTACCAAAGTGTGTGACCATAATGGGCCAAAAATCCATTTCCTTCAGTATGTCTAAAACCTGGAACACCATGCTAATAGAAATAAAATGGCCCAGAACACTGTCACAGTTCAGGACGTGATAGGTGTACTGATGTATTTACAGACAGTCAATGCCATTAACAAGGTTTTATGTACTGCACAAAAATGTGTCTTGTCTTTGTCTTTCATGCCTGGGTCACGCCTGTAAAGGGGTCATGTGACCCAGTACACCTACACAGTTGACAAATGATTAATAAAATAAATAAAACTAATATATAGGAAACCGTCAGTAACAAGGCTGTAATGCTACTCCAGTGACATCATAAACCACATGAACAAATGTCACCCATAGTGTGGTTACAACTGGACCCCAGGCTGGAATGAGTGCTGGCAGGGATTCAACATTTTTTAGAAGTGAGAAAGAAATAAGTGCTCTAGCTGAGAGCTGAACCCAGTTCTGCCCTGAATACTGCTCCACTGCACTAACCTGCTGTGTGCCCAGGATAACTGGAACTTGACGATCCCGAAGGGCACTCAATGTTTTCTCAAAATGCACACCCTGTAGCTATACAAATTAGAGTTATATCTCTATTATAAAGGAATGTGGTGTGCAAATGTTTGAAACACAATATTTTAGAAGTGAGAAAGAAATAAGTGCCCCAGCTGAAATCTGAATGCTGGTTATTATCAAGGAGTGCAGTGTGCACACATGTTTGAAGCACAATTTTTATAGGTGAAAAACAAATAAGTGCCCCAGCAAGGATTTGAACCCAGGTAACACAATGTTTTTAGCAGTGAGAAAGAAATAAGTGCCCCAGCTGGGATCTGAATATTTTTGTTGTGACTGAGGTACCAAGTGGCAGAGTTATTCTACCCACTCAGGGTAAATTAAATTCTGACAGGAAAAAAAATCAATGTCCACACAGGTTGGCAGGGCAGTTTATGGAGTCTCAATTAAGCTGCCTTGGTGTAAATAGAGAGGCAATAAACTAGTTTCACCACACAAAATTAAGGGAGATATCCTCACAACTATTTACAGTGGAATGTGTTCCATAACCTCCTTCACCTCCCCTCACACTCCTCCTTTGCACAGCTCTAACTTTTAACACTTCAGACCTAGGTACCGGCCTCTGTCTAAATCGTCCCACCCCACAGAATGAGCTATATGAGAGGGAAGTGCACCTACTGACTCTAGGGATATCTATTCCTACAGCCAGATATATTCTCCCCCACCTGGTGGCTCAGAATAGCCCTAGGAGCAGATAGCTCCTGCTTGGGGATTCCCTCCACACTACATCCCTTTCACACCTCCAACACTAAGGCTGAGTAAGTAATAAGACATGATGGGGAGTGCATTAGACAGTTCTAGCACACGTCCAGGGGTGTAATGATGCATGAGGCCACAGGCAGAGTGCATTCATCCCCTGGCAGTGCATTAGACCTGTATAATGCACATCACTGGAGTGTCTTATCATGCTTTTAAAATAGGCTTTATATTCTATACAACTGGTAGAGTTAAAATCTAGAGGTTTAAATAGAAAAAAAATATTTTTTTCATGTGTTTTACATAAAATAGTTCCTCCGCCCGTAAATGAGTGATGCATTTTTTGTTGTTGAGGACTTTTGTCCTAGGTAGGCTACCATAGGTGTAGTTTTCAGGCTCCCCTGCCTGCATTTAAGTACGACACTCCCTTCCCCCAATGTAATATTTCCTCTTGCTGTCACCCAGCAATGTCAGGGTCAGTTGTGCTTATTAATGTTATAATCCTGAGATGCATGATAGAGACACTAGGAGCGCAGTGGAGGACTGAGTGAAAGGAGAGCTTTTAGTTGAAAATGGGAAAATCCAGTGCCCAGAAAGTAGTGAGCAGCAGGCAGGAGACACATAGTGTGTGGGGTTGGGACAAAGGACAAAAACGTTCTGAATGTACTGCCAGAGATATGGAAGACTGAAACAGTGAGTGTTTTAATTTGTGAACTGTGGGAAGGTTTGGCTGCTTCCGATTTTGCATTCTCACACTGATTTAATGTTCTTGCCTGTGTGTCCAGTGTTTTCCCAGTGTTTAAAACTGCTGTTCATGTAAGTGTGGAAGCAAGTGGCGTGTGCGTGGTGGTGGTTGTTGTGGTGGTGATGGTGTGGGGGGGGAGGGTTGGCTGAAAAGAGAAGACAGTGGAGTTGGGAAACAGTACTTTTGATATTAAAAAATAAATAAATAAAGGAAAGAAAAGCGACCAGTGGGTGACATGGAGTGATCAGCTCACTGATTGGGGATAGGTTCAGCACGAGTATAATGTAAGCAGCTGTGTTTTGTGGAGATTTTTAAAATGTTACATACTTGAAGCTAGGTATCTACTCTTTTATTATTTCTTGTGTAATACAATGTTTGAAAACAGAGCTCAGTTTTCGACTGGCAGCCTTAGAGCTAGTGAGTGTTTAAGCCTGTGATTGAGTGAGTGGACCTGTGGTTAGCACCCAGGATTAACGGCGAAAAGAAATGGTGGCGATTCAAAAACAAACATTCTATTTGGCTTATTAATACATTATTTTTCTTTCTATATTTTGTGCACCTGCTCTCCCCACAGTGGCCCCCATCCATTTTACCCCCCCCAGCCCCATCACCCGGTTCCTCCAGGGCATCCTACCTTAGCAGCTGTCCTGGCCACAGGAACAGTTACTTGGCCACTGGTGCTGAGGCAGTGGGGGGTCGATCAGCATCTACTACCGCAAGTTTTTTTCCTCCATTTTCTCCCAATTCCTCCCCATTACTGGGGTGCGACACTTCAGCATGCATATGTGAAGGCATATGCAAGCTGTGGAGTCCTGCAGCACCCACCCTTCCATTTGCACCCCAGTCCCATTCTATCCTCAGTCCTCCATTTGGGGACAGTCATTCGGCAGGGCAGCCAAGTCACCCTCCCCAAGAGAGGAGAGCTGTCCTTCAGACACTCAATCCTCTCCCTCCCTGGCGACCCCCAGCATCCCTCTCGCACCGTGAATACTGATCACCAGCACATATGCCTCAGCCCTCCATGTCAATGGGTCGGCTTAATACATAATTTTTCAAATGTGACTGCGATTACCTGAACTTGTTGCTAGCCATGCATTAGACACTTCTAATGCACGGCTAGCAACCAGTCAAAATGCAGGATTTTCACTACCGGTTTTATAATCTTCTCTTAGCACCAACAGACATCCTGTTATCCTTTCACCTTTCTTCTTGGGTCCCTTGTGCTTATTCTTCTTTTTAAGTCCCCACAGTGGGGAAAATGGACGCAGGGGTCACTACTCACTTTTACTCCTGGTTGAAGCCCAGGCCTCAAACAGTCATTAGGGCATGCCCCTTGATGAGGCATCTCCCTCAGTCATGCCTTCTCCTCCTCCTTCAGACTCCTAACTCCAGCTCCTAACTACCCCAGATGCATGTGGCTTATGCTGCTGCAGCAAGCCCTGACCCTTGACAGTGGCACCAACCCAGCTCTAGTGGTTAACCCTGCGGTTGCTAACTGGCAACCTTCCTGCACAGCAGTTCAGAAACCCCATGGGATGTGATGCCACATTTTCATTAACACCTCTCACAGGATAGGAGGCATTACATAAAAGCTTGAGTGGTTTATGATGTCACCAGAATCCCAGTATGGAATGACAACCTTGCTACTGCTAGTTTCCTAGCTATTTGCACATTTATTAATTATCTGAAGTTTCTCCAACTGGGATTGACGCAGCATCTTATTTTCTTTTTTTAAAATTTTATTTTTGGTCAAGTTTTACATTTATACATCAATAATTTAATTTGCAAAAGATTAAACGATCTTCTAATTATAATAGTCCCCATCTGTAAGAGGGGGGTATAATTCTACTAGATTTAAAATCACGCCACACCTAGTATCTGCTCAAAAACATATGTTGGAGATCTTTAGAGTAACCAAATAGATTCTGTTCACTCAGGTATATATTCTAAGATATTAATTACTAAATAATTAGTAAAAAATCAGGTTTAAAAAAAAAGTTCCATTCTCTATGCATTAAATATATATATTGTTTCCCCTTTTTTCTTTTCTTTTCCCATCTCTTTTCTTTCTTTCCTTTTACTTCACTGGTCCAGCATAATATTTTCAGCTGCAGCAGCTGCAGCAGCCAATTCCGAATCTGATTCCAGGTTTGAATGCAAATCCAATGCGGCATTATTTTCTAGAATTATGTGCTCTTAAGAAGTCCAAAACCTGATCTGGGTCAAAGAAAACATGAGTCTTGCCATGGTAAATAATTCTAACTTTTGCAGATGATTGGAGAGGAAAGATAGCTCCTATTTCCAAAACATCTGCCCTCAAATTGAGGAAACAATGTCTTCTTTCCTGGGTTTCATATGCAAAGTCTGGGAAACTAGAATATCTAAAACCTTTGTACGCAAGCGTTTTCCATACACGAGCTAATTTCAATATTGAATCCCGATCCATTTCAAATTCGAACTGTACCAAAATGGGAGACTTTACATTGTTTGGATTCCTTTTTGTTGCCACTCTATAAGCCTTTGTAATAGTAGAGGGGTTTGTCCTCAGGTAGCTGGAAAGTTTCAAGAAGCACATTTTTAATCAGCTCCCTTAGCTCATCATATTCAGTGTCCAAAGTGTTGGGGATAATGAGAAACCTGAGATTTTTGTACCTATTAACTTTCTCAAATGCTTCTATTTTTCGGCATATTGCCGTCTGTCCCACTATAACAGCTGTTGTTCTGGCTTCCATCATTTTGTCTTCACTTTCTTGCTTTTCCACTCGCTTTTTAATATCCCCCAGATATACTTTTATTTGGCCCATTTCACTTTCTAAACACGTAGTTTAAATGTTTAAAGACTGCAAATTTGACTCAATAGTAGCAAATCTGGAATCAATTTTGGCCATCCACAACCCGATATTCTCTAAAGCTCTCAACATCTGAAGTTAAAGGGCTTGCCCAGCTGTCTCCAGCCTATCTGACTTCTCAAGCTTCTCAGGGTTGGATTCAATACTCATGTTTAAGTTTTCAAATGACTTTCCAGCTGAATCAACATTAGAAATCTGTGACGATAGGTCAGTTCTATATTTCTCTGCATCTTGTCTCACATTAAATGGCACTGAAGTGTCTGGTAAATCCGATATAGAAATCATGAAATTTTCTACCTGAGGCCTGGGCTCTGGAGGTGTTGTGATTGCCGTCAGGGGTGGGTGCGCAGACTTGGCCACAGTGCCCATCTGCATCCCTTCCTTCCCCAGGCTTGGCGTTCCAACTTTGAAAAGCTTGTCCATCGGACCATATCTGATGAAAGACACTTCTATTGATAATGAAGACCCTCTCTCTTTACATTTTTTTATCCATTTGAACTGCAAGACTGCATTTCCAAGTGCAATACACTCTCTCTATAGATCAATGGTCAGGAGCAAAGTCAGAGGCAGTCTACTCAGTTGCTTTCATTTTTCCTCCCCGCAGCATCTTACTTTCATTGGGGTCCCAGGGAGACAAACAGCAGGCAGCATGACAGACAGTTACAAATCCCAAAGCCATGATATACAGCAGAATCTGAGTTATTACAAAACATGAGTGAGAACAG
Organism: Neoceratodus forsteri; assembly: GCA_016271365.2. Classification (NCBI taxonomy): domain Eukaryota; kingdom Metazoa; phylum Chordata; order Ceratodontiformes; family Ceratodontidae; genus Neoceratodus; species Neoceratodus forsteri. The sequence continues at coordinate 1,453,568,560 of CM028129.1, read as the reverse complement.
AGGGTCATAAGTTAAATAGCAACAATGAAATATAGTACAGTATAGATCATTTGTGGTGCCAAGGTGAGAGGGGAACAGGGCCAAAATAGGCACAAGGGGATATCAAGTGGCTAGCGAGACTGTAATTGAACACTTGAAAGCTAGAAGCATTTTTGAGCTGGTGAAAGAGCTTATTCCTGGAATACAGAGAATACAGAGGTATTTCTGCTATATTCACGTTTGACCTTTGGAATTGTTAGGTTGAGGGCAGCAGATGAGCACAGCGAGTAGGTATAACATAAGCTCATGAGGTGATTTAGGAGGTAAGAAGGGGCTTTACCTTGTGCACAGCTGCTTAGGAACAAAAACTAATGGCAGTTGCATATGCCTGAAGAACTAGTTAAGCTGCTCAGAGAGCAGGCAGTGGTTGGTGGAGAAGCCACATGAAAGTATACTGTAAGCCTGCATAATTTATTGCATTATCAGTCTATGGGTAGTAACGTGGATTTGCTTGCCGATTGGTAAATAATGTCTCCATAATCAATGGGCAGAAGCAGGAGGTGGGACACCACCTACATCTTTGCATGTGCACTAAGGCAGCATATGATCTTGAGGAGGACGTTGAGCTGAAGATAGCCGATTGCTGAGCACCCTGTGCATGAGTCCCCTAAGCTGCACTTTACCACAACAACATTGGGTTCCCTTCATTTGCTCCCTATTTTGACTCTCTCTCTCTCTCTCAGTGCAGAAAGGTAAATTCGATGTGCATTTCTGCGAATAGAAGCATTGCTGGATGCCGACATGGGATGTCTAAATGCTACCAGCTTGTCCAAGAGATCACTACATTTTACCGACAGAAGGGAGGATACTGGAGCAGCAAGCCAGGATTGAGAAGCATGTTTCGAGCACAAAGAAATGAGCTGCCCAGAACCTCCTCTATATCAGGGAAGTCTGCAGCATTGACCAGTACTGTCTTCTTTTTTAAAACATAAAGTAGTGATGATGAGAATGAAGCAGAGGGCGGCGAGGCCACATAGATTATGAATTTACTGATGCTCCTACTCATGAATCTTGTGACTCTACTGGCCCCTTAATGATGGGGGATGGGGGAGCTAAATCTAGCGGCACAAGACACAATACATTAGAGGGGGTGAGAATAAAAGGCTAACAAGTGTGATAAAACAGCAGACATAACACATAAAATCTAAAGGGTGGATAAGTTAAACAAAGGTAAAACAGATGGTGCAGACACATCAGATAGCCCAAACAAAATGAAGGACACTCAGCAGATTATGTTTGCTGAAATAAGACAAGGCTTTGGTAAGATAAATTACCATACATGCTCCTTTAAACAAGTGCTGTCTCAGATAATGGAAAAAATGAACACTTACTTGCCACACCATGAAGCTTGAGTCTTGACTGAGTGCACCCCCCCCATCCCCATGTCTAGGGGTATGCCTGATGGTAACAACAGGGAGGGGGGCCCACAACAGCAGAAACATGTACAGGCCATTTGCACAGTTCTTACCATGAGCTGGTTGCATTGGATTGGGTCCTTCAGTGCCAGGGGGTGCCATCCAGATGCTGGGCTGCAAGGGAGCTTTGGAGTTAACCAGCAACAACAGTTAAATAATGGAAGGTCCACACTGAGATCATGTTGGAACAGGGGGATCCCAGTTTAATTAATAACACTGGCTAGTTCACAAACTTATTTACCAAATGTATTCTTCTGGACCCAGGAGTCCACAACGGAGTTTAAGTGCCAACATTTTCTTGGTTCCCTGGGCTGGGTGGCCACAACTGGGATCTCAGGTAGCAGCAGCAGCACTTTCTGAGGGACCGGGTGACCCCTAAATGCTAGGCAGCAGTGTATCTCCCTTCACAGCCTCATATCAGCTCTAATCTATGGTGGAATGCAGGCTCCTTTCCCCCATGAACTTGTGAGAGTGCAGGTCAAAGAAACCCTCGCACATCAGGGCTCCATCCCTCCTCCTCGATTTTCTCTTCCGCTGATAGCGGGTGGGCAACTCTTCTCCTAATACACTGGGGCTGATGTTCCCAAAAGTTAACCCATCCCTGCTGGCCATCTCACCAGTCTTGACAGCTCTTCTACCGCCTGCATCCAACCAGTTCCAAACACATTTCAAGATGTACAGTCCGGGTGGGGGTGGGGGGGTCGTGATTCACAGCAAGTACCCCCTGTGGCTCTCTGGAAGGCATGGCTGCTTCCAATCTCTCCCCACTCCATCTCTAACCTTAAAGGCTGCAGGTTTGAATCCCCCCAACCCACAGAGCCATCACATGTATCTACGGCCTCCACCACATCAAGACCACCACTGCAATTACCCTGACCATCCAGCTAGCCACAACAAATACACAGGAGCAGGCAATCACCCCTGCTCCCACAACCCTACTGCTGCAGACTTCACTGACACGGGAACTGATCAATGACCGGGCCAAAACCCCTTACTTATGGTCACATCCTCTGGGGCAGCCCCTGACCTGCAGAGACCCACCAGTGGGTGGATTCCATAAATTTTAATTAATTAATTAATTAGGCCAAAACCTGAGGAGAGGGAAATTAGTATACCAAACCCACAGGGCTGGATTACATCTTCTGCCTTCAAATGCTCACTACCCTGGTGAGCACAGCTACACATGGCACACTACCGGAATGGTGGATTCCAAACTTGTTACACTTTATGGGACCTAAAACTGGGCATCCCAACCCATGCACTATTCCTTTAGGGACCTATGTCCCCAACCCAACTACACTGGACCTATTACCGGGCATCCCAACCCCAATTGATGGCGACCTGCCAACTGCAGTGCACAGGGCATCTTGCCTGGCACACAGAAGCAGCATCCAGACCTCTACTCAAATTTACTGTTCAAAACCAGCTGCTGCATAAATTGTCTGCAACTTGTTGCACCCATTAAACAAATCACTACCCTAGTACACTTTAAATGTCAAACATTTCAAAACAGCATACAATACAAACAGTTAAACATGGCTGCAAAATTCACCATACTAGACTAAATGCAACAATTCAAAACTATTCAAACAGTAGCTGCAAAATTCAAATACAGAGCACTTATCATCATATACCCCACCACATTGGCAGCACAGCGGTGCACAGTCCCAGTCTGTTGCTTGTACTAGAAGCAGTGCTTTAAAATGAAAGTCTAACTGTTCACATAATGCACACGTGCCGTTTGTTCATCATAGCATAGTCTCTGCAACCACTTTTACATAAAAATGAGGAAGCTAGAAAAAAAATGGTTAACTTAACCCATGTAACGCAGAGTCCATTCATGGTCCATCTTGAAAGTGCATGCGTCTTCAGTGGGAAGATGGGAACACTGCAGGATAAACGTCTTTATATCCTGGAAAATAGCAACCATGCAGGGGTTTGGCGGTAGCCTGGCCAAAGGAGTCCACTCAGTTCACAAAGAACTTTATCCTCTTACTTAGCAGATCCTTTACCAGGGCATACATCTTGAATAAAGTGAGGCCTTCCCAGGCGTAGTTGGCACACTTGGATTTGGCGATGTTTTGAATCCTCTGGAGGGCATAATTTGTGTTGTCAGGGCTTAGACAGTGTTTCTTATATAACTTGTCCAGGGTACCCCAATATACCCAGTTTGCCTATTTTCTTCAATGATATCCCACAGTCTCTCAGGGAGGTAGGGTATACAAATTGTGGCTAGTTTTGGTGGATCTTTTTTTGGATCATACGTTCTCCTTGGCTCCATTCTGGCAGTTGTCTAACAATGAATCAAGGAGTCTGCCCATCCGGCAGCCACACTCCATCTCTATACCTTCTCTCATTGGGGTCTCTGTTTGTTATGCCTTCATACAGTTCTTTCTGTCGATGATACTTATCTGCAAGGCTAGGCTGATTCTTCCATGGGGTGAGGTATAGTGACTTGTGCTGAGTTGGAATGCCCCTGTCCAAGTTTTCATCGCTGACATGACTCGATCCCTCTAGGAGCACTAATCTAGTGAACATTGCACTGGGCTTCTCTGGTGTGGACAGTGGAGAAGTTGGCTCCTCTGACTCCTTGGCAGGCTGGTCTGGAACTGGAGGAGCTGCACCCAAGAGTTCTGACGGCACAGAGGGCGAACACTGGGCTGGATCAGAAAAGTCTTTGAGGGTCAGCTACCTCATGTGGGCACCGCGCCCTTGCCATGTCCACAGCTGGTGGGTGGAAGGTTTAGAACTGAAGGTTCTGCCTTCTCCAGAGCCACCCCACTAGGCCTCTCAGCTTTTTGTTTGGCAGTCGATGAAGGTCAAGCATCTGAGCTGGTTATTGTAGCAATCACAGTTCCAAGCTCAACCCAATTCACCAAGGCAGACTCTGTAGATGTCACAGATCCCCCTAGTCCACTCAGTCATGGGAAACACTTTAGGTCAGCAGCAGTTCTGGGGGTCCTCCTTTAGTAGCTTGTGCAGATTGGTAGTAGGGTCACCCCCGGACTCTCGAATTGGCAGATCACACATTTGGAGCCTGTTACTTTCTCCACAATGCTCCAAAGCCATTTGAACATTGCTGAAGGCACAATCACATCAGGGTATCAGAAGCAGTCACCATTGTCATCTTTCTACTAGAAAAGTGGAAAGCTTGAGTTCTAGATGAATATAGACTGCTCAGAACAAACAGCTCTAAACAGTCTCTCCAGCAAAATCTGCTAACAAACACCAGCGCAACCATACCCCAAATGTGCCAGTCAGCCAACTACTGTCCAATTAGCTTGCACCCCTAGAGCAATTAGCATATTTATCATATGTACTGCCCTGCAGCCAGCTCAGCTCAACAGGCTCCTTGGTACCAAAGTGTCCCAAAGGCACGGAATTTTTCCACACTGTGCCATAATGTCCCTTCTTTCCTCAAACCAAGGCAGAACTGTTAAAATCCCAGTCTTCACACCCAGCGCCCTTAGCAGGCAATTTCAGTCCACAGCACCCCAACAAATGAATCCTAGACGAGCCTGCACATTTATAAACCCCTGTCCCCATGTCTAGGGATATGCCTCATGGTAATAATGGGGAGGGGGTGCACAACAGCAAAAACACGTGCAGGCCATTTGCACAATTCTTACCATGTGCTGGCTGCATTGGACTAGGTCCTTCAGTGCCAGGGGGTGTCATCCAGATGCTAGGCTGCAAGGAAACTCTGGAGTTAACCAGCAACAACAGTTACTAATGGAAGATCCACACCAAGATCATGCTGGAACAAGGGTAATACCAGTTGAATTATTAACACTGTCCAGTTCACAAACTTATTTACAAAATGTATTCCTCTGGGCTCAGTAGCCCACAACAGAGTTTAAGTGCAGTGGTTCATCGTGGTCGTGCAGACCCTCCACCATTTTCTTGGTTCCCTGGGCTGAGTGGCCACAATTGGGATCTTGGGCAACAGCAGCACTTTCTGAGGGACCAGGTGACCCTTAAATATTAGGCAGCAGTGTATCTCCCTTCACTGCCTCATATCGGCTCTAATCTATGGTGGAAGTCAGGCTCCTTTCCCTCATGAACGTGCAAGATGGCAGGGCAAGAAACCTGCACATTGGGGCTCCATCTCTCCTCCTCGAGTCTCTCCTCTGCTGATAGCGGGCGGGTGACTCTTCCCCTGACACCCTGGCGCAGACTACCCAAAAATAAACCCATCCCAGCTGGCCCACCTCACGGTCTATTGTTTCCATATAGGTTTTTACAGCAGGTCAGCAGGCAGCTCGATTCCCTCCTAAGAGGGACTCAATCTCCAGCCACATTGTTCCCCAACCCAGCACCCCCTAATTCCCCCATAGGTCCATCTCACCCATGGTAGGGCCAGGGTGAAGGGGTGACAGCTTTATCCTCACTCCCAAACCGAAATCCAGACATCAGGGGGCCAGCCAGGGCCCTTGTGCAGTCATCATGGTGCCTTTCCGCTCCTTTTCCTTTTTCTCCCATCCCCCCTCCCAACCAATGTAAGGATGCTGGGGCATACCCTGCTGGCCCATACTGCCCTCTGGCCACTGCCAGAGGGCAGTAAGCGAATGGGATGACAAACCTCCCTCCCTCCCCTGAGAGAGGGGGGAGCAGTCCTCAGGATGCTCAATGCTCTCTCGCCCCTGCCGACCCCTGGTGGCCCTGGCTTATTCTCAAACCCGGGTCACTATTGTGGCACGATCTATAGTGACCAGCGCCTCAGCCTCCAGTGCCACTTGGCCTGCTCACCTAACCAGTCACTCTTCTACCACCTGTATCCAACCAGTTCCAAACACATTACAGGCTGTACAGTCTCGATTGTGAGAGGGGGGCGTACTCCACAGCAAGCACCCCCCTGTGGCTCTCTGGCAGGCATGGCTACTTCAGATCTCTCCCCGCTCCATCTCTAACCTCAAGGGCTGCAGGTTTGATCCCCCCCAACCTACGGAGCCATCACATTTATCTATAGCCACCACCATGTCAAGATTATTGCTGCAATTACCCTGACCACACAGCTAGCCGCAACAAAGATGCAGGAGCAGAAAGTTGCCCCTGCTCCCATAACCCCACCGCTGCACACTTCACCAGCATGGGAACAGGCCAATGACCACACCAAAACCCCTTATTTATGGACGCATCCCCAGGGATGGCCCCTGACCTGCAGAGACCCCACTAGTGGGTGGATTCCATAAATTTTAATTAATTAGGCCAAAACCTGACCAGAGTGAAATTAGTATACCCAACCTGCAGGGGTGGGTTACATTAGCAACAAGCATTTGTCAATGCCGAATGTTATCTTGCTGGCATTGGCATTGGTAGTGCAGGAGTTGGAGAGATGTATAATAGGAATGGCAGTGAAGTATTGAACTGATGCCAACCCACCCCACCCCACCCTGTAGAGACTGACAGGCATTAGGGTGTACCTTTGGGTCAACGGCCATAACGCTCACACCATTTCGCCTCACCCTACCCTGCAGATACCAAGTATTGCAGTGTGCCTTGGGGTCTTCGGGCCCTACGCTCACCCCATTCCATAAGGAAATACACTGAGATGGGTGCAGTATAGGAGAATGGGGTGAACTTTGGTGCTGAAGAGTCCAAACCTCGATGCCTGTCGCTGGCTGCAGGGTGGGGTTGGGGGTAGAATGGCGTGAGCATTACAGCTGACAATCCCAAGTCACACCCCTGACACCTGTCAGTCTCTAGAGTGTGGGGCGTTACAGTTGGAAACCCTAAAGCCACAGGCATTTCTTGGTATTTTCACTCCAAATTTTCAACATGGGCTTTTTGTGATCCCATCTCATGAACAGTGGTACTATCAGTTCATTAGCTGAAAGGTGATTTTGCACAGCAACTGCGCCATTTGGCACCAGAGGTGTGAAAACACATTTCGGGCAGGATCTGAAAAATGACAACTGTACTGTTCATGAGGAGGTGTAAAGAAATTGTAATGTTGAAAATCTGGAGTGAAAATATGAAAAATTGGTGAAGCCACAAACGTGCATAGAAACTGCACAACGCACTCTCGTAACACAATTATTTTGGGGATTTTTTTACACCAAATTTTCAACATAGGCATTTTGGGACCTCCACTCATGAACAGTGTCACTGTGATTTTGTTAATCTGTCCTGAACATTGATTTCCCACAGCAACTGCGTCATTGTGCACCAGATGTGCAAAAACACATTTTGAGCAGGATGTGAAAAATGACAGCTGTGCTGTTCATAAAGAGGTGTGAACAAATGGCAATGTTGAAAATCTGGAGTGAAAATATCAAACATTGTCGAAGTTACGAGTGTGTGTGGAAACTGTGCAATGCACACTTGTAACACAGTCATTTTTTTTTAATTTTTTTTGCCAAATTTGCAACATAGGCTTTTGGGGACCCCACTTCATGAACAGTGGCACTGACATTTCATTACTCAGTCCCAAAAGGTGATTCTACGCAGTGACTGTGAAATGTCCTTACGGGACCAAATAATGAAATGACAGTGACTGTGTTTATGAGGTGGGGTCCCAAGAACCCATGTTGAAAATTTGGGACTATAACCCCCAAAAATGGCTGTGATATTAATCAAAATTGAAATCCCCCCATTCAGTGCCATTATAGGACTTATCGTCATTTCTTCAGTTTGCGGTCGGCTTTTGAAGAGTGCAGATGTGCTCCCGGTCCATTGAAGATCACTGCTCCTGACCTTTGCAGGTAATTATGGGTGAGCGGGGGTGCAGGGAGGTGGGGTGTGCAGAGGGAAGGTGCGGGTTGGGGGGGGCTGGCGGCAATGACGAGGGACCATTTTCTTTTTTTTTTCAGGTTTAAAAAATATGTTTTGGGGCTGTTTTTCTTTACAGGTAAACTATGGATTTTGGCACACTGAGGTGGGCTGCCAGTGTGCCAATGTACTAGGGTGATCAAAGTCGACCCAGGGATTGGGCACCCCGAGGTCAGAGGATATGTGTGGGGGGGCATATCCAAAACTGATAGTGAGCATCCCAGTGTCGGAAAGAAAGACCACAGCATGTTTTGGCACACTGGGGTGGTCTCCCAGTGTGCCACATTAAAGGATGAGGAGGATACAGGCTGACATGAGGATTATTTTATTATTTATTTATTTAGTTTTTGTTGACCGGGTAAGTGCACTAGACAAATCCTGCCTATTTTCAGGCACGATCCGGGGGAGGGGGATACAGATTAATGCTTACTGACCTTGAACCAGATTAAGCTGTTGGTGGTATTTTTAGTGAATGAGGGAAATTTGGCCAGGAAACCGGGGAAATTCCCCTACTCTGCTTCCTGTGAGCGGGGGGACCCATTTTCCTGTGGGATCAAGATGGCGGCTCCCATGGATCCTGGTGTGGAAGTGTTGCAGACAGGAGAGCAGGCCAGGATGGCCATTTGAGTGCTAGCGACTTAGGAGGAGGATGTCTGTCTGGTGGGAGAGCTTGCCTCGGCTCCCATCCTTTGCAACGTGGAGGCTACTTGTTTACAGTTGGTAGATGTTGATTCTGACTTGGAATTCCACGATGCATCTGTCACTTTGGATATTTTGGGCTCTTCAAGTGAAAAATCAATAGTTTGCAATGTTATCAACAACCCGGTTATTGTGATGCATTTACCATCTGTAACAGTGGCAGGACGTAGCGCTATACATCCACTAACAACTTCAGTTACCCCTGTCAGCAGCATGGCAGCTGCTGTCATTTCTACAGAACTAACTACAGAGGTAGGAGGGCCTGCAGACAGCGGTGAGTGTATCCTTTCCTTTTCAAGCAATATGTGCTATGTTCATGGCTCCCCTATGACTTTGCAGGCTGGCAGTGTTACTGCGATTTCTTGCAGCTGCCTAAAGCCTTCAGGGGATTTATTACAAACTCCTAAACTGTCAGCGTTGCATGTTGCAACACTGGAGCTTGAGACTAGCCCTATTGCACTGCAAAAACAGCAGGAGAATGTTATCGCACCGGGAGGGGCAGCTCAGTGCACAGACAGCTGCAAACGCAGCGCGGTGTCCATTGCCATGGTTACTAAGGCCGCTGACAGTGTTACAGAAAGTGGAAAGGTGCAGCTTCAGAATCCCCCCAGTACTTCTGTACAGAATGAATTAACTACTTTATCTCAGGCTGGCAATCTTCATGCCAGTCATGGCGAGTGCCTACAGCCTGCAACAAAAATGACTTTGCCTCTGAAGCTTGTTTCCAGTTCAATTTGGTCACCGATTCATGGAGGGCCTTTTGGACAGCCTTTTGCTAATGAGTCACCACTGCTTAGTAAGGTGGCAGGTTTTGTGTTTAAACAGCCTGAGCCTCATACTCAGCTAAGCGTGGTTTATCAATCCACGGCAGTCTCCCAAACTGGGGTGACTGAATTCTTTTTTTCTGAATCTGTTGCTAAAACTCCGGTTATGACACCAGGAAACATTAAGGGGCCAGGGGTTTTGCTCCCTATTTCGGGGGACAGACCTGAAGATTGGTCACCAGGAGTAGCCCTTAAGGGGGCAGGATGGAAACAGGCCTCTACAGGTGTATGGACACCTGATCCAGACTGGGACACAGAATTTGCATTTTCACAACATTCCCCAATGTGGAAACCTGTTTTACCACCTGTAGTTTCGACTGAAGGTTCTACAGGGGACATGGATTTGCCTTCTGCAATTCCAACTTTACCTACTACTACGGTCTCTAAAGAACAGTCTCTCCCATCTGTTCCCCAAAAATCCATGTCTGATCCTCCACCAGTGGACACTTGTACATCTACTCAGAATCCTTCTTTGGAACCCCCCCCCCCCAGCAGAAGTCTTTAATGTCTGACTTATTTTCCTCAGCAAAAAGGGAAGCAGCTCCTCATAGAAATGCAGTCCGCATTCACTGCAAAGGGGGACTGGAGAACAGGCCGGACAGATATCATGTGGGGAAAACTTTATTAAAAGAGTCACTTCATTTTACCCCTAATGATGTTTTGCTTTTATTAACATTTCGGGGGAGGACAACTATGATGTTAGCTTTCGGACAGCTCATGCTTTGGATTTGTTTTGGGAGCGGTATGGTCAGGTGAAGTTTTCCCCTACATGGACCCCTTTTGGTAATACCTTTAACTAAACCATTAATTAAATTTGTAACAGTAATGTTTAGGAATGAGGGAGCCATGTGAGGATATTACCTTTGGTTATCCCAAAATGCAAGGTTTTGAGTGCTCCTGATCCCATCTTAGATTCAGAGCAATTTTAGACTGGGGGATGGAAGTATAAAGTGAAACTAAGGCAATCTGATTCAGGGGTGGATCATATCCCCAATTCCTTCTTGTTAGGTAGGGATGGGGGGTTTGTTTTTATGGAGGGCAACCAAGGGCCTGTTATAAATGTGGTTCTAGGACTCATCTTTCTAGTGTTTGTGATCAGCCATGTTGCGATAATTGCAGAGAGGTGGGGCACGTAACAATGCAATGTGCAAATCATTCTAGGTGTGATCTTTGTGAGGAGTATGGTCACGTGTTTCGAGAGTGTCCTTGGGCGGCCAAAAATAAAGCATCTTGCATAAGCCTGGATCTCTTGATACAGAAGGCCCAGAGTGCTGCTAAATCCCCACCTCCTCCTGCCCAACCTCCCCCCTCCCTCTTCCTCTTCACAGACTATTACCAAAAAACAGATAGAGATTAATCATCTGGATCCTGTTGTTAGGTGTTCTTCACCTGAGGCTGATAAGGTAGCACAAACTATTTGCTCAGGCCCGCCTAAAGGTAAGAAGCCTGGCAACAGCTCCCCGGGGCATATTGGATCTTCCTCCAGTGTGCTACACTGATGTGCCTCCTAGTGTTCCAGAGTCAAGCGTCAAAGTTTTGGCTCAGGGGTCACCACTACCACAACGTAGATCTACTAGGAATGTGCACCCTAAATCTCCACCTTCTGTCCCTGCTGTAAAGACTAGTAACTCTTATGCAGCACTGTTTACCCCATGGGGTGATGCAGAAATGGAGTTGGGAGATTCAGACTCCCAGAAATCTTCTTTGTCTACCATCTCACAATCAATTGATAATTATAAAGAGAAAAAAAAGAAAAAAAGAAAGAAATGATAGTTAAAGGTTATTCAGTATCTGATTTATTATGCAGTGGTGTTGGGGTTCATTAAATGTTCATAGCTTGCTGAACACAGTCAAGCAGCAAGCACTGTTCCATTATGTTCATGAGCAGAATATTTCAGTTTGTTATCTACAAGAAACCTGGTTGCACTCTGTAGAACAATTGACCTCTTTTAAAAGGGACTGGGTTTGGGGGCCATCTTATTGGTCCTTTGGAATGGATAAGGCAGATGGGATAGGCATTTTGTTTAATTCTTTTTCTTTACATAATTTAATTGATTTAATACCGGGTAGAGTTTTGATAATAGATGGGAAATGACATGACGTGTGTTATCGTTTCATTAATATATTTAATCCCCAGTCAAAGGCGGATAGAGTGGCCTGTTTGAAGGCAGTTCAACCTTTTTTAGTGACATCAGTCAAGGTGCTTTGGGGTGGAGATTTTAATTGTTCAGTTCTTGACTCACCTTCACAGAAAAATAAAAAAGTATATTGTGATTCCCATGCTCTGGCACATATTATTAAGGCTGCAGAACTGTATAATTGCATGGCTTATGCAGATCATGGAGCACATTTTTCTTACACAAGAGGGACATTTCATTCCTTAATAGACTATATGTTTGTTTCCTCTTCTGTACAAATAAGCACCTTTAGGGTGGTTCCTAGTGAATTTTCTGATCACTCCCTTTTATTATGTTATCTGCCTTTAAGTGTTCTCCCAGAATATCGGAAGGTACGATGGAAATTGAATGCTTCTAGTCTGGAGTTTCCATACATACAGTCAGGGGTTAAATTTATCTTACAGGCTAGACTATCAGTGGTTTTTCTTTATTCTGACATTGGGGATTGGCAGAGGCAGACTAAGTCGGACTTAAGTACCTGGTTCAAAAAACAAGGAAGTAAGACTAAAAATCATAAATTTCTGAAATATTTATCATTGAGGCAACAGCTTCAGAGACTCATGACTTTGGCGCATGACTCTCGGTATGATTATTCTGCACAAATAAATAATCTAAAAAATGATATGAAAGCTTTCCAGTATGACAGGGCTAAAACACTGCAAGCTATTCTCATTAATGGGACTAAGAAATCTCCTATCGGGGATCCTACTGAAGTTTGTAAAACTTTGAAAGATTCTTCTTCTATGGATTTATTACAACAAATGGATGGGACTATTATTACCTCAAGCAGGCAAATCAGGGAGTTAATTATAGATCATTACCATTCATTGGAACCCTCCCTCCCTCCCTATTACAGAGGAGTCTGCGCTCTCCTATTTAAATTTCATTAAGGTTCCTTTAAGGACAAATGAGACTGCAGCATTATTGGAGCCCATTTCTCAAACAGAAATTCAGGCTGTCATTCAGAAACTAAAAACAAATATTTACCCTGGAACAGACGGTCTTTCAAATAACTTATATAAAGCCTTCTCTGTGGAGTTGAGTCAATGTTTGTTTTTTTTGTTTCAGTATTTTAACAAAAGTTCCACCGTTTTCTTTTCTTTTTCAGAGGGTTTATTGATTCATTTATTTAAATCAGGGGATAAACGGAACATTAAGAATTGGCAGCCTATCACATTATTAAATTCAGATTATAACATTTTTACAAGTATTTTGAATACCCGTTTGAAAAATTATGCTAGACTGGTGATATCTCCTTATCAGTTCTGTGGGATTCCCGAGAGAAAAATTCAATCGGCTTTAATGATTATACGAGATGTCATTGAACATTTGTCTTTATCCAGAACTTCAGGTTGTATGGTAGTGGCTGATTTTGAGAAAGCTTTCAATAGGGTGCATTTACCCTTTTGGTTTTTTGTTTTAAAACGGTATGGAGTCCCTAGACAATTTGTTAATCTAATTAAGCTGATTTATGAATATAACATGGTCTTTCCCTTTTTAAAAGGGAATATGGCTCATAACTTTTGTTTAAGGACTGGAGTGCACCAAGGATGTCCATTGAGTCCTCTTCTTTACATTTTTTCCCTAAATCCCTTGTTGCAATATGTAATAGCCTCACAAAGTTGGGTTGGAATTCCAGATAGGGTTTCTAGAGATAAAGATTTGATGTTGCAGGCTTATGCAGATGACCTATTGCTTTATTTCTCTAGTCAGTTTGAGGTGTATAAATTTTTGGCGGCTTTCGACACTTATGCTAGGGTTTCCAATGCCAAGTTGAATATTCACAAAACTAAAGGGTTATTTCTTGGAGCAACTGGCCCAGTGGATATGATATAGGAAAGTATTTTTTTTCTCGATCCCCACTTAAGATTCTGGGTATTTTATTTGGGCCCCAGAATCTGCCAGTAGAAAATTGTGATTCAGTGCTTCAGGTGGTTGAGGCTAAGGTTAATCATTGGAAACATTGGAAATTTTCCAAATTGAAATGTGTTCATATTATTAAACAATTTTTGGTACCCAGTTTATAGTATATAGCCATGATTTTTCCCCTTCTGGTTCATTTGGAAACCAGAGTATATAGTGTGTTTTTTCAGATGTTATGGGGCAACTGACTAAACCCTGTGAAACGATGTTATACTTATTTAAGCACAAAATCAGGAGGACTAGGGATGGTAGATCCAGTGGTGTTTTTACATTCTGTGTTTATTATGTGTTCCATTAAGTGTGGGTTGACCCCATCTGAAGATATTGGGACAAGATGGATTATCCGGGTGTTGGGCAAATACCTTGCCACTTTGCATACCTTAGCGCCTAATTAAATCCTCGTGTGCATATTCCATTATACTTTCGTCCGGCTGTCCAAAAATTATATAAATGGAATATTACTAAAGAAGTTATCTTAAATGATAAAATAAATGGATTTTACTCACTGATAATGGGGCAGTTATATCCACAGGACCCTTGCTTTAAAAATTGCCCGTCCACCCGGAATCCTAAGATCTTGGCTCAATTAAATAATAACAGATTGCCTCAGTTTCAATGGGAAGTTCAATGGCTGATTTTTTATGGTAGATTGAATGTTCGGGGGAATGCCAAATATAAAGTAGTGGAAGAAAGGAATTGTCCTTACATAGAGTGTATTAATGTGGAGGAAACAATGGAGCATGTTTTTCTGCAATGCTCCTATTCGAAGGGGTTTTGGGACTTCTTAGCAAAACAATGGGGTTTTAAATGGCTTACCTTTATATCTTATGACATAATGATTCTGGGAATATATCTGGCAACATTCTCCCAGTTTCATGAAGAGACTTTATCTTTATTTTTTTGTTGTCTAAGATATTACTTGTGGCAAGCTAGATGTCAATGGGTTCTCTACCAAAGGAAAATGCCATATTATTGTTTTAGTAGTTTAGTTTCAAACAAGCTGTCTAGAATATATTTTCAGGATGCTCGAAAAGTTGCTCTTGTTGAATTGCAAAAGTGGTGGAAAGGGTTCCTCCACTTTATAAAGTTTAAGTAATATAGAAATGTGTTTTTTTTCTATTTCTTTTTCTTTTCTTTTCTTTTTTTCCCTTTTGTATCTTGGTTTTCTCTCCTTTTTTTTGATCACTATTGTTATTATTGGCACCTTGTGTTTTGCGGTTTCCTTGTATACTGATTGAATTTTTTGTGTTGTGTCTATGTTGTTATTTCAATAAAACTCCCCTACTCTTTTTGATAAGTACCATGGGATCTTTAACATCCGCCTGAACTACCACTAATCCAGGCATATGGGACCTTGGTTTAATGTCTCATCTGAAAGACGGCACCTCAGAAGTGTAGCACCCCTCTCATGCTGCACTACAGTGTCAGTACTGGGATATTAACCCAAGTGCCAGATGTGGGAACTGAACCCACAGCCCTCTGATCTCTGAGGGGACCCCGATGTCGGCAGGTGGGGAAGGGGGGTCTGCCAGTGCAATTGGATCATGCTTACAGTAAAAGTGCCTTCGGGCACAGACTACTCCCAGCCCGTATGGAGCTTAGGCTATGGCCTGCTCCACATGGCTGGGAGAAACTTTCATGCCGGAGACAGTGGGACGTGGAGGCGGTAGGCAAGGAAAGTGCACTCCCACCTTTCAGGCAGGGACCAGTGGAGTGACGAGGCGGAGACGTTAAAACTCAAACAGCTATTTGCTCTCCTGCTGCTGGCCTGCCGCCATGGTCATTGAAATGTTTCACCACAAAAGGCATGTACCGAAGGCATATCATCTGTGCCACTGCATGATGAGCTTCTCTCTGATTGCAGCGGCACATTTCTCTCAAGTTGGTGGCACTTTGCATATTACTTGTGTCAGCGCTAGCATGCTGGCTAATTGGGGAATGAGGGATGCACCTTCTAAAGTGTGCCCTGCATTCGCCAACACTGACACACCTCTGCATTTCTCATACTATCCCAATATGTTGTTTGCACGTGCGCACAAGCCAACATAAAAACAAGCACTTGTCAATGCCGAATGTTTGCTTGCTGGCATTGACATTGGTAATGTAGAAGTTGCAGAGCTGCATAATAGAAATGGCAGTGAAGTATTGAACTGAAGCCAACCCCATCACCACCCTGCAGAGAGTGACAGGCATTGGGGTGTGCCTTTGGGTCGTCAGGCATAACGGCCATGCCATTTCACCACACCCTACCCTGCAGACACTGACAAGTGTCGTGGTGTTATGGGGTCTTTGGCCCTTATGCACATCCATTCCAACAGGAAATACGGTGAGATGGGTGCGGTACAGGAGAATGGGGTGAACTTTGAGGCCAAAGAGTCCAAGGCATACCTCAATGCCTCTCATCATTGCAGGATGGAATGGTATGAGCATTACTGGCAAGAATCCCAAGTCACACCCCTGATGCCTGTCATTCTCTACAGGGTGGGGCATTATGGTTGGAAACCCCAACACCTCAGGCATTCATTGGTATTTTCACTCCAAATTTTCAAAATGTTTTTTTTGTGACCCCACCTCATGAACAGTGGCAATATCAATTTGTTAGCGGAAAGCTGCTTATGCACAGCGACTACGGCATTTAGCACCACAGGTGCAAAAACACATTCCGAACAGGATGTGAAAAATGACAACTGTACTGTTCATGGGGAGGTGTAAAAAATGGCAATGTTGCAAATCTGCAGTAAAATTATTTAAAAAACTGGTGAAGTCACGAGCGTGCATAGAAACTGTGCAGCGCACACCCGTAATGTAATTAGGTTGGGGATTTTTTACAGCAGATTGTCAACACAGGCATTTTGGGACCTCCGATCATGAACAATGTCACTGTGATTTTCTTTATCTGTCCCGAACAATGATTTCCCACAGTGACCACGCATCTCTGCGCTGAAAGTTTGAAAACACATTTCAGCCATGTTGTGAAAAATGACAGCTGTACTGTTTATAAGGAAGTGCGGAAAAATGCCACTGTTGAAAATCTGGACTGAAAATATTACAAAGTCATGAACTTACAAGGGTGCGTGGAAACTGCACAATGCTCACTCGTAACACAGTCATTTTATGGACTTTTGTCACCAAATTTTCAACATAGCCATTTTAAGACCTCTGCTCATGAACAGTGTAACTGTGATTTTCTTAATCTGTCCCAAACATTGCTTACGCACACCGACTGCACCATTGTGCGCTACATGTGCGGAAACACATTTTGGGCAACAAGTGAACATTGGCAGCTGTACTGTTCATAAGGAAGTGTAATAAAATGGCAATGTGGAAAATCTGGAGTGAAAATATAGAAAATTCGCAAACTTACGAGCGTGCGTAGGAACTGCGCAAATGCGCTCGTAAAACAGTCATTTTTAGGGATATTTTCACCAAATTTTCAACATAGCCATTTTAAGACCTCTGCTCATTAACAGTGTCACTGTGATTTTCTTAATGTGTCCCATACATTGATTTCGCACACCAACTGCGCCATTGTGCGCTACATGGGCAGAAACACATTTTGGGCAAGATGTGAAAAATGACAGCTGTACTGCTCATAAGGAGGTGTGGTAAAATGGCAATGTTGAAAATCTGGAGTGAAAATATTGAAAATTGAACATCTGCGGCGTGCGTAAGAACTGCTCACACATTAGCAAAACAGTCATTTTAGAATTTTTCCACCAAATTTTCAACATAGGCTTTTAAGAGCCCACCTTATAAACAGTGGCAGTGTCATTTCGTTACTCAGTCCCGAAAGGTGATTTCACACAGTGACTGTGAAATCACCCTTCGGGCCCGATTAATGCCATGACAGTGAGAGCATTCATGAGAAGGGGTCCCAAAAACCCCATGTTGAAAATTTGGTGCAAAAATTCCAAAAAATGCCTGAGATATTTAGCAAAGTTGAAAAAACCCTATCTATCCCATTATACAGCTTACCGGCATTTCCTCAGTTCACAGTCGGCTTTGAAGAGTGCAGACGTGTTCCCGGTTCACCAAAGATCGTTGCGTCGGAGTCCGGAGGTAAGTATGGGGTGGGGGGTGTAGGGAAGCGGGGTGTGCAGTGGGTGGGCGCGGTGGGGGCAGAGACACGAGGGACCTTTTTTAAGTTTCAGGGTTTTTTATTTTTTTTTAAAATGACGACGCGGGACGTTTGCCACACTGGGGTGAGCTCCCAGCATGGCACAAGGACGGCTGGTGGTGGGGGCGTGGAGCCGACAGGGGATTGGGCACCGCCGTCGGCAATAGCATCTGTTGCCATGCTGGGGTGGGCTCCCAGCGTGGCACACTGTACTCGGGGGGTGAACAGTGGAGCCGACGGGGGTGGGCACCCCATTGGCTACTCTAATATGCAGCCACGCTGGGGTGGGCACCAGCATAGCATATGTAACTCTGCTTTGGGGGGGCATAGCACAACCGACAGGGATTAGGCACCCGTCGGCTACCAGTGTGTGCAAGAAGTAGCACGCAGGCGCGTATGCGTGCGTGGTGTGTGTGTGTGTGTGTGTGTGTGTGTGTGTGCAGGGGAGCGCATGAGCAGGCAATATCTTATCGCTGCTCACTGAAGTGTAGCTCCCCCTTTCAACTGTATGCCACTGCATTTTGGAGCTATCATAGATAGCTCCAGCAGGCGTTGGAGAACTGCGGTAGCACCTGCAAACACACTGACTGAATTGGAAGAGGGCTGCCACACCTCCAAAAACTCGGATGATGGCACTATGTTTCTTGCACATGCGTGTAAGCAAACATAATGAGGATCAGTTCTTTCCTCTATTACAGAAAGTGGAGATGCAAAATGCAGAGCCGGTAGAGTTGAGACTAAAAATTGAAGACTTGAAGTCAAAATCCAGGAGAAACAAAATCAAAACTGACAATTTACCCAAAGGAATAGAGGGATCTGACCCACTTTGCTTCTGTGAAGAGCTTGTGATGGGAGCCTTATGCCTCAAATGTCTGAATCATCGGGTTGAGATAGGGCTCATAGGGTCTTTTTGTCTGTAAACATAAGAGATAGGACTGGTTTCATGGATATTAGGCCTCACCACTTTCAAGACTAGGAATGAATGCTGTGCAAGGCTCGACCTAAGAAGGATCTGCATATGAGAGGAATGCACCCCAAGAGCCACCTAGAACTGCGTACTAATGCTGTGATGAAAAGGAAGGCCTTTGGTCCTATTCAAGACTCTTTCAGAACACAAAGCATCTCCTTCACAATGCTCCCCCTTGCAAAACTAAGGGTTAACTGCAAAGGCATAACCATATTTTTTTACCTCCACACAATGCTGAGAAATGTCTTTCAGATACAGTCAAAGAAAGAAAGCAGAAGTCTCCTTCACAGTCAACCCAGAACAGATACCCTAAACTGATACCCAGAAATCATGCTACTGAGGATAACTGTACCTGTGGGACTTCTCACACTGAATCCACATGTACCCTGGCTGTCATACCAGGGGTTACCAGGACCCACAAAAGGGTAAAAATAATTGTTTGATTAGGGCTATGGATTATTGCCTGCATAAGATACATCCATGTACCTGTGATTAAAGTTCATTTAGAGTACAAATCCTGCCTGACGTTCTGAAATAAAATGCCCTGTTAGGGTAACAATGGCAAAATGCAAATGTAAGGTGTTTAAAGGAAAACTGTCTAAATCTTTGAGTCCATACCCCTTAAAGGCTCACCCCTGATTAAGCTTTTCCCCGGGGAAAAACTCTTATTTTACCTGCTGCAGATACATTGAAGTGAGCAGTGTGGCACCGCACTTTTGCGCTAAATGGAGCCGCACAGCATCAGCCATATTCCTGATTCTCGGATACAAATACAGTAAGTTGCAGCAAGTAAAATAAGGGCTTTTCCAGGGAAATGCTTAATCGGGGGGGCTTTGGGGTGGGGCCGGGACTCTTTTATGTTCTTATTTGATAAAGTTGCTGCTCCATATGTTAAACGTAGTAGCTTGGTTTAACTGACCTGAGACCAGTGTATGAGTTATCTCATTTAGTGGTGAGAAGTTTCACCTCTCAGTTTGTGAACGCTTAATAAAGATCTATGTTTAAATCCTGTCTCCTCATAGGGCAGTTATTCTGTCCATATACTGTGGGGATGCTCTGTAACTTAACTGAGCTCAGACTTGCTTGCATAATATTTGCCTGTATGAACTTTGCCAGTCAGCCCTTCCACATACATGCAGTCCTTCAAGTGAGCTGATATTCTGGTTTATTTGCTTACTGCAAATGTTCAAGGTGAGAGTAATATCTATCTACAGAATAATCAGTTCAGACTTTACTCCTTATATTTAATCACCTGGCAGTGCCTTATACTGCATGGACTTGATGCTTTTTATTACTGATTAAGTATTGTGTATGCCTGTACATTCAGTCTGAGGGTTTGTGTACCATACTCTTACTCTTATGTATTTGCTGTAATTTCATAAAATCTATAAATAAAAAGTTCGAAGAATTAGAGTTATGCCCTATAGTGTTGCTAAAGCCCAAAAGTAAAGTAATGTGCTTATGTTTATTCTGAATTTACAGGATTAAATTAGCCCAGAATGCATATGTCCCAGAAATGCCCTAGCTGTTTAACAAGGTACAGTGCATCCTGTTTGCAAGATGTATTTTTATGTTGGCTCGCACTTGCCCAGCCAACATATTGCAGTAGTAGCAGAGATGGAGGTGCGATCACTGTGGGCGAATACAGGGCATGCGTCATTCCCCAATAAGGCAGCTGCAGGTGCCAACATTCTCAACACATAAACTGGACACCAAATCTAAGGAAAGGTCCACTGCAATGACAGTCAAGCTTCTCAGCAGTGTGCCTTTGCTGGTGACTAGTTTACAAAACATGGCAGCATGCCACCACAGAGTGCCCTGACTGACTTCATTTTCCAACGGGTGAGTCCACTCCCCGTCAGCATAATGCAATCCCCCTCCCATTTAACATGTGTGCCAAGGGGGTGCCCAATCCCCCTCGGCATCATGTCCCCCCTTCCCAATTTAATTTGCCGACGGGGGAGCCCACTCCCCATCAGCATAATGTCTCCTCCCCATTTGTTGTGTGCCGATGGGGGTGCCCAATCCCCTGTCAGCTACAGACCCCCCCCAAAAAACAAACACTCAGGTGGCATGCTGGGAGCCAACCCCAGCATGCCAAATGCCCCTGTAAAAGAAAAACTGTACCGCAATGTTTTTTTTTTCCTTTAAATCTGCAAAGCAGAAAATGGTACCTCATCGACTCCGGTGGCCCTCACGCAACCTGCGCTCACCCTCTGTGCACCCTGCCTCCCCACACTCCCCTCACCCCATACTTGCCTCTGGAGCATGGCACGATGATCTTCAGTGGACTGGGAACACATCTGCACTCTTCAAAGCCGACCGTGAACTGAAGAAATGCCAGTAAGTTGTATAATGTCATAAATACAGTAGGGTTTTTTTTCAACTCTGGTGCATATCTCAGGCATTTTTGGAAATTTTGGCACCAAATTTTCAACATGGGGTTACTGGGACCATTCCTTATGAATTCAGTCACTGTCATGGCATTATTCGGTCCGGAAAGGTGATTTTGCAGTCACTGTGCAGAATCACCTTTTGGGACCAATTAACAAAACGACAGTGCCACTGTTCATGAGGTGGGCTCTCAAAAGCCTATGTTGTAAATTTGGTGAAAAATCAAAAATGGCTGTTTTAATGAAAATGTTGCGCAGTTTCCATGCACACTGTGAACTTTGTGAATTTGTAATATTTGACTCCAGATTTTCAAAATTGGCATTTTCCACACCTCTTTATGAACAGTACAGCTGTCATTTTACATATCCTGGCGAAATGTGTTTTTGCACATCCAGCACAGAATAGCGCGGTCCCTGTGCGAAATCAGTTTTCAGGGCAGTTTGAGACAATGACGGTGACACTGTTCATGAGCAGAGGCCCTAAAATGCTTCTGTTGAAAATTTGGTGATGAAAGTCCATAAAATGACTGTGTTACAAGCATGCATTGTGCAGTTTCCACGCACCCTAGTAATTTTGCAAATCTGCAATATTTTCATGCCAGATTTTCAACACTGGCATTTTTTTACATCTTCTTATGAACTGTACAGCTGTCATTTTTCACATCCTGCCCAAAATGTGTTTTCGTACCTGTGGTGCAGACAGGCATGGTCACTGTGGGAAATCAACTTTTGGGACAGATTAACACAATCACAGTGCCACTGCTCATTAGGGGAGGTCCCAAAATGCCTATGTTGAAAATGTGTCTCTTCAGGGTGGGGGTGAGGTTGGCATCAGTTCAATACTTCACTGCCATTCCTATTATGCATCTCTAACTCCTGCACTACCAATGCCAATGCCAGCGAGACAACATTCGGCATTGACAAATGCTAGTTCTGCCTAATGACAGTAAGTCTACGTGCCAGTGTTTTTGCACCTGCAATTGCCCAGTGGTTGGGAGAATTCCTGGGCAATGTTTTCCACCCACTAGGGGCATATAAATAAGGGCTACAGTCCACCAAAAAGCAATTATAATTTGGTGTTCTAGTCCAGAGCACCAGTGTTCTGTGTTCCAGCTTTGGCACCTATGAGTGCACTTCTCCAGCTGTGGCCGACTGGAGGAATCATGGCAGGGTTTCTGGCTCTGGATGGCACTGGATCCCTCTGGTGCAGGTCTCCAGAAGCTCAGGCCCCAACCAGGATCCATGATTGGGGACAACAGGGGCCTGTTGAGGAGTCACCCTCAAAGAGGGTCTCCTGATGGTCTCAGCACCAATTGTCCTGGGATCCTGTAAACAGTGAAGAAAGTGGATGAGATTCCTGTGCTGGTAGGGGACCATTGCATAGAGTAAGAGGCATGCATGTGAATGGTCAGGGCAGCTGGCATCGAGGATCAGAACCCCGAGGTGAGGGATGGACCATGTCCATTAGTAAGTCACTGTTGCTGTAACAGCATTAGTCACTGACCCTGGCCCCCCCCATGGAGGCATAGGGCTTGAGGAAGGCCAATCAAGATAGCCTATACATTACTGTACTCTGTGTGTGTGTGTGTATATATATATATATATATATATATACACACATATATGCGTATGCATGTGTGTGTGTGTGTTTGTGTGTATACCGTCTTCCATTTGCCCTCTGCCAGAGGCACGATGTCACTCTTTCTGTGCCAGGCAGGGCTGGGAACACCTCCAATGTCCCCTTTCCCCACTCTGTGCTGGGAGGGGAACTGAAATATAACTGCAAATATCCTGAAGTGTCACCTTTTAAGTAATGGGAAAATGTATCACTTATACTAACAGGAAGCAACGTGCTGGCGGAAACCATGTGAATTGTAAGTATGTTGTGAGTAACTGAGCTGCTGATAAGCATCAAACCTGAGATTGACTGGTCTGGAACATGTACAGTAACAGTGATTATGCCAAATATAATTGGTGCTGAATGATGGTGAATAAGAGAATTGATTTGGAATGCTGATTTGAAACTGGTCCCAAAACCTGAGCTGTGGTCAGGGTGCTAGCTGCAGAATGACCAATCCTACCTCCTGCTGAGCATCAGCTTGTAAATAAATTGTTGGAGCTCTGGAAAAGAAGTTAAGCCTAAAGTGTCATGCCCTATGTCTGAGTGATTTCCTAAAGGATGCAGTGTTTAATGCAGTTGCAACAGCTAATGCAGCCAAAATTAAGTTATGGGTTTTACTTTTATGTCACAGCCATCCCCATGTTGTCATCTGGGGACAGTAAAAGTGTACAGTGTGATGTTAAGTAACAGTGCCTGTTGGCCCTTGCATCCTGGGACATGAGTCAAGTCAGACGGCATGACTGTAACATCCAATTCCCCTAGCTATGGGATTCACCCCAGACATTATTGTCCACCCATCTTCTCACCAAGGGACATTTGTGGTAGGAAGGCATGACGTTTGGTTATGTTGCACAAAGATGCAGTTCCAGAAGGTTTGTCACTGCCACTCTCCACTTACATGCCATCTGATTCAGATACAGAGTAAATGCTAGAAGGAATTGTTGCTATGAACTGAAGTGTCTTTTTCTCTGAATCATAATAAATTGAGTTTAAAGATTCATGCAGCTGAAGTGCTCAACCAGCTAACAATGGATTGCTTCTTCGCTATCAAGCCTCTTGCACAGGCTATCCGCAGAGATGCGTTGTTCTGTTAGCAAGCATTTCCATAAGGTAGCAGGAGCACAGAATTATGTTTATATGCAGATGGCATGCTTCTGTACCTGACAAATCTGCTTATCTCTTTGCCCGGTATCATGGATGTGGTCCTGAACTTTTCAGCTTTTTCTGGATATACCCTTAATAACACCAAAACAGAGGTTTTTGTGTTTAATTTTATTCCCATGGTAGGTTTGTAGAGGTGTTTCCCCATGAAGTGAGACACAATTAGGTTCAAATATTTGGGTATCTGTTTGATACCTTCTACAGCCTTCAGGATAACTATGTTCTCTTAATACAAGCCATTACAGCAGAGATCAAGAGATGGTCCCTCTTACCCCTCCCAAAGTATTCCAGAATTCAGGCTGTTAAAATGAATCAACTCTCTAGATAGCTTTGTAGTGTATGGGTAAGGGCTATTTATTGTGTATGGTATTCAGTTGATTCCTAAAGTTGTTGTACCATCATAGAAACATCAAGAGGTTGTTGTGCCCTCTTGAGTATATCACTACAATGGTACAACAACATTGAATGCTGACATGCACTGCTACTGCCGCCTCCAATCACAGCACCACTAATCAAACATCTTTTATAATTGGTTATACTGAATGGCTTCCAATTACTGCTGAACCTGGCTTGTGGGCACAATACTGGGACACCCATGGCAAGGAAGACTTTGAGAGACACTGTGGACTCCTGGGTAGAAGAGTAGGCTTATTGTAATTTTTTTATTTAAAAAAAATTGAGTCTATGTAAGCAGGGGATGAAGTGGGGCTTGATCATGGTGGGTGGGGAACTTTGAAACAGTCGCACAATGCTCAAGAAATGCTCCATTATTGTTGAACTGTTGCCCATACACTATAAAAGACAGTGGATGAGCGGCTTAGTAAACTCTTAATGAGTTCACGTCTCAAGGTTGTCATGCCAATGCAGACCTTTCGAGCTTCGCTCTCAAGGTCTACTTGGCTGTCAAGACAACCAGAATTGTTGTTCATTGTTGCCCACCCATTGTCTTTTATATTTATTTCAATGTGCCCGTTTTTTTTTTATTACAGAGGGGTGGTTCAAGTCAGCACAGAAACAGATTATGAAATTAATCTGGGGTTAAGCAAAACCAAGGATCCGTGATGGCCACTTCTGGGCCCAAAAGAACTAGGGGGATGACTGGTCACTTCCATCTGTGGAGGAATATTGGGTGGCTGCCTAGATTGTTAGCATTGCTGTTGGGTGACCCTTACTATACTGCCACCTGGGAAACAATGGAATTAGAAGTGATACAAGATGCCCCCCCAACTTGCCTTTTTGATAGATTGCTTTGGCAGCAGGCTCTCAGAGAACTGCCTGTGGCTGTAAGGGTAACTTTACAGGCCAGGGGTAAGTTCTTGATGACATGGGAGGTGGCTAAATATGTTTGGCATTCCAAATGGTTAGGATTGGAGATGGATTTTCTATCAGGCATAATAGACCCTTAGTTCAGGAGACAGTCCAGAAGACTGTTTCAGTTTCCAGCCCAGTTGTTGGAGGGGGAGGTTATTAAACATTTCAAAACATATATGCAGGAATGTGGCTGGGCTCAAGGAGACTGATTTGTGTATTTTCAGCTGCAAGACTTTGTGATGGCTGGTTTGTGGAGGAAAAAGGGGTCAGGGGAGCAAAAACAACCATCAGATATGTCTTATTGGGGAATACACACTAATACCTGGGGGCAATCTGAGAGCCCACATGGCTTTGATATCGACATGTGCGAAAAATATCATATTAAGAAGATGGAAGGACTCTGTTGCCCCCACTTATCTAGAATGGTTTCATGAAATCATGTTTGCCCTGCAAGCAGAGTACACGATTGCTAAATTGTCTAATAATACTAAGAAATATGTTAAGAGATGGGAGCCTCTCTATACTCTTCTAATAAGTAATTAATGAGCTGGGGAGATCGATTACTTGGTATAGTTGTATTCCAGTAGACTGGACAATCTCTTATATGCAAGGATTGAATCTACTACTTTGGTGGCAGACTGGGGGATATGGGGGGGGGGGAGGTGGGAGGCATATGGGAGGGGGAATTGATAAGCTGCAGACTACGATTTGTATTATTTTGTTATATACGCACTGTAATTGCTGTTTTAGTGATTGTGTAATATGCTTGTCATGTGTCACCAGCTTACACTTATCTGAAAATCATAATAAAGTACATTAAATGGTAAAAAAAAAAAAAAACAACCATCAGAGCATGTTACTTTCCTCGCTCTCTTGTCTGCCATTCAACAAAAGGGGGTGATGACCCTAATATACCAGTGCCTTACACAGGCATTGGTGAACCAAGTTACCTGTATCACTGAAAAGTGGCAGGCTGAAACAAATTCACAGGTGATGGGCAAAGAATGAGAAAAGGTCCAGGCAGGCCACATTTAAAAAGGTCTGTTCAGCACAGTGGCAGGAGTTTGCTTGGAAGGTCCACCCTAGGTATTTCATCACACCTGTAATGAAGGCCAAATGGGATTTAGGGACTGTGGCATCTTGTAGAAGAGGTTGGGGGAGGGGACAGTCACCCGTAGTCATGTATTTTGGGAATGTCAGGTTCTGCAGATCTACTGGGAAGGGGTGAAGGACAAGTTGAAAATGTTATTTGTAATACAAAAAACATTACAATTTAAACATTTAATCATTGGTCTCCCACCCAAAGGAGTTAAGGGTGTGGATTCATTACACTTATGGAATATTTGCATTGTTGGGGATAATCTCTGAGTCACTCCACAGTCATTAAATCATGGGTTGTGTTCATCTGATAGGTTGCTTGATGTACATGTGACTTCAAAGAAGTCCAGTCCCTGTCTCTGTGGCTCTGTCCTAGAATCTCCGGTTCCAAATGTGCATCTAAAGAGGTTGTAGCACTTCAATATTTCTCCTGAATTAAAGTACTACAATTGCAATAATTACAAGGTAAGAGCTGGGGTGTGTGCAAACAGCATCCTAGATATGCCTATCTTAATAAGTTTGAAACCAATTGAGAGCACAATAATAGCAACATTAGCTGAAATGTTGGCATTACATGATTATCCTAGCTAGAAACACAACTGGTGTGACAGATGGAATTTTTAGAAGTACCAGGGTCCCTAGAAAGATCAATTTTCTATTCTTACTGCCTGTATATCTACAGTAGTATTCATTGGTGCAAGGAGCTGTGCCCTTTACTCAGGCATCCTTGGGTTCCTGCTAGCGACCCCAGGTACACCTAAATGAGCAGAAAAATAAAAAGAATACAGGTGGAAAATAAGTGGCAATATCCTGGGTTATCCATGCCTCTCTCCTGCTCTTAGGGGTACTGTGTACTGTAATTAGTCAGGTATGGGCACACTGGGATCCCTACTAGCGATCCAAGAGCCAACCCATTAAGCTCACCTCTGATATTCCTGTGATGATCTGGTAGCTCCTATGTTATCTGGATTGCAGATTTTAAATTCCAGTTAGCTCCCACTCTGTTTCCACTCACAATCGCTAGGGCATTCTACCATTACTTCTTGCGGTAGTGTTGGGCTTCCCCTTCCCACCCCCCACTCCTCCTGGGTAATGCCCAAGTTTTTGAAAATGTTCCAACCAGTCTTGCAGCCTCTGTGGGAGTCTGGCCACCTCTTTTGTGTATTCAAGCTCCCACCATGGCTAGACTCCCCTTTGCGAGACTCAGGTACCCTCGAACAAGAGCGTCCGCATAGCCATTATCTTGGATACGGCTATCAGATGACTGGCAGCATGCGCAATATGGGACAGCCATCTTCCTCATGGCTCCAATCCATTACAGCCAATAAAAGTGCAAAAAAGAGTGGAGAAGGGCATAAAGAAATATAGTAACCCCTCGTACAGTAGTCCGGAGACTCATTTACACTACTCGGGGCCTGGCAGTATATAACTGTTTGAAAGGGCAATGCAGCAAAAAAAGGCTATTCAGTGACAGAAATCAGACCACCCTGATTGCCTTTTAAAGGACAGTAATCACTCCAATCTTAAAGGGACAGTGCTCCCATTTATACTGACTGCTATTAAGATACAGTAGTCACACTTGGCAACAGGCAATTGTAGGTACCTGGGGCATGATGTTAGTCTATTTCTGCCACAGTTAAAGACACAGTTCCCCAATCTTGAGACACTGTGATAATAAGTACATTCGTAATACTGGGGATACTAGCAGCAAGTGGTTGCACACACAAGCCCCTAATGTGTCAGTCGGCACTACACTACTGGGGACAAAGGTTCTTCATCCCCTGTTAATGTCTAGATTGAATAAATAAGTTACTTATATACATTGCAATTTACATTGGCCCCCCTCCACCCCTGACACACGTATCCTTCTCTCCCCCTTTCTCAGGATATGATCATGGCCAAGACAAGGAGCTGTAAGTAATGCAACATCCCTATAGCAGCGGGCCTGTTAGGAAGACTGTGCTCCTCATGCACAGAAGAGCGATCGAATTTTAATGGTGAGGAAGACCAGGGAGAGGGCACCAATAATAGTAGGAGCAACACAGATCAAATAGCTAACCCCAACCTACCACAGAATCAAAATTCAGACATGGCTGTCATTTTACTACAAAATCAAAAGGTTATGCAGGCACAACAACAATTACTAGAAGCCATGCTACTAAAATTATCAGAGATATAGCAGGACCTAAGTCACCAGCCCCACTACCTCCAGATGACCTCACAGATAATGAAATACAGGACGCTTTGGATTCCAAGCCAAACACACCTCTTCCCGCCCCAAGACCACGTTCTCCCCTGCCCAGCTCAGGTGATAACGTGGAAGGAGAAGGTGACATGGAGGTAGATCCACAATCATTAACTGCAAAGTGGTGCTTTCCAGACCAGATCCCTGCACTGGTATGTAACATTATGGCCACAGTGGGCTTCAATACAAAAGTCCCACCACCTCAATCAAAGCTCCTACCCTCCTTCTAACCATCAGTCAAGAAGGCAGACACATTTCCGGTCTGCGAATCAATCAATGAGCTCGTTAATAAGGAATGGGACTCATCTAACCCAGACCACATTTCAGAAAGGAGACTGTGAGATAAAATGTATCCCCTACAGGCGGACAAACTAGCATTGTGGTGCAATCCTCCCACAGTAGATCCACAAATTGCCTCCCTCAACAAGAAAACGGTTCTCCTCATGGAGACAGTCTCAGCCCTAAAGGATCCCCTAGACAGAAGGATCAAGGATATATGAAAGAAAAATGCTGAACTAGCAGGCCTAGGAGCAATAGCAGCCACAACAGCCATTTACGCCACTAGAGCACAGGTGGCATGGCTACAAGAATTAACAAAATCAACCTCATCAAATCCCATGGAGAGTCAACTGTTGGAAAATGCTATACTTTCATTTAAGTATCCAGCAGAGATGGCTGTGGACTCTCTAAAAATAAATACTAGGGTGATGGTTCTAATCAACAGAGCCAGATGAGCACTCTGAATGAAACTATGGGATGTGGACAATGATTCCAAGTCCATGCTGCACAAGCTTCCCTTCAAAGGAACACTAATTTTCGGAAAAGGGCTGGAGAAATATCTCAAAGGTAAGGAAGAGGGCAAGGCCCTGAGCATGGATCAAGCTAACAGGTCCACGTATCTGCCAGCAAGACGTAAGTCACACCCTCATTCCTTTCGGGACAAAAGAAGGGGCCAATACAGATACAGAGGGAACAACTACTGTGTCCCCTATGCCCATAACCACTCCCACAATAAGTATAGAGGCAGGGGAGGGGCCAGCAGAGGTAAAGGGCACACTGCATACACCTGGAGAGCCCACACTAAACAATGGGTATCCCTACTGCAAGATTTACCCAGACACCCCTTTCGGGGTGTGTCTCATGCATTTCGCAGAGGTCTGGAAAAACTCAACTCAAGACAAATGAGTTCTAGAAATTGTCACAAAAGGCTATGCCATAGCACTAACACAGATTACCAAACTACACAGACTGATTCTGTCCCCAGTTTCCAAAGACAAAATGAAAGTTGCCTAGATATGACAGGCTCTGGGAGATCTGCTATACAACAGACCAATAGCAGAAGTCCCACCATCAGAGAGGGGACAAGGGCTTTATTCGGTATTCTTCACAGTATCAAAGAAAACAGGAGGAATTAGACCAGTCCTGGATCTAAAGTCACTAAACAAATCTATGAAATACAAACCATTCAAAATGGAGACAATCAGATCAACAATAAGGACAATACGTCCAGGAGACGCGCTAACATCCACAGACCTAAAGGATTCATATTCCCATAAGACCTGTGCATTTCAAATTCCTCCGATTTCACATACTGGGCAACCACTACCAATACTAGGTACTCCCATTCGGCCTAGCATCGGCCCCCAGGGTATTCCCCAAGGTTTCAGTAGTCCCGGGAACAGGGCATTCCAGTGATACCTTATCTGGATGACTGGCTCATCCAAGCATGCTCAATTCAACAGTTGATCAGGGACACACAAGCAGTCACAAGATGCCTAGAGAGTCATGGCTGGGTTATAAACTATGCCAAAAGTTGTGTAACTCCAAGTCAATCAATCGAGCACCTAGGCACTGTAATAGACACCTCACTAGGGATGATATTTCCATTAGAGAAACGTGTCAACACTCTGATATCAGAAGTACACAACTTACAGTGGAGAAGACAACCATCACTGGAAAGGATATCTCAGGTACTGGGTCTGATGTCATCCTGCATAGACATAGTACCCTGGGCAAGATGGCATATGAGACTACTATTACAATTCCTGATCAAGCAGGGTCCAACTTGCGACCTGGACCTCACCAGAAAGGTTCACATCCCAGAAAAGACCGCACAAGTGGTGGACAAAAAGAGAAAACATCAACAGAGGAATGTCCCTAGATGTCCAGCCAAATATAATAATAAACACAGATGCAAGCCTATCAGGCTGGAGAGTGTCCATGGAGACAAAGATGGCACAAGGCAGATGGGATGCCAAGGAGTCAAAATTACCAATCAATGTATTAGAGATGCGGGCAGTTTTCCTGGCTCTACAACATTTCAAACAGATAATAATAAAAAAGCATGTACTGATCAAACTGGACAATCAAGTTACAGTAGCATACATCAACAAACGGGGGGTAACAAAGAGACACACGATGCAAAGGGAAGCTGCAAAACTAATACCATGGACAGAGAAACACCTGGCCAGCATATCAGCAGTACACCTGGCAGGCAAGCTGAATACAACAGCGGATTGGCTGAGCCACCAACAGATCCAGCCAGGGGGAATGGAGTTTACACCCACACATCTTCCAGAGCGTCAACAGGAAATGGGGACAGGTAGAGATGGACCTTATGGTGACCAGCAAGAACTCTCAATGCAAGATTCCTGATACAGAGACAGCCAAACTAAGGGGACGGATGCATTATCACACAGATGGACATTTGATATGGCACACATCTTTCTCCCATTCCCTTTCATATCTCAGGTCCTGAAAAAGGTTTGAATATCCAAAGTGAGGGTAATATTGATCACCCCATACTGGCCCAGGAGAGCATGGTTTGCTACAGTGGTAGCAATGGCTCTAGACCAACCATAGATCCTCCCATTCAGACACAACATACTAATGCAAGGCCCGATAATACACCCGAACCTGCACACTCTAAAGCTAACAGCCTGGCTCCTGAAAGGGAAAGACTGCTAGAACAGGGATATCACCCAGTGGTGATAGACACCAGACAAAAATCTAGAAGAAATTCGACAACCACAGTATACCAGAGACACTGGAACATTTTTACTAAATGGTGTAAACAAAAACAGATAAATCTGCAGACTGCAGACATACCGAGCATACTTTTGTTTCTGCAGGATGGCTAGGATAAGGGGCTATCCGCATTCTCACTCAGGGTGCAAGCAGAAGCGATTGGGGCAGCAAGAGGGAAAATCAGTGGTTCATCTCCAGGGGCTCATCAAGATGTAATATGGCTCCTCAAAGCAGCATCCAACATACGCCCGCAGGTAAAAGCTATCAAAGCACCATGGGATCTCAACCTAGTACTAAGAGCAATGACAGATCCACAATTTGAACCCATGGAGACAATCAACCTCAAATGGTTAAATCTAAAAACAATATTCATGGTGGCAATGTGCTTGGCAAGATGCATAGGAGAGCTTCAAGCTGTATCATGTAAGGCACCATACCTTATGTTTCACAATGACAGAGTATCACTGTGAACTATACCTTCCTTTATGCCTAAGATAGCCTCTACCTTTCACATGAACCAACCAATAGAACTAATTGCAAATGTGCCCCCACAGGAAGTAGAACAAGAGCCACAATTACAGACTCTAGGACTGAAATGAATTATGTCCATCTACCTAAACAGAACGCATGACGTATGAAAAACAGATTGCCTATTCATCATCCTTCAAGGACGCAGAAAGGGCATAGTGGTATCATGATCCATGATCGCATGGCTGAAGATATCAATAATTGAAGCCTACAAGTTCACAGGCACTCTGCCCCCACAGGACCTTCGGGCTCACTCAACGAGAGCAAAAGCCACCTCCTGGGTGGAGAGGAATATGGCCACTAAAGAGGACATTTGCACAGTGGCTACATGGGCATCCCCTCACACTTTCATAAGACATTACAGAATTGATGTACTAACAGACTCAAAGACTAATTTTGATTGGGCCGTGCTTCTAGCGGCAAAATCAAACGAAGTAGAAGGTGACATGTCTAACCCATCCACTATTTGGGTACTGCTTCTTAGAACCCATGATGTAATGACTGTGGGGTGCCTCAGAGATTATCCCCCACAATGGTAGTTTACTCACCTGGTAAAGGTGATTGTGGGGGAATACATCTCTGAGGCACTTCTCATCCAACCCAGCAGACAGTCACAGTCTATAGATAAAGTAAACCAGCAAAATGTAAGAGCCAGTTTGAGAGTAGTGTGTATCATCAGGAAATAAACAGTGAACACTGATAACGAAACAATGGCTCTCATTCAATTAACTATACAAACTGCACAGACAAAAGGCGTCCAGCTAACTCTCATTTCAGGTACAGCGTTGGAAGAATTCGAACTGGAGATTCTAAGGCAGAGCCACAGAGATAGGGGTTGGACTTCTTTGAAGTCACATGTGCATCAAGCAACCTATCAGGTGAACACAACCCATGATGCAATGACTGTGGAGTGCCTCAGAGATGTATTCTCCCACAATTACCTTTACCAGGTGAGTAAACTACCATTACTACAGCTGCCAGAGCTACCACTAGGAAATGACTCCAGGTGGCTCCTCCTGAGACTGTGGATTAGGAAGGAGTGGTTTCCCGCATAGCTGAAACTGAACGCCTTACAATTGCGGTCCCAGACAGGACATCCTTATATCTAGACAGATGGACAAGGTGGGAATTGGCACAACCAGGAGAGGTCCCAGGGTAGGTGAGAGAAGGGAATAGAGCTGAGTTATAATCAGTGGACAATTTCAGTTTTTCTGTCAGCTTGATCCATACTTTTGTCGGATTATATTACATTAGTGTTGTTATAGCATATGGGCCCCAATTTACCAGTGGTAGCCACCAGGTGAGATTCCTGACATTATTTGGTCAATTCCTCAGAAGCTGGTTTTAGGCTCACTATCACTCCATAGGTTAGGTATTGTTCGGCCAAGTGGTGTGGAGGGAATGAGGAAGAGAAGGAGTGGAAGGGAAGGCAGAAGGGTAGAGGCTCTGTAAATATCAAAAAGAACAGAGAAGTGTTAGCAGGAAATTTAAAAATGCATGATGCATACACAGTACAATGCTACAGTAAGTAGACTGATTAGTTAAATGTATTGGACGGGAAAGTCTGTCTTCCAACCAACTTTCTAAGCTCCCCAGTGTGGATGCAGATATATTCTGTGGCTAGATTGTATTTTCATAGCTGTCAGGGTGCGTGTCAGTAATGACGTGTTCTGTAGTTTGTGTTGCAGTCAGCTCTGTATGTACCTGCCGTACTGACACTTCTGCAGCTCTCTTCATGTGTCCAGCGTATTGGGATGGGGTCGGATTAGTGTGCTGAGTCCACGGGGATGTCTCAGTGCTACAGGCAGTTTGGTGACAGGTTTAACCTATGGAAGTGCCAGACCATCTATTACGTGGTCTAACACTCACCTCCTAATAGGTGACACTTTCAGACACGACAGTCAGTTCCACCTAGAATGTGCCATAAAGCACACTCAGTGGTCGTAAATAGATCACCCTTTTAAAACTGGACTGGGAACCAAAAGGATGCATTCAGGATGCTGCAGGTGTAAGTGGAACACACAACTGCAGCTGCAGCCAGTCCTTTGAAAACCCTGCCCTTTGGGTGTAATAATAAAAAGACAGTGAGAATATTTGTAATAGATGATACTCTCCTTATTTTTTCTTCACCCTCCATATCTAAGGGAACATGACTAGGTAGTTTACTCTAGATAGCTTTTGCCTTGTACTTTCCCGGGTCATACCTGAAAATCAGCATTTAGTTGTCTAGTGTACTTACCCAGTTACCAAAAATGAAATAAATGGCAAGGCAAATTTTATTTTTCTGGTGCCCAATCCTGGAGGCTCTAGGCACCTAGCAGTAAAAGCAATAAATAATTTCAACTGTCTTTAAAAATTTCAAGGGTCAATGAAAGTGTCTGTCAGTCAAAAAAAGTCACAATGGGAAGGGGGGAGATGGAAATGGAAAACATTTATTATATGTTCCTTTTCCTTGTAGCAGATAGGGGGGTCACAGTAGGTCAGAAGAAGAAAGGGGGGTGGGTTGGGATTCTGGACTTAATATACAATCTAGCTCTTCTAAAGAAGGGGGAAGAACAAAAATGTTTTGGTAAGTGGCTGGCCTACAGGTATATAATTTTTTTTCTATTTACTTCATTATCTTCAGAGCTAAAAATGCCTACCAGTTGGGGCTGCAGGCACAGTGTTTACAAGTTACGTAAAAAAGTAGTCAGTTATACTTACTAGTTACTTTTAGATAATTATCAGTTACAACTATTATATTCCAACATTTTTGCAGGCATAGCCTACAAAAGTGAGGAAGACTGTGTACTGTGGGGGGGGGGGGAAACTACAATATTCACCATGCGATTTAAGGCATGAGATGAATGTTTGTGAGTATTAGATTTATATAGATACTAATTAAATTATGGGGACTAACATCAAAATTCAGAAAAAGCGCAAACATTTCTTTTTCTAATTTTTTTAAACCATCATGCAATTTTCCATGTTGATATTTAAAAAATATATTGGTATATTTTGTCATTATGGAAAAAGTATATCAGCAACATATATTTTATATAAAAAAAAAAAAACAACTCTGTCATGATTTACATATGTATACTGATAATACTTAGAGAAAACCACCTGTTTCTTTATCAATAATATAATTACTATTTTTATATAACAATGTAATAACAACAACATTTCTTAATGACTGGACTCCAGGCTTTCATTTAAAAAAAAACTAAGGCCCTGATATCCAAACGGTTAGCACGGCACTAACCAGGTTAGTGCCACGCTAACCTGCATTAGCACCAGTGATCTGGGTGGGGCCATATTCAGAGGCCCCAGCAGTACCACTCAAACCCAGCAGCATGATTGCCAAAATATAGCACTGTGTCTTTATGAGAAATAAGGACCCCTCATGCATAAATGGAGCAGCTGTATATTTAAAGGTAGTTGGCGGCATTCACCATCTGCCAGCACAGAACTGATTAATGGTGCTGAAAGCTGGTCTTCACTGTGCACAAAGGCTGCATCCCCTGATGCAGGGCAGCAATACTGCTGCCAGATTACCTGGCAGTCAATGCCCCCCTCAGTTGCCAATGTAATAGGATGCCCCTGCCCATAACCTCCCTCGCAGTCCAGTGGACCCCCTCCCCCATCACCAGTGTGGCAGACGGAAACCTCATTTCCTGGCATCTAGTAGCCCTGCAACCACCCATGTGGCAGATATCTATACCCCATTCACTGTGTCTAGTTTACCCCTTCCACGATTGCCCATATGGCAGGTACATACCCCATTCCCTGGTTTCTGGTGCTCTCCCCCTTCCTTGCTCATGTAGCAGATATATACCCTGTTCCCTGGCATCTAGTAGACCACCTCCCCCATCATCCATATGGCAGATATACACCCCATTTCCCAGCACTGAGTGAACCCTCTCCTCTCAATTGCCCATGTGGCAGATATAGACCTCCTTTCCTGGTGTCTAGTGGATCCTCTCACCATGACTGCCCAAGTGGCAGATACATATATATATATATATATATATATATATATATACCCATTCCTTGACATCTGGCGGACCCCTCCCCTTATCAACCATATGGGAGATATAGTACCCGCTCTGATCCCTGGCATCTGGTAGACCTCTCCCCCTGTTCACGCATGTGGCAGTTATATACCTGATTCCCCGGTGTCTAGTGAACCCCCTTCTCCCTGATCACACAGATTTAATAAAGTACAGGTATCCCTGGTGTGCTGGGCATTTGAATACTGCCTCCTATTCTGTTAATGTGCAGGGGCAGCTATCTCAATTAAAAATCAGTAAAACCCCCAAAATTTGAATTTGTGGGCAGATCCAAAATGGCACTCTACTATTTTAAAAATGCATTTATTACATCTAGGCTTTACACTGGCATGTATATATTCTCCAAACAATGAAGACATACAATTCTTTAAAAATGTTTTCATGCAGCTGATGACATATCAAGCGGCAGCCTCGTATATAATTGGAGCAGATTTCAACAAAGCCCTGCCCTCCCTGCACAGATTAGGGTAATCTGTCAAACAAAAAATAAAGTGGCCAAATGTAAAAAAATGAAGAGACCACTCTGGTTCACACAGAGAGTAAGGACAACTGTGAGGGAAAAATGAAGGCCCTATAAAAGATATATCTATCTATGCCCCTTGCCTCATGATTCAGTGCAACAATTAGGAGCAAGCTTGGGAAGTGGGTGGGGCTTGCAAATAGTAGTTCTGGGTTTAGGGCTAGTGGTCTCTGCTGTGGTCCATAGGTAAATGGCTGTTGGCAGGAGATGTTTCACCCCTGGTGTGCCACCCTTAACCACACTACAGTTTCGTTTCAGCATATTAGAAATCATTTACAGGTGGCTCTGAATTGTACAAATGACAGAAACCTGCCTCATATATACAGTAAGTAATCCAGTGGGTCACAACTGAAGAAAAAAAGATAAGTAGTCTAAATTGGATGTAGAAGTAACATAAATTGGAGTTAAGTTAATGGGGGATTATAAGGGATATATTTCTAATTTAAATGTTTCATATTTTAAGTTTGAATATACTGGGCCCGATTCTAAGTCAGGTTATGCATGTCGCAAGGTGACTTGCACCAAATCCAATGGTGCAAGTCGCACCTTGTGACATGCGTTACGCCGGTCAGGATTCTAAGAGGTGGCCTGTGCCATGGCACAGGTGGGCTGTGCCCAAGGGGGCTTCTGACACCCACAGTCCCTATGGCATGGCAAAAGGTGGGGTTATGGCAGCATCTGTGTCCTATTCTGAAAGGGCAGCTGCTGTAACCCCACTACGCCATTCCAAGACCCACTGCAGGGTTAGACCAGATTTTAGCTGGTCTAAGGGGCTTCCATACTGGTGAACGGCTGGTGACCCCCCCTGCAGTGCCAAACCCCACACACGACCTTGCCCCATGGACCCCCACCACAGAACAACCCACCCCCCCAATACTGGGGTGCCACCCGCTGGAATACAGGTCCATCGTGTCCTGCCATCCCAGTGCCCGTGCCATGTAGCCAACACTCCCATGGCCCACAGAGGCCTGCAGGCATGTTTGGGGCCCAGGGTGGTTCCAGGGACTGTACCCTGCTGTCGGTGACTTGTGGCACGCAGGTGGGGCATGCCCTTCCTGTGGCACAACCCTGGAGCTGCCGCAAGTCACTGGGTGTAAGTGCCAGGGACCCTGCCTGTTCTGGAATATGGCAGAGGGTCCCTGGCATAGCGACGAATGTTACAACTCGCATACGCCTGTGAATTGCAACATGCATCTTAGAATCGGGCCCCCTGTGTTCAGTGGCTGATGCAGGTTGATGCAGTATGAATTAGCATAGGTGATAAATTGGTGCAACACCTGAAGTAGCATAGAAAAACAAGGGATTAAGGGGAAAAGGGGAAATCTAGTAACACGCTATCTAGGATCAAGGTACAAAGAGGGAAAGCATGTAAAAGGCTACTTAAAAACTTAAGGGGAAACAAATATAAGTGTCTAACTGGGTAAAAGTAAGGGAGTGTAATCCAGACAAAAGAGGGAACTCAAGAAACACCCTATCTGGGGTAAGGGTATGAGTTAAATTTTTGGTAAAGGAGGCAGTTTAGTGCTGTGGTTTAGGGCACTGAGCTGCAAACCTGTAGACCTGGGTTTGAATCCCACAGCCCCCACTTGCATACTGTGTGAAGCTGAGCAAGTAACCTAACTTCCTTCTGCTCACATGTCATACCTGGAAACAAGCTCCAGCTTAGTGTGCCTTTCCTGGTAAATAATTTTCCCTTCTCTCCCCTTTAATAGAGGAGTTGATTTGGGAGTGATGGGAATAGTGCAGTGAAGTGGCTGTGGGGTGGCAGTCTTCAGGGAAACCTTCTGGATACTGAGGTACTACCCAATCTGTGTGCACCTTTCTGGGCTGAGGGGGGGGGAGGTCTTTAGACTCTGGGCCAAGTTGGTTAAGATTCGAGGGGCCTCTTCCCCCATCCAGGGGACACCAAGTCAACCACTATTGTTTCAGAGGTGCCTAGAAAAAGGGCCAGCTGGACTCTGGTGGGCTCTGGGTGGTTGCGGTGGGGGTAAGGGAACACATTCCTCAGCCAGTGCCACTGAAGGACTCTTTTGCCACATTGGCAGAATGAGACTGCCAATATGAGGCACCCATGGAAGTGGCAAGGGAGAATGTGTGAAGTCCTTAAGAGTGGAGGCCCCAAAGTGGGAGGAAGAGGAACCTAATGAAAAAGAAAGAAACTTCTGATGACTGGG
Source organism: Neoceratodus forsteri (assembly GCA_016271365.2). NCBI lineage: Eukaryota > Metazoa > Chordata > Ceratodontiformes > Ceratodontidae > Neoceratodus > Neoceratodus forsteri. Next base: position 1,453,529,498 of record CM028129.1, on the reverse strand, counting down.
GAAAGAGGGGGAAGGGGGAAATTGGTTAACCAGGAAAGGTGCACTAAGCTGAAACCTGTTTCCAGGTGTGACCTGGGAGCACAAGGAAGTTAAGTGATTTGCTCAGGGTCACACAGTATTTAAATGAGGGCTGTGGGATTCAAACCCAGGACTCCAGGTTTTCAGCTCAGTACCACAAACCACAGTGCTGTACTGCCTCCTGAGATGAGGGATTCAATTGTCAGGGGGTTAATTTTGGGAACATCATGGGAAGAAAGCAAGGAAGGAAGGAGGTGAGGTGCCTACCTGGCATTTAAGTGTGCAGGGATATGGGAGTGGATCCTTAGGACTGTTAGGAAAAAGAGGCAAGAGGGGAAGCTGGATGCCATTGTCCATCTGAGGACAAATGACATGGCAGGGAATGCAGCCAGGGTGGTGCAGGATAAATTTAGGAAGCTAGGGAGGGGACTGAAGCAGGTAGCATGCAGGGTGGCCTTCACTGAGATGCTACCTGTACAAGGCTTGGGGAAGATGTGCAAATACTTCACCGCAGTCTTCAACAACTGGTTGAAAGCATTGTACATGGAGGAGGGGTTTGGCATCATCAGGGACTGGGGTCCTACCTGGAGCGATAAAGCCCTGTACAAATGGGATGGCCTCCATCTATCCAGGAGGAGAATGACAGTCCTGGTCGAAAGCTTTAAATGCGGCATCAAAGGGCATTTAAACTAGCCAGGGGGGAGGCAGAAGAAAAGAGGAAGGCAGTGAATGCCCTCCCAGATAATGGAGCAGCAGTGAAGAAAAGCCCAAGGGAAATAAATTCCACAGGGGTAGTGGGGAGTATGGGCAGTGGTGTGGAAGGGACAAGAGGGATGAGAGGTGGAATTGAGGCTGGGAGGGTGAGCAGAGGGAGGATAAGAAAGAGAATGACAGTACAAGTGAAAAACAGGGTGAAGGATGGACTTGGGAAGGGAGGGCAAAGTATGCTCAGTGAGGAACAACAGGAGTAGAGAGCCATGTGCACCAACACGAGGAGCCTAGGGAACAAAATTCCTGACCTTGAGTCTACCATTGCAGAGGCAGACCTGGATCTGGTGCCATAACAGAATCATGATGCATCAACAATCAGAGTTGGGAGCTGGCCATACCAGGTTACACCCTGTTTCATAAGGATAGGGGAAGAGAGGGAGGAAGGGGGGTTGTGCTGTACATAAGAGAAGATATAAAAGCCTCAGAAATACAAGTTCACAGCAGGAAAATGGAGGAGCTGCAATTCTTTGGGTTGCTTTAGAAATTAGGTCTGGGGCCTTTACATATGTGGTGATGGTGTACAGGTCACCAACACAGGGGGAGAAACTGGACAGAATATTATGAGAGGTCATAGGCAAAATGACAAGCAAGGGAGGAGCAGTAACCATGGGAGACTTTAATCTGCTGGATGTGGATTGTAACATCCTGGCTGTAGCTTCGACTAGGAGCAAGGTCATCCTAGATTTCCTGCAAGGGCCATTTCTCAAGCAGATGGTTACAGATACCCCTAGAGACTAGCAGTACTGGATTTGGTACTTACAAACAGGGTCAACATAGTAGACAGCAGAGAACAGCAACCCTTTGGAGCTCTGCAGCCATCAAACGTAAAACTTTTAAAAACGTTCTTATAAGTGAACATTCTGCTGCTAAACTATTACAGAAAGAGAGAGGACGTTGAGTAGAACCTGAAGGTATCACATTTGCCTACTCTTCTAGAATGGGGAGTTGCTATGAGGCATAAAAAGACAGGAGTGGAGGTTGAAGGAGCTTGGCCAAAAGAACAGCAGCCCAGGAACAGCATTGAGGCTCCGCTACCTAGACATATGGGAGATCCCATACAACCTTCTAATGCTGCTCTACTAAAAGCTATATAACTATAGATAAAAGAATGTAGGAGTTTCAACAGCAGATGAACTCTATGGATAATAAAATGGGACTTCTAATGGTGGAAACTCAGCAGGCTGCCCAGACTGCAGATAGACCCCTAAACATCTTTACGGGGCTGATGAAAGAAAATGGGCTGTTAAAGAAGACTTGAAAATCTGGAAAATTCTGTTCAAGAGACCAATGTACATGTTTTGTGGCTGCAGGAAGGTGTGGAGGGTGACATTCTCTCTGTATTTTTAAAGAATTGGCTGTGTGAATATTACCAACTTGACTCAGTGTGTTCAGTTATGAAGTGTTACAGGATTACTCCCAAGGGAAATCGTACACGTCTACTGAATAATGTGCCCTTACCTCAGATGATGCTGATTGTATTGGGTTCGGCTTTGGAGAGAGAGAGAGATGATCTTCTGTTATGAGCAAAAAGGACCTCTCTAAAGAGAAAGTAAAATACATCTTTTCCCTCTCCTCAGCTATAAAACATGTCAGCGGAGGAAGGGGTTCGATTGGATCTGCAATAAGTTAAGACAACTGGGAGTGCATCATATACTGTTGATGCCAGCAAGTCTGAAGATATGCTACAGTATGTGAACAAATCTTATCAATTTGCTAACCCCCAACAATGTGCCCAAACTGATAGAAAGAATAGAGAAAGAGATTTGACAAAGAGAAATGGAGTCTGAAGGGGAAGAAGAGGTAAACTGATGGCTGCAATCTGAAAAATGACTCTTTGCAAGAGGTGTAAAGGTAGACGAAGTTAATCACCTTTTGACATTTCCTTTTGTTGGTGCTGTGGTGAGAGAGCTCTGGGACATGACTTATTGATACAAAATCTTTGAAAATGAACACTTTCTTTGAATGTGCAGCACCACATGGTGTCCACTAGACTTGGCAATCGTTCTGCCTTCCTCCCTCTTACAAAAAGTTTCTTTCTGCACCTTTTGGACACTTTCCTTCATCAGAAGAAACTAACTGTCAATCACTGCTAGACCCCTGGACTCTTTGAAGTCATTGTAAGCCTTTTACAACATTTTCTTTTTCTTAAGTCAATATCTTAAATGTTTAAGTATAGTAGAAGTAAAAGTGACTATCTCTAAACTAAGAAATTATTTACTTTCACTAGGGGTCTACTACCAAATGCTTTGATAATGGGGAAAAACATAAATTCTGAACAAAACACATAATGATTCTAAACAGGGAAGAAAACCCTGTCAAGCTGCACATTTAACCTCATAATGTAACATATATAGCACGTGCTTGTAGGAGGGTTTATCTCTCATCAGTTGCTGTTCACTTCATCTACCTTTTTTATTTTATTACTAGTTAAATGTAGGTTTACAACTGTAGGTTAATGTTTTCATGCATCCTCTTTGATGGTAATAAGCTACTTCATGGAGTACCTAATATATTTTTCATACACTCTGTAGGATTTGGGGGGACCAAACCCTACTGTTCTTATAGGGTGCACGATGTTATAGATTTTATAAATGTAAGTGGCCCCTCATGCTTATGGCAGCATTTGGCTGTTTCTTAGCAAATCCAGACTGTACACAAAGTTGTATTATAATGGACACCTCTCAGGTGTGGTACTAGTGTTTGGTGCATGACATCTTTCTTACTGTAAAAATGTTGTATTCTCAGTAGTACCTATCAGTATTGTAAAATCTAAATAATGCTTACTGATGGGTCATTAAGCTGTACTGTTTAAAGAAAGGTTTGGGAAAATAAAGTTTAAAAAAATTCATAGTAGACGTTACAGTGGAGTGCCCCCTGGGTTCAAGCGATCATCATACAGTGTGGTTTGGTATACAGATTGAGCAGGGGAACCCACACTAGAATGATGGTCCTTGACTTCAGGAGAGTAAATTTTAGAGAAATGGTCGACTGCCTTAGGAAATACTTTGAAGGGGTGGCGGCACAATGGAATAGAATAACGAAGGGAATAGCTGATGTAGCAGCAAGCTGCTTAAAGGTAATAAATAAGGGTAAGAGGAGAAACAAGCCACTGTGGTTCTCAAAGAAGGTGGCTAAAGCAGTAAAGGAGAAAAAAACAGCTTTCAGTAAGTACAAGGAGACCTAAACAGAGGTGGGCAGGGAGGTGCATCTAAAGAAACACTGGGTGGCAGAAAGGAGGGTAAGGACAGCAAAGGCTCAAACTGAGGAAGGGATTGCCAAGGAGGTCAAGAATGGGGATAAGACTTTCTTCAGGTATGGCTCACATTGGATATGGGCAAGGAAGGAGTGGAATCTGGCACAAGAGTGCTGGACTTCAGGAGGGCCAACTTTGGGAGGATGGGGGAAGTGGTAAAAGGGTACCTGGCCAGAATTCAATCTAGTATGGACACAAACCAGAGGTGGAACCGCATAAAGCTGGGGATAGTGGAGGCAACCAAAACCTGCTGCAAAGCTCAGAGCAAGATGGCTAGGGCTAAGAAACAGCTGCCTTTAGGAAGTACAAGAAAACAGGGAGGGGGAGGACAGGGAGGATTACTTGACAGAATCGAAGGAGGTGACAAGGGCAGTAAGGGGAACCAAAGAATCTACGGAACTCAGGCTGGCACAAGGCATTAAGAAAGGGGATAAGGACTTCTTTAAGTACCTCAGGGAGAAAAGGAGCTGTAAGGACCACATAGTACGGATTAGGAAGGAGAGGGGGTTGGGTGGAAGCAGGGTGCGATAAGGCAGAAGCACTAAATGAGTACTTCTGCTCAGTATTTACTAAAGAGAAGAGGGGTGACAGCCAAGGGGGAGAAATGGCAGAAGCAGGGAAGGGGTGACAGATGGGAAATCATGGAGGGCAGAGTTGACAGGGTTTGAAGGCACTGAGGTGGACAAGCACCGGGCCCAGATGGCATTCACCCCAGGGTACTGAAGGAGCTGGCAGAGGTCCTTGCAGGACCTTTGGCAGACCTATTTAATGCCTCACTACATTCGGGGTGTGTACCTCAGGACTGGAGGGTGGCTCATGTGGTGCTCCTCCACAAGAGTGGCCCCAAGGATGAACCGGGAAACTACAGACCAGTGAGCCTCACATCCACCGTGGGTAAGCTAATGGAGACTATCCTGAAGGAGAGGCTGGTGGCCCTCCTAGCGGCCAAAGAACTACAGGACAGCAGACAGCATGGCTTCATACATGGCAGATCCTGCCAAACCAACCTGGTGGAGTTCTATGACTGGGTAACTAGGCAACTGGACAGGGGCCATGCAGTGGATGTCCTGTATCTGGACTTCAGTAAGGCATTTGACTCTGTGCCGCATGGAAGGCTGGGAAAGAAGTTAGTAGGCACAGGGGTGGGTGCAAAGCTGGTGAGATGGGTAGGAAACTGGCTTCAGGGAAGGTAGCAGAGGGTGGTGGTGGGTGGGGAGCTCTCACACCCAAGGGCAGTGACAAGCAGTGTTCCACAGGGCTCGGTGTTGGGACCAGTGTTGTTTGGGATATTCATTGCAGACATATCATATGACATCAAGAGAAAGATCAGTCTGTTTGCTGATGATACCAAGGTAGGCACGGTGGTGGATGACATAGGGGTATGGCAGGGGTTGCAGGATGATCTGGCAAAGCTTGAAACCTGGTAAGACACCTGGCAACTGGGGTTTAATGCCAAAAAGTGCAAGGTGCTGCATTTTGGGATGAAGAACCAAGGAGAGTTACCAGCTGGGAGGCAACTAGCCCAGACAGAGGAGAAGAAGGATCTGGGGGGGCTCATTACAGGGTCAATGAACAACTCAGCACAGTGTAGGAAGGCAGCTGCAAAGGCCAACAAAATGCTGGGTTGTATTGCAAGGGGTATATCCTCGAGGAGGGAGGAGGTGATTCTGCCACTGTATAGGTCATTAGTTAAACTGCACCTGGAGTACTGCGTGCAGTACTGTCGCCCGTATCTGAAAAGGAACATTAAGTTATTGGAGGGGGTGCAGTGCAGGGCGACAAAGATGATCAAGGGGTTGGGGGACTTATCATATGAGAGGAGGTTGAGGGAGTTGAACATGTACTCAGTGGAGGAGAAGAGGGACATGACTGAAACCTTTAAATACATGAAAGAAATAAACAAGACGGTACAGAGGGGCTGTTCAAAGTAAGGAAGGGCCACCAGGGGCCATGATATGAGACTGGAGGGAGGGAGGAAGGTTCAGGAGGGAGATGAGGAGACACTTTTTTACAGAGAGGGTGGTGGCTTGGTGGAATGCATTACATGCAGAATTGGTATCCAGTAGAACAGTGGACTGCTTCAAAAGGGGATGGGACAGGACAAAGGGGAGGGTTAATGAAGGAGAAGGGTGGAAGGGGGGCAGCTGCAGAATAAGGGGTGCTAGCTGCACATTCGAGCAGACTAGATAGACCTCTAGGCCTTTATCTGCTGGCAAATTTCGTATGTTCGTAGGTGCATGAGCGAGAAGAGGAAGACAAGGTGTGGCATAATGAAGATTAGACCAGGAAAGAAGGGACTGTACAGAGTAAGACCAGGAAAAAGCTACAATTTTAAATGAATACTTCTGCTTAGTATTCACAGTGGAAGGGAGGATGGGGTGAGATGCAGTAACAGGCACTAGGGAGGGGGGTGGACACAAGTCAATCTACAGAAGAGAGAGACCACCATAGGTTGGAAGCCCTGAAGGAAAACAAGGAGATTGGGCTGGACAGGATCCGCCCAAGGGCACTTAAGGAACAGAGCACAGTGCTAGCTGTCACTCTGGTGACACTAGTACCTCATTGGAAATGGGGATGCTGGTTTCAGAGGACTGGAGGAAGGCTGATGTGGTCCCTCTACACAACAGCAGCAGCATGGAGGCCAGCAATCATAGACCACTCAGTCTCACATCAGTGGTGGGGAAGTTGATGGAGTCCCTGCTGCAGGATAGATTGACAGAGTACCTGGATACATATGGGCAGCAGGACCATGTACAACACTGCTTCACAGGTGGAAGGTAATGTCAAACAAATCTCATAGGTTTCTTTGATTGGGTAACTAGGGAAGTGGATCATGGGAGGCCAGTGCATGTGGCCTATCTGGATTTCAGTAAGACCTCTGACATTGTACCACACAGGAGGCTGATAAAGAAATGTAGCAGCCTGGCAGTGGGGGAGATGGTGGTGTGCTGGGTATCAAACTGGGTGAAAGACAGGTGGCAGAGGGTGGCGGTAAATGGTGGTCACTCGGAGGATGGGAGAATGACCAGTAGAGTACCACAGGGATCAGTACTGGTGGTGTTGCCTAAGTATCGCTCACTGGTGAGACCCCACCTGGAGTACTGCACCCAGTTCTGGAGACTGTACCTCCACAAAGACATTAACAGGATGGAGGCAGTCCAGAGGAGGGCTACTAAAATGGTGTGGAGTTTACACAAGAAGTCATATGAAGAGGGACTGTGGACATTTGAAATGTACTTCCTGGAAAGGAGGAGAGCAAGAGGAGACATGACTGAGATCTGTAAGTATCTCACAGGTGTGAACAAAGTCAAGGGGTACCTCTTTCAAAGGTGGAGGATCACCAGTACACGGGGGCATGCTATAAAACTTTGGGGGGGATTTAAGGTGGATGTGAGGAAATACTTCTTCACAGAAAGGGTGGTCGACACCTGGAAGAGCCTGCCAGAATAGGTGGTAGGGCAAAGACAGTGGAGAGCTTTAAACATGTGTAGGATAGACACACGGGTAGTATAAGCAGAAATCAGGGGAGAGGGAGGGACACCTGTGACCAAGTAGGGTCCAGGGTGTGATTTTAGGCAAGGAAAATAGGGCAGACTAGATTGACCGACTAGTCCTTTTCTGCAAACCCTATGTTTCTATGTGCTCAGCTGATTACTTGCCTGCATGGTTAAAATGCTCCTTCCTGCTGCCTGCTATTGCAGACAGTGTCAGTCATTGTCTGTTACAGTGCTGTTTGGCAGTCTTGACTGAGCTACATTGAGGAATTGCTGCAGACGCTATTGTTTTGTTTACTTTTTTTTAAAGGCTGAAATGTTAACTAAAATGTTTACAGTTTTTTTTTTGGATTACTGGTAACAGTGAGATAAAGAATATCGCATATCACTGAACACAGGAAGCACAGCCGTATTTCACCAAATTGTAGCTGTGGCTATGAAATGAGAGCTGCTTCTGTTAGGATAACTGGATTTGGTTGTGGCTTCAATTTGGGGGGCAACTTCTATTTGAGGATGGTTATAATTCAGTGAAATACAGTAAATTAACTAAAGTGGAGAAGGAATGGAATGTGCATCACTCCAAAATGAAGGAAGCTAAGGTAGATGTAAGAAAAAAAACAATGGCTGATACAGAGCTTTGGATTGCAGAGAGTGTAAAAGAAGGAGAGAATTAGTTTTTTAGCCATATTATGGAAAAAAGCAGACCAAGAGTGGGATTGCTAGGTCAGCAGAGAGAGGCAGAGTAGTAGAGTATGATGAGTAGAAAGCCAGTCTCCTGAGCAAGTACTTCAGCTCAGTGTTCTCGGTTGAACATAGCAGTCCGTTACTAGAAAGCAGGATTAAAGCAACTACCTGGGGGGCAAGGAAAATGAATAAGGTAAAGATCACAGCTGAATGAGTGAGAAAGGGTTAAAAGCCCTTAAGGTGAATAAGGCACAAGGTCCAGATGGACTACATCCATGAGTTTTGAAGGAATTGGAGGGGAATAAGGAGGATCCAGGTAACTATAGTCCAGTCTGCCTTACTATACTCCCAGTGTGTATAAGCTAATGGAAGCAATAGTGAAGGAAAACTTAGTAAATTACTTGGAAGAAAATGGGCTACAGGACATCAAACAGCACAGTTTTGTGACAGAAAGATCATGTCAGACCAATCTAAATGCATTATTTGAGTGGATTCCTAAGACATTGGATGAAAGGCAAGCAGTGTATCTGCTTTATTTTGACCTTAATAAAGCCTTTGACCTAGTGCCACAAAGAGGCTGGTAAAAAAGCTGGAAGACCTGGTAGTGAAAGGGGGATTTGTCCGATGGGTGGGAAACTGGTTAGGGGACAGACTTCAGAAAGTGGCGGTGAATGGGGTTAAATCAGTGGACATGAAAGTAACTAGTGGGGTACAACAAGGGTCAGTCCTGGGACTTGTACTATTTAACATGTTTATGTGCAATAAAAGGGAGGGTATCCAGGGCAACATGCGTCTTTTTGTAAATGGCACAAAATGTTGTGGCAGGGTAGACAGTGAGAAGGGGATGAGAGAACTACAAAAAGATCTGGACAAACTAGTGACATGGTGAAAAATGTGGCATTTCAAGTTCATTGCCAAAAAAATGAAAGATGAACAAAGTGGGTGATTTGATACTTTTTATTGGACCAGCAAGAGATTTACAAAATATAAGCTTTCAAGCTACACAGACGTTTAACTTTTATACATGAATGTGACAGTTCTGTTGATAAAAAAGTAAATAATTGTATTTGTGCAGAGACAAATACAGTCTTTGAAATCTTAATTGGGTGTAAGTCAGAGCCTTTCCATGGATAGAATGTGACAGCAGAGGCCCATAAATTGTGAAATGCTTATGATCTAAGAGTCTCCCTAAAAGTAGAGAGAGAGAGAGAAAGAGAGTGTGCGCGCGCACGCAGAGGCACTTATGCATATATAATCTATGCTGCATAAACACACATACTGTATATATCCCAAAAAACACATCAGACACACAGTGTGATCAAACATAACTAAAACCATGTTAATGTATAAAGACACACTAAAACTACATAACTAATGTATAAGATAATATGTATGAAAATAATAAGCACAGGCAAGCACATTTACCTAAGGCAAGAAAAAGGCAGTTGTCAGTTTAAATTCTGTAATGGGTCATGTAACTAAGGTCTACATTCAGTTTGTTACTTTTATTGTATTGAAAAGAAAAATAAGCTTGACCTTATAAGCCCACTTTTCTTGTGTATTTCTGAAGTGTCCTTTGAGAACCAGAACAGACAGTTCAGAGATGGAGTGATCAGATTGAGAGAAATGCTGTCCCTCTGGTTTTTCAGTCTTTTTCACTTTTATGTCATGCTTGTGTGAGTTCATTAAGGTTCAAAGGGGTTGCCCAGTTCCCACACATAGCCTGTATGGGGATACATCTTGCACTGGATGTAATAGACAACATTCTGGGATCCACATGTATAACTCCCATGTATCTTGAATTGTTTGTTAGGGGGGTGTTGACAAAGTCTGAACTGGAAATGTGTTCACATGTTTTACATTTAGGAATACTGCAGGTTTGGTGCCTCCTAGTTTTCTCTTGTTTTTACCAATATAAGTTTGCTTCTGACAATCCGATTGGGTAAGTTAGGTGATTTTTGGAAAACAGTAAAGATGGTTCCAAATCCCCACATACAAAGTATTGGAAGGGAGGCACTCAGCTAGCAAACTCAACAGAGGAGAGGGATTTGGGAGTTCTCATTAGTGACACACTTAAGCAAACTAACCAATGTATAAAAGCTTATAGTAAAGCATCCAGCATACTGGGATGTATTGGGAAGGGTTTTGACAGTAGGATGGAGGAAGTAATTTTACCCCTATACAGATCGTTAGTGAGGCCTCACATGGAGCATTGTGCCCAGTTTTGGAACCTGCTTTTTAAGAAAATATATAGGCTGAAGAGAGTACAGCGAAGGGCCACTAAAATGATCCAGGGTCAGCAAGACAAACCTTAAGAAGAAAGGTTAAAATTGCTAAACATGCATTCACTTGAAACTAGAAGGGAGAGAGAGATGACATGATTGAAACTTACAAATTTCTAGGAAGAACAGAGTAGATGTAGAAGGTATGTTTATTAGAAACAAAGATGTTACAAGAGGACACAACTGGAAATTGATGGGTGGTAAATTTAAAAAAGTGAGAACGTTTTTCATTTACAAGCAAAATCCTGGCTGATTCATAGAGATGTCATAACACTGCTTGTACAATTTTTTTAAAATGTGTAGGGGTGCTGATGGTGTGTGGCCCAAATCAGAATCAAATATATATATATAGTACTAGTGATCTCCCACCCAAAAAAAGCTGATTGACAGCCTGCAATTCAAAGTCAATTTAATTTAATTTTATTTTCTTACTTGGTTTTCATGCCATCATTTTACACTTTAAAGGGGTTCTTGATGTCATCATGTAGACTAATCATGACTATCCTTCCCACCAACAACAAGGTGACCCCCTCATAAATCAGGTACCCACACTAAATTTTAAAATGTCGATATGAGGTGAGGCCCCAGTATTTTATCCGTCTCTCTCTTTTTTTTTTTTTTTTTTGTGGAACCTGATCTCTGGCTTCATCTTTTATAATATTATATTCTGACCCATAAGAGGCTCACAGATATCCAATAGGGAACTTACTACATAGGAGAAGGCCACACCTCTCCTGTTCTTTAATGCAGTGTTAAGGGTTTGGCAAGCTCAAGCCTGTGTAATTCACAGTGATTTTATCACCTTTCTTGTACATTTTTCTTAAATTTTGTAAGGGTGCTGCTGGTGTGTGGTAAAAATCAAAACCAAACAGTTTATAGTACCAGTGTGTCCCCAAAAGCTGTTTGAAAGCTTGCAGATTATTAAAGTTGATTCAATTTTCTTTCTGTCTGTCTTTATTCCATCATTTTATATAATGTATTCTGGCCCATAAGAGGCTCTCAGGTAGCCATTGGGGAGCTTACTAATTATGAAAAGGCTACACCACTGCTGTGTTAAGAGTTTAATAAACTCAAGCATGGCTAATTCACAGTCATTTTATCATGTTTCTTGTTCATTTTTGTTAAATATTGTAGGGGTGCTACTGGTGTATGGTCAAAATCAGAATCAAACAGGTAAAGTACCAATGTCTCCCTCAAAAGAAAGCTACTTGAAAGATTGTAATTCATTTAAGTTGATTCAGGTTTCCTACTTTCTGTATTCATTCCATAATTTTAACATTTTAAAGGGATTCTTGGCCTCATCATTCAGCTGAATCATGAGGAACCTGACTACTCACAAAAAGGTGACCTCCATATAAGTCAAGTACCTACACTTTAAATTTAAACTTGCCAGTATGAGCAGAGGTCTCACTGCTTTCTCTCTTTTTCTTGTGTGGAAACCACTCTCTGGTTTCATCTTTCTAATACATTTTTATTCAAGAAAATAAGAAAAAATGTATAAGAAATGTGATAAAATCTATTTTAATTACCCAGGGTTGAGCTTGCTAAACCCTTAACATTGCAATGAAGGCTGGAGAGGTGTGGCCTTTTCCTAATTAGTAAGCTCCTCACTGACCACCTATGAGATTCCTATGGGTCAGAACCCACTATATAAAAGATGAAGCCGGAGAGTGGTCTCGATATAAATAAGCTGTAGTCAGAGCCACTACAACTGCTAATGCATTAACTTGATAAGGGTGTTTCATGGGCTTAAACCTAAAGATGAATTGTCATAGTCAGCTCCATGTGTAAATTTAGTTGTTGGTAAAGTTAGATTATTTATCTGGTTGATCCTGTGTTTCTAATATGTTTAAAAATGTGAGCTGTGAGTGTACTATATGGGGAAGTAGAGGGAACTCTGAACCAAGACATTCAAGTTATGGTAGAAGGAATGGTGCAGCGAGGAGAGGTATAGCTACATTGGGGACTATGAGCCAACCTGGAAGGATAAGAGCCTATATCGATGTGATGGCCTGCGTCCACGCAGAAGGGAACCTTATTATTCAATGGATGGTTTAAATGTTGCTTTGATGGACATTTAAAGTAGCCTAGGGGGGTGAACAAAGAAATAGGGGAGGCAGAAAGTCGGCCACCTCAGGCAAAGATAGACAGTAGGGAGATCCTGAGGGGAGAGAGTCGCACCAAGATGCAAGTTATTCAAGGAAGCAGGGGATTAGCAAAGGAAGGGGGGGGGAATGATCAGTCAAAGAAGAAAGGTGAGGAAGGGGGAACAATTGGAAACAAGGAGAAAGTGACAAGAAGAGAGCTGAGGGCTGTCAAAATGGTGCAAGGTCTGCATCAGAAGCCCTAGTAGGAGAAACTGAAAGAGTTCAATATGTACACCCTGGAGGAGAGGAGGGGGGTGGGGATATGATGAGACCATTAAATACCTCACGGGGGTTAATAAAGTACAGGAGGGAAACATGTTTCAGAGAAAAAGGTGCTATAGAACTAGGGGTCATAATATGAAGCTGGAAGGAGGTAGGTTCAAGTGAGAAGTGAGGAAGAACTTCTTCACAGAAAGGGTGGATTCTTGGAACAGCCTTCCATGGGAGGCAGTGGGGGTGAAACCAATGGTGGGTTTCAAAAATGCCTGGGACAGGCACAATTGAATTCTAGGAGTAAGGAAGGTGGTGGAAGAGACAGTGATGTAGAGCAAGTAGGATCTGCAGCAAAAGTGATCATAATTAAAACTGGGCAGACTAGATGGTCCCAGCAGTCATTATCTGTTTCTACGTATGACAGGTCATGTGATTCAAAGGGATACAGTACAAAAATTATTGATATGCACAGTGTCGATACTGTAAACTGTATGGCACACACAATTTATGCTGTACTATGTTACACAGACACAATAATCAAATGGGTAATAATATATGCATTGAGCAAGGGAGGAAAAAATCAAGGGGAACACGTGTGAAGCAATATACTACTCATGGAGAGGTGATACCATGACAGGTACATACTGTATGAAGTTACTGTATTATGATGGTACCCAGCCATACAGCAATGTTGAGTTAGCTGCAATGTGGGATTTTATTTTTTTTATTTTTTATTTTTTTAATAATCCAGACATTGTCTACACAGTAATGACATATAGCCAAGGATGCTCTCTACAATTTGCTACCTTGTTTTTTTCATTTTTTTACCACTTTATTCATTTTGGGGAAATCATTTGCAATGGAGCAAATAATAAAGAAACGTATAGACAGCAAACTTGCAAGAAATAATTTACCTGCATTTTCGAGTGACAAGAAGACATTAGGCTAGGAGTGGATTCAGGCGTTAATGGTAACAGCATTCCTATCAAATACTGGGGGTTGGGTGCCCCCGAGGTGTAGGGCCCCTTCCGGAAATTTTTATCCATGAGTGTAGTCAGAGTACCTGAGATCATTATTCTGAGTACCAGAAAACAGATTCCATTCAGTGCTGAAGGCCAATTTAATATGCCCTTTTTAAAATATAAAGAAAGGCATTCACTTCATGTTTCAGGGCCTGGATCAGTACCAAAAAAAAAATGGCACAGAATAAAGTCATGAGACTTGCACCTTGTAAATATTTTCAATTTACCAACTGCATCATTAGACTACAATATGATATTGATTGCATCAAATTGAAAGCCACACAGCAGAAAATATTAGCATTTAAAAAGGCTGGGAAATTCAGTTTTCAGCACTTCCCTGTACAGTGTAGTCTGGTTCCCAACTCACTCACTCACTTCCCCCTAGAAGGACACTTGCGAATAGTTATGAGAATACTTCAAGTCTGAAACAAACTGAATAGAATAGCACTAACAGGTCCTGAAAGGGTTAACATAAACAAACACTCCAGCACACACACACACACACACACACACACACTGCTACTTGAGGCACACACACACACACAGCTGCTCAAGGAATGCAGTCAGATAGGCATGCTGTGGCACAGAGCTGTGTTTATCAACAGTGCAGCCATACCCCCCCCCCCCGAAAGTAATCTGAGAAGGCACTGCACTAATCAGTTAATCTGATAACTACTGTACACTAACCAATTAATGGTTTAAATATACAGAAAGGAATGCAGCAGTTTTACACTCTTCAGAATTTGTTAATTTACAGCCTGAGTTCAGTTCTTTCCCCTTCCTGCTGGCTAAACCAGAAGTCAGCTCAGAGCAAGAGGTGAGACAGAATAGTGCTGAAACTGGTCTACTGAACAGAAACAGTGGAATGCTTCGGTCAACTGTGGAGTGACAGTGCTGTAACTCCAAAACTGCTGTTTGGTCAGATTTGGTGAGGTGAGCTGCTTTTCTGATAGCAAGACGTGTGCAGGCTCCTCCCTGCAACCATAAAAAGAGAAATCAGTGAGACCTCAGCTTGTAGGTACCTGACCTATGAGGGGTTAACCATGTAGTCAGTGGTCAGGCTAATCATGATTCAGCCAAATGATGAGTCCAAGAACCCCTTTAAAATTTTACAATAATGGAATGAAGACAGAGGGCCAGATTTTCAAAGAGCCCCTAGGTTGCAACAAATGTGCGGCGATCTAGGGCTGTGGCACACCTTGGCTGTGTCAGGATATGCCTATTCAGAGGAGCTGTGTAATCGTCAATGAGAGCCATCTATTTCCAGTGCAAGAATTGTTATTTTGTTATTAAAAATAAATTGTTCCCCTTGTTATCCTTGTGTCCAGTTCGGTGACCTGTGCCCACACACCTGGACTTTTCGGTGGACTGTCTCACAGTAAGTACTTTGCTCATTCTGCTGGTCATAAGTGAGGCTGCCTAGTGCAGAGTTAAACCCAAACAATTTTGGGTGTGTCAAGACTGAATAGGACATAGGTGAGGAGAGGAACAGCAAAGCGCGTGAATTGGAGACTGGACAGTGCTAAAATTTCCAAATAGATAGATAGGTAAAACATTTATTGTTATACAGGATATTTTATGTCATAGGGATACAAATCTCTGTTTACAAGACAGTCCTATTAAAAAGGCTTCAAAATTACAAAAAAGCTAAAGGAGAAAACAAGCAAGGAAAATATAATACATCATACACAGCATGTACATATTTCTGTCTGTATACAAATATAAAGTTATAGATGCCATTGCTACAAAGTTTTAGTTTAACAATTACATACCATTTGGTAGCTATTGTTCAAGTCAGTAACAACATTTTTGTGAGATGTATTTGTACGCATATTAAAGGGAAGGTTGTTCCATGAAGAAGCTGTCTGAAAGCATAAGGTGTTGGTTCCATATTAAGTCTTACATTTATCTGGGCATATCTTGTTGATGTGAACAGATCTTGTAAATACACATGTGGCTGCTGAACCTTTACTAAAAGCAACTCTTGAAATATAATGTTCTGAAGGATGTTGTACTAAAAAAATTATGAAGGAGCTTTGATCAAGTTATGTTATTTCGTATTTCTAATGATTGCCATCCTAATCTTTTTAACATTTCACAATGATGAGTTTTAAAGCTGCATCTCAGTACAAATCTTGTTATTTTGTACTGTATCTTGTCCAATTTGTCCAACAGCCTCTTATTTGCCACTCTATATATTAAATTTCCATATTCTACTGTTGCCAAAATCATTTGTTCCATATTTCTTGCCTATTTATTTAGGCATTTAGTGGTATGCCTAAGAGCTCTTGTCTTTCTATCTGTCTTTGAAATCAATGTGGTAATATGTTCAGTAAAAGTTAGCTCAGCAACAAAAACTGTGCCCAGTTAACAGTAGTTGGTTACTTGTTCAGTCTGTTCCAATTTATTTATTTGAATGTTTAGTTTAGGTTTATTTTTTGCTCCGAAGTATAGCACTTTCATTTTCTTTAACTTGATCCAGAGCCTTGACCTAGTGAACCACTCCCTTATCCTGTCAAAGTCTATTTGTAAGTTTCTTTCTAAGTCCATCTGACTCTTCCCAGCTGCTATTAGTGCTGTATCATCTGCATATAATTTTATTTTTGAGTGTAGCACTACCTGTGGGAGGTCATTGCCAAACAGCAAAAACATATGGGTCCCAAGACTGAGCTCTGTGGGACTCCCTAGATTACATTTTTGCTATAAGAAAGGGTCTGGGATACCAACACCCTCGAGGACCGATCTGTCAAATAGGACTTGATCCAGTCCCAGGGATCGTCATCTATCCCCAGCACCTTAATTTTTCTTAACAGTAGGGAGTCATCCACCAGGTCAAAGGCCTTTGATAACTCTACAAAAAGGACAGCGGTTTCCATCCTGGCCGCCAGAGAAGTTGGCACCACATAATTAAATTCTACCAAGGCGATGGTAATGGAGTGTCCTCCCCGGAAACCCAACTGGAAAGGTGTCAACAATCTGTATTTTTCCAGAAAATCTGTTAATTGTGAGTGTACATGCTTTTCAAGACATTTAGACAATATAGACAGTAGCTCTAACGGTCAGTAGTTTCCTGGGTCTTGGGAATCCCCTTCCTTAAAAATAGGTACAACCTTGTTTTGTTTCAACAATGTTGGAAAAAGACCTGTGCATAAACTCCAGTTAAATACATAGGTAACTGTTGGTGCTATATAATCTGCTGCAAATTGCAAAAACTTTCCCTCTACTTCATCTAGCCAAGGGGTTTTATGTATATTCATTTTTCTTAGCCCTTTTGTTACCTCATATAAATTCAATATTTTGAAACAAAAGGGGGGTCATCTTTTTTATTTTCCACATTGTTTATTAGTAGGTTATTTGGGCTATACGTATTCTCCAGGCCCTGCAAGTTTATTTATTTATTTATTGAATTTTGATGACTGGGTAGGCCTGCTGGGCCCTAAGAGGTCCCTTTTTCAGGGGCGACCCGGGTGAAACAACAACATACAGGTAACAGATCAGTACAGTCTGGAGAATGGATAGTTTTTAACAGTATGAGTACATATGTTTACAGGCACCAGGTAGTGGAAGACATACAGGCTGTAAGGACATAGAGGCTACAAATAATGAGTACATTAAACATTAAGCATCACTAGTTGTTGATTAGATACAAAGTGCTCTGGAATAGCGAGCAGCACCTATAGTCCTAGGGTTAGCTGCTGTGTCTGCAGGATTGGAAGGGGGATAAATTAGGGACATAAGTGCACCCCGTCTGTAAGAGGAGGACCGTTATACTGCCTGGGTAGAGGTTGGGAGGTCAAATGAGCTGCCCAGGAGGCTGAACGTGGTCAGGTACTGTGGCATAGACATATGCTCCTATTGAGCAGGTGTTCCTTAAGCATAGTCCGGAAGCTGAAACAGTCTCAGCCTCCGGACCTCCAAGGAGGTTGTTCCAGGAGGAAGGGGTGCTAAAGGACCTAGACCGGCTTTAGTCCTCATCTTGAGAACCTTGAGGAGAGATTGGCCTGATAAGCGCAGGCACCGTGGGTTGGGTTTCGCCCTGACGAGCCCAACCAGGCTAGGGGGAGGTGAGGGGCCCAGTATCTTATATGTAAGGCAGAGGGTTGGGTAGGCGAGGCGAGCATCAAGAGACGGCCACCTGAGACTGGATTGGGCCTCACAGTGGTGAGTCCTCAGGTGAGACAAGGTGGCAAAGCGGACTATCTTATTGTACAGGGTCTGCAGCCTTCCTAATTCCATCGCGGCCACGCCCTGGAGGATCGGGGCCCCGTATGTGAGCTTTGGGAGGAGCACACTTGTGGCAATGGCTACCCTAGCTTCCGGAATGATCTGGTCCTTTAGTCTATAAAGGATGCCTAGTTTCCCATGGATGGCTTTGGTGATTTGATCTACATGATTCTTTAGTGCGAAACCTTGGTCCAGGGTAAGGCCAAGGTATTTGGTGGAGGTGACCACCTCAAGTTTTACACCCCCCCTGGACTGAAGTTAACAAAACAGTTAACAGAGATACAATTTGAAATAGCAATAACGCATCTATTCCTCACAATCACCCTAGGGCAAGTCAAGAAGCTAATTATAGGTTGTATCTATCTACCCCCCTGCATCGCATCCTCCTCCTACCATGAACTCTTCTCCAATCTAGATACCCTACCACATAGGGACATTATCTTATGTGGTGACTTCAATCTCAGTTGGCTAGGAGAATGCAAAACCCAGTACCTAGCTGCACTCTTGGACGCTAATGTAGAGCAAGTCCTTGACCAACCCATGCGACTCAATATGAAGACGGGCAAGCACAGCTTAATTGACTGGATGTTAACTAACAACAAACACCACATCAAATCAGCAGGAATTTTCCCTGACGCCATAAGTGATGACTCCCCCACCTCCTTCATCTGGAAGAACAACAGCCCACACCCTACCCCCAGACCTATAAAATCCAGAGACCTCACTGACTTCAATATTGATGCTTTCCTGGGAAGTCTGAACTCTGTGAACTGGGATCCTATCACTTCCCTCCCACATATCAAACTAGCCCTAGACTTCTTTATTAGCATCTTCTCCTTCTCCTCCATCCTAGACTCTCATGCCCCACTCAAGCAAAGATGGGCCAATGGCTTCCACTCACCCTGACGCTCCCAGGAGTTGCGGTGTTTAATGTGCTCTTGCGATAGGACCTGGCATAACTACAAAAAGTCTGGCCTCAACTCTGACTGGCAGACATACCAACAATTAAGATATGCTACCAAAGCAAAGATCACAAAGTCCAAGAGACACCACTTCCAGTCCCTGCAAATTAACCATCTTGTAAACCCTAAAACCTTCTGGATACAAAAAACCCAGGGGAAGAGTGCACAATGGGGGGGGAGGTTATAACAACAACAAAAATGGAAAGGGACCTGGGGGTAATCATATCAGATTACCTTAACGTTAGCAAGCAATGTGATAAGGCAGTAGGGAGGGCTGGTGGTTACTGGGATGCATAGGGAGAGGCATCACCAGCAGAAAACAGGAAGTTGTTATCCCTCTGTACAGACAGTTGGTGAGACACCATCTGGAGTACTGTGTCCAGTTCTGGAGACCCCATCTCCACAAGGACATAGACAGGATGGAGGCAGTCCAGAGAAGGGCAACTAAAATGGTGCGGGGTCTGCAAGAGAAGTCATACAAGGAGAGACTAAAGGAGCTTAATATGTATACCCTTGAGGAAAGGAGCAAGAGGGGGGACATGATTGAAACTTTTAAGTACCTCAGTGAAATCAACAAAGTCCAAGAGGGTATCATCTTTCAGAAAAAGAGACATGCAAGAATAAGGGGACACAATTTCAAGATAGAGGGGGGATGGCTCGGGGGCAATGTGAGGAAGCATTTTTTCACAGAGAGGATGGTGGAGTCATGGAACCACCTTCCTAAGGAGATTGTGGGGTATAAAACTGTGGGAGAATTCAGGAATGCTTGGGACAGACATAAGGTAATTCTTGTGGGGGTAGGAAGAAATAGGCTATTGGTTAACTAGGATCTGCAGAGTATCCAATAGGTAGGGAAATGGGCAGACTAGGTGGGCCAGGCGGTCCTTATCTGCCTTCAAAGTCTATGTTTCTATGTTTCAAGTCAATACCCTCCTTAAGGGCAAGGAACGTACCATCCCCCAGACAATGATCAATAATGGTACAGCTCTGTCCACCCCCCTGGAAATCGCATCTGGCATAAATCACTTTTTCACTGACCTAGACAGATATAAGCAAGACCTACCTAATGCCCCACTCCACCCCGATGACAACAGTCCTGCCACCACTCCCTTCCACCTGAAACTAACCTCGCGCACTGAGGTGCTCAAGATCCTAAATAGACTAGACCCCAATGGATCACCAGGATCTTACTCCCTTCCCCCAAATTCCTTAAAATTGGTGCCTTTGCTATTGCTCACCCAGTTGCTCAACTAATTAATAGATCCTTCCTCTCGCACACCATTCCTGACAAACAGAAAATAGCAATAGTGGTCCCTGTGCACAAAAGCGGCCCGCTAAACTGCATAGAAAACTATAGACCCATATCCATACTGTGTCCCCTAGCCAAAATTCAAGAAATAATGCTATACAATTAACCAGACTCCTTCTTTGAACGGACAAATGCCATTACTGTCTCACATCATGGTTTTCGAAAATTGCATGGGACTGAAACTGCTCTTCTATGGGTCACCACAGATATTTATCAAGCCATGCATCAGCGATGTGCTACTGGGGCAGTATTTGTGGATCTCACAAAAGCATTTGATCTGGTTAACCACCACCTCCTCCTAATCAAACTAAACAAACTCGGTCTTGATTCCCATACCCTCTCATAGGGTCATAGGTTCATAGATGGAACATGAGTTTGTTAGGCTGGAATGCCCTTTGTTGAACTAGCCACCCATATATATCATGGGTGGAATTCATATTTGTTGTAACCCATATATGTATCCAATTTGTTTTTGGATATAGTTAAGTTCTGACTTTCAACAATATGTTGTGGCAGACTGTTCCACATTGTTACAACCCTTTGTGTAAAGAATTTACCTCATTTAGTCATCACATTTATTTCCCCCTTGATTTTTAAATTATTACTTCTTGTGGTTTTTATGCTCTCGTTTTATTAATCCCAGAGTTTCCCAAGTGTAGTCATTGTGAACTGCTTGGAAGGCTAGGCAGAGGTCGCCTCTGATTTGCCTATAGTTTGCTGAGAATAAGTTTAAGTGTTTGAGTCTGTTGCGATAACTTTTTAAGTTTTTAATTTTCTTTGTTACCTTCCTCTGTACTCTCTCTATTACTTTTAGACTTCTTTTGGTGTGTGGCATACTGAACCGGGAGCAATATTCCAGGTGGGGGTGCACCAAGCTGGTATAAAGTGGCATTCTCACCCCTGGTTTTTATATTTGCTAAGATTTAACCTATGATTTTATGACATTTTTGGACTTTAACTATACTGTTTCTATCGAAAGATAAATTGTCAGTTATTATTGTACCAAGGTTTTTTTCCTCAGTTACCATTTGTAATAGAATATTGCTTAATTTATAAGCTAACATTAGATTATTCTTCCCTAAGTGCATGACCTTACATTTACCTATGTGGAAATACATTTTGTTAACCTTAGTCCAATCATAGAGGGTGTCCAGTTGTTTTTATAACAGTTCTCCTTCACCAGTTGTAGTTACAATGCCTCCGAGTTTATAGTCATCGGCGTACTTACATGTCCAGTTTTTGCCTGTCACTTTCATAGTGGCAATTATTATGTTAAACAGGGTAGGGCCCAAAACCGACCCCTGTGGCATGCTACTCATGACACTTCCCCCTTCTGACATGTAGCTCTTGACTGAGACCCTTTGTTGTCTTTCTCCTAGCCAGCATTGTAACCAGCTTATACTATTAGAATGTAATTTTAACCTTTCTAGTTGCTGTAACAACATTTCATGTGACACTTTGTCAAAGGCTTTGGCAAAGTCCAAGAATATGACATTGCAGGATACCCCTTTGTCTAAGGCTGCACTTATAGGCTCAAAAAATTGTATCTGGTTAGTAAGGCATGATTTGCCAGTAATAAAACCGTGTTTTGTGATGTCCACATGTTCATTTACATTAAGATGTCCCATTATATTTTTCCTGCAGAAGTTTTTCCATTATCTTGCCTATCATAGATGTAAGACTTATAGGCCTAAAGTTTTTGGGGTCATGTTTTTTTTCTCCTTTATGAATCGGGGTTACTGCAGCTACCCTCCAATCTTTTACTGCTTTGCCCTCTTTGATGGATTTTTTAAACAAGATAGTCAGAGGTCCTGTAAGATCTTTACTCAACTCCTGAAATAATCTTGGTGGAATTCCATCTGGCCCTGCTGAACTTTTCTGTTTTAGGGTTTTATTATTGTTCCTACATCATCGGTGTTAAACTCTGGAAAAAAATGTTTATGTTACATATAATGGTGCAATAGTAGCTTCATCTGGTTTATATACGCTTTGGAAATAGTTATTTAATTCTCCTTTTTTTCTCAGTGATTATTCCCTTTTCAGTTACTAGGGGCCCAATAACATGTTGTTTCCCCTTTAGAGAGCCAATATAATTGTAAAATTGTTTCTTGTTATCCTTATTTACTAAATTAAGCTCAATTCTGCATTTGACCTTTTTAATTATATTGTTGCATTTTTGTTTCATTGTTTATGTGTTCCATACTTGTGCTGATGGATTTGTTTTTGTATTTTTGCTGTATTTTCTTGATTTGTTTTCTGATATCATTATTCCACCATGGCAGAACACGGCATTCGTTACAATATTTGGTTCTGGTTCATATTTGTCTATACAATACGTGAGTTTTTTATTTATATTTGCCAAGGTGTTTTCCAGATTTGTGTTTATTAATTCTTGTTGCAAATTCCATTGTGCCAGATAGTGTTTCATTTTATCATAATTTGCCTTATTGAAGTCTTTGATGACTGTATTACCTTTTGTATATGTTGTATTTCTTTTTGTAATCAAAGGTAGCCATATTATGATCTGAATCTCCTAAGGGAGGCAGTACTTGGGTATTTTCAATTTTTCTTTCTCTGTTAGTAAAAACCAAATCTAATAAATTGTTTCCACTAGTAAGGAGATTAATCTGCTGTTCTAAGTTTTGCTGGATAGTTATGTCAATAAATTTTGTTTCAAGGGCTGTGAGACTACTTAGTGAACCCCAATTAATATTAGGCATGTTAAAGTCTCCCATCAATTATGTAATCACCCTTTATGTATCTTCTTTCAATATCAGCGAATAAGGTATAGTTTTTTTTCTTTTGTCAAGTTTGGTGAACAGCAAACCAAACCTATTGTAAGTTGCATTGATAGGAGTCCAGTCCTAGCCCATATACCTTCAGTTTCACTATCGTTGTGGTCTTTTATTTCATATGCGTTTACAGCTTCCCATATAAACCAAGCTACCCCTCTCCCACGTTAACTCCTATTTAAAAAAAATATATGTAGCCAGGAATAGCTGTGTTCCAGTCATTGTCTGTAGTTCATGTTTCTGTTACTCCTCATATTGCGATGTCCTTTTCTTTAACATGTATTCAAGCTCTTCAGTTTTATTACGCAAGTTCCTGGCATTAAGTAGTAATATCCCTTGATGTATATTACCTTTTGAATAGTTCTCATGGTTTACTAACTACCTGTCCAATTGGCTGCAATGTGTCAAGTGGGCAGGAGCTACCTCCTCCCTTGCACACATCACAGATGGGGTCCCACAGGGATCTATCTTGGGTCCTCTGTTATTCTCTATCTTCTTTAATGATCTAACCCTTAATTGTGGAGGTGTGTCAGTCCAACTTTATGCAGACAATGCTATTCTATATAGATCTGATAGAAACATCTTCTCCAGTCAACCAGGTCTTGAAAATGACTTTAGGCAACTTAAAACCTGGTTTAAGCAAAATTTGTTGGTTCTCAATACCAAAAAAAATGTTCCATCACATCTCTTTTGATGGGTCCACCCAGCAACCCTTTGTAATTCATACCTCTGCTGGAATGGCTCTTGAAGGAGTAGACTCCTTCAAATATCTGGGGATTACCCTGGATGATAAGCTAATCTTTGATGCTCACACTCATAAAATTATTCAGTCTACACACCAAAAACTGGGCCTACTTTATTGAATTGCCCCTTACCTGGCCCCAATCATGGAGAACAATCGCCTCAGCAGCTCTTCTCCCTGGTCTCTTTTACGGAGCCCTTTTACTTAACCCAATACCCCAATTGCTGGTAATTTGCTGCAACATAATTCCCTGGTGATCCAGTGGCACCCCCCACACCTCCCACCCACACAGGACCCCTTGCCCACACTGCTCCCTCCCCATCAGTGGCGGGCGGCTGCCCGCGCCTCAAATACCGCCCGCCCACAGTGTGGGATATTGGTTGTAGGGCATTAGATAGGTTCCAGATATGTGGAATGACTTCATTCACATATCTGGGACTGTCTAGTACAGTATGCCCTGTAAGCCCATATGGTACCTGACATTTGTGGCAGCTGGTGGTATGCGGGCAGATTAGCGCCGCCACCACTGACAGGGGGGGCAGGGTGGGCAAGGGGTCCTGTGTGGGTGGGAGGGGTGGGGGTGCCTCTGGATCATGAGGTAATTATGTTGCCATGAATTACTGGCGTTGGGTATCGGGTGAGAGGGGGTTCCACTGGACTACCAGGGAAGGACTTCTATTGCATTTACCAGTGATCGGTGGGACAGGGGCTCCACTAGACTGCCAGGGCTTATTCCTAAAGTACTGTACCAGCAATCGTAGCAACAGGAGGGAGGGAGGGGTTCACTAGACTATCAGGGGATGTGGGTGCTTGTGGATGGTGTTCTGGGTGGGCAGGTGGCCACCCACGCCTGGCGGCTGCTGTGTTGTGCCCTACAATACAGCAGCCCACCTGTGAGTGGCCAGGAGTTGTACCACCCATTCACGGGCTCAACTTTGAGCCCCCATTGCGTCGCAATGCAGGGTTGTGCCAGCATATGCACCGCACATCCCAGGCTGAATATTGGGATGTGCCACATATGCATGGGCACGTCCCCTGCATCTGCACCACATACATTAACATTGCACCCCATGCATCAGGATTTGCACTGTGCCAGGCAGCCTTCTCAATATCCCACCAGGGCACAATGTGGGGCAGCACTGGTGCAACTCTGTTGCACCATGCGCAACCCCTTTGAATATCTGGGCCACATGTTCAATATTATTTGTGCTTCCTTTTGACAAAATTTCAGCCAATCCCAATGTTGCTTACCCCCCTTCCACTTTTATTTTCCCTGTCCAATCTAAAATGCTGATATCCTGGGATAGTTACTTCTCCATCTTCTATATTTCCTGTAAGCTGTGTTTTGGTAAGTCCTAGTATTTCAGGCCCTTGTTCATGATGCAAGGCCAGCAATAAATCCATTTTTTGGGGACATGCTTCTAGCATTATCATGTAAAACCTTTAGGT
This sequence comes from Neoceratodus forsteri, assembly GCA_016271365.2. Classification (NCBI taxonomy): domain Eukaryota; kingdom Metazoa; phylum Chordata; order Ceratodontiformes; family Ceratodontidae; genus Neoceratodus; species Neoceratodus forsteri. Next base: position 1,453,504,136 of record CM028129.1, on the reverse strand, counting down.
TTGGACATTTCTTTACTAGTGGTCCTGGGTTTAATTCTATGTCCCCTCCTAAAATTAAGAGTGCAGTATGAACGGTGTGTTCACCATACAGCTTTTTGTGTATGCTGTATGGATCAACCACCTTGGTCTGACTTGATAGACGTAATTTTACCAGTTTCTAGTAAAGATGTTTCTTCTAGTTTTGCAACTTGATACTAGTCCATTTTGTTTGCTTGCCAATGATTGTGTTGGCCAGTAGGCTTCAGTTTTTTTTTTAATTTATTGCATTACATGCTGAAATTAAACCTACCATACAACAGACAGCTGTCACTAATAATATTCTCATTACATGCATGTTTCCTCTCTATTTATTATTTTATGAATTTTAAAAACTAATTATTTTTCCATATAACTTGCAGTAAAACTAGATACCCCGCATTTTCATTCACTTTATGGCTAGTTGAGTAACAACCAATTAATTCAATAAAATCATATGAGTTAGTAGGTATCTTAAATCACTTCCTAATATGTATATGGCAAGCCTATACATATGCTGTTAACTTTCATGCTGCAAAAGGCAGGCCGAAAATAAGTATTCAGGCTGATATTACAAAGACCTTGATGTAACCCCAAGGTGGTGTTATCCCAAGGGCTACTACCCCTGCTTGCTTGACTAGTAGCAGGTTAAGGGGCCTGAGTTCTGAAATGGGTGCCTCCATATGGAGATCAGGGTTGGTAGTGGTCAAGCTAACCTGAGCACAGCCCTCCGAGACACTGTTAACCCCCCCTTCCCCTCTAGTGGCCTGAACACTGTACAATAATCACTTTCACAATACCCCTGGTACACCACACAAGTACTCACACTGTTTGCACTTACCACAAGGGCTGGTTCCTCTGGCTCAACCCTGGGAACCCCCTGTAAAACAAGGTTATGCACAGCAAATAGCAATAGTATAGTACTTTGAGCACAAACTGGAACCACAGTCAGATTACATGCAGAAAAAGTTAGATCTGATTTATTCAGGAGACTTGAATAAGGGAGGGGCAAAATCAGGTTAATTAGCTTAGAGGTTATATCAATCAAGTAGTTATGCATGTGCTTTGAGTCCCCCCACACAGTCCACCTCTGGGTATCAAGGTGGAGAAGAGATAGGCTAGCCAGGACTAATGCCCGGGATTGTAGCTGGTTGGGGCCCTGTGATGGAAAACACAACATGCACAGTACACAATATTTGTAATCTGGAGCCAGAGGGCTCAGTTCGTAAAGGAAACGAAACAACAAGACAATCAGATGACACACTCAGATTAAGCTGTTGTTGCAGGGAGCTACCCTGGTATTTACTCACGATACCCAAGACTGGATACAGGCTGGATTAAAATCGAGACTGCAGGTGGTTGATCTGGAATGCCAGGAGAAGCAGGGCCCACATGAGTCACAGAGGCGTCGTTCCTGTTCAAGCGTGGAGCAGGGGGCTGATCCCCAGGCAGGTCTCTCGTCGATGGCTACTCTATGCAGTGGGTAGTCTGGCTGGACCAGTCTGGCAAGGCCCAGAATGCATGGAGAAAAATTCGGATGCAGTCCATTTTGGGCTGGATACAGCTTCCAGCAAGCAGAACACAGTTCACACAGTGGGGGACTAACTCATGACCCAGTAGCAGCTCATAGCACATTTACATGTAAGGGAATTCTACTGTACCAGGCAAAGCACTCCCTGGTCACAATCGCAAAGTCTCTGCACACACCAGGAGCTTAGGGGTAGCTGGAACTCCTGACAGGCCAATCACATTCAGCAAAATCTTCGGTCTTCTTCTGGTTGAGCCTGGCCTACTTCAGTAGCTTACTTTAGTCACACAAACTTGGATTTAGTCCAAAATAATTCTCTTCTCTCCCTCTCAGGAGCAGCACACTGACATGCAGGCCAAAAACTTAGCCTTTTCAGAGTTCTCCCATGCGAATCCACTCAGGATTGCTGCTCAGAATCACTTCAGCTCCTTCTTGTTCAGCTTCCAGCTTAGATCTAACTGAAAACTGCAAGCAGCCTGGGACTTCCCCAAGATCCAAAAGATTTGATTGGCTGATTTGGCTGTCAGTCAAAACAAGAGCTCCCTCTTCAGTTGCAAAAAAGGCTCAAAAAAAATTCCAAACTAAAGTTCCTACAGATTTTGAATTCAGACAGCTCCTGTAGTCCGGCTACATTTTAGGTCCCACCAATGCTGTTCGGTCCAATTTGCAGTCCAGGACCAAGATACGGGAGGCAAACAAAACAGTCCTTGCTACAAAGAAAGCAGGTTAGACAAACTACATTATCATTATCACTCTAAATGATTTTCAGTAACTAGTTACATCTTTCAACAGAGCCCCCTCACAGATTACTTACACTGCAATTAGGCAGCTCTTAAATAGACAGTACACAGAGGCTATACAGGCTCTGGTAATCACATTTAAACGTCTAAAATGCAGGACACCAGACTGGCAGTGAGCATTTAGGCAAGCTCAAGGAAGACTTTTTGGGAACCCCCATTTGTAGTGGGGTTACACCCTTCCCTGCCTGGGAAAACTTGGCATCCGCATCAAGTCTGTACCATCATAACATTGAAATTGCAACATATACAAGATATTTATACCATTAGCATGCTATACAAGTACTATCGTGATTCATCAATTGGCATAACTTGTCACACTACTATACATTTCAATGTACTCCACTATATCATTTCCATTCTGACAATACATTATGCATATTTCACACAGGTAAATTGAACATTACTGTACAGAATCATGTAATAACTTCTTGTACTTTAAACAATGCAAGAGGGGACCCTTCCCTATCAGCTAACTTGGGGCTAGATGGGGCAGGGGCACCATGGTGAGAGGGCAAAACAAGTAACCTGGAATGGGCCATCAAGCTCAATTTGGGCAGTGAGCTCTGAGAGACATAAACACCTTTGTGGACTACATTGAGAGGCAAATCCACTGGCCTCCCAGGGGAATCGTAACTGAAGCGCACCACTAGCTTGACAGCTCAGCCAGTCTTTCTGGGGTGAACAAACACAGTCTCTGTACTTTCAGCAATGGTCTTGGAGCTTTCATCGCTTGTGAGGGGTGCCTCTGCAGGAAGGAGAATGTCCAAGCTGGGAGCACTGTCAGCCCCCTGCTCTGTAGTCTCTGTTTCTACAACACTTGGCTCATTTTGAAGACACTCTGGCACTGAAGGGGGGTTGTCAGCACTCTCATAGTGTTCCTCAAGTTCTGGCATGTCACCAGAAAGATTCATACCATCAGCCTCTCCTTCAGGCAAATCGTACAGTTGCACAATACACAAAGACTCAGCATCCTCAGACTTGATACTTTGCACTTCACTTTCAGGGAGCATTGGCTCCAAGGATGATTCCTGGGGGGTTAGGCAGTCCAGAAGGCCCAGCTTCATCCCTATAATTCAATATAGGATTTCCACGAAACAGCTGACTCGGTTCATATGAGGGGTAATAGGCATTATCACACTCACTGTCATCCGAGTTAGACTGGCAGTCACTATCATTCTGGGCCTGCTTCGGGGGAAGTGTTAAATCGACAACCACAGGGGCAGGCTTACTCTGTTTTTTTCTTGCAGCAGCATGAGTCACTGGTCCAGGGGAATCAATCTCGGTGGGTTCAGCCTCAATCATAACTTGACCTATAGGTAGCAAGTGGTTACGGTGCATGGTCTTGACAGCTTTGTAGTTATTCTCTGGGCACACTTTGTACACTGGCAAATCATCCAACCTTCCAACTATGACATGGGGAAGATGGTGCCATCAATCAGCAATTTTGTGTTTACCATGCAATCCTAAATTTCGCAAAACAACACACGGTCTGCAGGCCTAAGCTACTGAGCCTTTACTTTTCTATCATGTCTCTCTTTGTTGGCTAGATTTCTTTTGGCGGCCATTGTCTGGGCCAGTTGATAGGCATGGTTCAATTGAGCTTTCAGTTTTTGTACATATTGCAGGTAGTCTTCGGCTCAGACCCCATCAGGAGAAACCCCAAAACAGACATCAACAGGCAGCCGTGCCTCTCTCCTGAACATGAGGCGGTAGGGAGAGAACCCAGTAGCATAATTCTTCATTCAATTGTACGCATATACCAAGGTGCTAATCTGCTGGCTCCATTTATGCTTATCTTTTGGGTGGAGGGTGCCTAGCATGTCTAGCAGGGTTGGGTTAAAGCGTTCTGGTTGAGGATCCCCCTGTGGATGATAATGGGTGGTTCTTGACTTTTGCACCCCCCATAGAAAGAGCATTTCTTTGATTAGCTGACTCTCAAAGTCCCGGCCCTGATCAGAGTGAATTCGCTGGGGGGCACCATAGTGGATGAAGAAATTTTCCGCTAACACCTTGGCCACGGTAGATGCTTTTTGATCTTTGGTGGGAAAAGCTTGTGCATACTGTGTGAAATGGTCCGTAACCACTAACACACTGCCAATGTTTCGACTGATCAGGCTCTAAACTCAAGAAGTCTATGCAGACTAGTTCCATTGGGGTGCTGGTAGTATTGTTGACAAGGGGGGCAGCCCTCTGAGGCAGAGCTTTTCTCTGCAGGCAGCGACTACAAGTCATTACATGGCGCTCAACATCGGCCCCCATCTTGGGCCAGTAGAATCGAGATCGTACTAAGTCAAGGGTCTGGTCAATACCGAGGTGGCCCATATGATTGTGGAGGAACCGCAGTACCGAATCTTTGAAGGCTGTGGGCAGGACCAGTTTTTGCTTGTCTATCTGGCCACCCCGATCTATTGTCTCTCTATACAACAAATGATTAAGCAGCTTCAACCTGGGACCTTCTTTAAAAGCGGTTCGCAGATCAGAGGAACACAACTTGGACACATCTTTTCCTGCATGAAGGGCGTCAAGTGCTGGCTGAATCATAGGATCTCAGGACTGAGCCTATTGCATGCTGTCATTGTCAAACTGAGGTAGTACACTAATATCTAGAGCAGAAAAGTGACAATACGCAGCCGGTATGCAGGTGTCAGAGGGGTCCAAGCAATTTGCTAAGCAGTCCGCTGTGTCCATAGACATCTGTTCATTTCTATCAAACTTTTAGCACAATGCTCGGATGTCAGGTTCAGACAGCCTGACCCAGTCACTCTTGGAAATGGGCCTCCGGGATAGGGTGTCAGCATCAATACGATTCAGGCCTGGTCTGTATTCAACAGCATAATCATATGTTGACAATGCAGAAAGCCACCGGTGCCCTGTGGCATCTAACTTAGCTGAAGTCTGTACATAGGTTAATGGGTTATTGTCAGTCCTCACCAATATTTTTGCTCCATAGAGGTAATCATGAAACTGGTCGACAATGGCCCATTTTAATGCAAGGAACTCCAACTTGTGCACAGGGTAGTTTTGCTCTGACGGGGTCAAGCTCCTACTGGCGAATGCCACTGGTCTCAAACCATCCTCATAGTCTTGATACAGTACAGCTCCTAGACCCTGCAGACTGGTGTCAGTATGCAGCACATAGGGTTTGGTGGGATCAGTATAAGCGAGGATGGGGGCATGGGTGAGCTGGTATATGACTTTATGGAAAGCTGCTTCACAGTCTGGCATCCAACAGGGCCTGAAAAGTTCACCTGGGTGGAAATATGCTTTGTCTGGTTCTTTGACTGACTCTTTTTTGTATTTCCGATTGGTAGGAGGGTAACCCTGGGTAAGATTCAAGAGTGGCCGAATCACTTAGGAATAGTCCTTTATGAACCGGTGGTAGTAGCCACAGAATCCCAGAAAAACATTGTAGTTCTTTCAAATTGTGGGGCTGGGGCCAAGTAGTCAAGGCTTCAACTTTACTAGAATCAGTTTCTATCCCCTCTGTAGATGCTACGTGCCCCACATACTTCACAGAGGTTTGGAAAAACTGGCACTTGTCAATGGACAGCTTGAGGCCGAAATCTTCCAGTCGGTCTAGTACTTTGAACAGTCGACTCTCATGTTCCTCTAGGGAGCTCCCAAACACAATGATATCGTCAAAGAACATCAGGCATTCCAGCAAATTTGTGTCTCCCACCGCTTGTTCCATCAGTCGCTGGAAGGTGGCTGGGGCGCCCAATATCCCCTGTGGCATTCTCAGGAATTCGTAGAAACCCCAAAGGACAGATGAAAACTGTCTTCTCACAGTCCTCTGGAGCCATCCGAATCTGGTAATATCCACTGCAAAGATCCAACACCGAAAACCATTTGCTCCCATTCAAACAATCCAGAGCATCTTGTATACGGTGCATGGTGTATTGGTCAGGGATGGTCCACCTGTTGAGGGTCCAATAATCCACACACATTCGTACTGTTCCATTCTTCTTATGCACAACCACAATGGGAGAAGCATATGGACTCCTGGATTCTTGTATCACACCAACTGCGAGCATTTCCAGCAAGTGTCTTCTCACATCATCTATGCCTGCAGGAGCCAGGCGTCAAGACCTCTCTCGAAATGGCCATTCATCGTGCAGGCGTTATGTGATGATCCCCACCCTGGACACATCCCATTCCTTCAATGAAAACACTTGATCTCTCTGGGCAAGTTTCTGGCTAATTCTAGTCTTCCATTCACCTGGCAACGGGGAGTCACCAAAATCAAACAAGTTGGGAGTCACTCTATCTGTCTTGCCAGGGGGCTAGTTGCTGGGCAACACTGCAGTGTCTGCACAGTGTACCATAGCTAGGGTGCATCCTCTGTTCACCTGGATCTCTCGATCTGACACATTATGAATCTGGACCATCACTCATCGTGCATAGGCATGAGCATGAGCTGGCAAGATGCTGGGCTTAACCAATAATCCTTTTGTCAATTTTCCATTGCCTGGCGCATCCAACATCAGTATCTTGTTCTTGACATCTTTGCGGAGGCGGACCTCCCCTTGAACGGTATACTGGGTGTTAGGGGCCAGTACCATTGAACCGGGGTCCTTCTTCCACATGACCCTACCGGTTCATCCTGGTCCACTCCCTTGGGGTTCTGTTGCAAATCATAGACCCTCCTGATCAGAGCGGAAATTCTTAGGGCCCTCCTAGTCCGTCGCCCTTGTTTCTCGTGACAGAGTTGTGCCAGTCTCCCAAACATATGGGCGTTGGTCCCAATTAACAGGGGAACCCCATCATACAGTCCAGTAAGGGAACACACTAAGGCCAGGGTCTCAACTTGCTCCTCTACACCAGTTACAGCTGCAGGAAATGACAACCAGAGGTGGACATATCCTAAGTAGGGATAAGACTTGTCGCTCAGCCCCCACACATGCAGGCCTTCCAGGGATTATAAGGGCACAGCAGATAACTGTTTGTCATACCAGTCCTTAAATACAATGGTCACTTGCGATCCATTGTCCAGCACAGCCCGAGTAGGAGTACCATTTAGAGCCATGGTGGTCTCCATTGAAGAGCCCACTATTTTGGACCAGTCTGGAGGGACAGCAACAGGGGCCTGGACAGATGATTTAGCCACATAGGGATTTGAGTTACCTCTTATTGAACCCTCACTGTGGTCATTTTGGGCATTCCTCGACCAATGATTTGTTCTCTGAAGCTCTCCTTGAAGCCTGTATACAACTTTATCTAGGTCTTTTGTGGACCAGCATTCTCTCTTCATGTGCCCATCCTTCCCACAATTATGGCAAAATATGTTTTCTGGGATTTGGGCTGGCTGAGGCATCACACTGGGAGCTGGGACTGTGGTACTACCAACTGAAAACCTTGCTGCCATCTCTGTCTGCTGTTTGGTGAGCATTTGGAGACATCTTGTCAATTCTCTTACTTTCATAGTCAAGACATCGGGTTTCGAGCTGCTGCCAGCAGGAGATGCCTGGGTGGACACCCCCACCCCCATAGCAGATGCAGTTGGATAAGGATTGGTGCCTGTATTTGCAGGAGCAGGCTTCATAAAGAGGTTGTTTTTTGTTTCCCTGAACTCCCTCAGCAGTTCATCACATGGCAGCACACCCTCATTGGTCCCCACTGAGGAAGGGACTTCCGATGCCATGATCACTTGGGCTACACTCACCCTAGAATTGCAATCCCCCTCTTCATCTTCAACCTCCTGGAGTTCTTTTATCAAGTCACAATAGTGGGTTACCCCTTCTATCTGGGAGCCTTAATTGAAGGAGCTGCAATTTAGAATGCTTTGCATGTTGCAGTATGTGCCCCAACCTCACATGGTTTAAGTCACTGGCGGCTACCCCACCTTTTCAGTAAGCCTTCTGCAGTGCTCTTTCCAGATGAGTAACATATGCAGACAAACTTTCCCCTGGCCATTGTTTTGTACCTTGAAATTTTCACATCAAGTTCTCCCCTGACTCAATGCTCCCAAAATTGCCTTCGAGTGCAGATAGATATTTCTGGGTAGATGCACCAGGGTTTGTGGACCTCAGAAATTTAATGGCCTCTAGGGCGGGACCCCTCAAACTTTCTATGATCCTTTTCCATTTCTCAGCCTCCGCACACTGCCATTCAGGTACCAAAGGGGCAACACAATCTATCCAGGTCTCCCAGTCATCCTCCCCTTGGGGGGTGGGGAAGGTGCTGGATAAGATTCTCAACCTTCGGTAAGAGCCATGACTAATGGCAGGTACAGACATAGGAGCCAGCATTGGCATGCGCACAGAAGGAGGGGCAATAACGGGTGCTGAAGCGGGAGGGGGTGTTGGGGGAGGAACAGCCCCAGGTGGCAGGAATAGTTTCTTTAAGTCATTCACAGTTTTCCCTTCCTCCAGCAACAACTTAGCAAATTTCTCCTCAAACGTCTGAGATAGTGGGGGGGGGGGGTTCATTCTCCCCGGGGTCTTTACTGTGTTTAGTTATCAGTCTCCAGGTAGTGAGGGCTCCTTCAGTGGTGATAGTCCATGACACTTTGGAACTGTCTACTGAGTCCTTGCACTCTACTAACGCCATGAAACTTTGGGCTAGCAGATTAGCCTGTCGACCCACCACCACAGGGTTTTGTAAACATTCAGCCTTGGAAAGTACTCCCCTTACAGTGTCCTTATTGGTACCTGGGGAATATCCAGGATAAGTATAGCGTTTTGGGGGTTGATCTCCTGCCTAGTACACCACTCCACCAACTGGTGTACAACCACTTCTGTTGGGGTAGCCATTTATTTTTAACAGCAATTTGCAAATTTGGCCACTAGAAGACACAAAATTCCAGCGGTGAGCCTCCAAGATGTAACCCCTAGGTGGCACTATCTCAAGGGCTACTACTCCTGCCTGCTTGGCTAGTAGCAGGTTAAGGGGCCCGAGTTCTGAAACGGGTGCCTCTACCCGGAGATCAGGGTTGGTAGTGGTCAAGCTATCCTGGGAACAGCCCACTGGGACACTGTAACCCCCATCTTTCCCCTCTAGTGGCATGAACACTGTACGATAATCACTTTCACAGTACCCCTGGTACACCACACAAGTACTCACACTGTTTGCACTTACCACCAGGGCTGGTTCCTCTAGCTCAACCCTGGGGACCCCCTGTAAAACAGGGGTATGCACAGCAAATAGCAACAGTACAGTACTTTGAGCACAAACTGGAACCACAGTCAGATTACATGCAGAAAAAGATCTGATTTATTCAGGGGACTTGAACAAGGGAGGGGCAAAATCAGGTTAATTAGCTTAAAGGTTATATCAATCAAGTAGTTATGCATGTGCTTTGAGTCCCCCCATACAGTCCACCTCTGGGTACCCAGGTAGAGAAGAGATGGACTAGCCAGGACCGAAGCCGGGGTTGCAGCTGGTTGGGGTGCTGTGATGGAAAACACAACATGCACAGTACACAATATTTGTTATGCGGAGCCAGAGGGCTCAGTTTGTAAAGGATATGAAACAACAAGACAATCAGATGACACACTCAGATTAAGCTGTTGTTGCAGGGAGCTACCCTGGTATTTACTCACGATACCCAAGGCTGGACACAGGCTGGATGAAAATCGAGACTGCAGGTGGTTGATCTGGAATGTCAGGAGAAGCAGGGCCCACATGAGTCGCAGAAGCATCGTTCCTGTTCAAGCGTGGAGCAGGGGGCTGATCCCCAGGCAGATCTCTCATTGATGGCTTCTCTATGCAGTGGGTAGTCTGGCTGGGCCAGTCTGGCAAGGCCCAGAACGCATGGAGAAAAATTCGGATGCAGTCCGTTTTGGGCTGGATACAGTTTCCAGCAAGCAGAACACAGTCACACAGTGGGGGACTAACTCACGACCCACTAGCAGCTCATAGCACATTTACATGTAAGGGAATTCTACTGTACCAGGCAAAGCACTCCCCAGTCACAATCACAAAGTCTCTGCACACACCGGGAGCTTAAGGGTAGATGGAACTCCTGACAGGCCGATTGCATTCAGCAAAATCTTCGGTCTTCTTCAGGTTGAGCCTGGCCCACTTCAGTAGCTTACTTTAGTCACACAAACTTGGATTTAGTCCAAAATAATTCTCTTCTCTCCCTCTCAGGAGCAGCACACTGACATGCAGGCCAAAAACTTAGCCTTTTCAGAGTTCTCCTATGTGAATCCACTCAGGATTGCTGCTCAGAATCACTTCAGCTCCTTCTTGTTCCGCTTCCAGCTTAAATCTAGCTGAAAACTGCAAGCAGCCCGGGACTTCCACAAGATCCAAAAGATTTGGTTGGCTGATTTGGCTGTCAGTCAAAGCAAGAGCTCCCCCTTCAGTTACAAAGAAGGCGCAAAAAAACCCTCCAAACTTAAGTTCCTACAGATTTTGAATTCAGACAGCTCCTGTAGTCCGGCTACATTTTAGGTCCCACCAGTACTGTTTGGTCCAATTTGCAGTCCAGTACCAAGATAGTGGAGACAAACAAAACAGTCCATGCTACAAAAAAAGCAAGTTAGACAAACTACATTATCATTATCACTCTAAATGATTTTCAGTAAATAGTTACATCTTTCAACAGAGCTCCCTCTCAGATTACTTAAGCTGCAATTAGGTAGCTCTTAAATAGACAGTACACAGAGGCTATATAGGCTCTAGTAATCACATTTAAACTGCTAAAATGCAGGACACCAGCTTGGCAGTGAGCATTTAGGCAAGCTCAAGGAAGACTTTTTGGGAACCCCCATTTGTAGGGGGGTTACACTGAATTCCAACTTAATTATTCTTTGTGTTGCAAATTTTTTATTCTGAAACTACTATCAATATTGACTCAAACTATTGCTTTAAAACACTTTTACAGGTGATAAAAGAACATTTATATTTGCAGGAATAAAAGCAGTTGAAGCTTGAAATTTTTTGTTCCTGAGTGGCACTTGCGCCACTTCCACTTGTGCTGGTGGGCTATGGGGGTTTTTAAAGTGCTGGAGCCCCACTCCCTTAATCCCGTTTCACTGGTGGCCATCTCCCCAGAGCCCCCTAACCTCTGGTTTGGCTGGATTGTTATTTACAGTTGCTCAGAGGTCAGTCTTTAACAGCTTGGATGTGGGAGGCAGCAAAGATGTTACCAGCCTGTAAAACAAAATGTCATTTCGGGGTGAACAAGTAAGCCCCATGCTCAACATGGTGGAGAACCCTTGTGGAATGGACATCAAAGTGACCATGAAGTTGTTCAAATGGCAGTGTGAGACTTCAGAAACATTGGCCCCCTCCCAGGAGTGTGTATAACGTAGATATGAAGGCCTGGTGTGTGCATGGTGCCATAATGTGGGACACTGAGCCTGTGGCCTGCTATCTCCCCTTAGTTTCTGGAACTTTGAGAGCCCAGCTATACCAACTATTGAGTCGGAGGAGGCATTTGCTGAATACTGGGAGGGACTTCTGGGGATTGCACTCCGTGGGGAAGAAGAGATTACTGCAGTAACTGAAAAGTTGGAGCCTGCCCTCCATGCCACTGCAGCACTGGAGAAGAAATTGCTGGTTATGGGTGTACTTCCCCTGTTCTTAAGGTGGTGCCATCGTCCAAGCTGCTGACCCCTGAAGATTTTAGTGTTCATTCGTCTGGGGTAAAACTGAGCAGCCTCTGCAACCTGAAACCCATACTAAACCTGCCCCCTTGGGCACAATGTCTACAGCCCCTCCAACCAGCATCCAGCCAAGCCCTCCCACAGTGATGCAAGAGCCTGAGCCAGTAATCTTGAAGGAACCAGTGACTGTGGGAAACAAATCTGAAGTAGAAGTGAAGGAGGTATGGGAGGAGATACCATCCAAAGATGCCACTGTGGGCTACTTCTTGGAGGTCCTTTCTCTGTCCAGGGACCCTTCACCAAATGTGACCCCCAAGACTAGGATCTGTGCTGGCAACTAGAGGTGGGAAAAAGTTGCCTTAATGCCTCAGTGGAACTTTCGTGAAATTTGGCAACTTTCATGGATGTTTCCAAACTTCCACCTCTGGTGGATCGGAATCTTCTGAATATTTTTGCGGCAAAATTTTACCTAGTTTCACCTGCCTGACCAGTTAATAACCCCCCACTAGCAGTCATTTTACCCACCCGATACCCCTTCCAGTGGTTAGGGTCCCTCCCCAATCACCTGCCTGCCAGATGTGTATTTAACAAAAAAAAACCCTGGTGGCTAGTGTCCTTCCCCCTACCCAATCACCCACATGCCAGTCATATATTTAAAAAAAAATGGTGACTAGCTGTCCCTCCCCCCATCTGATTACTTGTCCAGTCCATCCAGTAGTAGCCACACTAGTCATCTCATCATGTGACCCCCACCCCATCCCTATCCCCCGCATATAATAAATATTAGTGGTCTAGTGAACCCCCTCCCTGCCTCCCTCCCCAACCCTCCCTGATCCTCAGTATGTTTGTTTTTGTAAAGTAGTCCCTCCATGGTGGTCTAGTGGTCCCCCACCCCAGCAGGTAGTATCCCTCCCCCTCACCCAATCCCAAATCAGAGCAGATCACTGGCACATCCCTTCACTCTCTTCCATGGCTGGCAGCCCGACTGAGCTCTCCATGAATGAGCATGTGCTTGTACAAGTACGTGCTCATTCGTGAGAGCTCAGTCAGGCTGCCAGCTGTGAGGAGAGTAGAGGGCTGTGCCGGTAGCCCACTCCAGTTCAGGATGGGGTGAATGGGTGGGACATGACCTGCCGGGTGGGGGACCACTAGACCACCAGGGAGGGAATATGTTACAAAAAACAAACACTGGGGATCAGGGTTAGGAGGGAGGCGGGGGGTTCACTACACCACCAATATATTATTATAGAGGATAGGGATGGGGTGGGGTGGTCACATGATGAGATGACTAGTGTGGCTACTACTAGACAGACCGGGCCGGTGATTGAGTGGGGGGGGCGCTAGCCACCATTTTTTTTTAAATGCACGTCTGGCATGCAGGTGATCGAGTGGGGGAGGGGCCACTAACCACCAGGGATTAATTGTATTTATTCTGGGTGATTGGTGACCAGCGTCGGGGGGCCACGAGTAGATGGTGTTAAGTTTGGTGCTTCTGTTGATTTTGGCACTAAAGGTATGGAAACAGTAGGTTTTTTTTTAGTCTGCTCTAGAGGGGAACAGAGAAAACTCTATGGGCAGACTGACTCCCTGTTTGACAGTGTTTTTAGTGGATCATTTCTGTTACAGACAGGAGAGTGTTTTTTGCTTGTGCTGTACCTGCCATGTACTGTAATAGTCAGTATTCTGGATCTCTAAAATTGAGTATTATCGGGCAATTAATTCAAGGTGTATCTTGTATGTGTATTGCTCTCTTCTTAAAATACCAATTCACCCCCGGTATTTTATACATTTTTACTTGTATTTAATTTATTTTGATACTTGCACTGATTATATTTTGACATTTAATTATTTTAATTCACTTAAATATCATGCCACTGTCAACAGGTGAGCTCACCTGACCCTGTCTATAAAGCACAGGCATGGCATCTCACAGATAGATTTCTCATTCTTCTCAGAAAAGGGCTACCTGATTGCCTCCCATCAGTTGTGCGGAAAACCTTTAACCTTATTGTGCACTGTGAATTGTATTATTATTGGCTGCAGTTACACTTGGTGTGAAAACGGCTATGTCATCACCGGGGATATTTTGACTGCTTTGGCTTTCAAACTGGTTTGTAATTGACTCAGAAGTAAGTTGCTTGCATTAATTTGCACTGCTTTATTTAAAATGTAATCAAAGCCACCCATGCTCATCCTTTTACACACTAGAAGCACTAATGGAGTTATGTGCAAATTTTTTTATTTCCTATATTATAGCTGTTTTTATAAGGACTAGATAATTATCTCTGTCTAACATTCTTGGTATAGCTGATTTTAACTGTTTACAATACTATCATTTTATATTGCTTTGATACATTTTACTATTTCAGTTCTATAAACAAAAACTTAGCCAACCTATTTCCTTTTTCCCTCTCAAGTGTCCTCTATAGCTTTCTATGACTGGGAGAATGTTTCCAGTACTGCATTTGTACACCTGCAGAATTTAAAACTATTCATCTTCCGCAAGACATTGGGAGCTGATGGCACACTAAGGCAAGCTTTTAGCCTACAAATCTGTTTCAGAAGCTGGACATTTATTACACTCATCCTTACAGGGTGACCCGAATGTCCTGAAGTTCTTCCCACATTGAACCTTCCTGCCTTTACAGTGGTCTTGGAGCGGAGCCTCCACAGCTCAAAGCTTTTTCCACCATCTGAAATTAGTAAAGATGGGTGCAGGGCAGGTGGCATTTCTGTAAAAGTTCAAAAATGGATTTCCAGACTTTCACGGAAGTGAAAGTCAGATTTTCGCTTAAATTCCGCCTGCTGAAGTTTTCACTCACCTCTACTGGCAACTTTAGAAGAGAGAGAGAGAGAGAGAGAGAGAGAGAGAGTGCCAAGTAGGCCAATACCATGAGGGGGAATGACTGCCTCAAGGAAAAGCACCTCAGACCACTGTAAGAAGCATTCCAGAATGGTCCCAGGCTGAGAGGATAGTCCAGAGACAGGTAAAGCAGGACTATCCCTAGTTTGAGTACCCGTATCTGCTGGAGTGGATCTGGGATGTAATGGAGTCAAAGAGGAAGGAATGGGTCTATCGGGCCATTCTGCAGAAGAGCTACAGGAAGCATGGGATGGATGTTTACAGCTCCACCATAGCATTGCATGAGGCACAGAGGGCTGCCAAGGGAATTTGTAGGAGCAGCACCTATGAAGGATACACCCTGATGAAGAACTATGCCCTGATCCATGATTTCTATGAAGGCTGAGCCAGGTACAGCAAGGAGGCCGCAGACTCATTCAGACATCCCTGTGCCAAACCAGATCTCTAGTGCTATTTTGCCTGCCAGTAAGAAGCCTGGCATCAAGGACTGGCATGCCTGAAGCATCCAGAATTACCATTTGATGCGTCACCAACAGGAGATCAGTAGATGAGTGAGATCACTCTTCATTTTATTTTTTGTTATAGTGGACTAGCCAACTGGTCTCATACATAATAGAATTCCTTGCAAGCTACTTTTGCTGTTTACATATACCTCAGGGTACTATTAGCAAGACTGTCAGTGATTCATTGCTAATATTGTATGTTTTGAAAAACAAAAACACAATAAATGTTTGTACTATGGTTGTACCACATTTGAGTCCTATTGGGCTAATAACATTGTTACACTTCAGCCATTGAAATTGTGGGGGATATGCTTTAATCAAGGGGGATGTACAAGGCAGCTTTCTGTTCTTGGGCAGGATAGAGGAGTTGGACAGTGTTTTAGTAGTCTGTTTTAATGGCAGGATCCAATTAGGAAGCATCTGGATGGGTGTTGCTTAGACATGGAGACCTGGGGCACCACTCACTGGCTGCTTGGGCAATATGTCTTGAGGGTCCAGGGGGATGGGCAGCCAGGGGAGCTCAAGTAAATTTGTTGCATTGAGCTCAAGGGAGCCCCAGTTAGTATAGTGTGAGTTTTGCTACCTTCATGGTGAAGCAGGCGTGAACTCCTCTGGGACCTGGGGGAGTGGGGAGTGTGCATACCTTCTTACTGCAGGACTGGGGAGGTGGCTGGTAGATACCCAGGGATGCTCATCAAGGGCATCAAGCTTTAAAGAGGGAGTGATGTAACCCCACTCTTGGGACAAAAACCTTCAGTGGGTCGGTTTGGAGGCATTTGTCCCTTTTAAGGCCCCTGGGCTTAAAGCCATCCTGGGTTAAAAAAATTTCCTTTCCTATGAGGCATTGATAAGTCATTAGCTGGGAGTACTCCTGGAGGGTAGAGCCCATTTGAGTCATTTGGGAGAGTGCAGGTTAAAGGAGTCAGTCCAAAGGCAGGAGTGAGGGAGATTGCCCACTTCCAAGTGTCTGCCTGTTCTCGAGATGGAGGGCCTAACAGATACCCTCTGAGGATGTGGTGGTGGCCATTGTGAATGAGACCCCTTTAGGGGGGTGAGATGACCATCCAGGAGGAGAGGGGAGGAGTGCCTGACTTTAGCTGGCTCCAGAATTGAACATATTAAAAGGATGGGGGAAATTTGGGGTAGGTATCTGGTAGGAATTCAGCCAGACATGGATGATAGTCAGAAATGGGCTATTATTAAAAAAGGTCTGACAGAGGCCTCTGGAACTTGTACAAAGACAAAGAGTAAGAAGGGAAGGGAAAAGAAGCCCAGCTGGTTGACTCAAGAGGTTATGAAGGGGTGAGATCCAAGAGGAAGGCATTTCAGAAACTCAAGATATCGGGTGGAGGGGTTGACAAAGATGAGTATATGAAGAAGTCCAGGGAGGTTACCGGGCTAGTCAGAGCAGCCAAGGCTTCAAGAGAGCTAAGACTGGCACAGGGTATTAAGAAAGAAGAAAAGGACTTTTTCAGATACCTTAGAGAAAGAAGGAAGAACAAGGACCAGATTATTAGGATTAGGAAGGACAGAGTGTGGGTGGAGAAGGGGGTGGATCGGGCAGAGGCATTAATATTTCTGCTCCATGCTCATGAAGGAGAAAGGGAGGCAGATACCCCAAGGGAGGGGTGGAGTGGGTAGTGGGGGGGAGGGGGTGACTGATGTAGGGATTACAGAGGACAGGGTTCTGGAAGGGTTAAGGGCACTGAGGGAGGACAAGGCACAAGACCAGATGGCATTCACCCTAGGGTACTCAGGGAGTTAATGGAGATCCTGGCAGGACCACTGGCTGACCTGTTCAATACCTCCCTGGACACAGGATGTGTACCACAAGACTGGAGAATGGCCCATGTGGTGCCCATTCACAAAAGTGGCCCTAGGGATGATTCAGGCAATTACAGACCAGTGAGTCTCACATCAGTTGTGGGGAAGCTCATGGAGACAATCCTTAAAGAGAGGCTAGTGACCTTTTTGGAGGACAGTAGTCTCCAGGACGGGCAACAACATGGGTTTGTCTCAGGCAGATCCTGCCAGACAAATCTAATTGAGCATTATGACTGGATGACCGGGGAGCTGGACATGGGCTGTGCAGTGTATGTCCTGTATTTGGACTTCAGCAAGGCCTTTGGTTCCGTGCCACATGGGAGGCTGGGGGGGAGCTGGAATACATAGGGGTGGGAACAAATAAGATCAGATGGATCGTCAACTGGCTGAATGGAAGGCACAGAGGGTGGTGGTGATAGTGGGGGAACTCTCATCAATGAGGGAAGTGATGAGTGGGGTACCACAAGGATTGGTACTGGGACCAGTGTTGTGTGGGACATCAATAACTGATATCCCACATGGGATCCAGAGTAGTACCAGTCTGTTTGCTGATGTTATGAAGATGGGAGCTGTGGTAGTTGACATCGAAGAGTGGAAGGGGCTGCAGGAGGACCTGACCAAACTACAGGAGTGGTCAGAAACATGGCAGCTGGAGTTCAACGCCAAGAAGTGCAAGGTACTGCATTTCGGAGCTAGGAACCAGAAGAGGAGCTATCAGCTGGGAGGAGTGCAGCTGGAAAGCACAGAGGAGGAAAAGGATCTGGGGTGCTTATAATGGGCAGGATGAACAACTCAGCTCAGTGCAGGAAGGCAGCAACAAAAGCCAAAAGGATGCTGGGGTTTATAGCGAGGGGAATGTCCTCCAGAAATAGGGAGGTGATCCTTCCCTTGTACAAATCTCTGGTCAGGCCGCACCTGGAGTACTGCATGCAGTACTGGCACTGTCCATTCCTGAAGAAGGACATCAAATTGTTGGAGGGGGTGCAACGTAGGGTGACCAAGATGATCCGGGGATTGGAGGGAAAGTCCTACGGGGATAGATTGTGTGAGCTGAATATGTACTCCTTGGAGGAGAGGAGAGATGGGGGGATATGAATGAAACCTTTAAATACCTTTAGGGGATAAATAAGGCTAATACAGAAGGGATTTTCCAGCTTAGAAGAGGGAGGGGTACAAGAGGGCATCAGTTGAGATTGGAGGGGGGAAGATTCAAGAGGGAAATCAGGAGACATTTTTTCACGGAACGGGTGGTGGGCAGGTAGAATGCTTTGCCCAAGGAGGTGATATCCTGTAGAACTGTGGTCAGCTTTAAGAGGAGTTGGGACAAGGTGATAGGGGAGTTGTGATTAAGAGGGGTGGGGAAGGAGGGGCTACCTGCACAATTGAGCAGACTCGATGGACCATAAGGCCTGCTTCTGCTGGCATGTTCTTATGTTCGTATATGTAGAGAAGCGAGGCAGCCAAGGGATTGAGGCAGTCAGGATGAGAAAGGGGACTTCACATCCATGGCCGAGAGTACCACCAGTTCTGAGCATCTGAGAACAACAGAAGTATAAAGCTGAGCTAATAGCTTGGCATAAGTGAGCATTCGAGAGGAGGTCTCCCGGGGTACATGCCACCCTGATTTCAAGAGGAGCAGAGTAGCTCCATTTGAAACTGAGAAGGTATGAGTCAAGTTGCAACAAAGGGGTTTCAGTCACCTTGAGAGTTGGACTGTAGCCCAGAAATGGAATTTGAACTTTTGGATATACTGTATGAATGGAGTGGGATCCTACCAGACAGAGAGGGTAGCCAGCAAAGGGAAGCTGGTTTGAGTCTGCCAGTGGGAAAGTTAATCTGCCAGAAATGTTGTTAGGAAAACAAAGATGCCAGAAGGGGAAAAAGTATGTTGAATGTTTGCAAGGGTAACTGTGTTGACCACCTGTACTGATTATGGACACTGGTCACATGGACAAAAGACAATACGTGGACATTGACACAGCAGACCCTTAGGTCCAGTGCATGAATATTCCCCCATGGGATATGTACTTCCCTTTAAGAAATCTTCCATGGAGTAATCAACTTTTCATTAAAGGTTCTTCTACTGTTCCCATCTGCCGTTTGAATTGGTTGATGTCTAACATGTTTGCTGTGCTAGTACTCTGGTTGCGTCCTAGCTCGGCATCCCGTGAAGAAAGCCTGAACCTCGGTCTTAAAGAATGAAAGATGGGTCAACATTAAAGTTTCCATTGTGGTTGCCCCTCCCTATTGGACATAACACCATCATATTCCTAGACCTCGGGAAGGGGGGTTACAATATGTTCTTAGGTAACTGATCCTTTCAGATTCATTAACCCACATTTGTGATAATTCTCATACTTTTCACCTACCCATAACACAAAATATCCTAGGATCGATTTATTTCTTATTTCTGAATCTATCCTATATAAAATCTCAGACATCAAGTATGCTGCCTTAAAAATATCTAATTATTGCCCTATTTTTCTAGTTCTTAAATCTAACCCCTCACCGTTAGAAAACAGACCTGGAGGATAAAAGTGCATTATGGATTTATCATAATTTCATCACATTGATCAAATGGCAAATTACTTATTTTCTGGAACAGAATAATCCAACTAATTTCTCCTTTCATACTCTCTGGGAATCATTAAAACTGTATCTAAGAGGATGTATTATTTTTTACACTAATTTTAAAAAATGGAGAAGCTGAGTTCATTTAAATTATTAGAAGAACAACTGCTCAGAACAGTGGGTAAATATAGTGCATCGGGTTTGGCAGAAGATTTGACTCTATTCCTGTCAATCAGTTAAAAATACAATCATTTTATTATCAGCAGGCTCAAGTTGAGATGCTGTGGGCTAGATTTAAATATTATTCTTTCTGGGACATTCCAGATAAGCTCCTTGCCTATCAGCTTCAGTGTGAGCAAAATATGAAAGCCATTAACACGATCAACCATGATAATAGCCCCACCACTTTTAGACTTCTAAACATTAAAGAAATAGTCCAAAATAAGTTAGGGCAAAGTGTGTCTGTGGAACAAGGTTTCAAGTATCAATCTGTATGTGTTTTTTATTTAAAGCTCATTTTATTTTTTTTTTTATACTTCATCTTTTATTCCATTCAAGTTAAAAGCAGTACATTATCACAAGTATACAGTTTTCAATGTAGACGTTACATTTGATACAGGAAAAAAATTGTATATCTTACTAGACATTACTATGTACTATTTGATTTAAGCACATTATACCATGTACAATGATAACGGGGGGTAGCATAGCTATCCGTTGTTTAGATAGAATTTGTAGCAACTATTTGTAGGTCTTGACTAACCCCATAGCAAGGTCTGAAGTAGGACAGGTAACCAGTGCTAGTGTTTAGGTACAAGAAAAGCTACATAGTAAAATATTAAAAAAAAAAAACATACATAACTTATACCAGTAGAACATTTAGCTAGTCAGCTATGTAGGGTATAAATTCTCTAGGGTCAGCTTTACTGTTAGTATCAAGATGGGAGTGATCTTTCTCTTACAGCCTGGTCAATAAGAAAAAGGGTCTTTACTCTTGTTAGAGTATTGTGGGTATCGGGGTCTCTGCTCTAGATCGCCCAACCAGGAGCAGTCCATGGTCATGTTTCTGGGATGTTCAAAATCCACCTGGACCACTGATTTATATATAGTGTGGGCTTATCTTGTAAATTATGTGAGATATTCTCAAAGGCCCAGACATGGTCCACCATACCCCCCCATTCAGAGATGGTTGGGGGGTTTCTTGTAGCCATCTCCTGGTTATTGCTTTGTAGGCCGCAGCCAGCATTATAGACCAAAGGTACTTCATATCTTTTTGCTTAAGGGAATCCGGGGGGACACCCAGGACCAAATTCTGTGCCGTCAGAGGTTCATCGAGGGTTAGTATATTGGAAATATGCTGAATGGCTGCAGACCAGAAGGTTTGACGTTTAGGACAACTAAAAAATATATGTGCATGAGTTGCCCTTTCTGTAAAGTTCATTTTAAATTATTACCATCCTCTGTTAGTTCTTTATTATCACCTTCTATTAGTTCTTTACTAAGTCAGACAAGGTCACCAGTGTTAACTAGACAAACATATAGACTGTGTTATAAAGAACCATTTATGCATACATCATTAGGCAAGCGATAATTGGTTTACAATGCTTCATTATTCTCAAATACATTGCCAATTGAAAGTTTTTTTAGCCGATCATTTAGTTTATGGGAAAAGAAGTGTAATGGACATACACTCTGCCACATGCTCCCACAGTCTTTTTGAGGCTACGTACAGTCAGGGAGGATTGTACTTAGTTCTGGGTAAACAGTAGGACCAGAAAACATCTGATCTTGGCTTATAAAATGTCCAACATGCACCATGGGTTGCTCCTAAACACCTCTCCTGACTACACTTCACACCACACTAGACTGCAGAGAACATGCTACTCCCCACTGCCATCCTGAATGTGAATTAAAGCACACACTACCCCAGCTATACCGCTATATAGGCAGAAAGTGAATATTTGCTGTACAAGAGGGTAACAGTTTTTTTCTCACACTGAGATCATATGAAAGAACCATTCTTCTTTCATGAGATCTAAGTCTCACAAAAGAAGTACCTCGTCTCACAAAAGAAGAGTTTTGAACTTAGTTTTTTTTCACAATTTATTCATGAGATTTCATGAAAGAACAATGCTTCTTTCGTATGGTCTCATGAAAGAACTGTAAGAAGAAAACTAAGTCCCAGCCTCTTCTTTTGTGAGCCAAGATTCTTCTTTTGTGAGACTCACAGAAGAAACAATTCAGCTCAATAAAGAATCCAGATCCCACACTAAGCCTTACAACTAGGATTTATTTTTGTCAGTGGGATTTACATAATGGTAGTAGTGCCTGTTCACAAAGGAGGACTCAGGGATATGGTGCAAAACTATAGGCCTAGCTCCCTACTCTGCACTCTTGCCAAGGTGCAGGAGAGACTGGTATATCATCAACTTCAAGACTATCTCAAACTGCATCACCTATCTGACAAGCAGCATGGTTTCAGACAGACTCATGGTGTGGATATGGCTTTGGTTAAATGTTCTACAGATATCCTCCAGGCTCTGGACAATGGGGTTCCTACCAGGACTATCTTTATTGATCTAACCAAGGCTGTTGGCCTTGTCAGTCATGAGCTACATCTCAGTCCACTACAACACCTTGGTATTGATACACATGCAGGCCTGGCTCACTCACAGTCTGTCACATAGAACTCAAATGGTCAAGTGGAGAGGCGCATTCTCAAGCCGCCTGCCAATATCTGATTGGGTACCAGAAGTTTCAATTCTCGGTCCTCTACTGTTCTGCCTATTCATCAATGACCCAGACAGCCATAGTAGTAACAGTCATTTCATACTTTATGCTGATGATGCCGTCCTCTACAGGAGCTCCCCAGATGTCAAGTCACTCAATGTCCAACTGCTTAGTGACTTTGAATCCCTACAGAAGAGTTTCACTTCAAATAGACTGGTCCTGAATGCTAAGAAAACTAAAGAAATATTATTTGGACCCAAACAACTAGGACCTGACAGGCAACATCTGTGCTCTCTTTCTACCCCCACGGGAACTCAGGCTGAGGTAATGGAAATCATAAGGTATCTTGGTCTCCTTATTGACAAAGACTTTACTCTTAAAGTGCAGGTGGATCAGATAACCCACCCCATCCACCAAAAATTAGGTCTTGTATACAGACTGAATGGCCACCTCACAATAGGCTCATGGCAATCTATAGTGAATAGTGTCCTGCTCCCAAAACTTTTATATGCTGCCTCTGTCATACAGTCCCTTAGGAAATCTGAGACAAATAGGCTTGGTATACGCTACAATAAAAAACAATGTTTTGCAATGGTGACCCCACCTAGGTAGCATCATTGTGATGCTCTTGACTCCTTAAACTAGACCCCATTTAAAAGTTGGCTTTGGTACCCATTATTATGCATGGTGTTCAAACTAATCTTTGTCTATACATCACCTACTGTAGTCTGGCTGGCCTTCTTATCCCCAAATGTGTCCCATACATCCAACAAAAAACTGCTTGAGGTGCCTAGGATTTATGCATTTCTGGGGCACAGGTCCTTCATCTCCTCAGTTTCTTCACTCAAGAATGCCCTTTTGCAGTCCCTGCAAAACTCCAAATCTCTCTCCTGTTTCAGAAAGGGGCTAAAATATATCAACTTGAAAGCTGCCTATGCTCCTGCAACCACTGATCACCACTTTGGCATAGGCCTTATTGCACAGGAAAACACACCTCTGCATCTGTACTCTGTGTTGCTATACATTATTGTAATCTAGCTCCTGTTCTTATCTGTAATTTTCGAAATTACCTGTACACAATATATACGTGATCACCTTGTAATTGTCCTATTGTTTAATTGTTCATGACAAATGTACTTCTTGTCCCATTGTTTTATCATTCATGACAATGTCCCAGCTTGAAGCATGACTGTCTGTTATTACCTTGCTGTTGCCTGACTATTGTTGACTAATAACCTTTGTTGATATGTACACTTTCACCTTTTAATTAAAGTTGTATTGTATATTTTCCCTATATGTACTTGCTTTTATATGTAATGAATCCCAGGTCACCCCTCAAAAAGGGACCCCTGGTCTCAGTGGGCTTACTCAGTTGCCAAAATGAAATAAATAAATAAATTGTGAAGCCACAGCTGGAGTCGTGCAGCTAGCTTCAGTTGGAACAGTGAGGCAGCAGGCTTAGTGAGGACTCAGACAAAGCAACAATATGAAGTAACTATAGTTCTTTCTCATTGTTCTTTTAGAAGAACAGCTGGGCTTTGTTGAATATTGAAGCCACAGTTGGAGTCATGCTGCCAACTTTAATTGTAGCAGTGAGCTGCTGATCCTCTGATCTGTCCCTGTCTGTCTATCTATCTATTTAATATTTGTTAAGCAGACCAGGGTGCCTAACCCTGATGCTACTTTTTTCTCTCCATCTCCTCTAGTTCACCCTCCCCCCAATGTTTTATTCATTTAATATATATTTAAAATATATAGGGTCCCCACCCTCGGTACCACTTATCTTAATCTTCACCCCTTCAGGTCACCTGCCCCCTTCCCATAATATATGTGGCAGCACCAGGGTACACACCCTTGGTGCAGCTGAAGATCATTACAACACTGGGGTGCCCAAGCCCCAGTGTCAGCTTGGGTCTCCCTAAAATGAACTGTCCCTAGTTGATCTATTTTTGTTAGTTTTACCTGAGAAAAAGAAAATGGACCATCAGCAATCTGACCCCCACCCACCCCACCTTGACCCCTCTCAGTACCCACCACCCATACCCCTCACACCTCACTTACCTGAACATGTCCCATGACATAAATCCACTCTTTGGTCAAAGACATGTCTTGCTGCTAGAACATTCAGCTACAATATGAGAAAATAAGGTGAGACCATTTTAATGTACAGTATTTCAATTGGGTTTGAACTTTTGTTCATAACTTTGTCATTTTTTAATATATTTATACCACATTTTCAACATGGAGTTTTTGAGAGCCCACCACATGAATAAGTTTGATGAAATTATTCAAATCCATCCTAAAAGCTGACTGTGCAGTTGCTGTATGAAATTACCTTTCAGGTGGGATTTGAACATTTTAACCAACCTTGTTCATTGAGTTGGGGTCATAAGAAGGCTATGTTGAAAGTCTGGGGTAAAATTACTGTATTAAAAAGCAACAATGCTATGAATCTGTGTCGAAATATTTCGGTCATTTTCAATATTTTGACCCACAATTTTCAACATAGCCACTTTTTCACGCCTCCTCATGAATGTGACAGCTGTCTTTTTTCAAATCCTGACTGAAAGGTGTTTTCACACTTGTGGTGCAAAATGACATTTCACCTGGTATTTGAAAATTTTCACCTACCAGATTCATGAAATGGGGTCATAAGAACGCTATGTGGAAAACATTTGGGGTAAAAATATTTAAAAAACAAAAAAGTTATGAGTGTACACTGATATTTTTCTATGCTTACTCATAACGTAGGTCATTTTCAATAGTCTGACCCCAAATTTTCAACATGGCATTTTTTCACACCACCTCATGAACATGAGAGCTATCATTTTTCAAGTCCTGACCAAAATGTGCCTTGTACCTGTGGCATGAAATGATGTTTCAGTGGAGATCTGAAAATTTTCACCTAGTGAGTTCATGAGGTGGGGTAATAAGAAGGCTATATTGAAAAGCTGGTGTAAATGTGATGAAATTATCAAGTTATGAGTGAATGTTAAAAAAATTAAACGTTCACTCATAAATTCTCTAATTGTCAAAATCTTTTCTCCAAACTTTTAACATGGCCATTTTTTCAGACGACCTCATAATCTGGACAGGTGTCATTTTTCAAATCCTAGGCAAGACGTGTTTTCACATTTGAGATGCAAAGTGCCATTTTGGGCACTATACAATAAATTCCACATGGCATGTTAATAAGGGGAGTCATCTGAAAATCTGGGGCTAAAATAAAAACTTTTTTTTTTTAGAAACATTGTATGTAGTGCCAGACTTTACCCCAGCAAGAATGATCCCATGCCAGTGAGCTGAGTTTGGGAGCAAGCTCAGTCGCCAGCTGAATGGGGTAAGGGTGGGAGGATGGTGCTGTTATGTGACACCCCCACAGCCAGGGAGAAAATGGTGCAGGGTTGCCCACACAAGCCCAGGTACCATATAGTGAAGACATCTCTTCTCTTGGCATTGGGCCCTGCACCTCTGTACCTGTGGGTGGTGAAGGCCCTGTGCATTGACTGAGAGATGAACACTTTGCCCTGTGCATCAGTATCTGTGGCCACATGGAAGTGCAGGGCCCTCCACAGCTCACCAGACAGCCCCATGAATGCTTGACATCCATCACTGCATGGAAGTGCAGGGCCAGCAGGGCCATGCTCTTCTGTAGGCAGACAGAATCTTCCCTTGGTCAAGGCTCAGATGGCCCTGCACATCTGCATCTGTCAGGACTTGCATGAATTACATTGATTACATTGACAGTACAGAGCAATTTAAGACTGAAGTCCATAAGCTCACCATTAAAAATGTAGAGGTATCCCTTAATTCCTTTATTGATACAAAAGTGATCGAACTTTGATTTAAATTCAGATATGGTTTTACTTTTAACCACGTCACAGGGCAATGCATTCCATATTTGTGTTACCCTATTATTGATCTAGTATCTCCTCTTATTTGTATTTGTTTTTTCTTTGATCAATTGATGGCTAGGTGCTCTTGTATTATGTCCACGATCCCTATGTTCCAGACCCATACAATCCCAGAGAAAAGAGTCCATGAGAGCCATAAAAATCAAACACATATCCCCCCTCATCCTTCTATACTCGAGTGAATATAATCCCAGTGAACTCAACCTCTGCTCATAACTCTGACCCTCCAGTCCTCTAACAGTTTTTGTGACCCTTCTCTGGACTTTCTCGAGTGTTCCCACATCTTGTCTTTTATAGGGTGCCCAGAACTGCACGCACTACTCCATATGGAGCCTCACAAGTGCAGTATACAAAGGTACTATAACGTCTCTTTCTTTACAGCTGATACGTCTGTTAATACAATGTACGATACCACTACATTTTTTCATGATCTTATTGTAGTGTGTACTGAAATCCAGATTATTGCTAATGTTAATCCCAAGATCTTTCTCTTCTTGTGAGACCTTAACTACTGTACCCTCCAAATTGTATTTAAAGAAGTTATTATCATTTCCAAAATGCATAACAGAGCATTTATCTATGTTAAATACAGACTGTTTTTGGGAGGCCCAAATTTCCAGTTCATTTAGGGCAGCTTGTAAAATATTGTATTCAGCTGTACTGTTTACAGTACCCCCCAGCCTGGTGTCATCCGCAGACTTTGACAACCAAACCCCTTGGTCAACCTCCATTGTTGATATGTAAAGATTGAAAAGGCAGGGTCCCAACACAGATCCCTGAGGGACACCACTAGTCACACGGGACTGGCGAGAGAATTCACCCCTCACACATACGCTCTGGTTTCGATTTGCAAGCCATGCTCTAATCCATAGTGCAGTCCAATTTGGTAGTTCCAGCTGTAGAATAACTTTAACAAGCTCCTCATGGGGGATGTTGTCAAAGGCTTTTGCAAAGTCCAAATAGATGACATCAACTGGGTTACCCCTATCGATTGACTTGCTGACCTTATTGTAGAATTCCAATAAATTTGTCTGGCATGATCTCCCTTTTCTAAACCCATGCTGAGATCTATCTTCCTTGCCGTAATTTTCGAGGAAGTCTATAATAAAGTCCTTTATTATACCTTCTAATATTTTTCCCAACACAGAGGTCAGACTTATAGGCCTGTAGTTGGTCACCATTTGTCGTGATCCTTTCTTATGTATGGGGATTACCACTGCTTGGCGCCAAACTTCTTGGACCTCCCCAGTTTCAATAGATGTTTGGAACAAATACGTCCCGGGATCTACCAGGACCTCTGCCAATTCCTTTATCATCCTTGAATAAGGATACGATTCCACTGTCTCAAAAAGAAAGGAACTTCTTTGCAAAAAAACTGCATTAATGCACCAGCTAGGGTTCAACTTAATGCAACAAGTATGGAAATGTGGCACTAGAGTTTCCAAACCTAACTCCCCACTCCCCTCAAAGCAGCAAAAGGACACCACATATGTAGTCACAGACATTCATTATCAGGTTAGAAAATAACATACAAGTGTTTCCAGATGACACAAATGCAATAGCCCTAATGTGCTACCATCATGGATCTGTATGTGTGGCTGCAGAAATACCTGTATGTATCTCATACTGCCTGAATGAGTTAGTATGTGTCACTGCAGGAGTGCAGGCCATATGAGGGCATGCCCTTCTGTAGGCAGAAGACCCCATGAGGCCTGTGCCTTTGCAATCAAAGCTTCAGCAGTGCCAGCCAGGATGCAAGATGGTACTGCTGCCATATCACAAAAATGCTGTGGTATGCAGCAGCAATCAGTGTAATTCAATGGCAATTAAACCTTTGTGTCGTTTCATTTACTTCAAGTTATTGTGTTTTTATATACTGTATATATATATATATATATATTATATTATACAATAATATACAGTGTTGGGGTCATTGGCACCTATGGGTGAGGTGCCAGGGCTGTGCCCCCCTGAGGCCAGGTCCTGATCCCTTCCTGCCAGCTCCCCATACCTGGGCCAACCAGTTGTCTTTAGTAGTGCAGGGTACCTTCAGAGGATGCCACCTCATCACCTGCACATTGTCATTGTGCCCTTCACTCCCTAGGCCACCATCCATGCTTCTTCTGCCACAACCCCCTCCTGGTAGGCATATTAACCTCCCCCACACACACACCTTCATGACCCCTCTAGTGTTGCTCCAGGTGGGGCATGGGTTCATGGATCCCTCCATCAAACCCTGCAGGTGCGCCAAATCTTTGCTGCAACCCTGCCACTGTGGCAACTCATGAGTCTTTAGTGTAGTGTCCTACAGTTTTATAAAATTGGGCAGAGGGTCCCTGATGCACCCAAGTTTGCCACAGCCCTAGATCACTGCAGCTTGCGATGATCTAAGGGCTGTTTTCAAATTAAGCCTATGAAGTCAGGAGTCTCAAGTGACACAACTGAAGTTGCAGATGACCCAAAGCTTATGAGTATGGTGCAGTACACTCCAGAGAAAGACAGTCTGTGATGGAAATTACATGTACTAGGGGAGTGGGCAATGAGCCAAACAAGTGGGAAATATATTTTGATGTGGATATGTGTAAATTCATTTACTTGGACCCAAAGATTCTGGTCAAGGATCTATTTAAATAGTAGACAACTAGCAGCTATGAACAATAACAAAGATTAATTATAACAAAAACCTAGGGAGTGATCATTAATGTTACGTTGGTGCAAATTGGATGCAGGCCTTTATTAAAAGGGGCATAAAAGAGGTACGACATCTGGTGAGAGTGTCCTTTATAGGGAACTCATAAAGGAAAGCGTGGAGTACTGTGAGCATTTCTGGTCACTACAGTACAAAAAAAATTGCAGCAGTCAGGAGTGTGCAGAGGAGAGTAACTCAAATGATTAAAGGGGAAGTCTCTCATAGTTCCACACCAATATTTTCCCAACTCCTTATGTGTAACTGTTGTGTGCCTCCTCCAGTTGCCAGCAGTCCTACAGCTGTCCAGATCTAGATTATAAATAAAAATATACAGCCCCCAAAAGTTATCAATGTATTTGTCCTCCATTTTACCATCAATGTTGCTGGAGGATGATGTCATCAGAGCAACAGATAATGGTGCTGTACTAAATGCAGTTCCGCCAGTAGACCAAACCCACAATGTTTGGTTCCCCACTTGAGTAATGGAGGAACCCTTTAAGCGCTGTGCACATCCTGAAGTGCAGGTCTAATAGGAACTAGGGCTATGTGAGTGTGATGCAGCACTGATTTGAGGTATATACAGTATTCATATAAGGAAGTGCTTGTATGTGTTGTGTTACTGTTTCTGTTAGCAAAAACAGTTTACCCATTAAATGACTCTGGGTACAACAAGGGTTTTAAATGGTATTATGCAGCTGTTGTATTATGGTGTGTGTGTGTGTGTGTGTGTGTTAACATTCTCTGTTTTGATTGACACCAGCAGTGAGAAATAATCTTGCAGATAGGCTCCTTTCCCTTTGTAACTAGGCAGTCAGTGATTGGATGGCTGCTGTAAGGCAATAAAGAATTCAGCTATAACAAGGAATAGGTTACCAGGAAAGCACAGGTACAAGCACTGGGGGAACTCTGGTTCAAATCCTACTAGAGTCCCTTACTCTCTAACCCTTAAGAAGTTCCCCTAACCTCCTTAAAAACTGTGATGGCCCCTCAGGTCCATGATTTTAAAAGTGTCCCAATTCCCATTATAAATCATTAGCAGTGATGTGAGAGCTACAGCACTTCACTTTCAATGTACTAAGGATAAGCTGTGGCAGCCCCCCCCCCCGCTTTGTAATGCCAGCATTTGAAGTCGGATGTCCCTCACAAATCAGATGCTACACCTCAGCTGTTGTAGGTAAAGAAACTAATCAGTCTCAGTGTTTGTAGTGCTCTGTATTTGCTTAGCTCACTCCTCCCATGTGATATGCATTCTGTGTCTTGGTATTTCGAGTCAGAAACTCAGATTTAAGGAGCATTTGAAATGTAAAACAATACACTTTATAAAGTAAGTGATCTAGCTCTCCACTTTCAAGCTGCTGAAAGGGGATGTGTATAAGTCAGTCTTGTGTGATCCTTTGGTAAACTGCCCAGGCTCATCTTGTAACGAATCTTCTCAAGGGTGTTCACCTGGTTCAGTACAGAGTGACTGATTGACTGCTCGATTGATTGATTGATTGGTTGGTTGGTTGATTGGATGATTGACTGATTCGGTCTACTGCTTTCCACAGCATGCTACAACTGTCTCACAGAGAGAAATGAGCAGTACAGAGAAACAGCTTTTGTTTCCTGTGAATGAAATACTGTTGGATGTATTATTTGCTCTACAAATACAGTATTAAAGCTACAAATACTACTCCCTGTGTGAGCTGCATGACAGAACTGCCTTAAGCCATTGCAAACTTAAACTAAAATCAGGATAGACAGCATTGATACCCTTATGTTTTGTTCTGCACGGTTGCTGCAGTGACATGAAGGAATGGGAGGGGCTATATTACAAGTGACTCATTTGCATGTAAATGGAGGCTTGCTTGATATTTTACTACCTTGTGTCAGAGCCTCAAACTCTAGATATGTGTTGCAACAGAAGAAATGGCTGATCTCTTATTGACATATGCACAGTACTTGATGTAATGTATAATAAATACATCAGATATATCCAAGTCATACATATACAGGAGTCTTCTCCTTTAAGGTGAACGAGAGCATAAGCTAAGAGTGGAATCTGGGCAGGATAGGTATGCTTTCCATGGGGAAAAGATGTCTCAAAGGAAATAAGATTTCAGTTGTTAAATGTTTGAAGGAATTTGATAAGCAGGATTGATTCAAATATTTCAGCTTTCTCAGGGCAATAGACCCAAATGTCATACCCTGCACCTAAGTGGGCATAGAGTTAGGGGCAATGTGAGGAAGCTATTTTTCATCCAGAAAGTGGCAAACCTACTGAAGGAAACTGCCAGAGAAAGCACTGCATGTTGGGAGTGTGGAATCTTTTAAACTCAAGTTGGGTAGGTTCCTCATGGAGAGTAACATCTCTGAATGCAGTCTGTAATTCATGGGAGGAGGAAGGGTCATGAAGAGGGTACTGTATAGCAAAATAAGTAAGCCTGGGATGAAAAGGCGGATCACATGACTTCTAGATCTGAGAGGATTTGCCACTGGTGGTTTTCCTTTCCATAGTGCCTATATTCATAAAAATGCACTGGTAGCGCTTTCCATTTTACCATGGATATGTGTATTTCTCTTGATACTGTGATGAATACTGAAGCTGTCTAGATGGCAAGAGATGAACAGGAGGGTCCCATTGTCTTTTTTCCTCTAGCCTTTTCTGGGTTCTTATTTACTTTGATTCTGTTTGTTTCACTGGCAAATACCCCAAACCAGTGCCTCTGAGCATGGGAAATGGATTATCCTCTCTCTCTGTGGAGAGCTGCATTCCCTCTGAGTTAGTGAACAGATCAAACATGGAACCCGTAAACCAAATAAAGAGTTGGCCACCATCAAAAAAAAAAAAGCCAAAAACCATGAGTGGGGCATGACAACAAACAGAAATGTTATATTTTATCAGTGTCTAGCAAAAGAACCATATAGCTCAAAATCAGATTGAGTCAAGTTACAAAAAGGTCCTGCATATCGAATGTATTAAATAAACAAGATAGTAGCAACTAAAAATACTCAGAAGATGGCACTGGGTACACATGTACTTTGGGTTTGAGTGATCCTTCATCAGTGAGCAGTGCAAGGAGGCATACTGTACTATACCAGTGGGAGGTTAATTTTCCTTTGATATTGACCCCTTACCTTCTGTGGGTACTAAACTCATCACTAAAATTTGAAAAAAAGAAATTAAACAAAAGAAAGCTAGACTTAGCCTCCTGAAAAAAAAATTGATGCACAAAGCTAAAACAAAAATGAAAGTTCTAAAAATCTGCTTATGCACCATAAAATATAGCATAAGCATAAAATAACCAGAGCAATGCATCAACATTAACTGTTTCCTGTCCAGAAACTGCAGCAAAATTCATTGCTTCCTATTAATATTCTGATGTTTGATTCAAGAAGAAATTAACAGGAAAATGCTTATTTTTTTGAAGGTTAGATGATAGAAGTTATTAAGACTTATTAATACTTAATCAGCTGCCAGGTTTAATTGCGTCCATTATTAAAAATGCATCAATGTCAATTTCATTCATTAAAAATTAACTTTTTGGAGCAGGGGGAGGAGAGCTGTGAAAGTAATGAATCAGATCTTGGACTCTCTCTTATGATCTTCTTGCATGTAACAAAGGCAAACTGATTAAGCAGTAATACACTCCAGAGTGTGGTATATCATGGAATACCATCATGCCTCCACTGCACTGTGTGCATGAGTACTAGTGGATCCGAGTATGTAACAAAGTACCACCCACTACCTCTTAAGGCCAGCAAATAGCAGATCTTTTAGCTTAATCTGAGCTTTTAAAGGGGTCATTTTACATTTGGGGGTAGGTGCTACCCCTTAGAAAAGTTGCTACCCCTTGATGACATTTTTGATCCACTCCTGAGCATCAGTTAAAGTTGAATCCCTTCAACTACCTGAGAAGTGACAATATCCTATGATATACTGATCCACAATGATATACTGAGATGTTATCATCGGTCAGACATACAATAGCTTCAGTCAATTAACTTTCAGAATTGCTTCCTTTACATCCTTTAGTAAAAATAAACTAACCACTTCAAAGGGATGGATCTTATAATTATTTTACTTGCCTCTGAAGGAGTACAAATGGTTCAAAGTGGGCCTTAAGAGCATATTTAAGCAGTTAGCATCTTGACTCACTAACAGCCCATCTATAGTAGCTTCCAAACAAGAGAAATGTGTTTGAGAATGATCTTGGTGCCCTTACTCAATAAACTAGTGATGGAGTGCTTGTTTCTGCTTTAAGCAGAAGTATAATGTGCCAAAATGCCTTCCAGATAATTAGCAAAGGCTGAAAACAACAAACCAAAGACAACTGTTATCATATTTAGGCATTATATATGTCATAGAGCTGGTATGTCAGCCCAGCAAAAGATGTCTGCGTCCCATCCAGCACAAAGCATAATGGGTATGCAAATATGCATGTGTGTGAGGGGTAAGCTGACTAGGAAATGTTTAAACTAGTACTACATTCTGTTCTATGTATCACTACTCAGACCTCACTACAGCTGATTCACACAAACTACACATAACAATTATCTTTAAAATCTGTACAAAAGGGAAGTTGACAGTTGTGTGGGTCGTGGTGAGCATAAAGCAGGAAAGGAATTTAAAGGACAACAAACTAAACCCAAAAAGTCTGTAATTGCATCTCGGAGTTCTCATGACATTGATAAATGAGTGATTTATACAGTGGTAACCATCACCATCTCTAATAACATCATAAGTTACAGTGCGAAGGCAATATTGTTCTCATTAGCACCATACTGCCTACTGCAAGGAAAGTGATATTGGTAATTGGTTGCAGTCACCATGTCTTGATATCCAATTCCCATTACACAATTATTTTTAGAATCTGAGTAGGAACAGAAATAGGTATTAGAAATTCCTAAATTCCTAAAAAGGTCATATTGGATCAGAATTGGACAGTTCTGAGCATCACTAGTTGAGAGAGCACTGCAAAGGTAGTGTCTCCTTAGGAGACAGAGGGGAGTGACCCACTCACCCTGCTGTAACATCTCCAGCTATGGATCAGAAATGGGCTTGGATGTTATGGGTGGCCATGTGACTTCCATCCTCTGCCACCATAGGCCTGGTGTACACCATCATGGCTGTATACACTCAGGGAGGTAGGTGGGTTCTACCAAGATAACTAGTTTTTACAATATACAGTATCATAATACATGGTAAAATATGAATGGCTGCAACAACAGCCGCAAACCACAGCACAGTGGAGGGAAATTATGTTTAAAGAGGACAGGAAATTATTTCTAACTGGCAGCTGTTTATAACAATTTTATTCTCAGAAATTACAGGCATTCCCCTAAATTATCCATATATACTTACTGGTGACCCTATTTATCAACCGGATTACAAGTGCTGTCAAATGCTGTAATAACCCAAAATCCACTTATTACAGCATTTGAAGAAGTGACACTCTCTGACAGGCTGCTCGAGTGATAGTGCCAGCACAAGACAGTTTAAGTGGCTACTTACCATTGTCTGGCTGGCACCTCAGTCCATCGCAGCTTGTGTCTCTCAGGAAAAGCTCTTCCATAAAGCAGAATCCAGCAGTTTCTATTCTAACTTACTCCTTCAAAATCTGTACTTTTCAAACACTCCCTAATGTTTCCTTTCTCCCACACAAATATCCACAGCAACGGAAAGACCCTTTCATCATGACAGCACTTCTGGATCTTTGTTCACCAAATGGACATCGCGAGTCATGTACTTTTAAATGTTTTACAAACTTTAAAGTTTAAACTGTTAAAAAAATTTGAGTTTTATCTGTTGTGCAGTGTTCCTTATCTTAAATATGGCATCCACAGAACCACATCACTGGAGGTGCAATCAACAAAAATGCCGGTATTTCTCAAATTGTTACAGTTCATAGATTTCTGAGACTAAATGCTTAGTGTTACCATACTTTTTCCTAGTTTTTAATGTTTCTGCATAGTTGTGTTAAAAGACAAAATCTTTCACAAATAAAACATCATTGTTGAAAACAGCCGTTTTTTCCCCGTTGCCTAAAGATCTGCTGTGACTCCCTGCACCAGTAATTATAAAAAATAAAGAAAAGGTAACTGTGTGTTATAGATTTTTCTTTACACGCCCTTGGTGTGTGATGACCTCATAAACCTCTTGAGCTTTGCTCTCGAGGTTTATGGGTCATCACACACCTTGGGAGTGTAAAAACAAATCCATAACACACACTTATGTGTCCATTATTCTCTATTTAACTATACCTGAACACAAAATGATATGAAAAACTGTATTTTGCATTGTTTTGTTTTCATGGGCAGCATTCTGTTACAGTTCTCTTCCTGGAGCCAATGATTTGGAGTTTTAACCATGTCACAGTTTGTGCACAGAATTCTAAGCATAGTTCTAATGGGTCAACAGCTATCAATTAGCATTCTGTACACAAACTGTGGCATAGTAAAAACTCCAAATTACTGGTTCCATGAAGAGAACTGTAACAGAATGCTGCCCATAAAACAAAATAATGTAAAATACAGTTTTTCACATCATTTTTTATTCAGGTACAGTTAAATGCTGATAATTTTGGGGAAGCATATAATTTCTGAGAATAAGAACTTTATAAACAGCTGCTAATTAACACACATTTCCTGTCCCCTTTAAGATATACACAATGGAGCAACTAACACAGAACTGGATGCCAGGCTGAATTGTTTAGTAACAGATGGCAAAGTTGGATTTTGTATATACTGGATAAGAAAGATAGCTTTGAGCCTTGATCTCCACGACTGGGTACTGCCAACAAAATAAGACACGTTATGCTAAAATGAAGAGATGTTGTTTTCCACTTTAGTTCAGAGCTCTGAAAGAGAAAAATATAACAATAAGAACAAGACAAATGATAGAAATATTAAGTGGTGTCAGGGCAACATAACTACCTGAACTACGTTTATGACATGTTTTAGATGAAATCATCGCAACAGATTTGTAAGTAGGGCACAACACCTCACACCTGTACTTGCATATTGTATTCACATATTCAGTGCTACATGACAAGTAACCTGAAAATGTTTGTTTTTGTGTTTTACAGTAAAAGAGAAGTATAAAAATGCATGGTAAAGAAAAACAGCATTTTTTTAATCCGCTACTGTTCCTCTCCCCCACACACACTATTTCGAGTGCCAGTAGTCTATCCCACAAAACCCTTTCCGTGCCCCTGTTATTTTGTCCCCCCCCCCACCAGTCTGTGAGTGCCACTAAGTCCTGATAATAGGGGGATGAATACCACTAAGTCCTGGACTTTGAAATCCGTAATATCGTTATTAAAGTACATAAACTTCCTTATAACATCATGACACAAGACATGCATTTAGCCTGCCAAACACTTTTGCCACGTATCCTTATAATGTGTAAAACTTTCTGACTGACAAAAAGGTTTTTTTTTTCCAAGTATCAAAATGTCTTTTCAGAAAACATGAATTTTTATTTACAAGAATACTTTTGGCTCACTGGGATAAGCCAATTGAAAGGAAACATTTTGCTGTTTTTTGGAGGAGGGGAGCTGAGAATGATCCCTGAGGCACAGCAGCACAATATGTTAAGGACATAGAAAGATCACAGAGGGTAGCAACTATATGAAGATTATCATAAATACCCAGCCCACATGACATGCAATAACTAAAAATCAACAAGTGTACCTCATAGCAGAATTGCTTTGTACTGTTTTTAATTCATTGGTAAAGGGAAGGTCATGAGGAATGTATAGAAAGATAGAAACACAGACTTTGACGGCAGATAAGGACCGCTTGGCCCACCTAGTCTGCCCATTTTCCTACCTAGAGGATAAGCTGCAGATCCTGTTTAACCAACAGCCTATTTCTTCCTACCCCCCACAAAAATTGCCTTATGTCTGTCCCATGCATTCTTGAATTCTCCCACAGTTTTAGACCCCACAACCTCCTCAGGAAGGCTGTTCCATGCGCCCACCACCCTCTCTGTGAAAAAACACTTCCTCACATTGCCCCTGAGCTGTCCCACCTCTATCTTCAAATTGTGTACCCTTGTTCCTGCACATCTCTTTTTCTGAAAGATGCTACCCTCGTGGACTTTGTTGATTCCACTGAGGTACTTAAACATTTCTATCATGTCCCCACTCTCCCTCCATTCCTCAAGGGTATACATATTAAGCTCCTTTAGTCTCTCCTCATATGGCTTCTCTTGCAGACCCTGCACCATTTTAGTTGCCCTCCTCTGAACTGCCTCCATCCTGTCTTTGTTCTTGCGAAGATGGGGTCTCCAGAACTGAACACAGTACTCCAGATGGGGTCTCACCAACTGTCTTTACAGGGGGATAACAACTTCCTGTTTTCTGCTGGTGTTGCCTCTCCCTATACATCCCAGTATCCCCCCAGCCCTCCTTACTGCCTTCTCACATTGCTTGCCAACCTTAGGATCATCTGATATGACTACCCCCAGGTCCCTTTCCATTTTTGTTGTTGTTACTACCCCCCATTCTGTAATCTTCCCCTGGGTTTTTGTTTCCCAGGTGCATTATTTTGCACTTCTTTGCATTGAATCCAAGCTGCCATACTTCTGACCATTCCTACAGCCTTGCCTAGCCCCTTCTCATCCTTTCCACACCTCCTTGTGTATCAACCCTGTTGCAGATCTTTGTGTCATCTGCAAAGAGGCATACTTTTCCTTCCAGTCCCTCTGCAATGTCACTTATAAAGACATTAAAAAGGATTGGACCCAGTACTGAACCCTGTGGTACCCCACTAGTAACCCCTCTTTCTTCAGAGTGGACTCCGTTTACAATTACCTTCTGTGTCCTGTTGTCCAGCCAGTGTTTTACCCAGGCTACCACCCTGGGACCCACTCCCAGGCTGGTTAATTTGACTATTAATCTTTTGTGTGGGACTGTGTCAAATGCCTTGCTGAAGTCTAGGTAGGCCATGTCCACAACCCCTCCCTGGTCTACTACTTTGGTCACCCAGTCAAAGAAATCAATTAGATTCATCTGACATGACCTTCCCCGCTGTGAACCCATGCTGCCTTGGGTCCTGTGCCCCACTGGCCTCTAGGTACTCAACAATTATTTCCTTCATTCCACCACTTTCCCTACCACAGAGGTCAAACTGACAGGTCTGTAGTTTCCTGCCTCTGTCCTGGTCCCACTTTTGTGAAGGGGAATTACATCTGTCCTCCTCCAGTCCTCAGGTACCACACCATCCTCCCATGATTTGTTAAAAAGGGTAGTCAGTGGTGTCACTAGTTCTCTGTTTAATTCTTTTAGAATTCTAGGGTGAATTCCATCTGGCCCCCATTGCTTTGTCCACCTTCAGTTTTAGGAGTTCTTTCAGAACCCTTTCTTCTGTGAAAGGACTGGGATCGCCCCCCCACCCATCCAGAGTGCTTCTGTTAATTGGATTAGGTACCTCCCCACCTCCTCTTTTGTGAATACTGAACAGAAGTATTCATTCAGTATCCCTGCTTTTTCATTGTCCCTCTCTGCCCACCCACCGTCCATTCTATTCAGCCACAATATCCCTCCCTTTGTCTTTCTACACTCCCTGATATACCTATAAAAGGTTTTATCCCCTTTCTTAACCGAGTTGGCTGTCTTTTCCTCAGTTTGGGCCTTTGCTATTCTGACTACCCTCCCTGCTTCCTTCTGCCTTAACTGGTACAGTTCTCTGTCCTGCTCCTTCTGTGTTTCCTTATACTTCCTAAATGCTATCTTTTTCTCCCTAACCTTCACTACCACTTCTTTTGAGAACCATAGTGGCTTTTTTTTTCATTTTGATTTGTTTAGTTGCTTCACACAAAGGCTTGTTGCCTCTGTAATGGCAGTTTTGATATTTCCCCATTGTTGCTGCACCCCTCCTTCTAGCCTGTTTGCTAGTGCTTTTCTAAGGCACTCTCCCATCTGGCCAAAGTCAGCCCTCCTGAAGTCCAGAACCCTCACTTTTGTATGGCTTGACTCTGTAGCTGAGTTTATCGTGAACCACACTGTTTGGTGGTCACTTGTTCCCACTCGCATAGAAGAACCAGTATCCCTGGGAGGAAAGGGTGCGTCACTTAACCTCAGTTCCTAGAGGTTTCTGCCACTCAGGAGTTTCCTCTCCCTTGTGCCAAATTCCATAAAATTTAACAGTTGCAGTTTAGAAATAACAACTGAACAGCCAGTCATTTTCTGGGGATTAACCCTCAGCTGGGCAGCATTAATCACCTCAACCCATTAACCTTGGCCAGGTGCCTGATTCACAAAGAGCCCAGTAGATCAGCACAAGCCACTGCTCACTGCAGCTTGCATCAAAGTCAGGTGCACCAGGGACTCTGCAACAGGAGGGATCCTGGCACCAAAGTCCCTGATGCAGCCAAAAGTGCTGTTCTGCACCAAAACAATCACACATGGGAGGGAAATGATGGAGGCTTGTGGCAGCCTCTGGCCACTGACAGTCCAGCCCCAAGATCCCTACCATGGGCTGCCCAATGCCACACCAAAGCCAATGGGTGGGACTTCAATGTAGAAGAGGTCCCATAATTATGCCATGTTGAGTCTTGTGTTACCTAGTGCTACACAGATGGGCAGTGTGGCTAAGTTGCCATCCAGTGAGTACATGTCTCCAGGATCCTGTGCCACATAAATGGCTGCCACTGCCTGACCCCACATGTGGTGCAGTGTCTGGCTCAGCATGCCAAGGTCATGAGCTTATATGTGGACATGGGGGCATACTACCTATTTATGCCCTGTGGTTGCTGTTGCATGGGACATGTTAGTTCTGGTCTAGCAGGCATTGTCATGCCCAGGTTCCCAAGAGTTGGCATGGGTCCTGGACTGTCAGTATGCAAGATGTGGGGCTGCAGGGTACTGTCCCATGGACCAGCTGTGCCACCCCTAGATATGCCCACCACTAAGGTTCCTTCTGTAGTTGGCTGCCAGTTACAGCCATTGGCAGTGCACGGGCTGAAAAGACAGGGCTGGTCTAAGCCCTGGCATGTCCAGATGGCTTCCAGAATCCTACAACCAGGGATGCTGCAGCCTGCGTCTGCTACAAGCCACTAATACCATTCCACATACTCCGTTTGAGTGCTGGGCAGGCGCAGGACCTATTTGGGGCAAGGGGACCCAATACCACCACAGCCTGCATTCCAGAATCAGAAAAGTCACAGTTTTTCACACAAGGTGCCTCTTGTGCCAATTCCAATTCATGCAGAAACCTTTTGCCAAGTTTTAGGCTTTGAGAATCTGACCTAAGGTGTTAATTACCCAGGACAAGATACTTATAATCCTATTGTTTTGTTTAATGTATAGTTGCAGTTTGCTGATTTTCCTAAGCACTGAAACAGTTTCATGAGGACGCAGTAATGTGATGATGCTGGTTGTTTGTGAAATGTGCCAGTACATTTAGTTTTACTCCACTGTGAAGTCTGTACAGTATATGTAATAAATTCCTCTTAGGTGAACACTGTTGCAGAGATTGCAATATTGGTGCATATAGTACATCCAAAATTGCATATATCCAGAAAATGAGCTACACATTCTAAAAGCCTGCTGGAAGGCAAGTTTAGCAGCGCAGTTATTAACTGTCCTATTGTATTCCAGGCAGGGTAGGCTTATCAAGCAGCTGTAACTCATCCTCAATAGAATGTATGGGTCTCTTGGTTTTCCCAGTTGTTTGACAGGCAACATTCTAAGTGTGCAAGACTCCTCATGCCATTTAAACTGCACCTACAACACCATTAGGCCCTAGCTTCAACTCAAATTTGACGAATTACCACCACATTCAGGTCTAAATACCAGGAAAAGCAGCAAAAAGGTTGTGTATAATTGAAATTTGCTATGCATACAACAGAAAAAGCAAACAGCATGCGACAGGAAATGATGTGGGACTGAAGAAAAATATGCATATAACTTAAAACTGCATACAAGTGGAAATGACTTTTAGCTCTGCTCCAGCACCATGGGTATGTTTGAGACTGAAAGCATGGCTTACAATAACAAGCATTTGTCAATGTCGAATGTTGATTGCTTTTGGTCCGTTGAGGTTGCTCACTGGCCCTTTGTCACTCACTCGTTCTGTTTCTCCCGGTGCTGCAGGCTGCCCTTTTGTACTGGGCTCCTGCCTGCATTGGCACATTTTTCTGCTCACAAAGAATCTGCAGCTGTCCCGACAGAGCTCCAT
Source organism: Neoceratodus forsteri (assembly GCA_016271365.2). Lineage (NCBI taxonomy): Eukaryota > Metazoa > Chordata > Ceratodontiformes > Ceratodontidae > Neoceratodus > Neoceratodus forsteri. The sequence continues at coordinate 1,453,462,980 of CM028129.1, read as the reverse complement.
TGAGGTGGCTCACTCCCCCCCACCCCACTCGCTCATTCTGTTTCTCCTGGCGCTGCAGGCTGTCCTTTTGTACTGGGTTTCTGCCTCTGTTGGCAGCTTTTTCTGTCCACAAAGAAATATACACCAGTCCCGACACAGCTCCATTGAGCTAGCTCATTCCCGCTCTCTCACTCACTCGTTCCGTTTCTGCAGTGCTGCAGGCTGGCCTTTTGTACTGGGCTCCTGCTTGCATTGCTGCCTTTTTCTGCCCACAAAGAAATCCACAGCAGTCATGATAGAGCTGCGTTGAGCTCACTCACCTACCCTCTGTCACTCACTCGTTGTGTTTGTCCTGGCGCTGCAGGCTGCCCTTTTGGACTGGGCTCCTGCCTGCATTGGCACCTTTTTCTGGCCACAAAGAAATCCGCAGCTGTCCCAACAGAGCTCCGTTGAGGTCGCTCCCTCCCCCTGTCTCACTCACTCATTCTGTTTCTCCTGGAGCTGCAGGCTGCCCTTTTGTACTGGGCTCCTGCCTGCATTACGGCCTTTTTCTGCCTAGCAAGAAATCTGCAGCAACGATCACGTGATGCCATGGAAGGGATAGCAGCTCGGAGAGCCCATCACCGCCTCAGCTCTAATTTCTACAGTGTATCTCACTAACTTCCATAGCACTAATCTTGAAAGTGTACTCATGGCACACCTTTTCAACAGTTTCTGAACTTACGGTGAATTAAGCAGAAGGTGTGGCGGAATTATATCGGAAGTTTAGACCAAAAGAAGATTGTGGCCTACTCGGGTATGGAGGCAGAGATGCGCCAGGCACCTCCCCCACATACACTGCTGCAGACACTGGAGAAAAACTCAAAATGTTCCGGGGGCAACAAGGATCCACTCCTAAAGCAGGCATAATCACGACATTAGTACCACCAGCTGCCCCTCTAACAGAGCAGAAATTTTTGGAGGAATTAAATCCATTCCGTGCAACACTCCAGGAACTCACCTTAGAACTGAAGGCCATGCGTACAGAGCTCACTGATACCAACCATGCAATTAAGGATGTGGTGGCTAGGACGACCTCACTAGAAGGATGAAAGACATCAATCGATTCTGAACTCCCTGCACTGCGCCAAAAAATTAGTCGGATGGAGGCTAAACTTGAGGATCTGGAAGGCCGAAGTCACCGCAATAATATTCTTATCTTTGGCCTTCCAGAAGGCTCGGAGAGAGCAACTCCGATTACCTTTTTGCAGCAGTTGTTAACTAAAATTGCTGGACCCTCTCCCAACAACACCACATATGTAATTGAGAGGGTCCATCGTTCACTTAGACCCAAGCCGGCGACAGGGCAACCACCAAGGCCCCTAATACTAAAATTTCTCAACTACCTGGACAAAACCTATGTATTAGGGCAGGTCAGGAGCCTTCAGGAAATTTTATGGGAAGGTCAGCAGTTGCGTTTTGCGCAAGATTTCCCTGCTACCATACGACAGCGAAGGGCTGCATACCATCCCATTGCCACTAAATTAATCGCTGCCAACATAAAGTTTAAAGTCCAGTACCCATCTAAACTATCCGTGTACCATCAGAATACCTGGAAAAGTTTTGATACAGCTGAGCAAGCTCAATCTGAGTTAAAAGTGCTGATGCCTGACCTGTTTAAGCCACACTGAGCCCTAGAACTGCCGTCACTTGCCATGGAAAGTGAACAGGCAATGGGAGAAAGTATACGCTACTTACGACATCAACTGCAGTGCAATGGGGCCAGATGGGGTGCACCCCAGGGTCCTTAAAGAACTAAGAGAGGTGGTGGCTGAACCTCTGGCTATCCTGTTTAGCCGATCACTGGAAACAGGGGAGATACCCAAAGACTGGAGGATAGCAGATGTAGTCCCCTTATACAAAAGTGGGAACAAAGAGGAAGCAGGGAACTACAGACCAGTCAGCCTCACCTCGGTAGTGGGGAAGATCATGGAAGCACTACTGAAGGAGAGATTGGTGGAACATCTGGTTGTCAATGGACTACAGGACCCAAGGCAGCATGGTTTCACCAGGGAGAGGTCATGTCAGACCAACCTCATTGAATTTTTTGACTGGGTGACTGGGGAGGTGGAACAGGGGAGGGCAGTGGACATGGCCTATCTGGACTTCAGCAAGGCCTTTGACACTGTGCCACATAGAAGACTATTGCACAAACTGTGGAATATGGGTGTGGGCAGGACAGTAGTGTGGTGGGTAGGTAACTGGCTGTGTGGCAGGACAAAGGGTGGTGGTAAATGGCTGTCACTCCACAGAGGGAAGAGTGACCAGTGGGGTACCACAGGGATCAGTGCTGGGACCGGTCCAATTCAATATCTTCATCAGTGACATTGTGCAGGACCTAGAAGGCAGAATTTCACTGTTCGCTGATGACACAAAGCTCTGTAACAGAGTAGACAAACCAGAGGGTGTAGACAGAATGAGAAGGGACCTGCAGAAACTTGAAGAATGGTCAGGGGTTTGGCAGTTGAAATTCAATGCAAGGAAGTGCAAGATAATGCATATGGGACACAAAAACCCTGGCACAATATATCAGTTGGGGGGTGAGGATATAGCATGCACCAAGCAGGAAAGGGATCTTGGGGTTATCATCTCTGATGACCTCAAGGCAGGGAAACAGTGTGACAAGGCAGCAGGTAAAGCAAATAGGATGCTAGGATGCATAGGCAGGGGCATCACCAGCAGGAAAAGGGAGGTCATAATTCCACTATACAAGACATTAGTAAGGCCCCACCTGGAGTACACTGTACAGTTCTAGAGACTTTACCTACGTAAGGACATAGACAGGGTAGAGAAGGTTCAGAGGAGGGCAACAAAGATGGTGCATGGATTGCATCACAAGTCCTATGAAGACAGGTTGAAGGAACTGAACATGTACTCCCTGGAGGAGAGGAGGGAGAGAGGGGATATGATAGAGACATACAAGTATCTTACAGGGAGGAACAGGGTGCAGGAATACACTATTTTTAAGTGAAAAATATGTTCCAGGGCAAGAGAGCATGGGATGAAGTTGGAGGGAGGATGATTCAGAGGAAACGTGAGGAAGAATTTCTTCACAGAACGGGTGATGGACAAGTGGAACACCCTGCCAGAGGAAGTGGTGGGGGCTGAAACAATCACGGGATTTAAGATTGCATGGGATAGACATAAAGGAATTCTGGAGGTCAGGGGTAAGGGGCAACAGACTTCTTGGAAAACATAAACTGAACTTACAAGCTCAAATGGGCAGACTGGGTGGGCCATAGGCCCTTATCTGCTGACACTGTCTATGTATCTATGTAACTAAGCAATGTTAGTTATTGTGACTCTAAGCTGTGCATTTCTCTGCTCCATTCTCACTCTCAACTTGGGGATTCTATAAGTACAACTGAAGAGCAGAAGTTTACAGTAATAGAGGTAGAGCAGAAATACCAGGTGAGGTGCGATTTAAAAGTGAACTTTTCTCCAGTCTTCTTCTTCTCCTTTTGGCTCCCTCCACCCTCCCCAGAAGAAGAAGAAATCAGGAAAGAAAGAGATGGAACAGCTAAGTTTGATACTCCACCCGTGGATCGTTTAATTTCTTTTGTCTTAACATCCTCTAAGTGCATCGCACTACCATACTTTGTGTTAACTCAATAACATTCAAAGTTATCACCACAAGAGGGCACCCTAGCCCTATGTACTGACTTGGTGACTCAATTAATTAATGTTCTCCCTTTTATTTTCAGCATTTACATGTAGGACACCAACTTTTCAATACTTCACATGTGACAATACGGAAAGTCCTGATCTAAAGTGTTGATCACTTCCCTCCTGAGTTTAAGTGGGGAACGTGTTTTTCTTTTTATTTCAAAGAGGATTACTTGTGTGGCTGTACAGTGCGAGACGCATCTGCTCCGCTTCACAGATGAGAAAGCCTCTCACAGTGACTTAATAGCAGAGTAGTGCGAGTCCCAGAAGTTTTAAATGCCGCGTTGTGTTTATAATGGTGTAATTATCCTAAATCCTTGATGAGAATCCAAATCATTGGAGAGTTTTTCAGACTCATATACTTTGGTCACCCTCCCCCCCCCCTTTTTTATTTTTTACTATTTTCAATCCTTTCTCCTGCTCCCCTTCCTTCTTCTTCTCCTAAATTTAAAATGGAGAGAAAAATAATGGATCCAACTGACTACCATTGCATTACAGTTAAACTATGATGGTGAATGTGTGTTTATTCAATTACTGTTGCACTAACCCAAGACGGTATATTTAAAAATCAAAGTAGGAAGATGGGGGGGGGATGGGGGGAGTGGAGAGAGGGTAACGGGTACTGATTGCTTAGGAAGGTGTTAAACTTATACACATCTTCCTTGGTTCTCCTCCCATTTGAATGAAATTATAAACGGAGATATAATTCTTGACCGCAGAAAGCCGAGGTAACAAGGTCTAACTGGGAGAGGCAGGTAACCTGATATGGTACACTGCTAAGAACTCATTGTGCAGACCCTTAGTACGAAGGCTTTTGTAATCCTTCATTATGGAACATGATGACAAGCATAATTAAGGAGACAAAAGTAAAAAGATGACTCTGATCTCTCTAATAGATAACTACAATCTGGTGCAAGCAGGCAGGGGGAGTAATTGTGTAGTCAAATCTGGGGTCTCATCTCTCCCCCCCTTTTTTTTTTCTTTTCTCTTCTTTTTTACTGGACTCTCACTTCTCTTTCTTCAGCCAAACTACAATAGAGAGCAAACATCTTGAAGACCTGGATAGCTAATCTTCATGATGGACAATAGAGGATTTTACCATTTGCATAAAGTTTTGAGAAAAATATTCTTTACAGCTAACCAACAGTAAATAGCGAACACAGTATTGCTGCCTTAATACATAAGAAATATTGTTTCATATGCTACAATCTCATCACTTAGAGTTGGGGTGGGAATGGGGTAATCTGAAAACTGCAATTTCAAAAGGGTGTTACGAATCAGGATGAAGGGTGGGAGGCATGCGCAGCTCCTTGGTGGAGCATTCCCTAGACTGTCCTTTGGCCTGATGTCTACTCTGCTTGGGATCTTGCAAGATGGTCAGACCGGGGGACAGCTCCGGGGGAGCCTCTGCCGAATAGCTGTGTATAGGGAAGCGTTGACACATGGTAAGGAGGGAGGGAGGGGGAAGTGGGTAGTTAAGGGGACTTGAAGGGAGGGAAGGATCAGGTCTGCGGTACAACAATGCCTTAATAAAGGCTGTTTTTTTAACAACCTGGAAAACAAGATCACTCCTGGCCTAGGGTTTAAAGGTAGAAAAAACTATCAATAAGGTGACTTCATACAAAGTATGTTCATGGAATGTAAAAGGGTCTCAATCCCCGGTCAGACGGGTCAAAATATTGCTGCACCTCCGTAAACTTGGTATTGATATAGCGTTCCTTCAGGAAACCCACTTGCCCCCCCCCTCAGGTTTCACAACTAAGAAGATCTTGGGTAGGCCAGGCCCTCAGGACTGGACTGGACACTTGTAAAGGGGGTTTGCTATTCTTATTGCAAAGAGTGTCCCGTTCCAACTTGCTGATACTATTGTAGACTCCCAGCACAGATACATTTTGACCAAGGCCTTGTTGGGTCAATCGGAGGTAGTGCTTGGTTCCATATATGGCCCTAATACAGATGACCCATCCTTTTTTGTTTCCCTCATGAATGACTTGACCCCATGGTCCCGATTCCCTATAATGTTAGGAGGAGACTGGAATCTCGTTTACTGTAATATTATGGACTGCTCTTCTAGTCATCCTCTGTCTTTTTCCCCAGCACAGGTTGCCATCAGAGAAATGATGGATTCCATTGGATTAATCGACCCTTGGAGGGCCCTTTATCCACACCAGAGGGAATACTCATTTCACTCTATTCCACATAACTAATTTTCTCGCTTAGATTATTTCCTTGTTGATATGGGACACCTCTCGACTATAACATCCTATAATTATCTCCCCAAGGTGATCTCTGATCACCATCCCATCTTATTAAATTGGAGCCCTGGTCCGCCTCTGTCCAGAGATAAGGTATGGAAATTCAACTGTCAGCTTTTTCGATCAGAATACCTGAAAAACCAACTGTCTGATTTTATCACTAACTTTATTAAGATAAATACCCCTTCTATGCCTAAGATAGACATGTTATGGGGGGCTCTAAAAAGTTCAGTTAGAGGAGAAATAATTTGCATGGCTACAGTTAAAAAAAGATGACTTCCAAGGTTACTTCAGCTTTGCTACGCGATATCAGGGCCATGGAATTGTCACTTTCTCCAGATTCTACAACGGATCAACTCAAGGCCCTAGAAATTTTAAGGGATCAATATAATTCAATTTTGACCGAACACGTAGAGTATCTTCTTGTACGTTCTAAGATCAAGTATTTTGATCAGGGGGACAAGGCTGGAAAGCTCTTGGCCCTACGACTCAAGGCACAAACCTCCGATAGAATTGTTCCAAGTATCCAACAACCTGGAGGACAAATAGTCACTTCCCCGAGAGAAATTGTTAATTGTTTCCAAGAATATTATAAAAATTTGTATTCCTACGTTTCTCACCCTTTTTGCCCGGAAATGCTAGAACAGTTCCTGCAGCCATTGCAGCTCCCGCAGCTTAACACATGTCAAGCAAATTTACTCAAAGCCCCAATCTCTCAGGAAGAAATTAAGCAGGCCTTTGATTCCCTTCCTACAGACAAATCACCAGGCCTAGATGGGTTTACTGTAGAATTCTACAAACTTTTCAGAGAGCAAATAGTTCCAGTCCTCTTAGACACTTACAATTATATGTTTGAACAAGGTATCTCAGACCCTACTTTATTCGAGGCTACAGTCGTGGTTATCCCAAAGCTTGATAGAGATCCCCTTCAAGTTGTCAATTACCGTCCAATTTCCCTAATTAATGTTGACATAAAGATATTGGCAAAAATTTTGGCCACTCGGCTATACAGTGTCTGGCAATGCCTCATAAGCTGCGAGCAAGTTGCCTTTGTTGCCGGCAGGGTCTCATCTGATCATATGCGTAAGTTGACTTATTTGATCTCTACATCCAGGGAGTCCGAATTCCAGCTGCTTTGGTCTCCCTGGATGCAGAGAAAGTGTTCGATAGGGTTTCTTGGGAATACCTATTCCACTTGTTGCAACTTTACAACATCCCAATACAGTATATAAAATGGATCAGGATATTATATACTTGTCCATCTGCATGCATATTATGCAATGGGCACCTATCTCAATCCTTTCAGTTACAACAAGGAACTCGACAGGGATGCCCACTTCCCCCTTTTTGTTCGACTTATACTTGGAGCCGCTTGTTAAACATATCAACTATTCCCCAAATATCTCTGGTATATCTACTGGGCCTAATCAATATAAAATTTCGGTTTATGCCGATGATATCTTACTTCATATAACATATCCCCTAAAATCAGTCCCTGCTGCACTTGAAATTATTAAAACATTTGGTAAATTCTCCAATTACAAACTTAACATTACAAAAACAGAAATGATGCCCTTAAATGTTCATACATTTCAAGCTGAAGTTGCTCACTTTGGGTTTCGCTGGACTAGGGACAAACTAAACTATCTGGGTATATACCTTTCCTGTTCGGAAGTCAAAATGAAACAATACAACCTAGATAAAATTTTTACTCAGATTAAAATGGATCTTTCCCGCTGGGCCATGCTACCACTCACTCTTTGGGGATGGGTAAATGTTCTGAAAATGAATGTTCTTCCGCGAATCCTGTACCCCTTGCAGATGACACATTTTTCCTTACCCGAAACATGGTTCACTCAGATTAATAAACTTATGTCCAATTTTCTATGGGGTGGTAAGACACCCCGGCGAGCTCTCTTTAAGCTGCAGAGGAGTAGGAATAATGGCGGCTTATAACTCCCAGATTTGCTTCTTTATCAGTTCTCCATTACTTGCTCAGTCCTCGCACACTGGATGAAGGATGTCTCATACAAGGAACAGGCTCAATACATCCCCTTGTGGTACCAAATTGAGCAGAGTCTACTCTCTCCGCACGATATATCCCTTAATACTCTCATTTTTTCCCCTCTCAAAAAATTGCCTAAGGGGTTCAGGACCCTTCCCATAGGAACAACACTTCGAGTACATGCCCAGATGTGTAACTTTTTCCAGATATCTCTGGTGAAGGATGTTTCCCAGCCTATAAGTGCGAACTTTAATTTTAGAATTGGGGGAATGCCCCTATCGCACAATTTCTGGCCTGGAAATACTCAATTGAGAGTCGTAGATCTACTTCACGAACACAAACTGATACCATTTCAAATGGCCAGTCTATTGTTTAATCTCCCTAACTCTTTTTGTTTCAAGTACCTTCAATTACAACACATGCTGTTACGACACTTTGGAATGGGGTACTGGACACAGTATTTAGCTGGTCCCTTCTTACCGGCTATCGCTAACTTACCCTCCTCTCATATCATTTCCTATTTTTACCGTCTCCTCAGGGATGCAATAGAGGGAATACGAGGAGTGCCGTATTATGTTTGGGACCAAGCACTACCTTCAAACACTTCAACTCCACGATCATGGTCTAAAATTTGGTCGCACCTGTATCAAGACGTGAAATGGATTAGATATCGCATTTTACAGTTTTACGTAATAAATGACTTATATTATACTCTGGCCAGGCTTTACCAAATGGGGAAACTTTCCTCAAATTTATGTTCTCGCTGTAAACAGGAGCCAGGCACTCTGTTGCATATACTATGGGAATGTAATAAAGTTACACCCTTTTGGGATAGTAATAAGTCCAATTTAGATCCACTACTAGGGCTATCTGCGACCTTTAGCCTGGAAATTTGTATAATAGGAGATTATGGGGAGGTTTTAAGAGGAACTCAATGAAAATACATGACATTAATATCTATATGTGCTAAAAAAGTGGTCATGCGCCACTGGTTAGACCAAAATGTCCCAACATATGCAGAATGGCTAAAAGAGGTACTTTTTGCTTTACAGGCTGAAAACACGATCGCCCACATGACAAAGAGGCCACAATATTATCAGAAAGTATGGGTACCTTTACATACCTTACTGACCATTTAGTGGCCCACAGTATACTGATCAATATTGTAATGAGGAAAAGGGGAGGAACCGTACCAGCGGCACGGATATACTAACTTGGATCCTCTCCGATTACTATACCTGGGCTAATGGAAATACAGGCAATTGTCACCGCATACCTGATAGGGATGGGGGGAATTTTCGGGGGGAGGAGGTAGGAGGAGGAATATGGATAGGTCTCTGTAGATTGATGAGAATTCAGTATGTGAATAAGACTAAGATCACGTCCTTATTGAACATTTTTTTTATTCTGTTAAGGGATCCAGAGCAAGCATTGTAACAGGACCTTACTATACAATGTGTGCCTATGTAAAGCCAGTATGTATTTTTCTCTGTCTAATGTCTGCTACATACGATTTGTCAACTCTTCCTACAAATAAAATATATTCAATTTGGAAAAAAAAGAAATCTGCAGCAGACAGAATCTACTTATATCCCCAATATCCTCTAAAGAAATTCTCGGAGTTATTGGTAGTTTACCCTCTGATAACTTGCCTGGTCCCGATGGCTTTTCAGCTAATTTTTATAAAGTTTTTCAAAACTGGTTAATTCCTTTATCACTCCCACTCTTTCAGTATGTTTTGCCGGGTGCATACACTGATCATACATTGTGGGAGGCCCCGATAATTCTCATTTTGAAACCGGATAAGAACCTAGAGTTAACTACCAGTTATTGCCCAATTTCCCTGATAAATCAGGACGTCAATATATTGTCTAAATTATTAGCTGTGTGCCATGCTTTAGTTTTGCCTGACCTTATTGGACCTGAACAGGTTGGGTTCTTGTGGGGTCGGTCTTCGATTGATCATCTTCGAACCCTGTCGCATGTCCTTTCAGTGTTCAGAGATGCCACTTTCCCAGCTGTTTTGGTCTCTCTGGACGCCGAGAAGGCATTCGACAGGGTCGAATGGAACTTTTTATTTTAGGCTCTTAAGATTTACAAGTTTCCTTTACGTTTTATAAATTGGATTAGGGCCCTTTATATTACTTCATCGGTGCGAGTGACGGCTAATGGGGCGGTATCTAAACTTTTTACATTGCATTCGGGTACAAGACAAGGCTGTCCGCTGTCTCCTTTGCTTTTTAATTTATACCTTGAGCCCCTTATACGCGGCTTAAATCTCTTCCTGAAGATTCAGGGTATTAATATTCAGGGGCATAATATCAAAGTTTTGGCTTATGCTGATAATCTCTTGTTACAGTTATCGTATCTAAGTGCATCCATCCCCCCATGTTAGTTATCATTGAGGAATATTCTCATTTAGCTAATTACAAATTAAATATTGATAAAACCTTGGTTCTCCCGCTTAACCACAAGGTTCTTAAATCCTCCATCACAGATTTGGGCCTGGCCTGGACACCAAACTCTTTAAAATACCTTGTGATTCAAACCACCAGGAAAGCAGCTTCGCTCCAAAAGTTAAATTTAGATGGGTTGGTAAATATTATAGGAGCAGATTTAGACAGGTGGTCCAGTTTAGCTGTTTCATTGTGGGGCCGGGTCAATCTAATCAAAATGAATGTTTTTCCTAGGATTTTGTATCCCCTATATTTACTCAATATTTGGTTGCCAATGGCCTGGTTTCGTAAAATTAATAGTCTGATTACCAAATTTGTTTAGGCCAATAAGCAACCTAGGACTGCGTTCCATAAATTAGTGGCTCCTAAGGAGAGAGGAGGTTTGCGTCTCCCTAACTTAATGTTTTACTACTGGGCGAGTCACATTGTTAAATATATAAAGTGGTTAGGACATGTAGAAGAAGGGAATCCCTTGGTATTTGTGCCGGTCTGGTTAAAGATTGAGCAGTCTCTGATCCAGGCGATTGGCTTAATTCTGGCTGCTTTGTTTCACATTAATCCCAGTGCCATTCCTCCAGGCTTAAAAGTAACCCCCATAGCTATTTATGTCACGGCACATACTCAGATATGTGCCTACATGAAATATAACCATACTCTTGACTTATTACAACCCATAAGGGGGAACCCGAATTTAAAAATAGATAACAAGCCAATCACGCTCAACTGGCTTCCCCAGTTGCATGATACCAGGCTCTCCAATTTAGTTACAGAAGAGAACTTATGGTTCTCAACTTCGGACATTTTAAAAACTCTCAATATTCCTGCTAAGGGTACATTTAAGATATTTCAGTTAAGGCATCTATTAGTCGAGGTATTTGGGGTGACACCTCCTCCTAAGGGAACTAAACATTTTTTGAAAGAATTGACCCTTATGCCTAACTCAGCTCATATGGTATCTAACGTCTATAAGGTATTATATAACCATGTATATCCGATTTATTTTGTGCCTGAGAAGTATTGGGAGTTATTATTTCCTCAGAAAGAAATAGAGTGGACATTGTTATGGCGTAACTATCATAAATATATTACTCAGGATAGGCTGTGGGTCACTCAATTTCATATTTTACATAATATATACTATACTCCACAAAAATTATATAAATATGGGCTTATTGTGTCGCCCACCTGCTCTCGTTGTCATCAAGTGGAGGGATCCCTGTATCATATATTTTGGATCTGTCCCAAGGTATCAATGCTCTGGGAGAGCATCCGGCAAAAGTCGGACCCCTTGTTAGGACTGTCGGATATTTCTACCCCCGAGGTGTGTCTTCTGGGTGATTACGCCGTGATTCCAATCACCATTGGAAGATACCATATGGCATTGATATCCCTTTCAGTTAAGAAGGTCATTCTCCATCATTGGAAAGATAGTCTGGATATCTCATATTCTGAATGGTTGAAAAAGCTACTTGCCAACCTCAGAACAGAAAAGACAGTGGCTAGTCTTAATAACAGGATGGACAGATATAAAAGGATATGGGAACCTCTTCATATGCTGCTTACTCTTAATATGTAAGGTTAGGATGTTAGGAACAGAGTCTGTGGAATACATGGATGAAGTAGACTGTGCTGAATTGGGTGGGAGGGTACTTTAGTGGGTGGGGTGGGGTTTAGGGCTTAGATAGGCTGGGGACAGTTTCAAGATATATAGGATTGCTTTGTCTTTGACTCATTGTATGATACAGTTGATGTATACTGGATCTGTTCTCTGTAGTATAAAACCAATAAACTTTGATTTGAAAAAAAGAAAGAAATCTGCAGCAGTCATTATAGAGCTCTGTTGAGGTCGCTCACTCCCCCTCTCTCACTCACTCATTCTGTTTCTCCTACCACTGCAGGCTGCCCTTTTGTACTGGGCCCCTGCTTGCATTGGTGCCTTTTTCTGCCCACAAAGAACTTTGCCACAGTCCCAACAGAGCTCCATTGAGCTCAATCAGTCCCCCTCCCTCACTCGTTCATTCTGTGTCTCCCAGCGCTGCAGGCTGCCCTTTTGTACTGGGCTCCTGCTTGTGTTGGTGGCCTTTTCTGCCCACAAAGAAATCTGTAACAGTCCCGACACAGCTTCATTGAGCTCGCTCACTCCCCATCTCTCACTCGCTGGTTCCGTTTCTGTCAGTGCTGCAGGCTGGCCTTTTGTACTGGGCTCCTGCCTGCATTGTCACCTTTTTCTGCCCTCAAAGAAATCCACAGCAGTCACGATAGAGTTCTGTTGAGCTCGCCTACTGCCCCCTCACACTCACTCATTGTGTTTCTCCCGGTGCTTCAGGCTGCCATTTTGTACTGGGCTCCTGCCTCTGTTGGCACCTTTTTCTGCCCACAAAGAAATCTGCAGCAGTCCCGACACAGCTCCATTGAGCTCGCTCACTCCCCATCTCTCATTCACTCGTTCCATTTCTGCCGGCGCTGCAGGCTGCCCTTTTGTACTGGGCTCCTGCCTGCGTAACCACCTTTTTCTGCCCACAAAGAAATCCACAGCAGTCCCAAAAGAGCTCCGTTGAGCTCACTCAATCCCCCTGTCTCACTCACTTGTTCTTTTTCTCCTGCCACTGCAGGCTGCCCTTTTGTACTGGGCTCCTGCATGCATTGCTGCCTTTTTCTGCCCATAATCAAATCTGCAGCAGTCCCAACAGAGTTCCGTTGAGCTCACTCACTCCCCCTCCCTCACTTACTCGTTCTGTGTCTCTCGGTGCTGCAGGCTGCCAGTTTGTACTGGGCTCCTTCCTGCTTTGGCACCTTTTCCTGCCTACAAAGAAATCCACAGCAGTCCCAACAGAGCTCAGTTGAGCTCGATCACTCCTCCTCTCTCACTCGTTCAATCTTAATCTGTCCCAAACACTGATTTCCGACAGTGACTGCGGTATTCTGCGCCAGAAGTGTGAAAACATGTTTCAGACAGGATGTGAAAAATGACAGCTGTACTGTTCATAAGGAGGTGTGAAAAAATGCCACTATTGAAAATGTGGCATGAAAATATTACTAATTTGAGAAGTTACAAGGGTGCATTGAAACTGCATAATGCACGCTCATACCACAGTCATTTCATGGAGTTTCATCCAAAAAATTTTCAACATAGGCATTTTTGGACCTCTGCTCTTAATGTGTCCCGAACACTGATTTCCCACAGCGACTGCGCTATTATGCGCCGGAAGAGCGAAAAACACATTTCAGCCAGGATGTCAAAAATGAAAGCTTTACTGTTCACAAGGAGGTGTGTAAAAATGGCAATGTTGAAAATCTGGAGTGAAAATATTGCAAATTGGTGAAGTTACGAGCGTGCGTAGCAACTGTGCAATGCACGCTTGTAAAACAGTCATTTTTTAGATTTTTCCCACCAAATTTGCAAATACACTTTTTGAGACCCCACCTCATGAACACTGGCACTGTCATTTCATTAATCGGTCCCGAAAGGTGATTCCACGCAGTGACCGTGAAGTCATCTTTTGGCACCGAATAACGCCGTGACAGTGCCTGAATTCATGAGGGTGGTCCCAAAAACCCCATGCAAAACATTTGGTGCTAAAATTCCAAAAAATGCCCGAGATATACATCAAAATTGAAAAAAAAACCTATTTATACCATTATACAGCTTACTGGCATTTCCTCAGTTCGTGGTCAGCTTTGAAGAGTGCAGACGTGTTCCTGGTTCACTGAACCTCATTGTGCTGGACTCCAGAGGTAAGTATGGGGTGAGGGGGTGGGGAGGCAGGGTGCGCAGTGGGTGGGCGCGGGTTGTGGGAGGGGGCAGGGAGACCACGAGGGAACGCTTTTTTTCACAGGTTACACAAAAAAAAAACGTAAGACTTTTTACTGGGCATGTGGCATGCTAGGTGGGCTCCCAGCATGCCAATGGAGTGTTTTTTTGGGGGGCTGCTAGCCTACGGGGATTGGGCACCCTGTCAGCACAAAGGGGGGCACAAGAACCAAGGGGGATTGGGCACTCCCTCAGTACAAATCTACTGGGTTTTCAGGGGGGCATTATGCCAACGGGGGAGTGGGCTTCCCCCGATGGAAACTTTCACTAGGAGGGGGACTGAAGCCGATGGGGATTGGGGCCCCCGTCAGCAGAAACACTGTTGTTGGGTGGCACATGCTGCTGAGGGGATTGGGCACCCCCTCAGCACTGGTGGCTCATGAATATTGTTTGTGAACATGGTGACAAACACTATTACAGTACCAATGTTCCGCCCTGCAATGACGGGTCGCTCCCTCATTGCAGCGAATGGCTGATGCTGCAATGACAAGGCAGCCCCTGGTCACAGCGGCTGAAAGGTTTCAAGGTTGTAGCACACTGGCTGAACTAGTGTCAGCAGCAGCGTGCCACCCCATTGGGGAAATCGGGCCAAGCCTTTAAAGGCTGTGGGGGCATTGGCCACAACAGTGCCACGCCTCCACAACCTGCTTCTGGCAAGCTGCAGCAATATGTTTCTTGCGTATGCGCGCAATCAACATAAAAAGGAACTGTTTCTGTTTCAGAACTTGTAAAAAAACAATCTTTCATTGATAATAATAACACATGTATGTCCACAACTTTAAAGATTTGGCATAGTACAAACAGTGTAGATTTAACTCTGGAATCAATGCTCTTACCCTTATTAGAAATAATGGTTTTGTAGCATTAAACAAAGAACATTTTCTCAAAGAGAGGGGAATTGAAGGTATACAGTAAACTGGTGACTTGTTAGAGGGAATACATTACAGTCTTTTGAGCAATTACCATTGTATTTTGGACTTAGTAAAAATCATTTTTAAAGATACTTCCAAATAAGGGAGGTTTTAAGGAAATTTATAAACCTTAATAGTTGCTTAAAGAAATCTAACCGTCTCTTAAAATGCATACAATGTTCACCAAATTATCAGAATAGGTAATTTAGAATGTATCCTTTTTCTATCATACCAAACACCTGATTCCAATAAAATCAAGGAAAACTGGCAAAAAGAACTTAATTACACCACTGAGATACTGTATGAAATTCATGGAGAATCTCCATGTAACAGATTAAATCAGATTCAATTTTCCATTATTCACAAAATGTATTATACATTGTACCTTTTAAATAAATGTAACCAAGAAATTTCCAATTTTTGCAACAGATGCAGAACTGAAAAAGGTACAAACTCCCATGTCATAGCTAAATGTAATAGATTGGAATTATTTTGGCAAAAGCTGTTTGATACCAATAACATCATACTTAATACTAAACTTTATCTGGAACCAGAATTATGTCCAGTAGGTATTTTCTCTAATCTGCAAATACTAACTGGGCCTCTCTCCAATTGTTGAAGCAAGCAATAATACCGGACAGGGTGGGTGGCATTGGGCAATACTGGACCACCCAGGGGCGTAATGAGGTCCGACACCACAGGCAGAGGGCCTTATGGCCCCTGGAAGGTCCAGTATTCTCATACCACCCACCCTGGAGAGTATTATTGTACTTAGAAAATGGGCATCAGTTTTTTTTTTTCAGTACTTAAAATATGGGTACTTTTTTGATAAAGTAGTCCCTTCCAGTAACACTTGCCATCCCTGTTTGCCACAGCTGTCAGTAAAGGGTGCTATTATAGGAGGCTAGAACTTTGGAAGCTCTTCTAGGAATGTATCACTTTAGTTTGGGTTTGGGGGTTGTGAATTCAGTAAAGTGGAGCAGAGATGGAGCATGATTAAAGTAGCTGATTTCCATTTCAAGAAAATGACTGTTTTTGTGTTATAC
Source organism: Neoceratodus forsteri (assembly GCA_016271365.2). Lineage (NCBI taxonomy): Eukaryota > Metazoa > Chordata > Ceratodontiformes > Ceratodontidae > Neoceratodus > Neoceratodus forsteri. Next base: position 1,453,446,812 of record CM028129.1, on the reverse strand, counting down.
TACTGGGAATATAGTCAGACAGCGGTAGTAGTCAGAGCAGCGCTGAGCCTGCAACATGCTAGCGCTACTACTTTTGTACTGTAAAAGCTGTTTTTTTTTTTAAAGGACAGAGGCTCCTTCACTGTGTGGCAAATTATCGTGAATAATGATGTTGTTAGGCAGGGCTGATGTGGAGTGAAAATCCAGAGTTCAGCAGAGCAGCAGGCAGGCAGAGGCGGAGCGGTGAGTGGGCAGAGTGACAGGAAACATATGAAGTGCTGCTGGAAGTGCATGGTTTACAAATAAAAGTGTGTGGCTTCCTAAACTTGATAAACAAGTTGAAGGTGTGTTGGGAATGTAGAGCAGGGGAAATTAACTGTGCTCTGATTTCTGTAATCTGTGTTGGGATTGGGGAGGCATGTGGGGGGGCAATCGCTAAGGAATGGGAAAAATGTTAGAAAACCAAACTGGCTCAGGGATACCACTTTGGTAGTGAGGTAGGCTGGGTTGGCACCTGTTACCTATGGGGCTCTACTAGCGCATAAATCAATGCAAGGAAGTGTGTCACAAGAATATGAAAAGACCCAAACCCTCCTACTTCGGATTTGTGGAAGAATTTATTAATTGAATATATTAAATTAGAAAAGAATGGTATCCAGTAATGATAGCAACTGTCAAAACAGCAACTCATTTACAGCGCTGTCCTTTTGGGCTACCCGGTAAGGGTAGCAACCAAACGCGACCGCTAGTGTAGGGAGGGTGACCGGAAGGGGAGGGATAGGGAGGAGAAGGGGAGAGATAAAGAAGAGAGATCATGTTGGGTAGTGTACCTGCTCTAGCTGAGCTAGCCATGTGGTGTGGTGGTGAGGGTGGCTAGCGTCGGTGCAGCAGGTGCTAGGAACAGGGGAAATTTTTTGTGCTGCCGTACTGTTTTTTCTTACTTCAGAATGTCTCCCCATCCCTGACATGCACCCCACTGGAGTTTATTATATTTAAGCAGGAGGGTGCTGGGGGCAAAGCTGTGCACTTGTTTGATGTCTGTTTGCCTGCAAGTGTATATCGCCGATTTGCCTTTCGACGATATACATTCGCCCTAATAGCGATTGTCATTTTCACATAGAACCAAAAAGAGTAATCATTATACATATATTCACATTAGAAAATATTGGGAAATTTGGGTCCCTCTTACAAAAGCAGTAGATCAAGAATTGATTTAAGGACCTATTTACAGTAATTAATCTGCATATATGTTGTTATAGTATGGTAACTGTGCAGTATGCAGCAGGTCCAATGACGTGGATGGCTGTGGCATTGAATGCCTTGCATCCTGCCACACTGGCGACCTGTGTTCAGGAAGAAGCATGGGTTGACAGGGGTCAGCAGAGTGGGAGAGGATGGAATGTCCCAGGGACTGCTCTCCTCTCTCAGGGAGGGGTGGCCAGTTGACTCAGCCTTTGACTGTCACTGGGTGGAGGCCCAGTGGTAATGTGGGCTATGAGCTACTCGAAGGGGGGGTCTGCGGTTCCACAGGGCATGTGCATCTCCACGTGCATGTCCTAATGTGCCACTGCAGCAGGGTTGCCTGGAAGAAAATGGAAAAAGGGGCCAAGGTAAACCACTGATCTGTGCACCTCCCCAGGCCTGTACCACCACCCAGATGCCTAGAGCAACTCTAGATTATGGACGGAGGAAGGACAGTCCTCACTCTCTAACCCCACCACAGAGGAGAAGCCCAGGTAAGTCCAGTGGAGGTAGGTGCCAGCTGGCGGGAAGGTGGGAGCAGATGCAGGGTCTCTGGAGGGGTAAAGCTTTATAGAAAACAAAACTATGACATATGTGGCATAGATATGTGTGAGTAAATATGCTTATTTATGTATATGTAAGGAATAAGACACAACGAGGTGTGGTTTATGGGCTGATAAGAGCACATCCCAGGTGCGTAATGAGGCACTTGCGCTGAGTGCCTAAATCACTGGAAAGTGCTCTTATCAGCCCATAACCCACACCTTGGAGTGTCTTATTCCACTGATAAAATGGATTGTCCCCCCCCATAAACCCCTCAGTAAAAAAAATTGAAATTAAAAAAATATGAAAGAAAGTGTTACAGATGAAAAAAACATAGAAAAATAGCCAGCTGTAGACCAGAGTTGGAGAGCATGTATAACATTCAATCACTAGAGGGCATTGCTGTCTGTCTCCTCCCAAGTGCTCTCTCTTTCTCTCTCTCTCTCTCTCTCTCTCCCCAGCACACAAACGTTTCATTTTTTTTTTTACATTTTTTAATTTAGTTTATTTTAGTTCTATTGAGGCTTTGTTTTGCAGCCAGCAGCTGAGCAAGTGTATCCCTTTGCTGCCACCATACAGAGTGGTTCCTACTTCATGGTTTTGAAACCATCTGTGCTGCCGTTGCAGATGGGTATTTTCAATTTATTTGTTCTTCAGAGTAAGCTAACTGTTTTGGTCACGGTCAGTGAGGGTTGAAGGAAGGCAACGGAGAACATAGAAGAGTTGCATGGAGGGGGCGCAATGGAATGGAGCTGCAGCAACGAGAGTTTGTGGGAGAGTGCAGCCACCAGAGTAAATGGTTTTCTGAGTGCTTTCCTGAAAGAGTGGATGCCATGAGTTCACTTGGAGGTACAGAAAAGGTAAAAAAAAAATTGATTTAGGGCATTTTTGTTCTGTTTTCTTTATACATACTTTGAAAGAACTGGTGGAAGCGCAGGGTGTAGGCTTTCATTTGAAAGCCATTTCTCGGCAGCACAGCAATGACGCTCGGTGTCTTCCTTTTTTTATTCTAATTTCCTCTGCATTTTTTTCTGACCTGGATGGCAGCAGAAGTCAGAAATTTTGTTATACAGTGCTTGACTGCAGTTCACCAGATAGAGTAATGCAGGGTACTTAAGCTGTGTTTAAGAGTGTGTGTGTGGGGGTGGGGCTGCAGCTCACCCACTACAAACAAATTCTTGTCAGATCCACCACGGCTGCATAATGAAGTTTGTGAAGAAAATGGGCAGACTAGGATGGCCCCTGTGGTCCTTACCTAGTGTCAAATTATATGTTTATGAGGGTAATGTAGTCAGTTGCTGTGGAAAATATGGAATGTTAATACACCAAGAGCTATCTTTTCTGTGTCATATTGCCAATTCGGATGGTAAATCCTGTTTAAATTACACCAAGACTAGATGTAATTAAATATATTGTTACAAAACTAGGGCACTTAACATCACCTGCTGAAAGCCAGGAGATTAGCTGGGGATAAATAATGGTGTGCTAAAGACTCATATTTAGTCCATTGTGTGATCCCTAACATTGTAGTGCTAGGTGCAAGATCTTAAGGAGCCGTTAATCACACTTGGGCCAAGTCCCCAACAGGTACAAACAATTTTTAATTTACCAAGAAGGAAAAAACTAGACAAAATTAAAAACTCTACATATACGTCAACAAGTCACTAACAGTTACAAACATAAAAAGACAGCATTACTCTATTTGGCTCCATTTACAAAGCTGTTTGTTTTTTTCTCCAGATCTTTGCCCTCGCTTCCCCTTTCATGTAAGTCACCTGCAAAAAGAGTCGGTCTCTCAGGAGTAAAAGCCAGAGCCGTGGGGTCGACAGCCTATTTAATCTAGCTTGTTGCATACTCAGTGTTGGAAATGGAAGAAATCACTGGAGGCACCCAGCACCTTTGATGCAGAATTGAACATACAGGAGTCTGGGAACATGTTTCCTTATTATACTATATGTTGCATTTTTACAGTTCAGTCAGTTTTATACCTTTAAGGGGAACATTTTTAACGAGGCAGTCCTTACATGGGACTGAGTCATACTGTTAAGGGTACTCCTGAAACCGAGTCTACCCCACCAAGACACACACACACACATTTCCATCACTCTGCATAATGTGTAATTCTGATGGTAGTAGCATTCAACCAACAAGAACCTCTACTGTTAGACCCAGAACAAGAAAAGTGGGAAATGACTGAAGCAGTTTAATGCAAGTAAAAATAAACGTCCAGATTAAACCCTTTAGGACAGGAGAAATGCTAACAAAATGAAACTTGCGTCTGATAAAAACTATGCAGTGCATGAACAAACCTAAAACTATTATAGACCCATTACTAACAGTTTCATTTGCATAGAATGCATGGAAGGGCAACACGAGTAAAAAGGGTGGGGAAGGGGGTACAATAGGCAAGGAATTGCTGTGCCAAATTGACCTAGCCATCAGAACCGGTATTATGAAAATAACTACAGTGGTCACACTGGAAGAAAGAAAACAAGTGTAAAAAAGGCAGATGGATGCTTTTGTTTCAATTACTTAAGGGGAGCTGGAAAGCGGTGCCGGTTACACCTGAGCCTTCCTGTTCTGATCAGCCGAGCTGCTGAGTAATCAAAGGAGCAGTTATTTGGTTTTGGCTGGGTGTGGAGACCCTCACCAGCATTAGCGAGTCGGGGAAGACACACACTTGGCATTAGGGGCTCAGAGGAGACCCTCACCAAGCATTAGGACTCCTCCAGTGAGGAAGGGAGAGACACTCACTGGAAAGCAACTCGGTCCTCTTGGGAGGGAGGGTAAGCCCCTCACCTCGGTCATGGGAGGGAGGAGAGAGAATAAAGACCCTCATCCTTCATAGTGGCTCGGTATCAGCGCTCAGAAGGCGAGAAGGAGAGACAGTGGCCCATTGCAGGGACTCGGTTTTGGGAGTAGGATTCTCTCAGTCGGGAGAGACTCAGCCATGAGAAGGCGGGGATAACCGCACAGGGCTTCAACTCGGTCCTGGGAGTGCAAGACAGTCACCCTGCATAGTGACTCAGTCCAGGTGAACAGAAAGGGAGAAGAACCTCTCCCTCCAGAAATGACTGGGTCCAATGTCTATTGAACTGGGTTGTGCTATGGGCTGCTACCACCACGCGCTGGTGTGCTGATCGCCATGGTGTGCCAGAAGTACCGGTAGCTACGCCCTTGCTGTTAAGGGAAGGGGACAGAAATGGCAGGGATGCAGAAATGTATAAAACAAAACGCCCATAAAAAAAAAAAATGCCCACTGTGATATAATGCAGTGCTGCAGTCCATAGGGACAACATGGGTGGATTGCTTCTTGGGGGAGGGTCAGGCAGAGGAAGAACATGATGTCAGCCCTTTTCTACATACAAAACATCTGCAGGGCTCCACTCATGCACCCATAAAAAGTTGGATGAGTCTTGACTGTTGGCAAAATTCATTTGTCGGTGTGTTCCACCATGTGTTGTGGGGTACCAGGCAAAGAAAATCAATACTATACCTGTTCTGTACTGGGCATTCAGATCTCTATCACCTTGACTGCCCAAAAAGCACTGGATCTCAGTAACTCGTTATATGTGTTACATACAATGCAGACTGAGTTAGGGGAACTGTACTCGTCTCATACTACCACTGCAAGCAGCGACCGGGAGCTTCATGCACAGTAATATGTGACCTTGAGATCACATATATGACCTGCCTGATTCACAAATGCTACTGTTTCATTAGGGGTCTTCACTGCTTCCCTGGTGCTCACAACATTTTTCATGGTAAGGCAGATGCAGCAGTAGAATGTGCCAGCAGATCTAACTTTGTACAGGACACCCATCTTACTTGCTTTGTGTCTCAAATGTCTTACGTCCCCCAAGTTGGTCATTGCACAGGATTTATTAAAGAGTTTTATGAAGACGCTTGTTTGAATAAGTAGTATGCAACCTCACACCTGCCTTTTGTAATTAAATTAAAATAATTCAGATTTATGCACATACTCACACACAGGTGCTCAGATGTACAGAAACATGGGTAATTTCTAACTCAATGCAGATTCCATAGACGTGTATTGAGAGCAGCTTCCACGGGGCGTGTATTGAGATAAATGCACACATAATCATCTCAGTGCGGTTAATGTAATATTGTACACTTACTTAGCTGTGCATTGAGAAGTTATTTGAGACTGATGTAGATTTACAAATACATGAAACCGTGCAAGTTATGCAGAGTTGCACAGCACAGGCATTTATTAATATTACATTTGCACATTTCTTCAGGAGTTTATTAATAAGATTTGTGCAGTTCTATTTATTGATGAGATGTACAGTATGCACAGCCTCACAGGTATTTAGTAATTCATTCAATGCACACTTACACGCACTGTTTTTTATTTTCTTGGTGAAATCCAGCTACTGTCAGGCCTCGGCTTCAGATCAGTTTGATTTTTTAAATAAAAAGTTCACAGCGTCTCTTAATGCCCTTAGGGGACTTAAAGGTCTGTATATCCCCTCCAATGAAAATGTCTACATATTCACCATCAGAAGGAATGTTTCATAACACACTATCTTCCCAATATTGGTTTACCTCATGTTTTTTACACTTAATGTTTACACTTAATTTTTACATGTACCAATGATAGCTCGGCTGTGCTGTCCCATCTTCAGTGGCATCCAGCTTCAATCAGATTTTAATAGCTGGGAGGGACTGAAGTGTATAGGGACATATGGTGGCTTGGATTATGATCACACAGAACTTCCAAGACTGTGAGTTGTTAACCTGGGAACGCTCAATGGCAGTTCGGTTTTCTAATCCCACCCTTGTTGACTCAATTGTGTTAGGAGGCAGTATAGTGCAGTGGTCTAAGGCTCTGAGCTGCAAATCTGGTGACATCCAGCAGACCAGACCTGGGTTTGAATCCCACAGCTTCCACTTGCATACTGTGCGACCCTGAGCAAGTCACTTAACCTCCTTGTGCTCCTAGGTCGCTCCTGTAAAAAAGCTTTCAGCTTAGTGTGCTATACCTGGTTAAACAACTAAATAAAAAAAAATAAAAATAATCACTACGGCATACTACCAAACATTCAGGCAACACTACACCAAATGGGGATGTAGGTAGAGAAAACCCAACCCAGAGGTGCCATGTTTACATTTACAGTCCTGTTTATTAGCCAGATGAGATAAAGTGGTAAATTCCTTCAGTTTCCTCTTCTGCTCGCTTGTGTCGATCACCCCAATGCAATGTCAGTGTCAGTGGCTCAGCACACTCGCCTCTGAGGCCGGGAGATCAGAGGGCTGTGGGTTCAGTTCCCACATCTGGCACTTGGGTTAATATCCCAGTACTGACACTGTTAGTGCAGCATGAGAGGGGTGCTGCACTTCTGAGGTACCTCTTTCGGATGAGACGTTAAACCGAGGTCCCATCTGCCTGGGTTGGTGGTAGTTCAGGTGGATGTTAAAGATCCCATGACACTTAAAAAGAGTAGGGGAATTTATTTTTATTGAAATCATAACAAAATCATGTCAATATACATACCACATCAGTATTACATTATACATAACCAAAAAGGGAAAATGAGAGCAAAAAACATAAACACGTGGTAATGTACCTGATAATCTTGAAACAAAAAAGTAAAGTGTTATAACCCATCTCCTCCCCCTCCCCACTATAACAGTAGGGTAATTTTTATTTAGATCCTAAAAAAAACAAAAAAACAACCTGTCAAGATACGTTCCAAGTCAATTTTCTTAACACATAGAAAACCAAAATAACAAAGAGAACATAAAGAAGAATACTTAAGTTCCTAATAATAAATCACATAATCTTGATACTATACCGTACAGCAACTTAAGTAACCCCCCCCCACCCTACTATAAATGTAGGGAAGAAAGAAAGTTGGAAAAAGAAAACCTATATGTATCAAATACATCTAATATGAAAAGGAATCTATAGACTATACAATTCCAGATATCCCGAAAACAAATAAGTTTGCAGATTCATCGTTTTCTTTCTTCTTGTGTCCTTTCCCCTCATTTCCTTCTCCCCTTTCTCTTTTTTTCCCTCATTTTCCCCACATTGCTGTATTTAAAGGTCTTACTATTGCCACTGAATTGTAATAAAGATTTAGAGAATTGTGTAAAGTTAATACCGTAAATCACCATTTCCATAGTAACTTTATTTAAGTTACTGGAACATCTGAGTCTGTAATCCAAGGGAATCCAATCCATAATTCCATCAATCGAGTGTTTGACAAAGAAATGTAATCAGCTTTATAGATGTTTTTCAGTTGCTGTGTTATTTTATGTAGCAAGTCAGGTATTGAGCCTTCTTGTTGCTGTAAAGTAAAAGCACATCTGGCCAACCATATTTGCCACTTAATAACTGTAACCACTATTTGTAAGGTATTATAATGCCATTTACTCGTCTATGTACTATCAAATATTCCAAACATTAGATTGTCCCAAGATACAGTTAAAAAATATCCTCCCTTCGTGTCTGTGCCATAAAGGCCCAAAACCCAGATATAAATGAACAGGAAAACAATAGATGCTCTATCGTTTCTTCTTGTTGAATACAATCTGTTCGGACGCAGAGTCTGTCTTGTTGTGCCTTGTGTTTTTGATTGGATTTAACATTTATTTTCCCATGGCAGGCCAGCCAATGAAAATTCCACACATGGGTAGGTATACGCTTATTAGTCAGAAAATTTAGTAAGGATGGTCTATACTGTAATGAGCAGTTTATAAACACAGCCTCTACTGGACAAGTTGTTTCCAGTAAGTAAAAATACAGCTGTTTTCTTGATAAATTTAATACATGAATTGTTAATAAGTTCCATTGTTTAATACGCAAAAAGGGTACCTCGTATATATTCTGGAACCATTGCTGATTTCTTAAAACACTTCAAAGCTTGTGCTTCCCATAACTGAAGCCAGATCCTACAATTTGTCCATAGCATGACATCCCACCCGCATGGTTCAGCTGACAATAAAGGTCTAAGATTTTCAGAAATAAAAAAACTATTAAAGAACAAAATCGGGTTTGTCATATTAAGACCTCCTTGATTAACCGGAAGATAAAAAATATTTCGCTTTATGGGATTCAGATGGCTTCCCCAACAAGCCTGAAAAAATATCCCTAAAAGCCCAACTTCTAGGGATTTAGGTGGAGGGAAAACATAACTCAGATATAAAAAAAACAGGAATTAGGCAGGATTTAATAAGAAAAACCCTCTTCTTCTTTCCAAACTTCCATTTATTCCATAAAGCCACTTTTCTTCGACCTATTACAAGTTTCTTTTCCCAGTTAAAGTAATCCAATTCTACATTACCCCAATAGATACCTAAATTTTTCAAAGGCTCTGAAGTTATAGGAATACCAGCAATGAATTCCTGAGCATTTAAATTATAAGGTAAGCATTGTCCAGAGCACTTATTCAGATTTAATGTGGCTCCTGTATACTTCCCAAATTCTGTGCATATAGCTAAACTCCTGTACACTGAAGGTGCATCTTTTACCATAAGTGTCATATCATCTGCATAAGCTATAATATTATTTGGCAAAATCTGTTCTTGGGATCCTAAACTTGATACTGCAAGAGAACCATTAATTTTCCATAAAAGAGGATCTAAAAAAAAAAGCATACAGAATGGGTCTGAGTGGGCATCCCTGTTGCACACCTTTTTTCAGGGCAATAAGGGGACCCTTCCATCCTTGAATAACTGGACACACCGTTGCTGTACAATACATACTTTTTAACCATCGGATCATTGTGTCTGGGATATTATAATGTGTTAAAATCATCCATAAAGCCTCATGATTTACCCTATCAAAGGCTTTGGACTGGTCTAAGGACAGGAGATAACCCTCAAGAGTCCCCCTTTATCCCTGCTCCATCAGTTCTTGTAGAAAAAAAAGTTGCAATTGAATTTTTCTTCCTGGGATAGCATAGACTTGTGCTGAGGAAAACAATTGATCAGCTACAAGGGAAAGTCTATCTGCTAGAATTTTCATAAGTAATTTAAAGTCTGAATTAAAAGTGTAATAGGGTGCCGATTATCTAAATTGAGTTTGTCCTGATTTTTATATATGAAAGTTAAACTGCCAGTATTCATGGAAAGTGGGACAAGTTCTGACGTCAGAATTTCATTAAACACTAAAGTTAATTCCTCCAGACACAGGTTACCTATAAATTTCAAAAGCTCTGTTGTAATACCATCAGGGCCTGGTGATTTCTTCCCTGACATAGTGGATAGTGTTGTTTTCAGTTCAGTCACTGAGACTTTTGATTTCAAAAGGTTCTTTTCTGTCTCTTCTAATATAGGAATAGAAAAGTCCTTTAAAAAGGATTGTAATCCTGACGTAGAGGCCGAAAGAGGATGAAACATACCTGAAACATAATCAGATACAATTCTAACAATATCCCTTGTGTCTTGATATACCACCCCATCGGCACCACGGACAGCAGATATAGATTTTATATTCAATTGGGATTGCCAATATTCGTAAGGACAAGCAGTGGCTAAGTCTCCTTGAGTTTCAAATTGTTGTTGAAATATCAGAGATTTCGCTCTGTTAGCATGAAACTGAACCATTTTCTCTGTTATCTGAGAAATTTGAGTGATTAAGTTCTGATCTGTTTCATAAGAAATTGAGTATAGTTGTTGTAGTACTCTTCTATTCTGTAAGTAGGACAAATATTCTGACCGCAAAACCCCTTTACTGAGTTCTTTGCATAGCTTAATAAGCTCCTGTTTAGTATCTTCCCTCCAGAGTACTGGATTATCAAAAAAAAAACTAAAACAGTTTTACGTGCTAGAATAAAGTCATGTATTTGTGGAACACATTGAGGATGTGAAAGCAAAGAAGAATACAATTTCCAAAATCCTCATCCTCTTTGTTGTCCAGTAGCCAGTCCAATGGTTACTGAAATAATATGGTGATCAGTAAATTCAAGAGCTAATACTTCCGCCTGCCATAAAGATACAGCAGGGGAAATAAAAAGATAATCAATACAGGAAAATAACATACCTTTATGAAATGTGGGAAGAACCTTTTTTTTAAATGATAAACCGAATCTACGAAATGTGCTTTGTGAATGATATTAGATAACAAATTGAAGTCACAGTATTGTTTCCCCTGTTTCGCAGTCAAAGGACAGTTGAAATCTCCAGCAAAAATAATTGTATGTGAGGTGTATAAATAAGGTTCAAGTGTCTGAAAAAGTTTACAGCATTGTGCTTTTTGTTGTGGAGCATATAGATTAATTAATCTATATGGTATCTCCTGGATAAGGACGTCTAGGATTAAAATTCGTCTTGAGGATAAATCAAAGTTTCAAAACTTTTGTATCTGGGTATTTAAAAAGAATACCTAGGCCAGCACAGGGTTCTGTACTTAGTGACCAGAACAAAGGCCCCAGACACCAGTTCTTCGAGGCCATTTGTATTTCATGCAGAGTATGCAATCGTGTATCCTGCAAAAAAAAGAACCCCAGATGGAAATTGGCCAGTATCGAGAAGATCATATGTCATCTGTTTATCTGTTTGATACTGTTTACATTGATTGTATGAAATGAGAAAGGTTCAGACATTTATGTTTGTTTAAGCAGACTTTTCCGACACTGCTTATCCGAGTGTTTTAATTTAACCCTCGCTTTCTGTTTCTGCTGTCCTCGAGGAAAAACCACCCCTTCTGTATCTGTAGTACCCTCTGGAACTGAGGAATCTATCGAGGAGGCATCTGAGTCAATGTCTGAATGTGCAGACTGTTAGATATCAAACTTATTTCAAGTTGGGATAGCAGAGGATTGTCTAGGCATCAGTTTATCAACTGCTTCTCCAGTAGATTGTCTGGTGACTCTGTTTCCAGGTCTTTGCTTAGGTATCGGGGGGGGGCATATCTAATGTCTGAGGCTTCAGCTGTAAGGGGGTCTGCGGTAAAGACTCCTGGATTTCTGCTAGATTTAAATCTTCCACTAATTCTGAAGTTGGTTTTGTTTGTGTAGTAACAGGGGCGGCTGACCTTACCAAAATTCTCTGCTCCAGAGGTGGCGCTGGAGAGACCGTTATGCTCTGCGCAGAAACAGAGGAAGAAAACCCCTGATTGCTGGCTTTTTTCTGCGCTAAAGCAATCAACAAACGCTGTTCTGCTCCATCAGCTTGTTCAGATAGACTATGTGCAGCAGCAATACAATTTTGAAAAGTGTGCCCCAATTCCCCACATAGATTACATTTACTTTCATTTAAGCAGGATGAGCTAAAGTGACCTAATTCCCCACAAATTATACATCTTGCCAAGTTACATGCATTACTAAGATGTTCCAGTGAACCACATTTGTAACACATTTTTGGCTATCCTGCATAAAAAAGAATTCCCCTATCACGAACTAGAAAAAAATAATTTGGTAAATGTGTTGGACCTTCATTTGCAGTGTGTAACATAACTTTCACTTTCCAGCCCCCTGTCCAAATATTTTCTGAATCTAGGAACAGGATCTTCTAATAAAGTACAATGATTTTTCAACCACACTATTAGGTCTTGTACACTCACACCTTCATTTCTAAAACATATTGTAAAAACCTTATATGCTGGTTTAGATAAAGGCGTTATAATAAAGGGAGACCATAAGGAAGAATTCTTTAGTTAGTTGTATTTAACCCAGAAACGCTCTAACCCCCGAGCTGTTTTAAAGCTTACATTGAAGGTTGTTTCCCCTGAAATATGGATTAAAGCATATAATTCTGTAGCCATAAATTTTATTGAGTCTTTTAACAGCGTCCTTGCGACAAAAATCCTATCTAGTGGGGTATCCATACCACCAGAGTAGATGAGACGTACAGCATTATGTCGCTTTACAGGATATATATGAGTTTTAAACAGAGAGGCAAAGGATTTTGGCCCACTTTTATTTATTAAGTTCAAGGGGTGCTCAGGCAAAGAAGAAGAATCTGAGAGAATCGTCTCCAAGTCTATGGAAGGATTTGACTGACTGTTTAAGAAAGATAGTTCTGGATTTTGAATTTGGCCAGGACACCGGGGATATTCCCCTACTCTTTGGCCAGTAGGGGGACCGTCTGGCCATCTTGTTTGCTGCTAGCCAAGATGGCAGATGCTAGCCAGCTGGCAGAAGATGGAGCTGTGATGGAAAATACATCGATGGAAAGGACTGTTTCAATGGAAGTTAACCCGATTTCGTTTTTTTCTTCGAACTTGGATGGATTTAATCAAGAAGCGGCAACTGTTGAAACTGTGAGTGATTCATTTGCTTTAAATATTGCAGAATCCATACCAGGCCTGGCCTGAGATTGAGCTCCTTCGGGAGTTCTAAAGCTTCTTGCTGTACTGGATCAACCATCCGGTCACTTTCTGGAATCCTTTTTGTAGGCATAACGATAGAAGAATCAGAGAGCCATTTCCCTGAAGCTGAGTCAGACACCCAGCCAGCTGCTTTCAGTGCCGAAGGAGCCATCCAAGAAGGCTGTTGAGAATTGGCATTCACTACCTCCTCTGCACATCTTAGGTCGAGCCCCACTGAGCCCGTTTCAGCCATTTCTGACGTACTTGCAGTAGGAGGCAACCCAGGTGTTCCTGGCTGATTTACCTCTTCAGCGGCTTCTACTTGTGCCGCACAACTCTGAGGCTCTGTGCTAGTGGCCGGCACTTCTGAGTTAATCAGCTGGCTGCTTATGACAGGTGAATCACTGCTGTCAGACCGCAGTTTTTGGAGTGAGGTTTCAAGCTGCGCTCATTTCTGAAAGAACCGCCGTTCTTCTGCAGCAAACTGCAGTCATAATTCTTTCTCTTTCAGTAACAAAACATCCTCATTTAATACATTCTGTTGTCCTGTATCACAGGCCTCTCTTTCAGTATTTGGATCAGTTACCAGGCCTGGTATGGATTCAGCAATATTTAAAGCAAATGAATCACTCATAGTTTCAACAGCTGCTGCTTCTTGATTAAATCCATCCAAGTTCGAAGAAAAAAACGAAATCGGGTTAACTTCCATTGAAATAGTCCTTCCATTGATGTATCTTCCATCACAGCTCCATCTGCTGCTGGCTGGCTAGCATCTTCCATCTTGGCTAGCAGCAAACAAGATGGTCAGACAGTCCCCCTACTGGTGAAAGAGTAGGGGAATATCTCCGGTGTCCTGGCCAAATTTCCCTCATTCACTAAAAATACCACCAACAGCTTAATCTGGTTCAAGGTCAGTTGGCATTCATCTGTATCCTCCTCCCTCGGGTTGTGCCTGAAAATAGGCAGGATTTGTCTAGTGCACTTACCCAGTCAACAGAAACTAAATAAATAAATAAAATGTTTCTATTATATAAACTTAAATTTAAAGGGACAGAATTATGTTGATTCATAGATCTGTGAACCTACTAATGTCTAACTAGTGTAGTATGTATATGTATGTATTTTAAAGACTTGTCATTGTCGATCAATAAACCTCTAGAAACAATGACAGTTCTGTTTTCTAATCACTGCCACATACTAGTAAACATTCAGAAAGTACCATTTCAGCACTGTGCACTACCGTCATAAATCAATGTTTGGAATTATCATCCTGAATTACAGAGACTGCCACACACTCCAGGGAACAGAGTGTTATGTGTAGGAATGTACTGCTTGATTTCTGTTGACACTAGTTAACCCTTATTGCTTGGCAGTACGACGCTACTAGCAAGTGTTGCACCCACTTAACAGTTGCACTCACTCTCCCAGTGCCCCCAGATTACATACAGAACTAGATTAGTTGACTTATTGGTCCTTGTAAGAACAGACCCAACATAGCAAACACGGTCTGTTAGGAGTGAGTGATCACGAGCAGAACCACAAGCTGAGCACGGTGCAGTCCTGTTTGCAGAGCTGGTGCAAGTATTGGTGACTTTTAAAGGGGGCTGACCCTTATCCTTCATAGCGACTCAGTATCAGCACTCAGGAAGCGAGAAGGAGAGACAGTGGCCCATTGCAGGGACTCATTATATGTGTTACATACAATGCAGACTGAGTTAGGGGAACTGTACTCGTCTCATACTACCAGTGCAAGCAGCAACTGGGAGCTTCGTGCACAGTAATATGTGACCTTGAGATTACATATATGACCTGCCTCATTCACAAATGCTACTGTTTAGTTAGGGGTCTTCACTGTTTCCATGGTGCTCACAACATTTTTCATGGTAAGGCAGAGGCAGCAGTAGAACGTGCCAGCAGATCTAACTTTGTACAGGACACCCATCTTACTTGCTTTGTGTCTCAAATGTTTTACGTCCCCCAGGTTGGTCATTGCACAGGATTTATTAAAGAGTTTTTATGAACACACGTGTTTGAATAAGTAGGATGCAACCTCGCTCCAGTCTTTTGTAATTAAATTAAAATAATTCAGATTTATGCACATACTCACACACAGGTGCTCTGATGTACAGAAACATGGGTAATTTCTAATTCAATGCGGATTCCATAGGCGTGTATTGAGAGCAGCTTCCACGAGGGGGGGTGTATTGAGATAAATGCACACATAATCATCTTAGTGCGGTTAATGTAATATTGTACACTTACTTAGCTGTGTATTGAGAAGTTATTTGAGACTGATGTAGATTTACAAATACGTGAAACTGTGCAAGTTATGCAGAGTTGCACAGCACAGGCATTTATTAATATTATGTTTGCACATTTCTTCAGGAGTTTATTAATGAGATTTGTGCAGTTCTATTTATTGATGAGATGTACGGTATGCAAAGCCTCACAGGTATTTAGTAATGCATTCAATGCACACTTACATGCACTGTTTTTTATTTTCTTAGTGAAATCCAGCTACTGTCAAGCCACAGCTTCAGATCAGTTTGATTTTTTAAATAAAAAGTTCACACCATCTCTTAATGCCCTTAGGGGACTTAAAGGTCTGTATATCCCCTCCAATGAAAATGTCTACATATTCACCATCAGAAGGAGTGTTTTATAACACACTATCATCCCAATATTGGTTTACCTCATGTTTTTTACACTTAATTTTTACATGTACCAATGATAGCTCAGCTGTGCTGTCTAATTTTCAGTGGCATGCAGCTTCAATCAGATTTTAATAGCTGGGAGGGACTGAAGTGTATAGGGACATATGGTGGCTTGGATTATGATCACACAGAACTTCCAAGACTGTGAGTTGTTAACCTGTGAACTCTCAATGGCAGTTCGGTTTTCTAATCACTATGGCATACTACCAAACATTCAGGTAACACTACACCAAATCGGGATGTAGGTAGAGAAAACCCAACCCAGAGGTGCCATGTTTACATTTACAGTCCCATTTATTAGCCAGATGAGATAAAGTGGTAAATTCCTTCAGTTTCCTCTCCTGCTCGCTTGTGTCGATCACCCCAATGCAATGTTTCTATTACGTAAACTTAAATTTAAAGGGACAGAATTATGTTGATTCATAGATCTGTGAACCTACTAATGTCTAACTAGTGTAGTATGTATATGTATGTATTTTAAAGACTCGTCATTGTCAATCAATAAACTTCTAGAAACAATGAGAGTTCTGTTTTCTAATCACTGCTGCACACTAGTAAACATTCAGAAAGTACCATTTCAGCACTGTGCATAACCGTCATAAATCAATGTTTGGAATTATCATCCTGAATTACAGAGATTGCCACACACTCCAGGGAACAGAGTGTTATGTGTAGGGATGTACTGCTTAATTTCTGTTGACACTAGTTAACCCTTATTGCTTGGCAGTAAGATGCTACTAGCAAGGGTTGCACCCACTTAAAAGTTGGACTCACTCTCCCAGTGCCCCCAGATTACATACAGAAATAGATCAGTTGCCTTATTGGTCCTTGTAAGAACAGACCCAACATAGCAAACACGGTCTGTTAGGAGTAGTGATCACAAGCACAACCACAAGCTGAGCATGGTGCAGTCCTGTTTGCAGAGCTGGCACGAGTATTGGTGACTTCAAAGGGGGCTGACCCTCATCCTTCATAGAGACTCAGTATCAGCAGTCAGGAGGCGAGAAGGAGAGACAGTGGCCCCCTGCAGGGACTCAGTTTTGGGAGTTAGATTCTCTCAGTTGGGAGAGACTCAGCTATGAGAAGGTGGGGATAACCGCACAGGGCTTCGACTCGGTCCTGGGAGTGCAAGACGGTCATCCTGCATAGTGACTCAGGCCAGGTGAACAGAAAGGGAGGAGAACATCTAAAACGTCCATAAAAAAAAAAAAAAAACGCCCACTGTGATATAGTGCAGTGCTGCAGTCCATAGGGACAACATGAGCAGATTGCTTCTTGGGGGAGG
Organism: Neoceratodus forsteri; assembly: GCA_016271365.2. NCBI lineage: Eukaryota > Metazoa > Chordata > Ceratodontiformes > Ceratodontidae > Neoceratodus > Neoceratodus forsteri. The sequence goes on along the minus strand of CM028129.1, from coordinate 1,453,429,768 downwards.
GTCAGGAGGAGGAAAAATAGTTCCATGGACGGAAAACACGATGTCAGCCCTTTTCTATATGTAAAACGTCTGCAGGGCTCCGCCCATGCAGCCATAAAAAGATAGAGGTTAGCACAGTGATCTGTGTTGTTCTCCATCCAGACTGGCTGAAGAGGTGCCAGTTGTCACAATTTGCCCCAATAAGGACACGGCCAGAGGTATCTCTCAGCCAATCAGGATGCAGAAATCTCACGACACATTTTATAAGTATGTATACACATATATATATGGCAAAAAACTCCATTTAATGCATCAGTTAGGGTTGTTCCACAGTGACAAAAGCAAGGAAATTCGGTGTTAGGGTTGAAAGCCACCCTTGGACCCCTCCAGACCACCCCTCCAACCGGCATCGGGGTGCACGTTGGGGCCGTCGGCCCTAACTCTCACCCCATCACATGTGTAAAGAAGCTGAAGAATAGGAGAATGGAGTGAGAGTTAGGACCGACGACCCCAATGCACACCCCAATGCCAGTTGGGGGGTGGTCTGGAGGGGTCCAAGGGCAGCTTTCAACCCTAACACCAAATTTCCTTGCTTTTGTTGCTGTGGAACAACCCTAACTGATGCATTAAACAGACTTTTTTGCCTCTAATTTCCCTTCTTTTTGAGAATGATGATGAGAAACAGTGAATTTAATGCAGCGGCAGGCCACGCTCCCAACACGTGATGTCTTTTGACATAGTAACAGGAACAGCAATGCAAACAGAAGTGCCAACAGTGGTGCACATGGTAACGCAAACTTAAATGGTAAAGGAAATGTTATAGAAACGCAAGCGCAAAGTGATGCTGAAGCAAACAGTGATGCAAATGGACATTGAAGCACGTACAAAAACACAACTGGTAACACGAACAGTGATGGCAGTGGTATTTTAAATGGAAATGTTAAGTGTCACAGCAAAAAGAACGTGAAAGGGAACAAACGGAAATGCAAATGGAAGCACACACGTAAACGCAAACCGTAACATGCACAGGGATGGTACCACAATTGTAAATGCAAATGGCAAAGTTAACATGAAGAATAATGTCAAAGTAAACAGAAATGGAAACGTGAACGGAAGCACGTACGGAAATGCAAACCGAAACGCGCACGGGCAAAGTACCGCAATTTTAAACGCAAATGGTAATGGTAACAGCAACAATAACAGCAAAGGAAACAAACACAAAAGGAAACACAAGCGCATATGGAAACGCAAACCATAATGCGCATGGGCACAGTAATGCAATTGCAAACGCAAATGGTAATAGTAACAGCAAGGAAGACGCAAAATGAAAGAGAAACGCAAACGAAAGGGCTGCCAGAAACACAAATGGCAATGCACACAGTGACGCAAACAAAAACAGAAACAGAAACAGAAGTGGAAAACCAAGTGGTAACAGTAATGAAAACGCAAGTGCAAATGACAATGCAAAGGGTAACGGACACGGTGGCATACACGGGAACGGTAACGTAAACGGGGACATAAACGCAAGTGGAAACAGTAACTGTAACAGTAACGGAAGCGCATATCCTGTTTTTCCCAAACAGGTGCATAGAGATACACAGTGTGTACAAAGAATGTATGCATTGTAATGGGCATCGAAGCTTAAAACAAACATTGGAAGTATTTAATTGCTAATATCTCAGCAACCGCACAACGTAGAAAGAAAATTAAAATGTCACAGAAATCATCATTTTCCTGGCTAGGTTTTTACTGCCTGCCCAGCATGCCATGAACGGCTTTTGGAGAGTAGCACACTTTGAGGTGTGCCTCCCTTGCAATCCACTGCTCAGTTGAGCAGGCGTGGGCGGTCCTGCACCAATGGGTGGGAGCTGTGGCGACAGTGGTGGTCTTCGCTCAAAGTAAACCACAGCTGTCATACAGAGCACCGCGCCACGCCGCCCCCACATCACGCCATCCCCCGCCCCAAAGCTTTGGTGCCATGCTGGGAGGCGCACCCCCAGTGTGGCAAAGCGTCCCGCGTTGTTTGCCGATGGGGTGCCCAATCCCCATCAGCTCCTCGGCCCCAGCCATCTTCTGCCACACTGGGGCCCCTCCCAGTGTGGCAAGCGTCCAGCGTTGTCAGCCGGCGGGGTGCCCAATCCCCGTCGGCTCCACGGCCCCCTCCAGCCATCTTCTGCCATGCTGGGAGCCCACCCCAGCGTGGCAAACATCCCGCATCGTCATTTGTAAAAAAAAAAAATCTGTAAATTAAAAATCATCCCATGCAGTCTCCCCATCCCCCTCCCACAACCCGCACCCACCCACTCGCACCCTGCCTCCCCACATCCCCCTCACCCCATACTTCTACTCCAGAGCTCGGGCGACGATCTTCGGTAGACCGGGAACACGTCTGCACTCTTCAAAGCCGACCGCGAACTGTGGAAATGCCGGTAAGCTGTATAATTGGCTAGATAGGGTATTTTCAACTTTATTGCATATCTCAGGCATTCTTTGGAATTTTTGCACCAAATTTTCAACATGGGGTTTTTGGGACCCCTTCTCATGAATGATAGCACTGTCATGGCGTTATTCGGCCCGAAGGGTGATTTCACAGTCAGTGCTTGTCAGTGCGCAGTCACTGGGCGAAATCACCCTTCAGGCCTGAATAACGCCATGACAGTGACATCATTCATGAGAAGGGGTCCCAAAAACCCCATGTTGAAAATCTGGTGCAATAATTCCAAAAAATGACTGTTTTACGAGCGTGCATTGCGCAGTTCCTACGCAGGCTCGTAAGTTCGCACATTTTCAATATTTTCACTCCAGATTTTCAACATTACCATTTTACCACACCTCCTTATGAGCAGTATAGCTGTCATTTTTCACATCCTGCCCAAAACGTGTTTCTGCTCATGTATCGCACAATGGCGGTGTGCGAAATCAATGTATGGGACGCCTTAAGAAAATCACGGTGACACTGTTCATTAGCAGAGGTCTTAAAATGGCTATGTTGAAAGTTTGGTGAAGAAATTCCTAAAAATGACTGTTTTACAAGCGTGCATTGCGCAGTTCCTACGCACGCTCATAGGTTTGCGAATTTTCAATATTTCCACTCCACATTTTCAACATTGCCATTTTACCACAGCTTCTTATGAGTAGTACAGCTGTCATTTTTCACATCTCACCCAAAACTTGTTTCCGCCCATGTAGCACACAATGGCGCAGTCAGTGTGCGAAATCAATGTATGGGACACATTAAGAAAATCACATTGACACGGATCATGAGCAGAGGTCTTAAAATGGCTGTGTTGAAAATTTGGTGAAAAAATTCCTAAAACTGACTGTTTTACGAGTGTTCATTGTGCAGTTCCTATGCACGCTCATAAGTTTGTAAATTTTAAATATTTTCACTCCAGATTTTCAACATTGCCGTTTTACCACACCTCCTTATGAGCAGTATAGCTGTCATTTTTCACATCCTGCCCAAAATGTGTTTCCGCCCATGTAGTGCACAATGGCGCAGTCGGTGTGCAAAATCAATGCATGGGACACAGTAAGACAATCACAGTGACACTGTTCATTAGCAGAGGTTTTAAAATGCCAATGTTGAACATTTGGAGAAAAAATTCCTAACAATGACTGTTTTACGAGCGTGTGTTGCACAGTTCCCACGCACGCTCGTAGGTTTTCGAATTTTCAATATTTCCACTGCAGATTTTCAACATTGCCATTTTACCACACTTCCTGATGAGCAGTATAGCTGTCATTTTTCACATCCTGCCCAAAACGTGTTTCTGCCTACGTAGCGCACAATGGGGATAACAAAAAGGTCATGCTGAAAATTTACTGTGCAAATACCAGCAATCGCACAGGGCACTAGGGTAAAGCACCATATGTGCCAAACACCACTGCAGATACCTGCAAGCGAATGTTCGGCATTGACAAATGCTTGTTGCTATTGCATAGCCCAGAGGGCTATGCAAATCACAACAAAAAATCTGTATCTCGCATTGTTTTCGAGATACGAGCCCCGAAAGGCATGGCATATGCCACCATCTTAGTCTGTGGGGGAAAATGCCAAATTTGGAGTACTGTAATTTTGCAGCCATGCAATATTTTTTCACCAAACTACCAAAACGCACATCTAAGATGTCTTGGCTGCGTTCCCTCCAAATTTCAGCTCAAAAGACCAAACTGTTCTTTTGCAGCAGGGTGGCAAAGAATTCCTGTAATTTTGCCATAGCCTGGAAAAGTAGTGTCGGATTTGCTAATGCCTACAAATATTTATAAAAGGTTTAAGTATGGACATTACTATGGCATCACTTTTCCAGAAATTTGAAAATATATTTCTGGGGTATTTAACCCCAAAATAAAGATGTGGCTAGCATCCTCAGGGTCCTACTAGGTGAACACAAAAAGAATTGTGTCCCTAGAGGGTCCCAAATTTAAATGCCAAGCATTTCTGTGACCTCTAACTGAAAAAAAAATGGCTGACTCATGAAACTGCAGGGGTCATTTGCGACACTAAAAAGTGCATTTGCAACACTGTCGCAGTTTTTGTTAACTTTTCCCACTGACTTATAATGGGAACTTGTTTTTTAAATAAGTTTTGAACCGTTCAATATTTTTTCACAAAATCTTCAAAAGGCACATTGGGCACCCTGTCCGCATGTTCCCTGAAGTTTTCGGACCGGTCGCACAAACCGTGCAACCTGTAGGCACGAGCAAATAATGCACAAAAAAATGTAAATGCGCACACGGATGTCGCTTAACAACTCCGCTGCCGTATATCTGACTGGTACAAATGTTGACAGATCCCAAGATCTATGGTTATGCCCCATGCCTGCCACATTTCAGGCAAATCCGTTGAATGGTGGCAAAGTTATTAAGGTGCAAAGTTTGACCCTTTAACATTAAAAGGGCTCCTCAACTCTAATCTGGTATAGTACCACTGCATACCATAATATATATATATATATATATATATATATGCGTAAGTTTGATGCAAGGTATGTATCTATATATACACATAGATATGTATATGATACAATTATTTTGAATACTATGAATATTGCAAAATGAAAGAAGAACAAACATTTAGTATTTCTACCATCCTACTTTGTATAAGAAAATGAACTTGATAAAATTAACTGTGCAATAAAAAAATACAAGGGGAAATTACTACAGTACTCCAACACTGATTATTTTATAGAGTATAGTGGAACGTCGTTGTTCACTGAAATCTAGCGCTCTCAAAATGTTGTTCTGCTGCACTAGTGACGTCCGTAGTGCAGCAGAACCAAAAAGTGACATCCACAGGACAGCAGAATGACTTTTCATTCTGCTGCAGTGCGGACATCACACATGGTGTCCTTGAGCAACCATCTGACACTTAGTCTTATTTTAAAAAGAAAGATGTAGTATTTTGTTTTTTTGAGGCAACGACGTTCCACTATACACTATACAGAACAGTGCATGCGTTATATCAGCAGGGTTATTCGCTGGTACTATGATGACTGATTACCTCTCAAGCTGCGCTCTCAAGGTAATCTGTCATCATAGTACCAACTCGGTGAAAGAATAGCCCTGCTGTTAACTGGTACTCATGCTCTATCCTATATTTTGTTAACTTTTTGGACACAGTAGTTTGTAAGAAGGTGGTACTAACTTATATTGCAGTTTCTGTGAACTATGCTGATCATTTTTTATGTTTGCTTGCACGCATGTGCAAGAAACATAGTGACACCATATGAGTTTTCGTAGGTGTGCCTCCCCTACTTCCAATGCCCTGCTCCCTTTTGCAGGTGTGGCTGCACTGCGCCAATGAATGTCTGAGCTGTCTATGACAGCCGTTCAGATGCAGTGGCATACAGTTTTAAGGAAAACATCACCACAGGCAATTTGCATACTGCCGTCAGCAGTATGCAAATTGCCTACATTGGCACTGCATCTGAACTGTCATAGTTCTCCCCCCCCATGAACACATACGTGCACGCTGAGAGCCCTCCCCAGCATGCTCATGTGCTCCTCCCCCCCTACACCGTATGATCGACGGGGGTGCCAAGTCCCCCTTCAGCTCCGCTGCCTCCCCAAACACACTTCCAGGTGCCACGCTGCAAGCCCACCCCAGCATGGTAAACATCTGTCTGCTGCACCCCCAAAGACACTTCCAGCTGCCACACTGGAAGCCCAAACCAGCATGGCAAAAATCCCGAGTCTTGTTAAAAAAAAAAAACATAAACAAAAAACGGTCCCTCGTTGACTAGCTTGCCCCCAACCCGTGCCCACCCTCTGCGATCCACCTCAACCCCCCACCTCACCCCATACTTACCTCTGGAACCCAGCACGATGATCTTCGGTGGACCGGGAACACGTCTGCACTCTTCAAAGCCGACCGCGAACTGAAGAAATGCTGGTAAGCTGTATAATGGCATAAATGTTTTTTTTTTTTCAACTTTGGTGCATATCTCGGCCATTTTTGGGAATTTTTATACCAAATTTTCCACATGAGGCTTTTGGGGCCCCACCTCATGAACCCAGTCACTGTGATTTTGTTATTTGGTCCCGAAAGGTGATTTCACGGTCATTATGCGGAACCACCTTTTGGGACCGAGTAATGAAATGACAGTGTCACAGTTCACGAGGTAGGCCCCCTAAAACCTTATGTTGAAAATTTAGTGAAAAAATTCCCAGAAATGACTGTTTTATGAGCATGAGTTGCGCAGTTCCTATGCACACTCATAACTTCCCATATGTTTACTATTTTCACTCCAGATTTTCAACATTGCCATTTTACCACACCTCCTTATGAGCAGTATAGCTGTCATTTTTCACCTCTCTCCCAAAATGTGTTTTTGCACATGTAGCGCACAATAGCACAGTCAGTGTGCGAAATCAGTGTTCAGGACAGATTAAGAAGATCACAGTGACACTGTTCGTGAGCAGAGGTCTTAAAATGGCTGTGTTGAAAATTTGGTGACAAAAGTCCATAAAATGACTGGTTTACAAGTGTGCATTGTGCAGTTTCCACACACCCTCGTAAGTTCACAAATCTGTAATATTTTCAGTCCAGATTTTCAACACTGGCATTTTTCCACAACTCCCTATGAACAGTATAGCTGTCATTTTTCACACCCTGTCCGAAATGTGTTTTTGCACTTACCCAGCGCAGAAATGCGTGGTCGCTATGGGAAATCAGTGTTCAGGACAGATTAAGAAAATCACAGTGACACTTTTCATTTATTTATTTAGCTTTTGTTGACCGGGTAAGTACTCTAGACAAGTATTATGCCTATTTTCAGGAACAACCCGGGAGAATACAACATAGAGATACAGAATTGTACAGAGAAAAAATGCAAGTACATCATGACAGCATAACAACATATAAGAGTAGTAACATTATCCAAGGGAATAGTAAGTCATAATACAACTTATAACTTTATAGTTAAGGCACCACCAGGGTGAATTGGTCACAGACAAATTTTAACAAGTCATAAACACATTAAAGACATATTAATTAAGGCATGACCAGAGTATGTAGACGTAGACAATTATGCCCACAGTCGCGGACCCGGGTAAGTGATGGAATCATGGGAACAGCAAGAAGTTTCATGAGTGGAGGTCCCAAAATGCTTGTGTTGACAATCTGCTGTAAAAAATCCCCAAGCTAATTACATTACAGGTGTGCATTGCACAGTTTCTAATCATGCTCGTGACTTCACCAGTTTTTTTTATATTTTCACTCCAGATTTTCAGCATTGTCATTTTTTACACCTCCCCATGAACAGTACAGCTGTCATTTTTCACATCCTGTTTGAAATGTGTTTTTGCACCAGTGGTGCCAAATGGTGTAGTCGCTGTGCAAAATCAGCTTTCTGCTAACAAACTGATATTGCCACTGTTCATGAGGTGGGGGACACAAAAAACCCATGTTTAAAATTTGGAGTGAAAATACCAATGAACGCCTGTGACGTTAGGTTTCAGACCATAAAGCCCCACCCTGCAGAGACTGACAAGCATCACGGGTGTGACTTGGGATTGTCGCCTGTAATACTCCTGCCATTCCATCCCCACCCACACCCTGAAGCCAGTGACAGGCATCAAGTTGTGCCTTGGACCCTTTGGCCCCAAAGTTCACCCCATTCTCCTACACTGCACCCATCTCACCGTATTTCTTATGGAATGGGGTGAGCATAAGGCCCAAAGACTCCAAGGCACACTGTGACACTTGTCGGTGTCTACAGGGTGGGGTGTGGTGAAATGGCATGGCTGTTATGCCTGATGACCCAAAGGTACACCCCAATACCTGTCAGTCTCTGCAGGGTGGTGGTGGGGTTGGTTTCAGTTCAGTAGTTCACTGCCATTCCTTTTATGCATCTCTCTAACTCCTATGCTACCAATGCCAATGCCAGCAAGCAAACATTCGGCATTGGCAAATGCTTGTTTTTTTTTTTTTGCCCCCACTGACCCCAACCCCACCACTCCTTCAGGATCGCATATCTCCTGATGCCTGCAGATCTCACCTCCAATGCCTCACTCCATTGGTCACGGTCCTGTGCACCCCACCCCAAGGGGTTCAGCTCTAACCCTACTGCAAGGGCCCCTCCTCTGGGGCGGGGGAAAGAGAATTCCTCTCAGTGCCCCCGGGGGCAGGCACATGGGAGACGGAGGAGGTACACTTCAGGGACCCAACATGCTGTAGGAGCAGCTGTCATCTGGCAGGACTGGGATCCAATTTCCATTTTTCTTTCTGGTAGGGCATGATGTGCACATCACATCAAGGCATCCCACCGACATATGTCACACCCTCTCCCACATCATGGCTTGGCATGTTGCTGTGCCTCCGGCCTCCGCCACAGGCCAGACAAATGCTGAGCCTCACACTCTCTCTCTCTCTCCCCGGAGGAGGCGAGTGGTCCTCAGATGCACTAGCCTTCTCCCCATGGCCGGCCCTTCTGACTTCCTGGGCACATTTCCGAACCCGGGTTGTCAGTGTCACAAGCGGTATGCTACTGCTGTGCCGGTAGGCCAGCTTGTTGATTATTTCTACTGTAGGAGATTAATTTGTTTTATATTTATTTATTTGTAATTTTTTGACCAGATTAATGCCTGGCAAAGCAACCAATAAGAAGTTTACCTCATGAATAATTAATTAGGGCTACAATTGCCTTCAAACAATGCCTACAACTATATCTCATAAGATTAATTGTTGCAGCTGCCTCAATGGCAGAAGACAACCACACTGCACACTGGCCATTTTTGCCTGGATTTCCTAAGGTATATTCCTTTGACAAACAGAAAACCCATCAATTTGGGCATTTGTTCTCTCCTAGCCTCCATTTATGGATTCTGCACACTGCTCTTCTTTTAAGCTGTCTGTCCAGTATTCTATCTCCAAGCGTACTAAATGTCTGTGTTGCTGTGCAAAAGGTGAGTTGTTCAACTGTTGAAAGACTTGAGCCATCTCTGCTGTTAACATTCATTAGGTACTCTGTTACCATAGTTTCAATGTTTGCAATATATCCAATATGTTTGATGTGAAATCTTTTTGGTTTTTAACAGTTAATTAACTCATATTAGTCTAGGTGCAATGCAATATCTCCTTTTCAGTGGGGTCCAGCTTAACTCATTTTTACAGCTGGGTGGACTGAAGCACTGAAAGTTCAGCGATCTGCTTCAGATCACACATTTTACAAACAGATCTAGTGAGACTTGAGACTCTGCCTTCTCTGTCTCCTGGTTCCCAAGCCTGTGCTGTGTCACTAGAAAGCAATGCCTCTCATTTTAAAATACTTTGTGTACTGTACTTTTTGAACTTTGTACTGTCATTGTACTGTATGGTTATTTTTGGTGCCTGTTGTGTGTACAGTTGTTTGAAACTCTGTTATAAACCCTCTTGTGGGTGCTGAATGTCTCCGTGCATTAGCAGTTGATTAGGGAGTCTTTCACCTTGATATCACTGGTTCCAGTCTGACCCTAGATGGCACAGGCTGAAAGTCCTTGCCATCTGATGGCTGCTTTGTAGTTGGAATGAAATGACTTGTAGCGTTTCTCAGTACTGTTCCTGGTGGGCAGATGTCCCTGTCATAATACCCCCAACACAACTAGCACTGATCAGCACTGTTATTGGTAGTTCCCCAAGAGAACCAAGGATATATTAAACATAGACTCTGAACCACCCTCTCTCCTAAGGAGAGGTTACTCCATGACAGGAGCTGATTGAGGTACATTGGCAAGACAGTATTTGGAGATTCCTTTTAAACAAGGAGTTCACATACTGTAAGCTGTCTTCACATCCTCGGGACCACCCATTTCCATGGATTTCTGCCAGATGCTATGCCAGTTCCTCTAAGTTTCCTTCATTATTCTCATAGAGCTAGGTCAAACCAACACACTTTGATGGATGCAGTTTTCATAAATGCAGTAACTCTTCACAGCATTTTGCACACTTCGCAAAAATAGGCTCAAATTCAAAAGTTTTACTTTTTCAACCTACACAATTCTCGTTTTTAGGCAACAAGCTATACTTGCATCACCTCCAATAGCCTTGCATACTCACTTGTGCAGATTTTAAAGATTAAAGAGCAGTTGTGCACTTCCATGTTTCCAGCCCCCCCCCCCCCCCCCCAAACTTATATGATAGCTCATCTGCTCCAGTGTTGAGGGGTATCAATAATTCCATTTGTTTCAGTCCTGTAAAAAAGTTATATCACTTATAATTTTTACCCCAGGAAAAATAGAGCTGCTTCCAGAACCTGCCAACATGTCCCCACACAGGCACATGCAGCCCTGTTTTGTGACGTCAGAAAATGACGGCTGCATGTGTGCACTCCATAGACCTGTATGGGGGTGATTTTTCAATGGATTTTAGTACTATTTAGAGTTGCAATTTAAAGAAATCAAAGTGATCATTCAAGTAACAGGGTCAATGGAGCGTGCACACGCTGCTTTCATTTTCTGACATCACAAAATGGGGTTGCGTGTGCCTGCATGGGGGTGGGGTGTCGGTAGGTTCAGGAAGTGGCTCCATTTTTCCAGGTGTGAAAATTACAGGTGACATAACTTTTTTACAGAACTGAAACAAATGGAATTATTGATACCCCTCAACACTGGAGCAAGTAAGCTATCATATATGTTTGGGAGGCTGGAAAAACAGAAGTGCCCTTTAATGTTATGTTAGCATGTGTGCAGGAGCTGTGGTGAGGTCTGAGTAGTGAGATGGCAAGCAGAATGTAGCACCAGTTGAAACTGTTCCTAGTCAGCTTACCCCCAACACACACACACACACACACACACACACACACACACACACACACACACACACAAATATTTGCATATCTAAGGTGCTTTGTGCTAGGGTTCAGCATTTTGATTGTATATGTGTTTAAACAAGCCACACAAATTGGAAAGTAACTAGATTACTGTATCATTCATACGTGATGCATAATTTTCTTCTTCCTGATCAGTATATTAATTTCTTCACATCATTTCACTCACTGCAACAATAAAAATCCTTCCATAATATATATGCTGCCACAAAGCTAAAGAAGCTGTAATTACCCATCCTTATGAGACTCTGTGAAAAGTGGGGTTGGAATGTAAGTGTCTGCTTTAGGTAGGATTGGGGTTTTACCATTGTAAGCCTTTATCCTTTTCACAAAGCTGGAGATGTGAAAATAGTTGTGCAGCCCAATACTATTTCAATGTATGTTTTGTAATCTGCCCGATCAGAAACTTGCAGATGGTGCTGAATACTGCAACTTGTCTCCTCACTCAGGCACACTGCATCTTATTCTTGTGGGTTTTAGTAGAAACAAGTTTAGACATTTGCTAGTCAGAGTATCCCCCCAACACACACACACAGATGTGCATACCCTGTATGCTGTTGAGGCTCTTGTGTGTATGTACAGAAACCATATAAACTGGAAAGCATATGCCTTCTCTTTTTCAAATTGTATGGATTATTGTTACATTTAGGGTATTTGGGTCTGCTGTAGTGAGTTCTGAGTAATGACATGTAAAACAGAATGTAGTGTCAGTCGAGATACGTTCTAGTCAGCATACCGCCACACCCACACCCACACACATGGATTTGCATACAGTACACCATGTTGCTTTGTGCTGTATTAGAGGTTTTTGATTGTATATGAGTTTATGGTAACCACACAAATTGGAAAGTATCTGTCTTTGTTGGACCGAATTCACACTTACCTGGGTTATGCCGGATGCCATGTACTAGAGTGGCTCGTGCTCAGCAAGACTGGTGTATTGTGGCCAAGTGATGCCTATGGCCCAGGTGGTACGGGGGGGGGGTAAGTACCCATATTTATGACTATTTTTTTAGATAGATCCCCTTAGGTAAAAGCCCAAAACCAAGCCCTCAGTTGCCACCCTGCAGAGAGTGGCATTGTCCCACTGGCAGCCACTTGACTGTTTGGCTGAAGCACTGCTTATGTACTACATCTGAATATGAAATAGTAATAGCGCTGCATCCTATACCCTAGCGCAGACTGACTGTTGTGAGTTATATTTCACCGTACCATTTCCTTGTTCCCCCTCCCTTTTCCCTCCCCTCCGGGTGTTTTTTTCCTTTCAGTGTAATGCTATAATGACTGACCTGTAATGCACTGTTTCTACTTTTTGAAAAATAAAAAAATTTACAATGAAAGTATCTGTCTTTGTGCATCATTTATGTTTCCTACTTATTGTTTTTCTTTTTTCTGATCAGCATTTAGATGATGTCACCTCTTTCAACTTACTACAGCAGTAACAATACTTCAGTAGTATGTGTTGCTAGGATGATCAAGCATTTGTAGCTCCTTATCCTTATGGGACTTAGCTTAAGATGATTTTGGGATTGCTGATGTTATTTATTTGAAAGGTAGTGACTAGTAGAGGCACATTGAGCCAGGGCTCATTTCCAAGTGTGACCTGGGGAAGGGAAACAGTGGAAGAATAAGCAGCACATTACATAATAGCAGTCAAGCAACATTTGGTACAAAGTTTTTTACAAAATTTGAATAAATACGAAAATTGTATGTACAGAGAATAAACTGCGGTGCAGCTCAATGAAAACACCTACAGTAACAAGTGCAGATTCGGAAGTGGCAGTAATACACAGTCAACAAGAACAATACTGACAACAGGCGATTGATTTGTATGGTGAGTTAATCCCTGACCTTGTAATGGAGGGAGAAAACTGTACTGATGTGGAATTGAAACCAAGGCAGAATCGGGGACTAGCCGGCTGCTTTTGAGGCTAGTTAAGGCTCGGTCGGGGAGGTGTCGGGAGGGAGGGTATCAGGAACAGGTGGGCAGGGGTTGTAGTTTCAACTGGTGCCTGGGGGAGCCAGGAGTTGGGGAGTGATGGAGGAAGGAGGGGAGCTGGTTCCAGAGTAAGGGAGGTTGACAGGAGAAGGTGGATTACCCAGCAGAGTGGCAGGGGTGAGGAGTGGCAAAAGTGGGATGGCCCCTGAAACTGAGGGAACAGGAAGCAGGAGGGAGTTGGGAGAGGAGAAATCAAAGGTAATAGGGAAAGGAACCAAAGCAGTGCTTGGATACGAAGGAGATACAGTGAGCCTGGTGATGGGGGGGGGGTATTAGGGGTTACCTTTATTAGTCTCAGATTTTACTCCTTTCTTTAAGCTGAAAATATGAAAACTGTGCTTCAGCCTTGCATTGCCTCAAACTGTATGGTGTACTCAGACTGATCCGACACCTGCAGCTGGTACCAAATGCTGTAGCTTGTTTCATCTCTTATGCACTCCAGCATCATACTCTTTTGGGTTTTAGTAAGAAAAATGCTTAGATATTTCCTAGTCAACTTCCCACTTCTCGCGTCCAGGTTTACTCATACATGATGCTTTTGAGGTGTTTGATTGTATGTGTATTTATGGAAACAACACAGACTGGAAAGTATCTGCCTTCCTCCCCTTTGTGCATATTTTAAAGATTATTTTTCTTTTAGCGTGTATGAGTTGGCTGTGGTGAGGTCTAAGTAGTGACAACTCAAACAGAATATACTGTAGCACCAGTTGAAACATTTCCAAAACAGCTTCCCAACACACACACATACACACACATGCTTGCATATTTAAGATGCTTTATAATGAGTCTGAGACATTTGATTGTATGTGTGCTAACAGAAACCACACAACTCACAAAGAATCTGCCTTCTTGTATTATTTATACATCCTACTGTACATATTGTTCTTCTTTCTGATCAGCATTTTAATTACTTCTACTCTTTCCACTCACTATGACAATAAAAACCATTCAAATGTATCTGCTCCCAGCACTGAAGTAGTTTACACAGGGTAGCCTTGCTATGATGCCACCTTTCATTGCCAGCAGAGCACCTCTGCCTTGGGTAGCTTAATGCCTCTCAGTACCATTGGGACTTTGATTGAAACTGCAAAATTTAGAAGTACAAAAACTGTACACTTTGATTGCTTTTGGTACATCTCTTATAAAAACTGCATGTTTAATATGATGTGACAAGTAAAATGTGCATTTTCAAAATTGCAAACTATAAAAGTGCAATTTATGAGCACTTTGACTCATTTGTGTATTGTACTGAAAGTGCACATTTTACGGGCTATTGCATCTTTCTTAAAATGTGCAATTTAACAAATGATGCATTAAAACTGTCCAAATTTCATGAAGGACAGAGACACCCATGCCTCACCTGCCACCACGACAGCAACCTGGGTTCAGGGATGGACTCAGGTCATTGGAGGCTGGCCGGGGGGGGGAGGAGGAGGATTGAGTGTCCAGAGGACTGCTCTCCTCCTCTGGGGAGGGAAGGCTACAGTTTCCGGCACTTGCCTGCCTTCTACTGAAGGCTTGGAAGCAGGCAGTCTGGCTGGCAACTTGTTAATGTATGTGGGTACATCTGGATGGCATTGCACATTCATCCTCCTGGGGCAGAAGGAGGAAAATGGCTGGGTGCAGCATGGGATGATACTGACCCCTTGCAGGCTCCGCACTGGCTACAGGGCCCTCTCCCAGAATTGAATCCCTGGGATGCCAGGTGATGGGTCTGGGGGCTGTAGGTGGATGGCTAAGCCTGCACTGAAGCAGGGGGAAAAATAGCATTAACAGAAAAAAAAATTGGCCAAATTAAAACTTCATGAAATTTATCTACAAATTTCACAAAACTGCATAAATAGTCAGTTGCACTGGTGTTCAAACATTTTACCTAATTCTGGGGTATATTACTCCTGGTCCTGGTGCAGTGCTGCTTATATCTAACTATTATGCCACCAGCATTGCTGTAATTCCACCCCCCCCCCCATGCACAAAACTAACCTATCAGCTACAGGTTGTTTCAGGCTGGCCTTGGCACTGAGTTACTTGGTTCCAAAATGATCTTTATGTGTGCTGATAGTACATAAAACTTGATGGACCCATTCAAGAATCAAACTATGCCTCCAATGAGGTGACATAAGGATCCATCCGTGGTCCACTCTGATTTTCCATTTTTATCAACAATATTGTTATGACAGTTGGCAGTTTCTTTATACTCCCATTTTCTGATGACTCCATCCTACATTCAGTAGGCACTTCTCATCCTGCTATGGTGCCTGAATTGCAATGCATTTTATACAGCATTAACAAGCTGTAGCTAACCTTCACCTGTTGTTAAATGCCAACAAAACCAAGCTAATTATTTGTTCCAAGAACAAATCTCTTGCTCATCTCTATCCACTATCCTTTAATCTAAGCCAGTAGGTATGTGGCTCTTGAACTGGTATTTTCCTACACACCAAGGATTATGGTTAGCTAGTGCAGTAACCTTTAAGGCTCATATTGATTCAATACAACCACAAAAATGGTAGTCATAATAGAGTTGCCATATCATAATAAATCATGCTTCACTAGCCCAGCTAGGTGATTATTTGTCCAAATAACTGTTCTTGCTCTGTTACATTATGGGAATGCAATTTATAAAATGGTCTTTAACGCAATAATGGCTTGATCTGACCCTTTATATTACTCTGCAATTAGATCTAAAACTAGTGCACCATGCTGTACCCTCATTAACTCATTATTGTGATTATTATGGCCTGGTAGAATGGCCCATCTTGAATATTAGATGGCTTAAGCACTGGTACAATGCATGTTTATTTGTCAGACTCAAACTGTCACTGCACCTCTTTATCTGCAAATATATGCAATATATTCTTTCCTCAAGCAGCTAGTATTTCCAATTCAACATGCTCATCAAACAGGCAATTCTTAAAGTCATCTATATCTTTATCAGACATTAATTTAAACGTTTCTGCTGCTGACAGCTAGTATATTCTTTAGAGAGAGATAAAACTCTCCCCCTTTGTTTATTTAGAAATTGTAGCTAGGAAAAGCACACTGAGCAGAAGATCATTTTCAGATGCAACCTGGCAGCACAGGGAGGTTAAGTGACTTGTTCAGTTACTTAGTATGCAAATGGTGGTTGTGGGAATTCAAACCCAGACCTGCTGTGTCTCTAGGCTCACAGCACAGTGCTCTAAGCGCTAGGCTATACTGCCTCCTAGGCTATATTTATCTGCCTTAAAGGGGAATTCTCATCTATACCTGAGTAATGCTGTGGGACATAGAGTTCACAATTAAGTAAAACAGCCTTAAATGCCATTTTATAATTACTTAAATTTTTGTAGCTTAAATTCATATCTGGTTGATCCTTCCCCCCCATGCCTTCAACGGTGTCCCCCGTGGCCAGCCCGCTGAAGACATGGATGACAGGCTAAGCCACAGGGCTGTGGAACATCTGTTTTAAGTGTCACAATACAGAACAACGCCTTTCCAAGCTTATTCTACTGGTGCCAATTGAAGCTCAACGTGTACAAGTAGAATAAGCACAGAAAGGTACTGCTGTACATTGTGACACTTAAAAAAGATGTTTCAGCACATGGACATCCCTTGGCTTAGCCCGTCATCAGCATCATCAAAGGGCTGGCTGCGGGGGGTACTGTTCAAGCTCATGGTGGTCAGGGGGATGCAAGAACAACCAGATACGAACTAAAGCTATAAAAATGTGTGGAACCAAAAATGGCATTCAAGGCTGTTTTGCTTAACAAGTGTACCATACTCGGTCTTACTGAAATCCTGTGAGGTTTTTTTGTGTGACTCTCTCTCTGTATATATGTGTGTGTGTGTATATATATATATATATATATATATATATATATAAAACTATATGTACTGTTTTGTAAAATTGCATATTAATGCATGCATCAGGGTTGAAGCAAAGCATAAAAAGTATGGAAATGGACAATTAGGATAAGAAAACCTGAAACTTTTGTGAATCTGTTCTGTGGTATTGCGAAGAATTTGAATGATCATGTGAAGCAGTGTTGGCATTTCCCATATTTCAGTACCCTGTGTGGAAGCATTGCTATGTCAGCATTTTACTTGGTCTGACAAGACAGTGGAAAAATTAGGGTAATGCTGAGACCGTATCACATGATTGTTACCCATTTGTTGCCATTGGGCATATATACAGTAAATGTAATATATACAGTAAGCATCATTATGCAGCTGCTTCATGAGTGGCCCTGTTGGCCACTTGTAAAGCAAGCTACAGGTTTGTCCCAAGGCATATCACTATGCAGCTAAAGCAAGCTTCAGGTTTTCCTCAATACACATCGCTATTAGTCGTGTGCATTGGGACGGTATCCTGTGATCAGGGCATCTGCTATTGAGTGCTTTCGAAAAAGGGTGACTCAATAATGGCACCTGTTCACAGGGCTACTGGACAGGGAGGTGAATATAGCGACAGGATGTCACTATATGTACACACGCGGGGGGGGAGCACACTGTGTGACAGGTGGAAGGGAAGGGAGGGTATGTGAGGTGTAGCATGGCAGTGGGCTGCTGAGCTGGCCATGTGGTGTGGTGGTTGGTGACAGGCTAGGGCTGCGAGGGTGCCATTTTCGAATCCAGGCGCGTTGGATTTTTTGTGCCGGTTGGGATTTCTCTTTTTTTTTTGTTTCACCCCCCCCTCCCCAACATGCACCCTCCTGGAGCTGAGAATCCTTTAGTAAAGGGGGGGTGTGGGGGGTGAAGCCCTTTTGCTTTGCACCATGAGTGTACATCTCCGAGATTGATTTTCGGCGATGTACACTCGCCCTAATGGCAATCACTATTCTGCGATTATCATTATCACATGGAACCCATTGGGACAGACCTGCAGCTTGCTTTAGCTTTATGGTGATGTGCATAAGGACAGACCTGTAGCTTGCTTTAACTGCATAGTACTATGCATTGGACCAGACCTATAGCTTGCTTTAGCTGCATAGTGATGTGCATTGAGACAGACCTGTAGCTTGCTTTAGTTGCATAGTGATGTGCATTGGGACTAGAGATGCAGCGAAGTTTTAATTCGCTGGTGAAGTGAACCCAAAGTGGTCCACTTCAAATTCTTGTAGCAGTACATGTAATGTCCTTTAAAAACTAGAAATTCACCTTACTTCATGTTGTCCACTTTGAGTTCATTTTGAGTTCCATTTTGATAAGGGGAAGTCATTAAGAAACAGGACATTGATCACCTGCCTGACTGTCTCTGCAGGTCTGCAGGTCACATGATTCATGGAGGCAGTTAAATAGGCAGAAAGTCAGTGTTTTACTTTCACTTCCTCTTGCAGAAAGAGGTAGTGCAGCAGATCTGTACTGTGTTGTTTAGCTACTTAGTCAAAGTTGTTCACTTATGATTTTTCAATGTTTAAACCATATTTAATTCAGTTATTGGGCATGTCTTACAGACTCTGTCACCGTATGATATAACTTAGGGGCAGCACGGGTGGAAAAGTATGTCCGGGAAGGGACCTTCCATTTAGGACATGTGCATGCCACAAAGTGCTGGAAGCCCGCATTCTCCACAAAGGAAAATGGCAAAGGGTCAATTGCCAGCATTTCCGTTATAGTAGCATTGAATTTACATACAACTGCATGATTTGGTGGGTATTTACTGTTACACGCAAAAAGGCTATGCAACGTGGGCTGCATTGTTCATTGGTTTGCATGTGTCATGACAAATGGCTCTACTCTGCTAACTGACATGGATGGGGTACCTTGGATGTGTGATGGTGGGTGCACAGTTGACAAGCCAATAAATGTGGTTATTTTCTGTGTTTTAAGCACAGGGGTTGATGTAGTAGAATTACTACATGGACCGCCACTGCTACTCTGACCACTGCTTGAACATTACAAATCATCATATTCCTCATGCCTGTAGTAATTCTCTGGTGTTATTTCACCACTTTTGCCGACATGGCTACTTACATTGATAGAAGGGGATACCTATCGTGTCTGAGGGTGAACACTCAACTACGGCATTAGCTCCCCTCTGATGCTGAGTCCACAGTGCCATGTGCCTGCTCTTCAGATGAGTATGTTGGCACCCAGTGCCCAAATGGCTACCCTTTTTACCATGCTTCACACATGCTTGGCAAAGCTGGCAGATTGCCACTGTTTCATTGCTGCCATCTTGTACAAAAAAATCCCAAACTAGAGATTTGGATGCCCTACTCTTCACATGTCGCTGCTGGTGCTGCCTATGGAACTGCACTTTGGTTGGCAATGAAATGGGGGGGAGGGGGTCCTGCATGATTTCTGATGTTGTGCACACTTGGACTTTGACTGAACATCAGAATCTATGACTATCACACCAGGCTCAGCAACAGACACAGCTACATCTGAACTTTGAGAAGGGGAGTGACTAACAGACTGTTTACAAACAGCCACCTTCACTTTCATGAGTGGCTCTCACCGAGAAGAATTTAGTGCAGAATATAATTTTAATTTGCACACTCGTTGCTTGGGCCTGACCTCTTACGAGGACTTCCAGGTTATGCAGTAGTACTTTAGGATACCCTGCTGTGAGCGGGGCAAGCCAAGCAGGGTGCGCATTGCACTCACGGAGAAGCGCGCACAGACATGCGCGTCTGCGTGTATGCTGTGTCCACTGGAGACGCCAGAGATCTGGGCAGAGGATTGAGTGGGCACTGCGCAACTGGGCAGGAGTCTAACAAGGTATAACAGCTTAGCATATTCTCATAGGTGTGAGGGATTATATGGTAACACAGTCATGTCACAGGGAAGAAGCAAAACACAGTAAAACTAAAAAGACATGTACACAATGCAAAATGTTCACAGAATAAGCTGTTAGCCCAGGACTTCATTTGTGACAAATGCCTACTGATTAGTACCTTGCAGTGGGAAATTGTGCAGCTACTCAAGAGGTTGGAAACCCAAAAGGAAATAGAGATATTGGAAAGCTATATAGATGGGGTGGCTCAAGATATTATCACCAATGAGAAGGGAACCCCGTGTGACACTGTAGTTGATAGTCAGAGGACCTGCCTGTTCCTTTTGGAAGCTGATAAATTGGCTATACTGCAGAGAACAAACTAGAACGCATTTGAGGAACTGGTAACTTGGTAAAACAATGTTGTAGGGGACTAGGGAAGGTAAGCTACACTTTCTACAGAAAGTTTCATTATTTTCTTATTGGCATTAAGAATTGCAGGATTCCATTAAAGTGTAGTAATTTTATAACCAGAGGGGTTGTAATACAACTGAAGTTGCTTGATTTCTGTGCTAGACACATAGGATTTGGAAGGATATTTGTGCAATATTTTGGAAGTGTCCTGCTGGCTAAGCAGTGAGTTTATCCCTGGTTTCAGATAAAGGGTTTGTGTGTGTATTAGAAGCAGACATAGCAAATTGTCTTCACTGAAAGGCCTGCTTACATCACAGGTGTCACTAGTCAATCAATTGATTCTGGGTGGGGCTTGTATCACTGTTCTGTTTAGGCATACTACACAGAGTAAAGTCAGTCAGAGGACCTGCCTGTTCCTTTTGGAAGCTGAGAAATTGGCTATACTGCAGAGAACAAACTAGAACGCATTTGAGGAACTGGTAACTTGGTAAAACAATGTTGTA
Organism: Neoceratodus forsteri; assembly: GCA_016271365.2. Taxonomy (NCBI): domain Eukaryota; kingdom Metazoa; phylum Chordata; order Ceratodontiformes; family Ceratodontidae; genus Neoceratodus; species Neoceratodus forsteri. The sequence continues at coordinate 1,453,408,867 of CM028129.1, read as the reverse complement.
GGGGACTAGGAAGGTAAGCTACACTTTCTACAGAAAGTTTCATTATTTTCTTATTGGCATTAAGAATTGCAGGATTCCATTAAAGTGTAGCAATTGTATAACCAGAGGGGTTGTAATACAACTGAAGTTGCTTTATTTCTGTGCTAGACACATAGGATTTGGAAGGATATTTGTGCAATATTTTGGAAGTGTCCTGTTGGCTGAACAGTGAGTTTGTTTTTATCCCTGGACTCAGTAGAGTGGTTTGTGTAGGAGCAGTGGTCTAGTACATTGTGGTGTTGGTTGACTTACTATACAGGGCAGTACTCACCAGGGTGGTGCAGCAGTGGTGTAAATGATTGTTTCTAACAGTCTCCAGTGGTTGTGGCATTTCCTTTATAGCCAAGGTTCTGACATCACTTCCTCAACAGGTCTTGGAGCAGAACTGTCATATTCTTAATTACCCAGCACAGTGCATAAAGTGTAGGTATACACACACCAAAAAAAAAAAATTTGTATATTATAAGGAAGAAGGACATGTGGGGAGTGGTGCAATGCACTGGCTGTGGGGCAGCAATTTTCGGGAAACATTCTGGAACCTGCGTTGCTGCCCTATTTGCAGCAACTGTCAGCTCTGAGGAGGAGGTTGCCCACCTCCAGGCAGAACTGGCAAGGACTAGGAGGACTCCCCACCCAAAGAGCACCAGTTCCACAACCACTGCCTCAGAGGTTGCCATGTGTGAAGAGCAGATGGACCACAGTAGGTTCTGGGAGGGTGGGGGTGGTGAACAGAGGCATAACCCCGAGTTGCACCTCTACACAAATCATATGTCGGTCTGGCAAATCAAGGTTCCTCTAGATGACACCCTCATTGGAGACCAAGAAGAATGCTGGGACATCCACAAGGAGACCCACAAAAGAGTGGCAAGGGACAACACAAGGGAAAGAAACAGCTTCTGATAGGGACTCAATTGTTAGGGGTGTAGACCTGGGGAAGGGAGAGAGAGGGAGTAAGGTGCCTGCCTGGTGCCATGGCTTGGAGGGACAGGAAGCAAATCCTCAGGATTGCAGAAGCAGCATCACAGGAGAGGAAACTAGATATCATTGTCCACCTCGGGACAAATGACCTAGCTGAGCATGAGATCAGTGCAGTGCAGGATGAATTTGTGGAGTTGAGGAGGGGCCTCAGACAGGTAGCAAGCACGTAACCTTCTCAGAGGTGCTGCCAGTCCATGGCAGGGGTGAGGCTGAGTACTGCACACCATGCGGTTTAATGAATGGTTGCAAAACTGGTGCAGAAGCACAGGGCTTTAGCTTCATTGGGGACTGGGGTCCACCTGGAGATGAAGGTCTATACTGGCATGATGGTCTGCATCTGTCCAGGAAGGAAACACGCTCTAGGTGACAGGTTTAAAGGCTTCCTTGGCAAGCTTTTAAACTAGCCAAGGGAGGTGCTGATAGGAAACAGGAAAGTTCAAGCCTCCCCCACAAGCATGGCAGGTAGTAGGTAAACACTGAGGTACAGAGCTTGACAGAAGGCAGGACAGAGTAAATGGAAAATGGACAAGGCAATAGCAGGGATGGGGTAAAAAGGATAAAGCCAACATTAAATGGAGGGCAATGAGTACCAATGCCCATAGTCTTGGAAACAAGCTTCCAGAGCTAGTAGCCCTGATGGAAGTGGAACACTTGGATATTGTGGCAGTCACAGAAACATGGTACATGGAGAACCATGACTGGGATGTCAACATACTAGGGTACACAATCTACAGAAGGGACAGGGAGGGTAAAAGAGGAGGTGGAGTAGCTCTCTACATAAGGGAAGGGATCAAAGTAACAGAACTAAAAGGTAAAGGGGGAGGGCAAGACGAACTCTGGGTCACATTGGAGACAGGGAATGGCATCACAATCCGCACAAGGGTTGTATACAGACCCCCGTCTCAAGGGGAGGAAGAAATGGACAAGAAAATGATAGAGGGCATTCTCAAAATGGCTGAAAAAGGGGAGATACTGTTGATGGGGGACCTGAATATGCCAGATGTTAACTGGGCAACATGGACTGCAGCCACATCCAAGAGCAGGGTCATTCTCGATGCCCTACAGGAGCATGCCTTAGACAGCTAGTGGTGGAACCCACTCGGGAGGAGCAATATTAGACCTGGTACTCTCAAATGGAGAGAGGATCACAAACTTAGAAGTCAGTAGACACCTGGGAACAAGCGACCACTGCACAGTGTGCTTCACAATAAACACAACCATGGAGACAAGCCATACAAATACAAGATACTGGACTTTAGAAGGGCTGACTTTGGCAAAATGGGTGAATACCTGAGGAATGCATTAGCAAATGACCAGAAAGGAGGGGTGGAAGAACAATGGAGAAAAATCAAAACTGCCATCATGGAGGCAACAAGCCTTTGTGTGAAACAAATAAAGAAAACAAAGCGGAATAAAAAAACACTATGGCTCTCAAAAGAAGTGTCAGGGAAGGTTAAGGAGAAAAAGGCTGCATTCAAAAAGTATAAGGAATCACAGACAGAGCACGACAGGGAACTGTATCAATTAAAGCAGAAAGAAGTGGGGAAGGCAGTCAGAAAAGCAAAGGCCCAAACCGAGGAAAGGATAGCCAACTCAGTTAAGAAGGGGGATAAAACCTTTTATAGGTACATTAGAGAACATAGAAAGGTTAAGGGAGGGATAGGGAAGATTAATAAAGGAGAGGGGAGGTGGGCAGATGGAGACAGTGAAAAGGCAGAGATACTGAATGAATACTTTTGCTCAATATTCACAAAAGAAGAAGAGGAGGAGTTACCTAAACCAAACAGTAGAAGCACTCTGGATAGTGGGGTTGATACCAGTCCATTTAAAGAAGAAAGAGTACTGAAAGAACTTCTAAAACTCAAGGTGGACAAAGCAATGGGGCCTGATGGGATTCACCCTAGAATCCTAAAAGAGCTAAGGGAGGACCTAGTGACACCACTAACCACACTTTTTAACAAATCATGGGAAGATGGGGTGGTACCTGAGGACTGGAGGAGGGCAGATGTGATTCCCCTTCACAAAAGTGGGAGCAAGGCAGAAGCAGGAAACTACAGACCTGTTAGTTTGACCTCAGTGGTGGGGAAAATGATGGAATCACTTCTGAAAGAAAGAATTGTTGAGTACGTAGAGGCCAGCGGGGCACAGGACCCAAAGCAGCATGGATTCACAGCAGGAAGGTTATGTCAGACAAATCTAATAGATTTCTTTGACTGGGTGACCAAAGTAATAGACCAGGGAGGGCTGTGGATATGCCTACCTAGACTTTAGCAAGGCATTTGACACAGTCTCGCACAAAGATTAATAATCAAGTTAGCCAGCCTGGGAGTGGGTCCCAGGGTGGTAGCCTAGGTAGAAACTGGCTGCACAACAGGACACAGAAGGTAATAGTGAATGGAACACATTCTGAAGAAAGGGGGGTTACTAGTGGAGTACCTCAGGGCTCAGTACTGGGTCCAGTCCTCTTTAACGTCTTTATAGGTGACATTGCAGAGGGTCTGGAAGGAAAGGTATGCCTCTTTGCAGATGACACAAAGATCTGTAACAGAGTTGATACACAAGGGGGTAGAAAGGATGAGAAGGGACTTGGCAAGGTTGGAGGAATGGTCAGACATATGGCAACTTAGATTCAATGCAAAGAAGTGCAAAGTAATGCACCTGGAAATAAAAATCCAGGAGAAGAGTACACAATAGCAGGGGAGGTACTAACAACAACAATAATGGAAAGGGATCTGGGTGTAGTCATATCAGATGACCTAAAGGTGGGTATGCAATGTGAGAAGTCAGTAAGGAAAGCCAGGGGGATACTGGGATGCATAGGGAAGGGCATCACAAGTAGAAAAAGGGAAGTGGTTATCCCTCTATACAGACAGTTGGTGAGACCCCATCTGGAGTACTGCGTGCAGTTTTGGAGACCTCATCTACACAAGGACATAGACAGGATGGAAGCAGTCCAGAGGAGGGCAACTAAAATGGTGCAGGGTCTACATCAGAAACCATATGAAGAGAGACTGAGAGAGCTTAATATGTATACCCTTGATGAAAGGAGGGACAGGAGGGACATGATAGAAACTTTAAGTACCTCAAGGGAATCAACAAAGTCCAGGAGGGTAGCATCTTTCAGAAAAAGAGATGTGTAAGAACAAGGAGGCACAATTTAAAGTTAGAGGGAGGCTCGGGGTAATGTGAGGAAATTCTTTCCACGGAGAGAGTGGTGGACGCATGGAACCGCCTTCCTGGAGAGATTGTGGGGTCTAAAACAGTGGAGGAATTCAAACATGCATGGGACAGACATAAGGCAATTATAGTGGGGGGTTGCAGGAAATAGGCTGTTGGTTAACTAGAATCTGCAGCTTATCCAGTAGGTAGGGAAATGGGCAGACTGGGTGGGCCAAGTGGTCCTTATCTGCCGTCAAAGTCTTTGTTTCTGTGACTACCCATAGAACAGGCCCTTGAAAGGGGGATGAGGTAGAATCATGGGAACAAGTCCCTTGTGTAGCAAGGAAATCCAGGGGTTGCAAGCAGGTAAAGGTCTCCCTGCAGCTACATAATAAATTTGAAGGCCTTAGCCAGAATCCAGATGGCCCATTAGAGAACAGCAACATGCAGCCTGTAGGAGCTGACATTTCACCCAGGGACACAATATATAGTTCAGTTAACCATGACCAAGCAGTATGCCAAGATATTCTGAACAGATATATCATGGTAATTGGTGACTCTATTATAAGGGGCATTGACACAGCGGTATGCAATGGGCGCAAAGCTCACACTACAGTAAGCACACTCCCTGGGGCTCGAGTAAAAGACGTAACAAAATTATTGGATGGGCTATTAGAAAACACCTCCAACCCTCTAGTGCTACTACGTGTGAGCACTAATGATATCAATAGAAGCAATATAGCTGATATCCAAACCGAGTTTACTGGGCTAGTTGAAAGGATTAAAACTAAGAATGGGGAGGTCATAATATCTGGTATCCTCCCAACCGTTGGTGGCCAAAACCATAAGAATGAGACCATTTGTAAATTGAATACTTGGTTGTGTCAGTTTTGTATAAAGGAAAGCATCGGTTTTATGGACAATTCTGCTACCATTAGTAAGAGGGCATGTTTTAAATTTGATGGCCTTCATTTAAACCAGACAGGCACCAGGATTCTAGGTAAAAAAATAAACGATGTCCTAAAGTTTCATTTAAACTGGAAAAAGTGGAGGGGGGTCCAGTGAATGCTATTAAAACTAACTTAAGCAAAAACCTGGGAGTATATAATAATCAAGGATGGAAGGGTGTGTTAAGAAATGCCAGGAGCCTGGTGAATAAATTCGAGGAATTTAAATTACTACTGGCCTTACAGGATATCTATCTGGCTTTAGTCACTGAGACTTGGTGGGATGAGAATGATACATGGGCAAAAACCATACAGGGCTATAATTTGTTCTCTAAAAGCAGGGAGCATAGGAAGGGAGGTGGAATAGCTATTTACATACATGAATCAATAAAATTTGAAGAGATACAGGGCGAGGTTGGCAAGTTGGAATTATTATGGGTTAAGTTATTACCCTAGGTTGGAGCTAAAATTAAACTAGGAATTCTATATAGGTCACCATCAATATCACCAGAGAACGATATCATTTTGCTGAATCATATAGGTAACTTGGATCCTGCTGACATAATCCTACTAATGGGGGACTTTAATCTGCCTCATATTGACTAGAAGTTAACAATGGGGATCAATAAAACAGAGAAATCTTTCCTGGACGTTTTCCAACAAATTGGGCTAGAACAGAAAGTGCTTGATATCACCAGAGGTGATAATACCCTAGACATTGTACTAGCTAATATGGGTAATATAATAAATAATGTTACGGTCAACCCCCCACTAGGTAACAGCGACCACCAAACTGTCAACTTTTTATTAGGAGGGCTTCATAAGCAAGATGTGACAGGAGCAGCAGAAACATTGAACTTTAGTAGGGCAAATTTCAAGTCTATTAGGAGCAATTTATTTAAATGGGACTGGGAAAGGGATTTCTTGGACCTACTGGTTGAAGCAATGCAGAATATGCTGTTACTTAAGTTGAAAGAACAGTTTAAAAATCATATTCCTAGTATTAAAAAATACAACAATAAGAAAAGTGTTCCGGGTTGGCTGAAATCCTCCATAAAAAGACTAATGAAAAAAGAACAGATTGTATAAGCAATTCAAATGTGAGAATCAACAGCTAGTGTGCCTACAAAGAACTAGCCAAGGAGGTAAAAGTTAAGATCAAAAAATCCAAAGCTCAACATGAAATCTGGTTAGGAAACAGGGTTAAAGATAATGAAAAAAACCTTTTTATTCTTATGTAAATAGTCTAAAAAGGAGTTCCAACATGAGAGGCCCCTTCGTGAATGAGGATGAACAAATAGCGAATAATAAGGAGATGGCTGACATCCAAAATAAATATTTTTGTTCGGTATTTAATAAAAACAGTTTGAATCCCTACAGATATAAGGAGAGATCAAAACCAGGGCAGTTGGTTATAGAACCCAAAGACGTGCAGGATAGACTCCAGAAACTGGACATCAGCAAATCACCAGGGCCTGATGATGTGCATCCAAGAGCGTTTTCAAGAATTAGTTGATTTATTACCCCCCTACCCCTTCCTCACATATTTCAGATTTCACTTGATACAGGAGAAATTCCGCAGGATTGGAAAGTGGTGACTGTGGTTCCCCCTTTTAAAAAAGGGGCCTAAATCTAAACCAGAAAATTTCAGGACAGTGAGCTTGACCTCTCTAATGGGAAAGATCCTTGAGGGTATAATAAAAGAACACATGTCAGCCTTTTTTTGGAGCTGCAGGGACTGTCAGATCCATTGCAGCATGGATTTACAAAATCTAGGTCTTGTCAGACCAACCTATTGATCTTTTATGAGAATGTAAGTAAGGAACTGGATAGGGGTATCTCAGTAGATGTTATTTTTACGGACTTTGCAAAAGCCTTTGACAAATTGCCCCATTTTGAGTTAATGAAAACATTGGGGGAACTTAAGCTAGAAATAAATATCATAAAGTGGATTTCAGAATGGCTGGAGGTAAGGAAGCAAAGGGTTACGGTCAATGGGATACTTTCAGATTGGGAACTGGTTACGAGTGGGGTACCTCAGGGTCAGTCCTGCATCCTTGTCTTTTTAATATTTACATTACCTCCCTTAAAATAGACAAACCAAAAATTTGCAGATGACTGCAGGGTGGGGGCAGTGGTCAATAATTCTGAAAACACTACTTCATTGCAGTATGCTATTGATAACATGCTCAATTGGACTAGCCTTAATAAGTTGGTTCTGAATCCTGGAAAGTGCAAAGTCATGCACCTCGGTATACATAACAGGCAATGTAGGTATATGCTGGGGAATGAAACTCTCATGGTAACACATCAAGAAAAGGACTTGGGGATCAAGATTAGCTCTGACTTAAAAATTTAGTTCTCACTGTAACGACCAAGTGAAAAAGGCGAACCAGAATCTTAATTGTATTGTAAGGCATATTTCTAGTTGGATAGGGAGGTGTTGATTCCAATGTATGGGGCATTAGTGAGGCTGCATTTGGAATACTGTGCTCAGGTCTGGTCACCCTACAAAAAAGAAGAAATACTAAGAGTAGAGGGGTTGAGCGAAGAGCTACTAGGTCCATAACTGGGTTAAAAAATATGCCCTACGAGGAGAGATTGGGAATATTAAACCTATACTCCCTCCATTACAGGAGGTATAGAGGGGATATGTGTATGTTGTACAAAGCAATAGGCAATGCTCAACTAAGAGAGACCCTGGGATTTGTGTTAAAGAGTGGTAGACTAAGTGGCAGAAGGCATACTAAGCAGCTCTTCCTGGCTAAATGGAATCTGCTTCACAGAAGGAACTGGTTTAGCCATAGAGTGGTTACATCATAGAACAATCTCCCATCTGAGGTGGTGAATAGTCCAAATATGAATATATTCAAATCAAGATTAGACACATTTTGCGGAGACAGGACATTATGATTCCAAAAATATTAATAATAATAATAATAATAAAATGTATTTGATTAAGCGCCTTTCAACTTTCAAAACACTGTACAATATACATAGAAAACAAAATACATATGAAAATACATTCAATATAAAATCAAGATAATACCGGAAAAGCCTTCCCCCATAAAAAAGTCTTAAGTGCCTGCTTGAAACTCCCCACCGTCCTGCACTCCCGAAGCTGATGGGGCAGAGAATTCCAGAGGGTAGGTGCCGCAAACCCAAAGGCATGTGCACCAGATGACTTTAGATTAACCCTCAGAATCTCCAGCAACCCCTCATCAGCCGAGCAGAGCTGTCGCAAAGGGGTGTAAGGAACCAGGAGCTCTTTCAAGTAATCAGGACCCGATCCATGTAGAGCTTTGTAAGTCAATAGACCTACTTTAAAGGTGATCCGCCACTGTATTGGCAGCCAGTGCAGAGCATGAAGCACTGGGGTAATATGAGATCTTCTGGATGCCCCAGTCAACAAACATGCTGCCGTGTTCTGCACTAGCTGTAAGCGGCAGATATCAACCCCAGAAAGCCCTAGATAAAGGGAGTTGCAATAATCAAGGCACAATGTCACAAAGGCAAGGACCAAAACAGGCAGGTCACTGGATGGAACAAGGCGCCTAATCCTGGCAATGTTCCTAAGATGGTAAAAGGCCAGCTTGATGACTGCTGATACCTGATGATGAAGAGTCAGACCATCGTCAAGCACCACTCCCAGGTTACGCACCCATTCAGAGGTGAGAATCTGGACCTCCCTCAAGACTAAACCGGAAGGGAGCCCAGTCCTCAACCCCTCTGCCCTACAACCCGGGTCCACAACCAAAACCTCAGTCTTTCCTGGGTTCAACTTTAGACCACTGGAATTCATCCAATCTTGGATTTCAGTGAGGCAGCTGTTCAGTACTGAGATAGTACCAACCTGGTCAGGAGCAAAAGACAAGTAGAGCAGGGTATCATCAGCATAGCAATGAAACCTCAGCTCATACCATCTTAAAATGTCTCCAAGGGGTAGCATATATACTGCGAATAACATGGGGGACAGCACCGAACCCTGAGGTACCCCACAAGGCAGAGAGAAAGCACTGGTTGAAAACAAACCCGAGACCACTCTCTGCGTTCTCCCAGCGGGGAAAGATGAAAACCATCTGAGGACTGTACCCGACAACCCACAAAAAAACCTCAAGAGTTCGCACAGAACCCCATGACCCACATTATCAAAAGCTGATGATAGATCCAGGAGAACCAAGATAGAATGGTGTCTCCACTCTCTCACCATCAGGAGATCATTGAGCACCCGAACCAGAGCAGTGTCAGTACTATGCCTCTTACAAAAACCCGATTGGAGAGGTTTGTATAAATTATGGATGGTTAAATGGTTATTCAGCTGAGCAGCCACAACTTTCTCAATAACCTACCCCACAAAAGGGAGATTAGAGATAGGCCTGTAGTTTGCTAGGTTCTCCAGGTCTAAAGAAGCTTTTTTCAGAAGGGGGATCACCACCCCCTCCTTCAGGGAGCTAGGGAACTCACCCATGTCTAGACAGCACCGGACAATCTGAGCTAAGACCAGGCCAATGATCTCACTACAACCCAAAATCAGGGAAGTAGGGCTTGGGTCTAAACTACAGCATGTGGGATGCATCTCCTGGACAATCCACATAATGTCTACAAAATCCAGCAGGTCAAAGGTACTCCAGGAAACTCCTGGCTCTGTGACAAAGCACCGATCAACAGCAACCCCCTTAGAGTCACAACCCCCCCCCCTCGCGGTCCAGTCTCAGACGATGTACAACCATGTACCCGGTGGGAACAGCCACCTCTAAAAAAGAAGCCGCATTCCCATCCAACCAGATCTCGATAATGCAAACCAGATCTGCCCTAGCAACAAAATCTGCAATAAGACCAGTCTTGTTGCAGACAGATCTGGCATTGCATAACAGCACCCAAGTTGGATGAGGTTGGCGAGCTGTCCCAACTACTTGCCCTCCCAAACTGGAGGTACCCTTGCGTATGGGAACCAGAATGGAATCACCACGTTCCAGATACCATTTTGCCCCAGGGCATCTTCTGGGCCTAACCACCCCTATGGGAGAGCCCCACTCATTCAGACTCCACTGTCCGCAACCCCTCACCCACCATTAATTAGCAAGCATTAAGGACGTGAGTCTATTTAAGCTTGAGTAAATCTATGAAATCTTTGAAAGCTATGAAACTACGCAGCTGTTCTCTGAGCAGCCGACTGGGCCACTAGGAATGCAAGCTACAAGTCTGTGGCAGTAAGCATCAACAAGCAGTTGCTTCCAGAGAGGCCCACAAGCCCACTCGCAAAGCAAGCTTAAGGTCTGGCGCATTGAGTATCATGATTAAGCTGCTTTTATATATCATTTCCTAAAAGTAAGGAAATCAATTGTGAAAAACTACATTTATGCAACTATTGGGGTTGAAACACAAAGGGAAATGAAAAATTAGGTTTCAAAGTATCTGGAACCTTGGCAAATTGGTGGTGTGCTGTTCCTCAGGGTTTGGGCAATTATGCAAAACAGGATGGCATCATCACTGTCTTGTCATACAAAGTGACACAGCAATGCTTGCATAGAGAGTGATGATATTAAGGTAATGTCAAAGCTGTGTCACGTGATCAGCCAGACCCTGAGGATCAACATACAACCGGTTTGTGATGGTTCCTGAGACTCTGAGCCCTAATTTCTCATTTCCCTGCTTGTACGCTTTACATTTCAACTTTAAGATGCATTAGCACAGGGTTTTTTGCAATATGTATCCAGTACATATACAGCGTATAGTGAAACAAATGACTTCTATGCAGCACAAACAATCAAAATACTCTGCCAAGCAGCATTTTCCAACAGTGTAGGAAACATTTTCAAAAGTAGAGAACATTCTTTTCAAGTAGAAACTAAAGCTAGACATTTAAACCAGTACACGCTGAACTGTAAAACAAATTTGAAAACAAACTTGATCCTTATGGCCTGTGGAACAAAACTTTCTTGCACAGAATAAACTTCCAAAATTCCTGCCAAACAACTTTTCTAACACAGAATAAGAAACGTTTCTATAAAAAGAAAACATTCCTTTAAGGCAGAAACTAACCCATGTACTAATAAAAAGAAACATGATGGGAAACACCTCCAGCTGTCTGCATTAACTAGCTCCAGTCGCCATCTTGACACAATCACATGATCTCACTGTCATGTGGTCACAATTAAACTGCTCTCTCTTCTCTGCTGAACTCTGACATTTGGAAACAACTATGCATGGGCAGGTGGTAAAATACCCTACCCTAAACATTACCTGCAGGTACCTCCAAACTACCCTAAATTACCCTAAAATTACCCTAATGTAAAATGGGTAGCTGGTTAGGGAAGGGTAGTTATTGCCCTGACTTTTCTACTACCCTGATTTGTTTATTACCCCACCCTACCCTATCCATAATACACACCCCAGCACTTCAGTCCACATGGGCCTTTGCCACCCCTTAATAGGTCTTCTGTGGACTTAAGTGCCGGAGGGTATGTGTGGCTCCCTGAGACTTATTTTTTGTAGTTGGAGCATGTGGATGATTTATGCTGCCTAAATACATTTATTTTGCTGTAAGAACTGTATCTTTGCTGTTTCTTTTGAGTGCTCAGCCTATTTTGTTTTTCTTGTACTTCAGTTTGGGGATAGTCACTCCATGAGCGTGAGAACCAACCTACTCACTAGACGCAGTCCCCTTTTTTTATTATGTCCCTGATGAGTTGAACCTACAACATTGTTTACACTATATAGCAATGCCAAGCAAATTTACTAACAATGCCAATCAGATTTCAGTCCTTTGAATTCTAGAGTTGTATGTATAGTAAACTAACTGGAAGCACCCCATACTGCACAGCAGAGGGGCTGCCCATAGACCATTAAAATTATTTCACACATTTTTTTAAATCCCTTTTCTGTGTTGTCACCTCCACTGATCAACACCTGCAGGATATGACTTTGGGAAATAGCAGTATGTCAAAAACTTGATGTGCTCTAATTTAACTTTTTTTTTCCTCTGTGCATGTATGCCCCCCCCCCCAATCAAAATGCAGCAACTATTGAACTTCAACACATAAATCACATAACAGCCACATCTTGGCTATGATTCATTAAGGCGTGGTACCCACGTCGGAGAACCGTGTAGAGGGATCACGCTGCTCTTCACCCGCGAACAGCTATGCACCGGCGGTATTCACTATCGCCGGCTGCCTGCCTGTCTGTGGTCCCACCCCCGGAGCACAGATGCATGGAGGGTGGACAGGGCGGAGCACTGGACCAAAGCAGGCATCCAATCAGATGCCCATCCTGGGTCTAAGAGTGAATCCCCTGCAACATGGCGTAGATCCGGGGTGGTGAATGGCACACGCAGGTGTCCACCATTCCTGCCCCTGTCCCATATATAGAGTGCATCCCCCCCATCCAGAGCCCCAGCCCAGTCTTGAATGTCAGTGACTCCCCTTTCAAAGCAGAGCCCAGCGGCCCCTGTCCTGTGCTGCACTGAATCCCATTCCCCCCTGCCCACTCAGTGGTAGTTAGTGGCCCCCCTCACTCCCATGGCACTGACATCCCACCCCCATCCCATGTACCTGTCTGTAGGTGCTGCAGTCGCCAGATGGTGAGCAACACTTCCCACCACTCATTCCACCTTGGCAACCCGCAATCCAACTGCTGCTGGGTGCACATCACCTAATTATAGGCAGTGCACTCCCAACACCAGTCAGACAGAGGGCAACCAAGGTGGAATGTGTGGTGGGATGTGTCACTCGCCACCTGGTGACCGTTGCACCAACATACAGGTATGGGGGATGGAGGGTCATATGGGATGTCAGTGCCACCAGAGGGAAGTGTGCCATTAACCACCACTGAGTGGACAAGGGGGTTGGGGTTCTGTACAATACAGGACAGGGGCAGCAGGGCTCCACTGTGTGTGTGGGGGTGGGGCAGTCACTGACATTTGGGAGTGGGCCGGGGCTCTGGGGGGGATGTACTTTACATATGGAACCGGGCTGGTGCTCTGGTGGGGGGGGGATGTACACTGCCATCGAGACTGGACCAGGGCTCTAGTAGAGAGAGGGATGTACACTGCCATCAGGACTGGAGCAGGGCTCTGGTGGGGTGGGGCATGTACTCTGCCATCAGCACTGGTCTAGGGCTCTGGCTGGTGGGGCATGCAGTGGACTGACTACCCATTGCCAGCACACCAAGGTGACCTGGTGGGCAGGAGTGGCTGTATGGCAGGGGTTCAATGGCATCTGCCCTGGCTGCTGTCCGGTCGAACAGTGGCATAGGGGTGCATCCCAATTACATCAGGATGCATTTTGCGTACCATGTCCAGGCACTCCACACCACTTCACACCTTAGTGACTGGTGTGGAGTACAGACACACCCATTAGTACACCCCTGGACCACCCATGGCATGTAGCTGCAGGATCCAGCAGGGGATCGTGTGTGCACAGGTTGTGCACATGCAATGAATGAATGTAATGCGTGGCATTCCAACATAGAGTGGGGCCAATAGTCTCTACATGCCTTTGTGAATCATGGTCCATACCAGGCATTTAGTGAACAAAACAGGTTGATTAACAGTATTACCCCACCAATAATACATTAGGTATCCCCAAACACATTCACAGAGCAAACAAATAAGCCATACTAAACAAGATACAGGATTATGCCCAACACAACAGATTGTGTATCAAAAATTATTTCCACCCATCCCCATACTAGAAAACCTACTCAATACAGAAAATATTAAACTGAAATGTTACCTGGGCCAGATTATCACTGTATTTTGTCTCTAAACCAAACACTCATGGTATCCACAGATGCTATGGCTAAAGAGCTGAGACCAAGGCATGCACAAATATAACAATTACGTTTTATGGAGTTGGAGTGGTTGAAACCAATGTTTACCTATTTTGTCATGTTTGAATAAAATGTAATTGTTTTAATACCACAGTTTGTGCTGTTATATTTGTACACACCTGGATTTACATGCGTCAAAAACCATAGGCACCTTCCCCGTTGCCCCACCCTCAACGGTTGTGTGGAGGCACGCCTGCACCATCTTGCACAAATATTCAGTACTGTAATTAACCCATTTTAGTTTACTTTTTACTTGTCACTTTCAAATTAAGGATAGTAAATATAACAAAATGTTATTAATCAGCAATGGTAAAGTAACAATACAAAACAATGTATAATATGTTCCTACCGGTCTCTTTTAAATTCCCCTGTTTTTCAGATTTGAGACTTCCATGCCCCCCCCCCCCCATGCTGCAGCTCTGCATCTATGTTTCTGGGCAGTACTACAGAGTGCAGATGGTGTCACTGGGCCATTCAACTTCATAGCCCCTCCAAATGGGAATTTACTGTGAGAGGCAGTACTTAAATTAAAATGGCACCGTGCAACCGTCAAGAATTAAACAAGGCTTGAAACTTGTAGTGCATCAACCTAAAACATTTGTTTTTAAAAGTATTTGTTTCTCGTCTCATAGCCTTCGCTGTTTTTTACTCAAACTTGACTAACTGGTAAGCTGGCCCTTTACTCCCTGAAAAATAAATAAAATTAGACCCAGTGTCTAATCATAACAACCATAAAACCTACTGGCTAGGTTTTTCAATCTATTTTGAGTAAATTAGGCAGTTTATCCACACACGTCTAAAGTTTGGTCTGTTACAAAGTTTGAATAACTTACACTAAATACAGATCTTTTTCTTTAGTAGTCAGTGACTGTCAATAAAGATTAGAGTTCCAGACTGCTCAACCCATGTAAAAAAAAAATAACAGACATAACTATTTGGAATAAAAGAAGGGGGTCCATTTTCCACCATATCTGTTACTGTCTGCTGCTTAGTTCTCACTCGCACAGTTCTTGGGCTGTCCTGCCTCCATAGCCCTGTACGTCCAGTACTACCTATGATGCTTCCAGTTCCCAACTTTCCCCTCCACACTCCTGGTGCCAGTGGCATGTGACACTCATTGTACATGCCCATCCATGGCCTCTGCCTCCCACACTGACCAGACACATAAACCATCAGGAAAAATCGAGGAGACCTAGTCTCAGCTGCACCCCCCCCCGCCATGCTCCCAGCCAAGGCTCCATCCAGCCATACTCACAATCCACTCTGCAGCCGATTTAACCGGTGGCCCAAGGACTCCAACAGTGAAGCCCTCATCTCTGTTGCCTCACTGTGCCACTGACCTGCAGTCCATTACAACTTGACCCAGCTGACATACAGTAATGTGGGAGCTGAACACTGGAGTTCAAGTAATCCATGAGAAAGCTAGGTGGAGAGTATTAAATCAGAGTAGTAACCAACACCCTGATTACTCGGTGCAGCTACCGACCAGACTCTGACATTTACTGGCTGTCTGGCTCATGTTACCCACTGCTTGGCAACAAAAAAAGGTTGATGCAGCACCTCACACAGCACTACCTGCGCCATACCCCACCCAATAACTGACCCAATTTCAACTGTGATAAGACAGATAGGGTAGAATATTACCCAAACTGCCCTACCCGACTTAGACAGGTGGCTACCTAACATACCCAATTCAGCTATCTATCGGGTAGCCCAAGCCTAGAAACAACTACCTAATCCCTTTGATCTGAGAATCCTAATTAGCCTCTAATACAGGGGTTAGTTAAATCAATCTCTGCTGAAAACTTTTTAAAAACCCTGAATTATAATGAAAAAGAAATAATGTAACTACCAGTGAATTGAACCAAGGCCCATGGAATGCCATCACAGTGCTCTATCACTGAGCTGTCCAGCTCATATAGCCACTTGAGGTTTCCATGGTCATTTTTGTTTTCAGATTATAAATCCTGCTACTACAACAGTGTTGGGGTGGGGCTTGTACATTCAGCTATACAAAGCCATTTATAAGACTGGTGGCCCAATTTTCTAAGGGCAATGCAGGGCCTGCATCAAGCCCCACATCAAACCCTTTTTTTGGGCACCACTGTGCCAAACACCTTTGCCACAGCTATGCCTGATTTTAGTAGGTCAGACACAGTTACGACACTTAACCTGATTTTATGGCAGCTTGCGCCAAATATTTGATGCAAGTCCTGTAAAAAGGGTGCCCAGGACTGCTACAGGCTAGACCAGAAAAGGTTGGTCTAACTTGTGGTAATTGTCTCATGGAATAATAAATCTCGATCACTGGCCAAGAGAACGCCACAAGCCCTATGCACCATTTGTTTGGCATACCTGGGACTTGTGGCTTTTGGGGCCATCTAAAGAGCTGGTCCTGGGTTTCAATTTATTTTTGTTTTATTAAGAATTTTAATAAAGAAAAAGAAATTGGAACACAGCATTCAGAATGGCTTTGTTAAGCTGAGGGGGTGTCCCCAATCTTCACATTGTTGATGTAAAAGTATTCCCTGGAGTCAGCTCCCACACTACAAACTTAGCAGAGACTTTCAGCTTTAATTTCCTGCAGTGCTGATTGCAATTGAATCCTGCTACTGGGAATAACAACGGTAATTAGTTATTGGTGCAGTATTAGACACTGCTAAACAAGGAAAATACAAATTATAATGAGAAAGAAATTATTTAAACTAAATGGGAATTGATTGTAGGCTACCATAATACAATCCCAATACTCTACCACTGAGCTTTCAAGCTCACATAGCATTCTGAGGTCCCCACAGTCATATTCTTTCTCTGACTGACTATCCTTCAACTTGAAATAACTGAGATAATAGCTATTGGTCCCGTATTAGGAATCCTTAAAAATGTAAGTAGATTGTTTACTAACCAAATGTATTATATAAAACAAACACTAGACAAGCATTGTGTACTCATGAAATAATGCCATCTTTGGAACCTGAAGAGGTTAGAAATCCACTCACTCTTTGGTCTCCTGGTTTATGACTTCATGAGATACATGGCATTATTCCCTTGCACAATACATTTTTTCTGAGGCAGTCTGAGGCTGTATGGTGCAGCTATAGCTGGGGAGGTGGCATACAACCTAAGAACTCTTCCTATGAGCAGCTTTCCCCTAGAATCTCACATATTACCCATGAAAACATCTCTGGGATGCACACATCCTAGGATCTGATGATGTAAAGACTTTAATTATAGTTAGACATGATTATTGAAATGTGAGCTATATGGTCCTGCTCAGAATTTTGATATGACATACTGCTCCTCATTCAGAATGTGGTCACATGGCTTCTGACAACCTCCTGGATGTCAGATTATATTGCTTTCAAGGTCTACAAACCTCCAAACAGCATTTCTTGCTTATTAGGTAACTTCTCAGAGTGAGTGTGAGAGAGAGAGAGAGAGAGAGAGAGAGAGAGAGAGAGAGAGAGAGAGAGTGTGTGTGTGTGTGTGTGTGTGTGAGAGAGAGAGAGTGTGTGTGTGCATGTGTGTGTGTGAAAGAGAGAGAGAGATAGAGAGAGACTGACTTCAGGAATGGAGAAAGGAATTTGATTTCTTCTAGCTAGTAACTTTCATATACATAGTTGCAGACATTAAGTGAGTCAAATGAGATTGAGGGAGGTTAAGGAAAACCTAGGAAGTGGAAGCATGTAGAGAGTGAAAGAGAGAAAGAAGTTTAAAGCTATTGTGTAACTCCTAAGACAACTTTGAAAAACATAATATTTAGACACAGTTCAGGTTGTTCAATAGATTGTCTGCTTATCTTTTTGCTGAGATCTTTGTTAATAAGTCCGTTTACATGGACACAGAATCCTTGATCACTGAAGTTAATTTACTGTACCTCTGCTGCTTAAGCCTTTGTGCATATCATAATCAACTGTTTGTGACATCACGGATGTGTTGCTATAGAAATGAGTATGATGTTACAAACAAATGATTGCGAATTTAGCAAAGGCTTAAATAGCCAAATTAGATCAACTATAAGGGACAAGAAACTGGCCTGGTGGCACTGATGGCTGAGGCACTGGACACCACACCTCACGTCACACCAGTGACTTGCATTCAGAAACATGCACAGACCACCGCAGGTCAGCAGGGAGGAGATGGATTGAGCATCCAATGGATGGCTCTCCAGGGAGGGGGTGATTGATGGCCAGTGCACACCTTACCCCTAGTGGAGGCTGGGCTCGGTGGCATGGCACAGCAAGAATGTGAGGTGGGAACATGGCAGATGCTTGGCGGGGACACACACAGAAGTGTGCATGACCCTGCCACAAGCATCACTGCATGTTGTGCTCCTGCAAGGAGAGTAAATGTGGAAAAATGTCAGGTGGTCGCAGCAGGTTGATGGCCATCCCAGCACTCCAGCTCCAGAGGCATCGATCCCAGCGCTGGATCCAATTTGAGGTGGGTGAGATTAGGGGGACTCCCCACCACCCTGCCACGGGAAATACACCATGGAAGATGCTGGGGGGGGGAGGGTCTGCTTGTGGAGCTTGGAGCCCGGGACGGCAGCCAGATGTAATGTCCACCATGCCGAGGAAGAAAGACACAGCTAAAAAATAAAAAAAAAAATATAAGGGACAAGGATCCTGGGGTCCAATACAGAGTCACAATCAGAGTTAGCAAACTGTAGGGATGCACAGAGGACCCCCATAAATCCACCCTAAAAACTGTTATACACAGAAGAGTATCCCACCATGGCTAAGAAGCAATGCAAATCATGGTCACAAGATATTTGTGATGGCAGAGTTTTTAACTGAAAATATCCTAAGTGGAACCACTACACACATTTGGACATGGCATTAAATCAAAGGTATGGCACAATGTCATGGTCAGATGCTGTGGCATGAGTTGTTACCACTTAAGTTGTCCCCACTTCCCTAAGCCCTAACCCTGTACCTTATGGACTTCTTGTGGGCAAAATAGTTTCATTATTATTATGTTCTTGGTGGTCATTCCTGGTGGTCTAGTGGCCCCCTGACTGCATCCTTGTTTTTCCATAATCCCTGGTGTCCAGTGGATCCCCTCCTCCCCAGCCCCCTTTTCCTGCACACATCAGTTTTGTTGCAAGTGACACCCTAATCTCTGTCACATGACAGTGCCACCCTCGAGGAACTGGTTCTCATAGTTCTACAGGGGTCAGGGGTGCCATGGTCTGTGCTGTTCATGGTCTGCGAAGTGTCTGTGCATAGCACAGCGCTTAATTAGCATGACAGTCTCAGCCCATTCCCAGTGTTAGCACAATCACCATTATGCTGCTGCAGGGGCAGGCTTAGGACCCCTTGGTACATAGCAGAAAGGGGTGCAAAGTACAGTAGAACAGTGGCACAAAGTGATAATTGCAGCCACTCTGTGCCACTAAATTGTAGCAGTGTATCAAGTCCCTTGTTTCTACCTTAATGAACCTTGGACTGAAGAATGAAAGGACTGGAAATACGAAAGTCAATAAAATATCTAATTATTGTATTTTTCATTGTTTTCCCAAAAGTGATAAGACATAACAAGGTGCTGGTAATTATGTGATAAATGCATGTAAAGGTGAGTTGTGAGGCATGAGGTGTTTAATGAAAGTGTCTTCAGCACCTGGAAGTGTAGTTATAACTACTCACATCCTGAAATGCTTTATTACACTTATGAAATGGGAAAACAAAGACATCCAAAAACAAGCTTTGTCCAACACCAAATGTTCTTTTGCTTGTAATTGTTGGGCATAGTTAATGCAGCAGTTAAAATGAACAAATTAACAAGACAAGTTATAATAGCAACATTATCATGATCAGGAAATGAAAGGGTTCACTCATAACTTTGTGAGTGGTCAAGGACATCAAAGGTAAAAGAAGGAGAAAGGCAAAGAGTGGGCAAAACTGGGGAAGAAATTCAGTAGTATGATACTGTGATAGGTGAAAAAGAACATGCCCCAGAAATCCCTTTCACAGTTCCGACTGATACATGATACTAGTTTATTCACATTGGGCCCTATGCTCTACAGGGTGAGTAATACATGCCTGAGGTGTGTACCCCATCCACGTACCTCTGCAGCCCCGGACAGGTGCAGGGTAAGTGATATGCACTACCGGTAGCACCCATGGGGTGCCTGTCCGTGGCCACGCCCCTACAGTGTCCATGGTTATGCGGATGGTTGGCAGAACTGTGGACTCGGGAGGGCTTCCAATTGAATGCCCATACCGGGTCCCAGAGTGGATCCCTTGCTCCCTTGTGGAGGGCACAGGGTGTAGGATGAGAGCCACGTATAGCGGCATTTCTGACACACCAATGGACAGGCACCCACGCAGCTGCCCCAGCCCTCCCCTGCAGCATAGTGGACTGGGGCAGCATAAAGGTCCAATTATTGCTGCTGCCACACCCGGCAACTGGAGAACACTGGGGCATGTATTGGGTTATGCCTGGTCTTGGCAGGTTTACCTGGTGCCCCCTGAGCCTGGCACTATGCGGCTTTGTGAATGCCGTGTAGTGCAGGTATGCCCCTGACATGCCCACAGCATGGTGTTCCTTGGTTGGCCTAGGCATTGGACATTTAAGTGCCTTGCACACCCTTGGTGAATGTTGCTGAGGGTCCGCAGGTCCCCTGCTGTGCGGCATTCACACATACGGTTGCCTACGCACCTCAGGTACATGACACATAGGCATCCTTTCAATTTGAGCATAATGCCCATTCTTTGTAAGCAAACATAATCAGCTTGATTTTAAAGATAGGTTAACCTGGGGCATATATGCTGAGCCTTGTTTATTTATGTTGTAATGACCAAAATGCTTTAATGTTAGCGTGAAAACACAGGTAAGCAGAGTGACACAGCTCCTTACAAAAACTGATCAGTGAGTGTAAGAACACGTTTGAACACCTGTTAACTTGCATTTTGCCACAGTATGAGAGTCCATTTGTTCCATGAGTTGCAAGCACTGCAGTTGCAATGGGTTGTGCAACATCTCTGCTATTCCCTGAGAAACAAAGAACTAAACAGCAGCACATATGAAAGAAGTTGAGAGTAGCACACATTTGGAATGAAAAATGAAAAGCTGGGGTAAAGTTTTAAACAGAAAATAGAAGCTGCACAAAAAAAAAACCTCCTTGCCTTCAAGTTTCTAGCCTTGTGATTGGACAAGAATTTCAAAGAAAAAAGGAGAAAGGTAGAGAATGGAGATAATTAGGGAGGAGATTCATTATTCCTAAGCTGTGATAGGTGGGGGGGGATGCCCCCCAGAACAAGCCCTCCCACAGTTTAGACTGATAGCAATATGTTCCATGCTTTGCAAATGAACAAAGAAATGTAATTTTTAAATTAAAAATATATATGTAGATTATTTTGTTAAATGTAACTAGTAAAAAGCAGCCAGTATTTCCATACATGCAGTAAGATGAATGTTTGTTTATGATGGAAAGCAGGCATTCAGACTTCTGCAGTAGTCTGCTTACAGAGATTCCTGGTTAGAATAGCACTACATGAATAGTGCCAGTATACAAAGCGCTAGTTCGTGTAGCATTAGAACGGACAGTGAGATGGGATCTACAGTGCTTTCAGTGAGCTCTCCTCAGGTTGCTGTCCATGGTGCACAACACAAACAAGAGTACCAGGATCCAAGAGGCTGGCTGAGCTACTCCCTTGGTGTGGATGGCTAGGGCACAGAGCAGCTCAGCCAGTAGCAGTGGAGACCAGGGTTCTAATCCTGGTCTCCAACATTTTTGTGCACTCAGGACTTTGTTTCTTTGATGTTGGGCTGTGGAAACAGTATTCCATGGCCCCACATAGTTTAACTTTCCCAGAGATTCACTCCCCCTAGAGTGAGAATCCTTCAGTCCAGGGGTACAGAGAGCAGAGCCCCCCATGTCAGTGGGTGTGGGGGTCAGAGCCCCCCCAAAAATAAAACTGATGGCATTTTTGCCATGTTATTGTTGCTGATGGCACTGTGGTCAACACTATTCTGACCCAGTGCTGCTTGCAGAATGTTTACCTATCCCCACACAGTGGCTTTGTCCACATTACTAGTGCTTTTTCAAAACATTTTGAAAAACATTTTGTGTAATGGTTTTCAGAATGATTTTCGGTGCATCCACAATAGCATCCGACACCAAGTTGACAGCTGGAGTTCCCATGCATGCTTACGGCAATACCACAAAGCATTGCAGGCTCCCAATGCATGCCAATATACTAGCAAATGAGCATGTCAACTGATCAGAGTAAAAAAGTAATGATTAATTCCAAATCTGATGATGAGGTCGGGGATGTAACTAAAATTATTCCCTTTTCTTTTGGGTGGCAAAACTTTATCTCAGAAAGTCCACAGAAGGTTGCCTTAAACCATTATACAGTACAGTTTGCGTCCAGACTACTGTTAAAATGGTTTAAGGCAACCTTGTCGGGCTGAAACCGTACTCAAAATCTGTTTCGATCAGGTTTTGAGCATGGTTTCTTAAAACTGTTCAGAGCATGGTAAAACCATGCTGTAGTGTGGACACGAACCGTGTTTGCTCTTTTTGTAATATTACAGGCTACCTTTAATGTTACAAAACAGTTGATGTGGACAGGGCCAAACACTCACAACAGACGGCCTCAAAAAAGCCAGGAATTTAGTTTTATATGTATCAGGGCAAGAAGCAAGGATTTCTCTGCTCCAGAAAGGGGGTTTTGATTGTCAGGAAAGAAGATCAAGAAAATAATGATATTGTATTAATAGTACTTACTTAGTTCTAATTGGTGTATGTGTGTATGAAGGGGGATTATAAATGGAAAGAACATTTAATTTGTTTTTTTTTTTAATTTTGACGGAGTTTCATTTTTAGGGCCTAGCTGACGTTTTAGTGAGAGTAAAGGTAGTGGCCTTTTTTGTAATGGCAGTCAGGATTTTGTTTTACAAAAATTGATACGTTAGTGTACTGTGCTCTTTTTTAACCAGTGGAAGTGGTTTTGCAGTTCATTGCCACTGCCAGTCAGGATGCAGCAGTTCCCCTTCCCATTTTATAAACTCCCATTAAGCACAGTGACTTGCTCAAGGTCTCACAGTACATGTGGACGTGGTGCTGGAGCAATTTAAACACAGGCCCCCAGATTCACATCTCTGTGTTCTAACCACCAAGCTACATTCTGAGAATTTAATGACTTGAGAAGCCTTTAATGGACTGGACCTTCGCTGTTTTCACAAGCTGATAGACCCATAGACAAGACAGCCTTTGTGTTCCATCTTCCTATCTAAACCTGGCAGATGACTGCTCTTTTGCAGTCACTGCTCCAGTCCTATTGAAAATTTTGCCTGCAGAGATCTGTTTATCCTCCTCATTAACAATTTTCTTTTTGATATATTTAACATATATTTATTTGCACTTTCATATAGCTTTAGAGCTAAAAATGAAATTCATAGTAGCTATTTTAGGTGATGGCTGCAGTTTTAGAGTACATGTTTTCTATTGTCATTTAATTTTGTATTTGTGTATTTTACTGTGAAATACTGAGCATAATTCAAAAATAAAATATATCTCTGTATCTCATTTTTTCTTTCTTTCTCTTTCACTCTAGACTGTCTGCTTATCTAAGCAGCAGTGCATGTTAGCAGTGAAATTTGTGACCTGTACATTTATATTTTATTTTAGATTGCCCCTTATCATCTTTCGTATGTTAGCTTTTGTTCCCCATTTTGAGTCTGATTTAGCACTTATTTATAGTTGAAGTAATAAAGAGCACTCTTTTTAATTTATCTCTGTTTACTGTAGGTTTTCATCAGTATTCTCTGTTGTTTCTGAACACTCATAGTTTCACATCAGTTTTCTGTGAGTTCAGTGAACTAGCATGCAGCAGATAGTGCTCCCTGACTTCATAGGTCACTAGGAGTACAAAAACACCTGAAAATACTGATTAAAGCCTAGACTACACCGTACTGGGAAGACCACTAGTTTTATTATCTCAAATGTAAAAGAAAAGATTTAAAGCATATTCAAAATGGTGGAAGAAGGATATTGTACAAGACAATAGGTAAGGGATAATCTAAGATGAAATAAAAAAGTATTGATCAAAATTTTCACTACTGCTGCTTTATAATTACCAGGGTGAACTCAGAGGGCTTGATTTTCAAGCGGGCCCTTAAAGCAATCCAAGCTGTAGCAAACGGCAACTTGCATCGAAGCCTGGTGCGTTAGGGACCCTGCACCAGCTTTTGGTTCAGCAAGGGTCCCGGCACCCAACACCCCACAATTGCCACAATTGCTCCTGTGCAGCACATAAATGAAGCATGGGAGGAGTTTGATAGAGGCTGCCGTGTGCGAGTAGTGACTGCCGTGCTCACAGAATGCTTTCATATACCAGTCAACAGTAGACAAACAAGAATATGTTATGTCATTGGCCACAGAAATACACCATAGACAGAGCAGTGCACTTTCAGTAAAGTACTGTAGACTATCACTGTGAATGGTACAATTCCCAAAGACATAAAATAATAGTACAGTAAAGGTCTATATTGTACTACTACTGCAGCATATACCTGCAAGTATCCTTCAGTGCTGTGGACATGAGACATGACACACTGAACAGATAGAGGCAACAGACGTGACCACGGCAAACCTGCAATACAAAACAACATTGTAGGACTGCCATGTGAAACACCTGCTACAATGACTGTATAGCTGGCTATCAATAGATGCTAGCAACAGCATAGACACAAACTTCAATGGGATCAGACACAGACCACCCAATATTGCTGAAGTACTGCCTACAACATTATTCAGGAGGAGGGGGGACATATCAGCTACCCATTACACAGTGGTGATTCTATATGGCATGTAGCTGGAGCATGCTACAGTATGTCCTGGCAGTGCTAGTCTGGTGTCCATGATATGGAACATCAGCTGTTATCAGGCACATCAGTAAGCCACATATTGGCCGGCGGGACCATGACAAGTTGTCTTCCTAGAGAGAATATTATTGGTAATGGAACTGTTCATTGTACAGGAGGATTGCTTTCTACCCAAATCTCCTAGTGCCTGACAGTAGAGTGCCATTCATGGTCTCAGCATGCACAGTCTCCTACAATATGCCACCACTTTTGTTAGACACACATGTCTCAGTAGTCAACACTGTGCACTGTGTGGCCTACACACTGTTGTGGTGGCAATAAATCGATATTTTGGTTAGTACTGGCTTTGTCTTTTATTCACTTGATGTAGGTGTGCCATGACTGAGTTTATGTTAGACTGTGCACTTTCTTTTTTTTTTCCATTTCTTTTTTATTTGGGTTAAAGAGGAAAGGAAATCATTTTTAACTGGTAGCTGTTTATAAATTTATCATTCTCAGAAATTATATGCATTCCCCTAAATTATCCATATTTAACTATACCTAAACAAAAAGTAATATAACAATCATATTTTCCATTATTTTGTTTTCATGGGCAGCATTCTATTATAGTTTTCTTCATGGAACCAGTGATTTGGAGTTTTAACTATGTCACAGTTTGTGCACAGAACTCTAAGCAAGGTTCTGATATGTTTAACATACAACCATTCAACACAGTTAGTCATAAAAACTGACCACAGCAACAGTTGGTCTGGCCAGTGTCCAGTCTCAGACTAGACATCCTTGAATCACTTGTCCCATCTGGGGGGAACAGTAAGACTGTGTGATATTTGGGCTCCAATGTCAGAGGGCACACAACCACAACAAGTGGGCACGGGATCACCTCCCACCCAGCACTGTCCCTGGGATTGGTACACAGGCTGTTAGACCAGCTCTAACTGGTCTAACCATTGGCAGGAACTGCGTCCATGGTGGGCTTCCAGAATCCCACATTAGTGGATGCTGCAGCACTGTTGTGGTACAAGCCTCCATCTGCCATGGTGCACCCCTGTTTCGAATGAGGTCCAGTTTGGCACAAGGCAACCCAGTTTTGCCAGAAGCAAGCATATGAAAATTGGGACAGCTGTAAGTTTTGATGCATGGTGCCTGTTACATTGCTTCTGTTTGACACAAGCACCATGCGTCATGTTCAGGGCTTTGGAAATGGAGCCCAGGATGTCTTCAAAGTGGTGTGTAGCAGATAATTTAAGTTAAATATTATATAATAGAGTGGTGATGGAGTGGGGCATAAACCACATGAACAAAAATGGGACAGTTAGACATCCAGTTTGACAGCAGTCACATCTGGTCCTGGAGGTCTGCCACAGCCGTGGCAGCTCAGAGCACCATCAGCATTTTCCACCTGTTGCCTCCTACTGACAGTTTTCCTGTGGTCTTCCTATTTCTATGCAGCTCACCACAGGCAGGTAGCCTTGAGGTGAGCTGGCGGCCATGATCTGAGTCAAGGGGGCAGGACTACATCACTTCAAAAGCCCGCACCACCCATTACCGTGTATCCAGTCTGACAGCAAGTCACATCTGGTCCTGGAGGTCTACCACAGCTGTGGCAGCTTACAGCACCATCATCATTTTCCACCAACTGCCTCCTACTGGCAGTTTTCCTGTGGTCTTCCTATCTCCATGCTGCTCATCACAAGCGGGAGGCTCGGGGCGAGCCAGCAGCTGTGAGCTGAGTCAAGAGGTGGGGCTACATCACTACAGAAGCCCACTTTGTATGCAGGGTGTGAGTATGAGTGGCGCAAGCACCACTCAGAGAAGACATTTTCAAACATATCTCCTGCCCCTCAATGTCCACTGTCTACTGCCTGACAACTCTCTGTTGTGAGCCTGACTATGCTCCATCTTCCAAGAGGAATGGACTTGGAGAAAACCACTTTGTCTGGTAGGATAAGAAAAGAGGTCCTACAGGCTGCTTAATGAACGCTTGGACTCTGCATCATGGCTCTACATGTATTGTAAATTCCTGTCTAACCATAGTACAATATCATGAAACGTTCAGTGGAATAAATCTGTGTTAAACTACTAGGACATACATAATGTTCACCTGTTTTTAACTGCACTTGTATAATATTAATGTATACTTACTTAGCTCTTCTATTTACTCTTGAGTTTTTATTTTACAGCACTTTTTAACTTAGTACAAATGTGCTTTTAGACTGTTAGCTGATTAAAAAGTTCTAGTGTTTTAGCTATGTTTTTCTTTTTGTCTCTTAAGTCTATATTTCTGGGTCTGGTGCTTGCTGAGCACAGCTTTTTCTTACTGCTTATAAATTTATTTCTGTGAGACAACAGTAATAATGAGGTCCCTAACTGTGTTACTGTCACTGTGTATTGCTACTTGTTCTCTAAGTACTAGGGCAGGGATAGGGGGTAAGCAGAAGTGTATTTTCCTGAAGGACCTTGACGCTGAAGTTCTATGCCATTTTTTGATGTGAAGGGGAATAACCATCGGTTAAGGAGTATCTTCTATCCTGAGAGATATTAGTTCCCGCCCAACCTCGTTCACTGCAGTGGCCCAAAGCTGCACTATTCATTCAGTGTCAGATTTTTTCTGGGGTAGTGAGGTTCTTAAGAGACGCTCTTCTCTTTATAAAGTTAGTTTTATGGGTGTTATGTTCTTTTTTAGGACCTATATCATGTTAAATTTACTTCTGTGTGGGGATATTAGCCCTAATCCTGGCCTGGATGCTAGCACCCAAAAAATAGGAATGGTACCTTGTTCATCCACTCAAATGTTAGAAATATCCTCCCCAAAATGGATTTAAATAGAGACCTCGCTATAGACTGTGTCCCTGAGTTTAGGATTTTCACTGAAATCTGGCCAAGTAGGAGACATGATAATGTAGACTTGTCAATCCAGGGGTATAATTTGTTCAGGGATGACCAGAAAAAGAGGGGTGGTGGTTTACTAACTTACTACAAAGACAGGCTCTCACCCAAGTGGCTTTATTTAAAAGTTGATTCCTCCTGTTGTGAATACATGGCATTGGAAATCAAATTTCCAACTGGGAAACCTCTTTTACTGTTCAGAGTTTATAAGCCACCAAAATTCCAAATTCAGAATATGCTGGGACACTTAGATGTCCTGCTCCCTTTCTCTTCCTCCCATGAATTATTGATTATTGGGGATTTTAATCCTGACTGGTTAAATCAAGGAAAATCTGAGCATGTTAGATCAATGGCCTGGCAGTATAGCCTAGACATTAGAGTAATGAGCTGTGAATGAACTTGGTACATCCAGCAGACCTTGTTTTGATTCCCACAACCTCCACTTGCATACTGTGGGACTCTGAGCAAGTCACTTAAGCTTGCCAGTGCTCCTGGGTTGCTCCTGAAAATAGGCACTTGCGCCTAGTGAACCTTACCTGGCTACCAATTGCTCTAAGTCTTGGCTTAGAACAACTGATCTTGGGCCCCACCCTTATAAATAAGAATAACCCTGAGGACTCTTCCCTCATTGATCTGATTTTGACAAACTCCCCACACAACTATATAGAGCTGGGTGTGATAGCCAACTTATTCAGTGACCAAAATGTGGTGTATTATATAAGAAGAAGACACGGGGCAATGGGTCTGCCTAGATTTGTTAAATTTAGATCCTTTAAGGGCTTTGATTACCTGGTCTTCATCTCAGATATGGAAAATCTAAACTGGAGGAAATTACAGTTAATCCCTGAATTGATGCCAATATTTAATAAACACTTTTCCTTAAAGATCAAAACAAATCAAAAACAACCCACCCCCCACCCGTACTCTTCTCACTTATTGAAGTGAAAGAGGAAGAAAAACAAAGCATGGGAGAAGGCTTGAGCTTCCAGAGCTCCATAGGACAGGGAGTTTTAATGAAAATCTAGAAATTTCTATGTAGCCAGGGTAAGAAAAGTCAAGCAGGATTTTTATGAACAGAAAACCTTGGAAGCCGAAAGGTGATCTGAAAAAATGTTAGCCTACAATAAGGGACCTAAATGGTGTCACTAAAACTGGTGCAAATGGTCAGATCTCTATGGAGAAACATTTTGAGTTGGGGGCCCTTCTAACTGACAACTTCAAAAAAATTTTGTTGAAGCCGGGAATTTTTTCTGTCAACCAGCACAAATTTGGCAAAATCCCTGGGGCAGAGGTGACCCAGGGTGTAATCCCTTTTTTTCCCTTTAACAAGCTTGAAATGTATGAAGTACTCAAAGTTACTACTGGAATTAAAAACAAAACAAAGATGCAGCCCGGATGATTTGACTTCTCATATGCTGAAATACTCCAATCCCCACATAGCTGAGCCCCTTACTTATCTATTTAATGGGTCTTTCTCTGGTACTGTTTGCTTAGCCGGGAAGATGGCCAGGGCTGTCCCAGTTTTTAAGGGAGGTAGCCCTGGCCAGCTGACAAACTATTATCCCATTTCATTACTTACCTTAGTCTCTAAGTTATTGAAAAGATTGTTGTCAAAACATATGGTAGCACACTTGACCAATCACAGTTTATTTGACGTATTCCAGTCAGGGTTTCAGAAGAACCATGCTACGGTGATCTCCATGTTGAGGGTCTTGGATGACATCAACAAAGCAATGGATTCCAGACAAGTTACCAGGGCCATCTTTGTTATACTCTCTGAAGTGTTTGACATAGTTGACCACCAAATCTTGCTGGAAAGACTAGCTGTGGTGGGTTTAAATAAGGAGGCTTTAAATTGGTTCTGCTCTTACCTAAGTCAAAGAAGTCAGACCTCTGTGGTTAATGGAGTTGAGTCTTCTCCAATGGCCATCCCAAGAGGAGTTACCCAGGGATCAGTATTGGGCCCGCTCCATTTTCTGATCTATTCAAGAGGGCTGGAGGGTAGTGTGGGTGGCTGTCTTTATCATCATTACACAGATGATACTGTAGTTTACACTCAATTATTGAGGTCCAAGATATTCTTCAGAACAGTTTTGATGGTCTCCAGGCCTTCCTAAGCTCTCCAAAACTGGCACTAAAAACTCCTCTAAAACTAAACTTATGCTCTTTGGGCACCTTCAAAAACTAAGGATTGTTCTGCCTTAATAAATGACAAGCGTTTCCCTTTGAAATTGGTTGATTGCTACAAATACTTGGGAATTTGGCTTGACCCCTTAGGTTTAAGGAACAAAAAAGTGGATAAACTTGTTGGCCAAGTGGGTAAGAGGGTAGGGCTGTTGTACAGGAATCAATACTGTCTGGAATCTGAAACAATCAAAAAAATAGTCCTGGTGCAGGCCTTTCCCCTATTCAATTATGTTCACATTCTCTATGACTATACTTCAAGTGACTGACTTCACAAACTTAAGATCCTGTATAACCACCTTGTCAGAATAATTCTTAAGTATCCTCAGGCTACACAAACTAATGTCAGCCTACAAGAGCATGTTGGGAAAAGTACCTGATTCCCTCAGTAATAGGTTGCTAGTTAGGAAAGTTAATCCCTCATTGAGAAACTCCAATCTTTAGGAATTGGTGGTCCCAAGATCCAGAACTCATAGGTCTACATATTTTTATAGGCAGTTTGTTCCCACCCTCTGGAACCAACTTCCAGCCAAATTTAGTACTGTGGGCCAAATTCATCCATCAGCCAAAGTTCAGAAACACTGTTTTTTAGATTTAACAACTGGTTAAGGGGGTTGCCGCTGCAGTGCACCTCCTTTTGTTAAGTGAATTGTTGTAAGATGTATGCAGATTATGGACCCAATTCTCAAAGCTCCGAATGTGATGCAAAGTGCCTGCGTCACACAGCAGTGGTGCAAGGAGCACCTTGCATAACAACTTGTGGAGTACAGGATTCTCAAAGGGCCACTGTGCCAAACCAGGACCAGGTGCACCAGACCAGCCCTGCACCAGGTCTGCACCAAGCTGCTGGGTGTGCCGGGGTGCTAGGGGGCTTCTGGCAGCTGCAAGCTCCCAAATCCCCTTAAACTAGATTCTCTAAACCCTCCCAGAGGGCACATTTCCAAGTACTGTTAGACCAGCCAGAGTTGGTCTAATGATACTTGCGCCACCCTCAGAGCCCTCCCTGGGCAGGGGTAACATGTGCCACCACTCACCCGCCGTGGCAGTTGTCATTTACATTCTTCATTTCTTGATGTCTTACATAGTTACTGTATTACTTATTGCACTGTAAGCCCCCCTTCCCCACTGTCTTTGTGTACCTGATGGAGAAAAAAAGGGAAGGGGGCCCCACACCAAAGTGCCATCCTGAACCATCTTCTGCAAAACTGGAGAGAGAAATAAATTAGAATTCATCCTACCTGTAGACACCCCCCCCAAGTAGAATAACTCTCACCCCTTTGCGCAGGTCTTAAAACCCCCAGCAGGAACACAACAGAGCAGGAGCTGCT
This sequence comes from Neoceratodus forsteri, assembly GCA_016271365.2. Classification (NCBI taxonomy): domain Eukaryota; kingdom Metazoa; phylum Chordata; order Ceratodontiformes; family Ceratodontidae; genus Neoceratodus; species Neoceratodus forsteri. The sequence goes on along the minus strand of CM028129.1, from coordinate 1,453,377,678 downwards.
TCCCTGACTCTCTTACCACTCCAGGACCTAGGAGGACAAGATGAAGCTTTCTCCAGAGGCTGACAATCTGGACTATGGAAAAAGTTGTTGAGGTTAAAAAATTAACACAGTTAGTTCATCAATATTCATGTGGCAATCAACAAATCAGACACCAGAATAGCAGAAAATAAAGCAAATTTATTTCCTGAGCATGTTAAATGATTTGTGGGCTCAGAAAACTCACTTAGAAACTTCTTTGAAACACAGCTCCATGGGGCTAACAACACAGAACCAGAGAGAGAGAGAGGCAACACTTAGGCACAGATCTCCCATCAGCATTCGGCAGACTTGGACAGATTTTCAGAACTATAGAATAGAACTTATAACACTTGTTATGTACTAGCTTCTTCCACAGAAGCCTTGTATCACTTGCTGGATCTTGCATAACCTTGTTCCTCAAAAATTCTCTCTGCAGGGGAGTGATTTACCCCTCCAATATGTCAGCTGAGATAAGGTACCCTCGGGGCGATGAGCAGCTTAGCCTCACAGGCTACTCCCAGATACTTTAAATTCACGTTACCCTCCTTAAACCTGTTAAACAGTCAGCTAGATTTTTCAATGTCTTCCCAGCTCGAACTCTCATGCACACCATAGCTGAGCAACCCAAACAGAGCAGTGGCCCCTCCCTTCCTCAAAAACAGTTCCCAAGAGGAAGCCATGACCCTTTTGGGCCTAAAGACCCACCCCAGACATGAGCATGATGGGTCCTGGGACCTGCCCCAGATACGGGCATGGTAGGCCCCAAACGGGTCCAAGGCAGCAATCCTCCCCTCCTTCCCCACTTGCTCCGAGGCCAACATGCCACACGGGAGAGGGTATGTTGGTGCTGCCACCAACCAGCGACCCCTGCTGTGGTCCTGCCACCACCATAACAGCACCCTCAGCCTAGTAACATTATCATTTTCTGGATTCCAGGCTCTCATTGTCTGCAGCAAGAGTGTCCAATTCCCTCTGGCCTTTACTTCCTCCACACCATTGTCCTGCAGATACCGCTGCCAAGTTCTCTTCTCCCTCCTCATAGGGGCTGGGAAATAAAGATACACTCAGACCCAATGACCGCTTACTGCCTGCACTTGCTCCCTCCCACAGAGACCCAAGAAAGGACTAGCGCACTGTCGCTACTGTGCCGACCTGCCTAAGCTGGAGGGAGCCCCTTCAGGATTGCCCTGCCTACCTACCACCGACCTCTGTCTCTCTCCCTTCTCAAAACCTAACCTAGGGCTTAAATACTCCCCAGGTGCTGCCCGCTACTGGCAGAACACTAAAAAGAAACCCTAAGGCACCTAAAATCCCTACTGGCAGTAGGTGGGTAATGGCCATGGGCAAGTAAGCCCCCCCCCACAAGGGGGGCTTGCAGTACTGTTATGTAAAACAATCATTTGACTGTCCCCAACTGACCAACATATTGCTGTATTGGTGACATCAGTGTCATTTGCCATGGTACTCACTTTATAGTCAAACACAAAGGAACTATGAGGTCCATTAGGTTTAGTGGATGGCATATTATACAGACCTCTTACTACCGAGCTATATGTGACAGTCTAGAATGGCACACTTCAAATTATGTCATACTGTATTCCTTAGTACAATGGACTAGCAGAAACAGACACTGTATTCCCTTCTCAGTGTGCCCACCGACCATGCCAATAGCTTGCGGTAAACCTTCCAGATGTGCCATCTGTTTGGCGCATGTACAGTTGCCATAAGCTATAAATTTTACACCAAGGACCCTACCCAATAAAGAATCAGGTGCAGGGTCCCTGGCACACCAGTAATCAGCGCAAGCTGCCGTTGGTGCAGCTTGCACTGTCCTTTGAGAATCGAGCCCCATGTGTTATTTACTTTGTGTAATTATTTATGTTAACTGTCTATGTTCTCTTGCGTCACCGCTGTAAATGAGCTGTTCTCAGTCGTTATAACCCTAATAAAAATGAAATGAAAATGAAAAGTTAGTTGATACCTTACTGCCACCAATGTATCCATTCCTCAGCCTCAGAATTTAGATGTCTTATAGTAGTTGGAGACTGTGACTATTTTTTAATGGTTTGCCAGGCACACACTTTTTAAAGTCCTTTGTTTTTATTGGCTTTCAATTATTTTTTTATTTACATTTTTCATTAAAAATGTTATTTTTTACTGTATACTTACCCCAACATCACATTGCATTTCATTTCAGTATACCACCCAATGGGGAGGGCTGAAGCAGTCAGTTAACTTGCTTATGGCCACACGGTGAGCCAGTGACCATGGCAAGATCTGAACACAGGTCTTCCAGTTTATATGCTAGTTAAGTGCTCTCACATGTAAATGTTTTTGCATGGCATTATAGTCAAACATGTAGAACACTCAGACTGAGTGTACTGTAGAGATAGTTTGCAGGGAAAGCTGTATGTGGGTGTTGTAATAGAATGCTAGGAAAGAAGAAATAGCCAAATCAATTGGTTGTTGTCCATCTCTTCAAAACATACACATACTCTCAAATCTTATCCCAGAGCAAGGCATCATGGGCATACAAATCCTTGTGCACATAAGGCTGAGGGAACTGTGTGTGGTTTGGAGAGATGCACAAAAAACAACAATTATAATCAACATGTAAATGGAAATGTGTTTGCTCCAATAGGAAGTGAGACATCAAATTAGTGTACTGCAAGCCAGGATGGTGTCATGCAGGGCATTTTGTCAGTGTTGGTAATTGGGGGATGTATTTACTTTTATAATCACATGACAATGCAAAAAGGTACCCACCATAAAATGTTCAGTACCACTATCACGAAAAATACGGAGGGTTTTGTCATATTAGGATGTTACATGCTCAGTTTTGATAGTCTGCGATGCCACAAACAGACACACCCTTTCTTCTTTATTAAATGGTTGGGTTGGGTAACTGGTGAGGGAGCATTTTATTGCATTATGGTAAGCGTAGCTAATAAACAAGATTATTTTTATATCTCGGCATGGTTACCTGATGAAATATTTTAAAGAAAGAAAGAAAGAAAGAAAGAAAGAAAGAAAGAAAGAAAGAAAGAAAGAAAGAAAGAAAGAAAGAAAGAAAGAAAGAAAGAAAGAAAGAAAATGCAAGCAAGATTATGCCACAGCATTTTCCAGTTCTGGTGGCATGCAGTTCCACAGAATTTCGGAACATTCCCACTTATTCTGTGGAATTCTATCAGAAGTTTAATGGTACAGTTCACAGCAGAATATATTGAAATTCCACAGTTTTTCTCCCAGATTCCTCAGTTATGCATTTTTTCCCATGGAACACATTTCTGCAGCCCTTATATATGAATTATGTTAAAGCAAGTAGGTGAATTTCATTAGAAACCTTAGACACCTGCTTGGTGGTTAAATCTGATGATTTACAGGTCAGTGGTCTGTTTATAAACTGTTCCAAATTCAGCAGTTTCCACTGAACTGTGGAAAACTATCCCTCCATTAAGAATCACATGGGAGGGGGTTCTCCCAATGGCTTAGCAGAAGTTCTATACTTCTGTGCTGGCAATCCAGGTTTGCGAGCAGATGTGGTGAGATGGCATTGGAGTAGCTAGGGCTGGGGATCAATGCTGAGCGTAGTGAGAGCCAACTCAGTGAGGGAGACCACTGGGTTCTGGAGTCACAGCAGTCACCAGGGGTGAGCTAGGGACTGAAGTCAAAGGCTACCACTGTCCTCTTCCTCTGACAAAGCCTCTTGGGTAACAGGCAAAGTGCTGGGGTGTTGTTTTTCCTTCCCTGTTTGTGTTTGTATACACTTTGGACTTGTTTTGGCCACTAATAAAGAACTATGTGTTCTCCAGTGCACTGCTTCTCTGTTCCTGTTGGTGAGCTAGGGAGCCTACTCATTCATGAAAGATGGAATCTGCCCCATGTTGGGACTTACAAGGTGACATTAGGCATGGATCCATGCCGGCACAGGGAGGAACTTAGAGGGGAAGGGAAAAACATTATGTGCCTCAGGCTGTCTCAGTGATAGTTGTTGGCTCTCTTGGGCCTCACTCCATGTGGAGCTCCGCCAGCATTGATGGTGGGGGCCAGCTGGCAGGGGCTAGAAGGGCAGGAGAATGTTGTGGATCAGGGGCCAAAAAAAGCTCAATAGGAAAAAATGTGCAGAATACAAATCCATGGTTTAAATTAAAAATCCACCATATGCTTTTGGAATTCTGCAGATTTTACCAAATAGTTGAAAAAAATGTATATATATACATAATAGTGCCACGATAGCACCACTATAGTTAGGGTTGAGTAGGCAGTTTAATGTTAAACCCCAAATTTTGCACCTTAATAACTTTGCAACCGTTCAACAGATTTCCATGAAATCTTTAATGCATGGTCTCGTATGGTAGATCTCTTGATTTGTCAAGTTGCATTTTGGTTGGAATACTGTTTTCATACAGTGCAGTGCTGAAAAATGCATTTTTCGCCTTTTTTGGCACTTTTTTTGCTGATTTTTGTCCATTGCGCTGCAGTCCCACCATTTGGTATTTTGGTCTGAAATTTTCAGGATTGAAAGAGCTGATCAAAGAACAATCCAGCATTAGTATGGTGAAAAAATATTAATCCGTTCCAAAGTTATTACATTTTAAATTTTTGGGTTCTCAGCATGCTCAGTTCACTCCAAGATTTATATGTCTGTTTCGCAAAAGGGGATTGGGCTCATGATCAATGATTTTGTCACCTAGTGAAAGGAGATTTATAAAATCCCTGTTCGTGAGGAAAAAATCCTCCTTTCCGAGCTGCCATCTTGCTTTCATTTTTTCCCCCAAACAAAATATTCTAGCTTTCCCCATAGCTGCCTTCTTTTACAAATAAGGCATGAGTTTCATTCAGGGTGATGCCCTCTACAAACCTATGTCTTTGGTTTCTTCTGTTTTGGCCAAAAAAAGTCTATTTCAGATTTTAAAATTCTTCATTCGTGATTCGGTTCTGATCCTTGTTCACGAGGTGACAAAATCCCTATTCACGCATCCGATCCCCTTTCATGAGGTAGCAAAATCCTTGATCATCACTTAGGGACCAGATGGCCCTATCGAAAATGAAGACCGGCTCGTGAATGAGGATTTTGTCAACTCACAAAAGGGGATTGGGTTTTTGAATCCTCTTTTGCGAGCTGACAAAATCCCATTTTGCAAGATGTCAAAATCCCCTTTTGCGAGCCGATTCCCTTTTGTGAGCTGACAAAATCTTTGATCATGACTTCTAGGCCAGATGGACAAAATCTGACAATCAAGGATTTCTTGTGAATGGCGATTTTGATGGCTCGCAGATGGGGATTGACCTCACGAATGGGGATTTTGCCACTTCACGAACTAGGAATTTAAAAACTTTACCAGTGCACTGTAAAGAAATGGTTTGGTCTTTTGGCTTGAAATTTGCAAGGTATAAAGGGGGTGTCCCACAGATGTGAATTATGCTATTTAGGTGTAAAAAAAACTTAATCAGCTCCATAGATATGCCATCACAAAGTTGATATTTTTCCCATAGGATAACACTGTGGCACTCACAGTGATTTTCCCTGCCTGTAGCTCAGAAACAGTGTGAGATACAGATTTTTCGCTACCCACAGCTTAGTTCATCTTTAGGTGAACTGAGCGGTGAACTGAACACACATGGAGGTTTTGAAGTCATGATTACAATGGCTACTGCGGTTACTGAGATGTTGGCAAATTAGTGTTACAAGGGTTCCTTTTCAGCCCTATGAAGCTACTGTATGGCTCAGTTGTTATGTGTAAATGGGTCTATGCTCCCACACATGCATATTGTTATGCACAAATGGGCAGCTTGGTGGGAGTGTGGGGCCCAGAGAGTTGGGCCTCACAACCTCATGGCACACCCTGGCATCTGTTGGTCTGTGGAGGATGGGGGTGAGGGGGTTAGGGGCTCAACCTAACATCTCATTCCCCACTTTGTCACTTTAACCCTAACTGATGCATGAACAAAGTTTTGCAATTATATATATATATATATATATATATATATATATTAGAGGCAAAAACTCCATTTATCATCAGTTAGGGTTGTTCCACAGTGACAAAAGTGAGAAATTTGGTGTTAGGGTTGAAACTATGACCCCCAGCCCACCCCCAACCAGCATTAGGGGTGCACATAGGGGTCATCGGCCTAACTCTCACTCCATCACATGTGTAAACAGAAGTATAGGAGAATGGGGTGAGGAAGTTAGGACCGAACACCCCAATGCGCACCCAATGCCGTTTAGGGGGTGGGCTGGGGGTTCAAGGGTTTTCAACCTAACACTGAATTTCCTCACTTTTGTTGCTGTGGAACAACCTCAACTGATGCATTAAATGGAGTTTTTGCCTCTAATTTCCCTTTTTTGAGAATGATAACGAGAAATAGTAAATGTAATGCAGCGGCGGGGAGCACGGGCCCTTTGGGCCCCACTCTCCTACCACATGATGTCTTGTGACATAGTAACAGGAACAGCAACACAAACAGAAGTGCTAACAGTGGCGCACATGGTAATGCAAGCCTTGAATGAGAACAGAAAGGGGTAATGCACGGTGGGCGTGAGCGGGAGCAGTCCGCCACGTGATGTCTTGCTCACATAGTAACATGGTGCCGCAAATGGAAATGTCAATGGGCATGGTGACACAAAGCGAAACAGAAAGAGAAACAGTACAGTAGACACAAATGGCAAAAATAACAAGCATGGCCAAGTAAAGCATAAAGGATAAGCACATGGTGGCGTGTAGCTGAGCAGTGAGTGAAATAGATGCGGAACCTGGCGGAAAGAGCAATGGTAGCAGTAATGTAAGTGCACAGGCTGGTTTTTCCCAAAAGCTACATAGAGAAAGACAGTGAGTACAAAGAATGTATGCATAATAATGGGTCTCAGAGCAGAAAATGAGGAGTTGGAATACTAAATAGCTGATATCTCAGGAACCGTACGACGTAGAAAAGAAATTTTAAAGTCATATGATTTATGGCTTTCCTGGCTAGTTTATGGAGGCTAAACATTTTTTTTACGAAAAGTCCATATCTCGCACCGTTTCCGAGATACGGGCCCTGAAAAGCACGGCAAACACCGTAATGTTATCCTATGGGAAAAAAAGAGAAGTTCGGAGTGTCATAACTTTGGCTCCCTGTAATATTTTTTCACCAAACCACTAAAAGGCACATCTATGGGATGTTGGCTGTCTTCCTTCCAAATTTCAGCCCAAAAGACTGAGCCATTATATTGCAGCAGGGCGCCAAAGGATTGCTGCAATGCGTCTGATGCCGTAAGGTCATCCTATGGGAAAAAGCGTCAACTTTGGAGTACCGTAACTTTGGCGCCGTGTAATATTTTTGCAACATAATACTGAAAGGCACATCTGTGAGATGTCGGCTGTGCTCCTTCCAAATTTCAATCCAAAGCACCAAACCATTCTTTTGCAGCAGGGTGCCAAAGAATTTCTGTCATTCCACAGCCTAAAAAAGTACTATACTTAATTTCTGAAAGCTTCATAAAAATTTCTGACACTTTCATGAGTGCGACACTGCTTATGGTAAGTATTTTTCCAGAAATTTGAAAAACATATTTCTGGGTGTTTTACCCCAAAATAAAGACATGGCTAGCATCCTCAGGGCCCGACTAGGTGAATACAAAAAGAATTAGGTTGCTAGAGGGTCCCAATTTTAAATGCCAAGTATTTTTCTGATCACAAACTGAAAACAAAATGGCAGATTTGCGACAGTAAAAGGGCCATTTGCGAAAGTAAAAATGCATTTGTGACATTGTCGAACTTTTTGTTAACTTTTCCCATTGGCTTATAATGGGAAATTGTTTTTTGAATAACTTTTGAACCGTTTAATATTTTTTCATGAAATCTTCAAAAGGCACATTGGGGACCCTGGCCGCACGTTCCCTGAAGATTTTGGGCTGGTCACACAAACCATGCGACCTGTAGGCGCAACCGTATAATTCCAGAAAAAGAGTAAATGCACACGCAGATCACGCTTAATAACTCCACAGCCGTGTATCTGACTGGTACTAAACTTGGCAGCTCCCAAGGTGTATGGGTCTTGATCATGTATTCCAAATTCCAGGCAAATCCGTCAAACTGTTGCAAAGTTATTAAGGTGCAAAATTGTAGGTTTAACATGTAAATGGCTCCTCAACCCTAACTATGGTAGCACTACCGTGCTACCATAATATATATATATATATATATATATATATATATATATATATATATAAAATCCATTTAATGCATCAGTTAAGGGTTGTTCTACAGCAAAAAAAGTGATATATATACAATATGGGATATGCAATGGGCTGACTCAAATTACGCAATTTATCTTCAAGTGTGAGGATGCAGGACCACAACTTATGAGTGGCAGAGCCAAGAGAGGGTTATGAAAGTCCTGCCCACTTACAAGTGATGATAAATTGCCAATTTTGAGTCAGGCTGTTGTATATTTGATATATACAACAGTAGTTTACAAGTTATAGCTTTTAACTCATCAGTTTGGATTTTTGCTGTTTTTCTTTGATTTTAACAGCTGGCTTCAGTGCTGCACTAGACACTGTGATGTTATCAGTATTGTGAAAACTGCTCTCTGATTGGTTCAGTATTCCACTGTGATGACAGTAACCTTAAAAATATCCACTGTGTGGCTCCAGCCTGGTGGCGCTGAGGGTTGTGGCACTAGATGCCACACCTCATGCCACACCGGTGACCCAGGTTCAGGAATGAGCCTGAGACATCTATGGGAGGCAGGGGGAGGCTGGAGAGATGGATAGAGCAGACACAGGCTGCTCTCCTCACCCTGGTAGGGACCCAGTTGCACCTGTTGCAAGGCTGCCCCTGGGTGGAGGCCCGAGGGTGGTGTCGACTGGAGCAGCTAGCATAGGGAAGGTGCCATGGATCACTGCATGCACATGCCTCCACATGCACATGAGCAACCACGACAAGGGGAGGGACAGAAAAGTGGAAAATGGAGATGGCAGGCTCCATGATGGACCCACAGTTCCCGCGCCCACCGCTCAGAGTCTGGATATTGGTCTCTGAGGAAGGGGAGAAAGTTTACACCCTTCGCCCTCGGCCATGTCACGGGGGGGCAACCTGTGGGGGATCACTGGGAGGGTCGGGGTGGGAGCGTGTAGGACCAGCGAGTGAGCCCTTCCAAGGGAGTGTCTGGATCCACCTGCGAGGAGCACAAAAATGTATATAAATATATTAAAAAAATACATTGTGACAACAGTAACAATATTTATGATGTGTTGCTGTCACTACTGAAGAAATTTTTTTTGTCGTTTCATTTTAACCCCCACTCTTGTTATGTATATATAGATATTAATTGCAAAAAACTTTGTTAATGCACTAGCTAGAGTTAAACCGACAAAAATAAGGAAATGTGTCATTAGGATTTTCAGCCCTAACTCCCAACCCCCACTCTGCAGACAGCAACAGGAAAAACCATTATGGTTTGATCTCTCCTGCATCTTTGCAAATTAGGCCTAGGGTGCACCTTGGGGTTGTCAGCCCTAACAGTCACCCCATTCCATCAGTAAATAAGCTGAGATGTGCACAGTATATGAGAATGAGGTGAGTGTTATACTTGACAGTCCCAAGGCACACCCACATCAGTTGCGAAAATGCAGGAAAGGTCAAACTATAATGGTTTCCTATTGCTATCAGCTGAGGGGTGGTCATATATTTGGAATCCCTAATGCCACATTTCCCTGCTTTTGTCAGTTTAACCCTAACTAGTGCATTAACATTTTTTTTTTTACAATGAATTACCTCACTTCTTGAGATATTATAACTGTATCCTCATTTGCCTGTAGGAGCACAGGGCCATGCACTTCAATTTCTGGCAAAACAACAATTTATTTCTTTCATTATATGGCTTGTTAAAGTTCCAGTATTATGATATGGGAATTTGCATTTGTTATTTTTTATGCTTTTTTATATTGTCCCTAAATGATTGGGGAGGGGGTTATTCATGTAGTACTCATCATTAAGACCTCTGTTCTGATATATAGATTGTCCCTTAAGACAAATATTGAGGGAGTTACGGCTTCTTGAATTTGCAATGTTATCCTATGGGAATTTGCATGTTTTATATATTGCCCCTGTCCCTTAAGTACACATATTGAGGGAGGTATGGCTTGTTAAAGTCCCAACATTATCCTATGAGAATTTTCATTTTTATGTTTGCTTGTGTGCATGCGCAAGAAACATTGCGGCAGCTCGCTTCAGTAGCGAGTTGTGGAGGTGCTCAGTGTTGTTGCCAATGCCAGCAGCCCATTTTGGGTCTGGTCTGTGTGGCACCAATAGAAAATCACGCTGTCCATGGCAGCAGTACTGTAGCTTGACACAACCTTGAAAGAAACTGGCCGCTGCAATCAGGGAGCACCCCTTCATCAACAATCAGCTATTTTTGTGGGGCAGTCCCTGACTGCAGCAGTCAATTACAGCTACATTGTCTGGTGTCTCATTTCAGAGAAACATGGCAGTGGCTTCTCTGTCAGCCTCTCACAGTCCCCACGAAGCCGACGAACAGTCACCGCCTCTCCCAGTCCATGTTAAAGCCGACGGAGGCACCCAATCCCCTTGTCGGCATGTCCCCTCATCCCCAGTTCATTTGTCAATGGGTAGTCCAATCCCCATTGGCAGGATGCACCCCTCCATTTGTTGTGTGCCGAGGGGATACCCAATCCCCCTTGGCTCATGCACACTCCCCTCCAAGCACACTGTATGGCCGACGGGGTGCCCAATCCCCGTCAGCTCCGCTCTCCCCTAACAAACATCTAGATGGCATGCTGGGAGCCCACCTCAGTGTGCCAAAAGCATCCTGCAGCATCTTTTTTTAAAAAATTCCTGTTAAAAAAGAAAATGGTCCCTTGTTGAGTCCCTTGCCCTCCCCAACCCGCATGCACCCTCTCGCACCCCACCTCCCACACCCCTCAACCCCATACTTACCTCTGGAGCCCAGCAATGATCTTTGGTGGACTGGGAACATGTCTACACTCTTCAAAACCAACCGTGAACTGAAGAAATGCCAGTAAGCTGTAAAATGGCATAATGTTTTTTTTCAACTTATGTGGATATCGTGGCCATTTTTTTGACTTTTGGCAAATTTCAAAATGGAGTTCTTGGGACTCCTCCTCATGAATTCAGTCACTGTCATGGCGTTATTCAGTCCCAAAAGGTGATTTTGTGGAATCATCTTTTTGGACCAATTAACAAAATGACAGTGTCACTGTTCAGGAGGTAGGCTCTCAAAAAGCCTATGTTGCAAATTTGGTGAACAAATTCCAAAAAATGACTGAGTTATGAGCATACATTGTGCAGTTTCCACGCACACTTGTAACTTCACAAATATGTAATATTTTCACTCCAGATTTTCAACATTGGCATTTTTTCATACCTCCTTATGAACAGTACAGCTGTCATTTTTCACATACTAACATACTAATTGCCAGCAGATTAGGCCTTATGGTCTATCGAGTCTGCTCGAACCTCAGATCCCTAGTTGGGTGCGGGCCCTCCCCTTATGTTCCAGAAACCCTATCATCCATCCCCACCCCTGGGCCAGGCCATCATCTGGTACATCCGCTTCTGTGTCTGTCCTACCCTCTCTTGAAGCCCTCCACTGTGGATCTCTGAACCAGCTCGCCAGGCAGCACATTCCAAGGGTCCACCACCTTCTCAGTGAAAAACCTCCTCCTCTTTTCCCACCCTCACCCTTCCACCTTCGAACTTCAAACCATGCCCTCTGGTGATACCTCCCTGCTTTAGTCTAAAGATCCCCTCCATGTTTACCCTATTTATTCCCTTGAGGTACTTGAAGACCTCAATCATGTCCCCCCAGTCTCTCCTCTCCTCTCCTCCAATGAAAACAGGCAGAGCTCCTCAAGTCTGTCCTCATCGTCAAATCCCTAGTCCTCGTATCATCTTAGTTGCCTCTCTGTACCCTCTCCAGGGCTATGTCCCTCTTCAAGTGTGGTTTCCAGTACTGTACACCGTACTCAAGGTGTGGTCTAACCAGTCCATTGTACAGCGGCAGAATCACTTCCCTGCTCCTAGAGGTGATCCCCTTCGATGCATCCCAACATCCTGTTTGCCTTGCTTGCCGCTCTCCTGCACTGCTCAGAGTTTTTCATGCCATCCACCATGACCCCTAGGTCTTTTTCCCTGTTGAGGCCTCCAGCACCTCCCTCCCAGGGTGTACCTGTGTTTAGGGTTTCGCCCAAGATGTAACACCTTGCACTTGGTGATATTGAAATTTAATTTCCATGTGTGAGCCCAGCTTTCCAGGGTGTCCAGATCCCCTTGCAGGGCCAACCTCTCCTCTTCCCCCTCAACTACTGCTCCCATCTTGGAGTCATCAGCGAAGAGACTCATTTCACACCCTATACCCGCCCTGATGTCCGATATGTATGCATTAAACAGGATCGGACCCAGGACCCACATCCTGGTCAAAATGCGTTTTCGCACTTCTGGTGCAGAATAACGTAGTCGCTGTGGGAAATCAGTGTTTGGGAAAGATTAAGAAAATCACAGTGATACTGTTCATGAGCAGAGGTCCTAAAATGCTTATGTTGAAAATTTGGTGACAAAAGTCCATAAAATGACTGCATTATGAGCATGCATTGCACAGTTTCCACACACCGTAACTTCACGAATTTGTAATATTTTCACTCCAGATTTTCAACATTGGCATTTCTCCACACCTCCTTATGAACAGTATAGCTGTCATTTTCATATCCTGGCTGAAATGTGTTTTCACACTTCCAGCGCAGAATAGCGCGGTAATTGTGGGAAATTAGTGTTTGGGACAGATTAAGAAAATCACAGTGACACTGTTCATAAGCAGAGGTCCTAAAATGCCTATGTTGAAAATTTAGTGACAAAAGTCTATAAAACAACTATGTTACGAGCGTGCATTGCACAGTTTCCACACACACTCGTAACTTTACAAATATGTAATATTCCCACTCAAAATTTTCAACATTGCCCATTTTGCATACCTCCTTATGAACAGTATAGCTGTCATTTTTTGCATCCTGCCCAAAAAGTGTTTTTGCACCTATGGCACAGAATGGTGCAGTTGCTGTGTGAATTCAAGCTTTGGAACAGATTAATGAAATCTCAGTGCCACTCTCCATGAGAGGAGGTCCCAAAAAGCCTATGTTGAAAAGTTTGAATGAAAATACCAACAAACGCCCCAGGCATTAGGGTTTCCAACTGTTAACACCCCACCCTGTACAGACTGACAGGCATCGAGGGTGTGGCTTGGGATTCTTGGCCATAATGCTCATGCCATTCCACCCCTTCCCTGCAGTCACTGACCAGCATTGAGATGTGCTTTGAGGTCTTTGGCCCTAATGTTAACCCCATTCTCCTACACTGCTCCCGTCTCATCTTATTTCCTTATGGAATGGGGTGAGGGTAAGAGCTGAAGACCCCAAGGCACACTGTGACACCTGTCACTGTCTGCAGAGTGGGGTGAGGTCGAATAGTGTGAGCATTATGGCCGACCCAAAGGCCCACCCCAATATTTGTCAGTCTCTGCAGGGTAGGGTGGGGGTTGGTATTAGTTCACTACTCCACTGCCATTCCTACTATGCAGCTCTCTAACTCCTGCACTACCAATGCCAATACCAGCAAGCAAACATTCAGCATTGGCAAATGCTTGTTATTGTTTTGTTTTGTTTTGTTTTGTATTGTATTGCCCCTAAATGTTTTTTGTTTGGTGGGGGGAGGTATGTATTATTCTTGTAGTACTCATTAAGACCATCATTTTTATGTTGGCTCACGCTTGCGTGCCAGCCAACATATTGTATTGGTAGCAGATTTGGAGGAGCGGTCACTGTTGGACAAATGCAGGGCACACATCAGTAGGTGCGTCCCTCATTCCCCAATAAGCCAGCATGTAGATGCCACACCAGGAATACATAATGTGGCAAGCACCTCTACGGAAAGGTCCGCTGCAATGAGAGCAAAGCTCATCATACCCAGCGGCACCTCCCGATGTGCCTTCCCTGGTGAAACATTAGAGTAAACATGGTGACACACTGCCTGCCACAATGCTGACTTTGGAGGGTGCCCAATCCCCCTGTCGGCACGCCCTGACCCAGTTTATGTGCCGACTGGGGAGCCCAGTCCTATCCAACAATGCACCTCCCCATTTGTGTATGTGCGAGGGAGTGCCCAATCCCCTCGGCTCTTGCCCCTCTTGAGCAAAGCAAGGGGTGCCTAATCCCATCAGCTAGCCCCCCTGGAAACTCAGCTGGCATGCTGGGAGCCCACCCCTGCATGCCAAATGCCCCTGTAAAAAAAAAAAAAAGTCCTACAATGTTTTTTAACTTGTAAAGAAGAAAACTGTCCTCATGACCTGCCCAGCTCCCCTGCCCCAACCCGCACTCCACCCTCTGCGCACCCTACCTCCCCACACCCCTCACCCCATACTTACCTCCGGAGTCCAGCGAATAATCTCGTGGACCGAGAACATGCCTGCACTCTTCAAAGCCGATCATAACTGAAGAAATGCCAGTAAGCTGTATAATGGCATAAAATAGGGGGGTTTCAACTTTGGTGCATATCTCAGGCATTTTTTGGAATTTTTGCATCAAACTTTCAACATGGAGTTATTGGGGCCCCTCCTCATGAATTCAGTCACTGTCATGGCGTTATTCAGCCCCCAAAGGTGATTTTGTGGTCACTATGCGGAATCACCTTTCGGAACTGAGTAATGAGATGACAGTGCCACTGTTTATGAGGAGGGCTCTCAAAAAGCCTATGTTGCAAACTTGGTGAAAACAATCAAAAAAATGGCTGTTTTATGAATGTGCATTGAGTTGTTTCCACGCACGCTCGTAACTTTGTGAAGTTGTAATATTTTCATTCCAGATTTTCAAAATTGGCATTTTTCCACACCTCCTTATGAACAGTACAGCTGTCATTTTACATATCCTGTCTAAAATGTGTATTTGCACGTCCAGCACAGAATAGCGCGGTCACTGTGCTAAATCAGTTTTCAGGACAGTTTCAGAAAATGACGGTGACACTGTTCATGAACAGAGGTCCTAAAATGCCTATGTGGAATATTTGGTGATGAAAGTTCATAAAATGACTGTGTTACAACTGTGCATTGCGCAGTTTTCATGCACCCCTGTAACTTCACAAATTTGCAATATTTTCATGCCAAATTTTCAACACTGGCATTTTTTTACACCACCTTATGAACAATACAGCTGTCATTTTTCACAGCCTGCCCAAAATGTGTTTCTGCACCTGTGGCGCACAATGACATGGTCACTGTGGGAAATCAACTTTTGGGACAGATTAACAAAATCATAGCAGCACTATTCATGAGGGGAGGTCCCAAAATGCCTATCTTGAAAATGTGGCTAAAAAAATTCCAAACATAACTGGGTTATGGACGTGTGTTGCTGCAGTTTCTATGCATGCTCATAACTTCACCAATTTTTCATATTTTCACTCCAGATTTTCAACGTTGCCATTTTTTTACACCTCGTCATGAACAATACAGTTGTCATTTTCAACATCCTGTCCAAAATGTGTTTTCATTCCTGTGTCAACAAATGGCATAGCCACTGTGCAAAGCCACCTTTCAACTAACAAACTGATTATGTCGCTCTTCATGAGGTGGGGTCACAAAAAGCCTATGTTGAAAATTTGGAGTGAAAATACCAACAAATGCCTACAACGACTGCCAGGTGTCAGAGGTGTGACTTGGGATAATTGGCTGTAATGCTCACGCCATTCCACCCCCACCCCCATCCTGCAGCCAGTGACAGGCATCGAAGTGTGCCTTGGAGTGTTCGGCCCTGAAGTTCACCCCAATCTCCTATACTGCACCCATCTCAGTGTATTTCCTTATGGAATGTGGTAAGTATAAGGCCCAAAGACCCCAAAGCACACTACAACACTTGCCAGTGTCTACAGGGTAGGGTGAGGCCCAGTCTCCTATACTGCTCCAGTCTCAGTGTATTTCCTTATGGAATGGGGTAAGTATAAGGCCCAAAGATCCCAAAGCACACCACGACACTTGTTATCGTCTACAGGGTAGGGTGAAGTAAAATGGCATGAGCGTTATAGCTGATACCCCAAAGGCACACCCCAGCACCTGTCAGTCTCTGTAGGGTGGGGGTGGAGTTGGAGTCAGTTCCATACTTCATTGCCGTTCCTATTATGCATCTCTAACTCCTGCACTACTAATGCCAATGCCAGCAAGACAACATTCGGCATTGGCAAATGCTTGTTTATATATAGATTGCTCCTTAAGTCCAAATATTGAGGGAAATATGGCATATTAAAGTTCCAATGTTATCCATGGGAATTTTTTATTTTTTTTATTTTTATGTTTCTTTAATATGGATCCTAAATTTTGTATGTGGGGGGGGGGTATGTGTTATTCCTGCAGTACTCATTGAGACCTTTGTTTTGATATATTGAGTGTCCATTAAATTCAAATGCTGAGGGAGTTATGGCTTGTTGAAGTTCAAATGTGGGAAAAAACTAAGTCCAAAATATTTTTCTGTATGACATTAAAAACCCATATGAAAAAGATGCTTTCATACAAAAAAAAGAATAGAAGAAAACTAAGTCAAAATTCTTTTTTTTTTTTTGTATAAGGGCATCCTTTTTTGTATAAACAAAAAAAAAACATACAAAAAAGGATCCCGTCATATGAAAAAAGAATATGGAAAAAATACACTAAGTCCAAATTCTTTTTTCGTATAAAGGCATCCTTTTTTTGTATGAATGAAAAAAGCTCACGAAAAAGGATTTCTTCATAACAAAAAAGAATCTGAAAAAAACTAAGTCAAAATTCTTTTTTCCATATTGGACCATCCTCATTCATATAAATGACAAAATATCACGAAAAAGGATCCCTTCATACTGGTGGGGGAAAATGATCTCTCTAAAGGAGGATAGAACATTACACAAGTGCTGGGTGAACAGTTTTAGTAATAGAATCTCCACTTCATGGTTTTGCAAATTGAATAGTATACTTAAAAGAATGGGTATAATTGACATGTGGGATCCTTATGCTATGGCTAATAGTAGTAGCTTCATCTATATGGCCATACAAAGAATATTGGACTGTTTCTTCCAAGAAGAATTCGTCAAACTAGCTGACACTCCAGTGGCTAAAATATTTTGCAAATTGAAAGTTCCAGGGAAAAATAAGAAATGTCTATTATATTGTGAAAAAGATCATAGAAATGTACTTTTTAAATTTAGGTGTCAGTTGTTATCGGTCAAAAGATGGCTATTGACAGGGTCTTCTAATGCTCATTGCTTATAATTTTGTAAATGTAATCCTTATGCACTTTATGTACAAAGCTTTATGCAAGATAAAATGGCTTTCTCCCATATCACCATTACATTAGCATTTGATAATGAGTCAAAGTGGCATCTGATGGAATGCATCTATATTTGTGACATTGAGGACCAGATATTCAAAACTTTGCACCGGGCAAAAAACGTTTGCGCAGGTTTAGCACGGGATTAGCGCGGGTCTGCTATATTCAAAATGCCAAATAGTGTGGGCAAACTGCATTAGCACCGGGCAAAATTATAATGTATGCAAGGGGCAAACTGACATGAATGCAGGCATAATGCTATATTCAGTGACTAGTGCCACGCTAAGTGGTTTTGCGCAACTTAGCGTGACACTTAGCGTGGTGCACATTACTGCCCAGGAAAAGCTTGTCTTAACCTGGGCAATCAGCTTTGCATGACACTATGGCTTTGCGCGGTGTTTACGTGGGTTTAGAGCGGGTTTTGTGCAACCCTAACAAATAAATATGACACATAAATAAAGCCAAACATAGAGGAAGCATGCTGCTAACTGATGGCATCACAATGATACCATCATCTGCCACCAGTCCCAGCCATGCCAGGAAGTAAGTGGTGACCCTGCTGCCAGTGGACAGCATGGCAGTGTGGCCATACAGCACACACCTGCGGACCATACTTCTGTGGATGCCAACAGATGCCAGCACACACATGCAGCACTGTGGGCATGGAGGATGTTGAGGGGAGCATGTATGGGTGGCGAGGCTGTGCCACAGACCAGATGTGGCCACAAGGCTGGGACACATCATGCAGTGCACATGGGCCAATATTGGGAACATCCCAACACCAGTGTGCCTTTCGGATAATATATGCCCCCCCCGGCCACATACCACACAGCTGTACAACTGCCACAGCACACAAAGCCAGAAATGTACATGTCACTGTGAGCATCCCATGCCCCAGGTGCAGCATCTGTGGGTCACACAACAGCATAACAGTAATGTCCACTGTCAGTAAACACCTGCAGGTTGGGCCTCTCACTGTGTATAGTGCAGTCATCATCATCACTGCCCTACACACCATAGGCATTGCTGTGTCCACACACTACTGGCCCCCTTGCTACTGTAGTGTCTGCTGTGCACTGTAGCATGACCTACAGTGTGGCAGTTGCATGCAGCACCACCACCATCTGTGCCTATGCTGTGTTGTCCCAGTACAGCTGCAGGCAGCAGCGCATGTGGAAGTAGTGTTCAAAACTGTATAATATTCCTCAAGCTGTTTGCGCAGTGCTGCTACGTTTGTGCGGGTTTAAGCGCAGGGCTAAACAGTTAGCCAGTGCAAACTACATGCAAATCAGGGCATAATGAGATGCTAATCTGGATGTTTGCCCACAGACTACCTAAGTAGCCTCATTTGCATGTCACTTTTGAATATGGCAAGTTTAGCACCGGGCTAACAGTTTAGCCCTGACACTAAACCGATAAGCGCCCGTGTTAAGCGCGCCTGACAGTTTGGGGAATATTTTATAGTTTTGCACACCTGTATTCACACGCCTGCTGCCTGCAGCCGTATTGGGTCCACACATTTGCTGGCACACACATTGGCCACATAGTTCATCTCTACCTACCTTCACATCGCTGTGCACTGTGTTGCTGTTGTGGTTTGCACTTCCTGGTTGCCATATTCAGAGCTGTCTTATTCAGGGCTAAGTTTGCCTGCACTCCCAGCCCAGTTTGCCCGGCTTCATTCCCATGCTATATTCAGAAGCTGTTTGCCCCGAGGCTATTCCTTTTTAATATGGCTTGTTTTGTGCTCCGGGCTAAGTTTGCCTGCTGGGCAGTGCTAATTTAGCCCTGGGGCAAAGTTTTTAATGTCTGGCCCTGAAAGTCATATTTATTCTGCTGTAAATGTTGTTTTTATGCTTTAAAAACAGTATAGTATCTACGGTGTATCTACAGTATACTTATATTAGTGTCTAAATTTATGTCATTATATGGTCTTATTTTTATTGTTAAATTTATTGTATGTGAGAAACTGTTGTTTTTTTATAGGTACTGATATCAATAAACTGAACTGGATCCCTTCATACGAAAAAAGAAATGAGACTTAGTTTTTTTTCCGATTCTTTTTCGTATGAAGAGATCGTTTTTTGTTCATGCAAAAAAGGATGCCCTCATATGAAAAAAAAATTTGGACTTAGTTTTTTCCAGATTCTTTTTTCATATGAAGGATCATTTTGTATAGCCACATTCTTCGTATTGCCATATGAAAAATGAAAGTAGGTCACAAAAAAAAGATTTTAAAATGTAAAAATAAAATGGGGTAATTTTTCCAAAACCTAAGTGCAGAATCCACCTCACAGTGTCCTGGTAAGCAAGATACATGTGTTGGTGTATGTCCAGGGTGTCATTTTTGTGGGTTTTGAAATTAAAAAATAACAAGCATTTGTCAATGCCGAATGTTTGCTTGCTGGCATTGGCATTGGCATTTGTAGTTTAGGAGTTACAGAGCTGCATAATAGGAATGGCAGTGAAGTATTGAACTGAAGCCAACCCCACCATCACCCTTCAGAGACTGACAGGCATTGGGTTGTCAGGCATAATGGCTACGCCATTTCACTACACCCTACCCTGCAGACACCAAGTGTCACGGTGTGCCTTGGAGTCTTTGGCCCTTATGCGCACCCCATTCCATCAGGAAATAGGATGAGATGGGTGTGATATAAGAGAATGGGGTGAACTTTTGGGCCGAAGAGTCCAAGGCACACCTCAATGCCACTCACTGGCTGCATGGTGTGGAATGGTATGAGCATTACAGGCATGAATCCCAAGTCACACCCCTGATGCCTGTCATTAGTTACAGGGTGGATTGTTATGGTTGGAAACGCTAACGCCTCAGGCATTCATTGGTATTTTCACTCCAAATTTTCAACATTTTTTTTTTTGTGACCTCCACCACATGAACAGTGGCAATATCAGTTTGTTAGCCGAAAGTTGCTTTTGCACAGCAACTATGGCATTTAGCACCACAGGTGCAAAAACACATTCTGAACAGGATGTGAAAAATGACAGCTGTACTGCTCATGGGGAGGTGTAAAAAATGGCAATGTTGAAAATCTGCAGTGAAAATATTAAAAAAAACTGGTGAAGCCACGAGCGTGTGTAGAAACTGTGCAACGCACACCTGTAATGTAATTAGTTTGGGGATTTTTTTTACAGCAGATTGTCAACACAGGCATTTTGGGACCTCCAATCATGAACAGTATTACTGTGATTTTCTTTATCTGTCCCGAACAATGATTTCCCACAGCAACCACGCATTTCTGCACTGAAAGTGTGAAAAAACATTTCATCCATGCTGTGAAAAATGACAGCTGTACTGTTCATAAGGAAGTGTGGAAAAATGCCACTGGTGAAAATCTGGACTGAAAATATTACAAATTCATGAACTTATGAGGGTGCGTGGAAACTGCACAATGCTCACTCATAACAGTCATTTATGGACTTTTGTCACCAAATTTTCAACATAGCCATTTTAATACCTCTGCTCATGAACAGTGTCACTGTGATTTTCTTAATCTGTCCCAAACATTGCTTTCGCACACCAACTGCACCATTGTGCGCTACATGTGCGGGAACACATTTTGGGTGAGATGTGAAAAATGGCAGCTGTACTGCTCATAAGGAAGTGTAATAAAATGGCAATGTTGAAAATCTGGCATGCAAATATTAAAAATTTGCAAACTTGCGAGCGTGCGTAGGAACTGCTCAACGTGCGCTCCTAAAACAGTCATTTTGGGGAATTTTTTCCAAATTTTCAACATAGCCATTTTAAGACCTCTGCTCATGAACAGTGTCACTGTGATTTTCTTAATCTGTCCCAAACATTGATTGCACACACCAACTGCGCCATTGTGTGCTACATGCAGGGAAGCACATTTTGGATGACATACAAAAATTGACAGCTGTACTGCTCATAAGGAGGTGTGGTAAAATGGCAATGTTGAAAATCTGGAGTGCAAATATTAAAAATTTGCGAACTTTCGAGTGTGCATAGGAACTGCACAACGCACGCTCATAAAACAGTCATTTTAGAATTTTTTCACCAAATTTTCAACATAGCCATTCTAAGACCTCTGCTCATGAACAGTGTCACTGTGAGTTTCTTAATGTGTCCCATACATTGATTTCACACACTGACTGCACCATTGTGCGCTACATGTGTGGAAACACATTTTGGGTGAGATGTGAAAAATGACAGCTATACTGCTCATAAGGAGGTGTGGTAAAATGTTAAAAATCCAGAGTGCAAATATTAACAATTCGCGAACTTACGAGCATGCGTAGGACCTGCGCAATACACACTCGTAAAACAGTAATTTTTAGGAATTTTTTCATCAGATTTGCAACATAGGCTTTTTGAGAGCCCACCTTATGAACACTGGCACTGTCATTTTGTTAATCAGTCCCAAAAGGTGATTTTGCGCAGTGGCTGCGAAATCACCCTACGGGCACGATTAATGCCATGACAGTTCAAGAATTCACGAGGAGGGGGCCCAAAAACCCCATGTTGAAAATTCGGTGCCATAATTCCAAAAAATGCCTGAGATATGCATTACAGTTGAAAAAACCCTATTTACTGCATTATACAGCATATTGGCATTTCCTCAGTTCACAGTCAGTTTTGAAGAGTGCAGACGTGTTCCCTGGTCCACCGAAGATCATCGCGCCAAGCTCCGGAGGTAAGTATGGGGTGAGGTGGGGTGTGAGAGGCAGGATGCACAGAGGGTGGGTGGGGGCAGGGAGACCACGGAGACCGCCTAGGAATGTTTTTGTTTACAGGTTGTTGTTTTCTTGGACGACGGGACATTTGCCATACTGGGGTGGGCTCCCAGCATAGCAGCTGGAAACTGAGCGACACGGGACATTTGCCACACTGGGGTGGGCTCCCAGCATGGCAGCTGGAAGCTGTTTGGGGGCTGGAGCGAAGGGCATTGGGCACCCCTGTCGGACATACAGTGTATGCGTGGGGGGTTGGAGCACATGAGCACGCAGTATGCATGTGTGCATGTGGAGGGGGAAGAGCTCTGCTCACTGAAGCAGAGCTCTCCCTTTCAACTGTACGGCACTGCATTTTCAACTGCTGTCATAGACAACTGCGGCGTTCATTGGAGAACTGGGGCCGCATCTGCAAACACACTGACTGAATTGGAAAACGACTGCCACACCTCCAAAAACTCGGATGATGGCACTATGTTTCTTGCACATACATGCAAGCAATCATAAAAATGGAAACAAGATGGTGGCCATACAAAAAAGGATTTTTCCCCTCATGAAAAATGAGGACTGCCATACAAAAAAGGATCTTTTTTCATATAGATCAACTTCTTTTTTCATTTCAAGCAGCTATCCAGAAGACTGTACTGAGCATGCTCAGAATCAATATTTTAAAATGTAATAACTTTTTAATGGATTAATATTTTTTCACCAAACCAGTGAAATGCACATCTGTGGGTCATGCTCTTTGTACCCTGAAAACTTAAGACTAAAATTCTGAACCATCTGGGTGCTAGGCAGTGACAAAAAATGGGAAAAACATAATTTGTTTATGTTTTTTTCACTATCTGCATCTTAAAATCTGCACATCTGACTGACTAGAACAAAACTGGACAGTTCAAGAGATCTACATCCCAAGACCCTACATGCAAAATTTTGTGCAAATCTGTTGAACGGTTGCAAAAATATTAAAGTGCAACGTTTGATGTTTAATATAGAAACCCCTACTCAACCCTAATTATAGTGGTGCTACCGCTCTCCTATAATTTACAGTATACAAAGAAAAAACTGCATTATTTAATATTTCTCAAATTAAACAATGAACTGCTGCTATTCAATTTTGGTTTTTCCAATTCAATTTTTGCTCCTTTATTGGCTGGTGATAGGGGATGTTCCCCCTTCAGGCCTTACATCAGCTCTCCACAACTCAGACACCCTGCATTCCTCAGGGACTTACCTGACACCAAGGTAGACTGTGACTTACCCCTCATGGTGGGGCCCATCCCCCAGGATGGGAGGCTAATCCTGAGGAGAGGGGGACTGAGATGCTAATCCATGGCATCCTGCCCCGACTTGGTGGGTGCTAGGTCTGTGAAAGACCAAGCATTTATGGTGCTTCAGCCAGATGGCTTTTCCCCCTTTGTTGCTACCATTCCTGAGGTTGGTGTCTTGGTAGGCCATCAGTGCAATGGTGCACACTGAGCATGTGCATTGCAATGCCTCATCTCCAGCTACTCCCTCTCACATCCTACTGGCTTCTCCTGCACCACCATCTGTGGTCACCCAGGTGACTGTATTACTGCAGAGTACAGGCAACCTCAGGGACACTCAATCCTCCATCCCTCAGCCAGCCCCTATGAACCTCGGTTACTATCACTGCAAACAGTAGTGTTATTGCTGAGCCAGTGGGCCAGCCATGCTGCTATTCATAGTAATCATTTATGATGGCTAGAAACATGAAAATAAAGACAATGGAAGAAACAAAAACAATTGTCCAGGTGCATCATGGGTGATGGGTTACATGGTCCTGTTTTATTGATGGGAGAATGTTGGCCACTTCAGTGGGGAAACTCCCCAACTCTTCATCAATAAGTACCATTGGATCTTTTACTTCCACCTTGACAGTGACCAGAGATGGGCAGAAGGGATCTCATTTTAATGTGTCATCTGAAGGACAGCACCTCAGTTGTGTGGGCCTTCCCCCCTCAAACTGCACTATAGTGTCAGTTATAGGTATTACCTCAAGTACCATCTGTGGAGCTAGAACCCATGACTGGGGATCCTTCCTAGAGACCTTTTGTCAATACGGGGTCTTTGTCTAATGTATCCACCCCTTTGTTCCTGCTGTACGACTACCACACCCTGAGTCACTACAGAGCCCTTAACTCTGTCCCAACCATTAATGGTTTTAGTACCCAACACCTCCACTGGCAGACTGATCCAAGGTTCAACCACTCTCTCTGTAAAATAAAACTGTCTCACATCCCTCCTGAACCTCTCCCCCCAAACAACTATCACTCATGACCTTATGTTCTTTTCACTTTGTTTATTTCTTTCAGATCTCTGTCATATCACCCCTTTCTTGTCTGGTCTCAAGCAAGTACATGTTCAGTGTGCTAAGCTGATCCTCACAGGATCTGCCCTGCTGGTCCTGAATCTTTTTGGATACCCTATACCGCACCATCTCCAGGCTGTCTTTGACTTTCCTTAGATGAGGATTCCAGAACTGAGCAGAGTATTCTTAAGTGTGGTCTCATCAGTGATCTATAGAACGGTAGTAATACCTTTTTCCTCCTGCTGTCAAAACCCCTCCCAATACACCCCAGCATTCAGTTGGTCTTACTGTAGACCTTGCCATAGTGGCTAGATTGTTTTAAGAAGTCACCTATGATGACTTCTAGGACCGTTTCCTCAGAAGTGTTTTCCTGATTAGTCCCTTCCATCCAATACTCCATTCTGGGATTCTTGTTCCTATGTACATCACCTTGTGCTTTTTGATGCTGAATTTAACTGCCAAGCCCTGGAGCATCTCTCCAGCCATTGCAGGTCCCTCTGCCTGTCTATTACCCTCTCCTCACTGTCTACCCAACCACAGAGCTTAGAGTCATCTGTGAAGAGACACATCTTGCCCTAAATTCCTGTTCCTACTGTATGCCACTGATGAACATATTAAAAAGGACAGGACCAATGACTGATCCCAGTGGCACCCCACTTGTGACCTCCCTTCCTCTCCTTGGATTTGACTCCATTTAATACTATCCTCTGCTGTTTACCTTACAGTCAACTTCCCACCCATCTAACTATGCTCTTTGCTACACCCAGATCCTCTAGTTTCTTTCAACAATCTTCTGTGAGGCACCGAGTCAGATGCCTTGCTGAAGTCAAGGTAGAGTAAGGCAACTGTATGACCCTTATCCACTTTTCTAGTTGCCTAGTCAAAGAATAATATCTGGTTGATTTGGCAAGACCTTCCTTTCACAGACCTGTGCTGCTTACTATCTTGGAGCCCATTTTTCTCCAAGTAGTCCAATAGGTCCTCTTTGATGTCTCCACCAGGTTACTCGCAATGGAGGTAGGACTGTCAAGTATTTCGTTACCTGGCTGCTTATTGTCCCCACCCTTGTATAACATAACTATATCCATTACCCTTCAGTCTTTTGGAACCACCCCCATCTGAATAGAGCTATTGAATAGCCCTACCAGGGTTTGTCCAATTTTGTTCCAGTTCGCTGAGCACACTTGGGCTCATCCCATTCAGCCCCAGGGCCTTATCTCTCTTTAGAGGTGCTAGCCTTTTTCTGATCCTTTCACTAATAAAGTCTTTCTCTTATTTCCAGAACCCCTGCCCCTTCAGCACCCTTTATGATGCTTTCTGGCAAATGCCTACTGCCTCCCTAGTAAATACTAAGCAGAAGTAGTCATTAAAAATGGCTTCTTTTTGGCCCTAACTGCCTCCTTAACATTTTTAGAGAACCATACTGGTCTTTTGTAGCTTTTTCTCTTGGTAAACATTTGCATACAATACTTTTGTTCAGTATTCACTAGGGAAGGTGCTGAGAAGGGATCAAAACTCATGAGGATAGGTATTCGGGGGGAGAGGAGGACACCATCCCATTCACTGTGGAAGGAGTACTAGAAGAACTTGGGAAATTAAAAATGGACAAGGCAATGGGGCCAGATGGGATTCACCCTAGAGCATTAAAGGAACTCAGGGGCGTATTGGGGGGGTCCAATGATGGTCCCTTTAAACTCGTCTCTAGAGACAGAAGAAGTACCTGGGCACTGGAGGAGGGCAGAGATGGTCCCTCTCCACAAGGGTGGAAGTAGAGAGGAGGCAGGCAGTTACAAACCTTTAAGCCAGACTTCAGTGGTGGGGAGCTAATGGAGAGAACTTAAGAAGAGGATTGTGATATTTCTGGAGTCTAGAGGGGCTCAGGATCCAAGGCAGCATGGATTTGCAGCAGGAAGGTCCTATCAAACTAATCTAATAGATTTATTTGACTGGGTGAACAGGGTGGTGGCTCAGAGAGGTGCAGTGGATGTGGCCTACTTGGATATTAGCAAGGCCTTTGACACCATCCTGCATAGGAGATTGAAAAACAAATTGAGAACACTGGGAGTGGGCCCTAAGGTGGTAAAATGGGTTGGGAATTGCCTAAAGAACAGGACCCAGAGGGTGGTAGTAAATGGCATGAAATCTGATGAGAGGTAGCTAACCAACGGGATGCCACAGGGATCGGTGCTGGTTCCAGTCCTATTCAATGTCTTTATTAGCAACATTGCAGAGAGACTAGAGGAAAAGGTGTGCTTGTTCACAGATGATGCCAAGATCTGCAATAGGTTTGACACACCAGAGGGGGTGTAAAAAATGAGAAAGGACCATCACTTATTAGAGGAGTGGTCGGGGGTATGGCAGTTGAGTTTCAGTGCTAAGAAATGCAAGATAATGCATCTGGGTCACAGAAATCCAAGAGAAGAATCAGGGGCAGGGGGGGAGGTTTTGGCCACCACAAGACACGAGAGAGACCTGGGGATTATCATATCCGATGACCTGAAGGTGACCAAATAGTGTGAAAAGGCAGTGGGGAAGAAAACAGAATGCTGTTGTGCATAGGAAGGGGCATAACCAGCAGAAAGGAAAAAGTGGCGACACTGTACAGATCACTGGTGAGGCCTCATCTGGAGTACTGTGCCCAGTTCTGGAGACCGCAACTTAGGAAGGACATAGACAGAATGGAGGCAGTCCAGAGTAGGGCAACAAAAATGGTACATGGGCTGCATCAGAAGCCTTATGAGAAAAGACTCAGGAACCTTAATATCTATTCATTGGAGGAGAGAAGAGAGAAGGGAGAAGGGGGATATGACAGAAACATTCAAGTACCTTAGAGGTATAAACAGGGTACAGGAGGGAATCATATTTCAGAGAAAGCACTGCACAAGGACAAGGGGACATAACATGGTGCTGACAGGAGGAAGGATCAGGGGGAATGTTAGGAAGTGATTTTTCACAAAGAAGGTGGTAGATCCATGGAACAGCCTTCCAGCAGAGGTGGTGAGAGTAAAAACAATAGATGGGGTTCAAGAGTGCATGGGATAAAAATAAGGGCACCCTGCAGGTGGGCAGAGAGAGCCGCAGATCAAATAGGACTGAGTAAGGAAATGGGCACACTGGATGGGCCGTATGGTCCTTATCTGCTGTCAGATTCTATGTTTCTATGTCTTTGGCACCTTGAGAATGGCCCCTCTTACAATGTAGTGGTTAAGGGCACTGAGCTGCAAACCTGGAGACCTGGATTTGAATCCCATCAGCCCCACTTGCATACTGTGTGACCCTGAGCAAGTCACTTAACTTCCTTGTGCTCCCAGGTCACACCTGGAAACAAGTTCTAGCTTAGTGTACTATTACTGGTTAAACAATTTCCCCTTTTCCTTTCCTTTCCTTTCCTTTCCTTTCCTTTCCTTTCCTTTCCTTTCCTTGTCCACTACAATTAATCTGGCTCAGACTAATTCGTTCACCTGGTTGAAGTCTGCTCTTCTGAAATCCAGACTGTCAGCATTTGATGAGGGCTTACTAGTACCAAGGACAAGCTCTAACTCTATGGCATTATGGTCGCTGGACCTCAGTGGTTCCCTAATGTGCACTCCACTTAACCCATTCCAAACTGATGAGCAGCATGTTGAGAATGATAGCCTGCTTTGTGAGTTCCTTGACCAGCATGCAATCGTGCAATGTATCTAGCAGATCCTGGTTTTGGAGTGTCTCAGTCAATGTCTGGCAGGTTCAGATCCACCACTACTATCACCTCCCCCTTTGCTGCCACTTTCTCTACTTCTGCACCTAATTCCCTATAAATGTCATCCCCCTGCCCTGGTGGTCTGCAGACCACCCCCATGTGCAATTTGTTACCTAATGCCTCTGTGAGCTGAACCCACAGCAATCCTATTACTCCATTCCCTTCCCTTATGAATCCATCCTCCACTGCCTCGATTTCTTCCCTGACATAGAGTGCTAAGTGCTACCCCTCCTCCTTTACCTTTCCCACTCTCATGCCTACACATGGTGTAGCCTAAGACCATTAGGTCCCAGTGGTTCATCTCTGTAGCCCAAGTTTCTGAAATGGCTATGAGGTCCAGTCCAGCATCTGCTACCTGGAGCTCACTCATGTTGTCTCCCAGGATCCTGGCATTAAGCAGACCACTTTCCATCTTGTGCCAACTCCCCTTTTGTTTTTTACACAACCTCCCTAATCACTTTTCCTTAGTTCCCTTAATTTCTTGTTTTTCACATTTGTTGCTGGCTTAGTGAGTCCCTCCTTACTGGCATCATTCTCTACTTTTTTATGAACTTGTGTTAAATATTTGAGAGACCAGCTAAACATAGATGTGTAAGTTAATTCAATAATTCCTACAT
The DNA here is from genome assembly GCA_016271365.2 of Neoceratodus forsteri. Taxonomy (NCBI): domain Eukaryota; kingdom Metazoa; phylum Chordata; order Ceratodontiformes; family Ceratodontidae; genus Neoceratodus; species Neoceratodus forsteri. The sequence continues at coordinate 1,453,348,900 of CM028129.1, read as the reverse complement.
AAAAAAAAACAAAGTAAAAAAAATTAAATCCATTTTCAGTTCATCCTTGTAAGTCCTCGTAATTCAGTTAGTACTATAGAACAAGGAAATAGTATCAGTAATAAGAATTAGAACATATCTGATTTGTGGCTCTCTCATAGTAAAGGAAACTGGGAACTTAGCCACATATCTTATAATGTTCAATTAGGCAATGAGACTATGTTCTGATAGATTTTATTTTGCTGAGGTTCTATATTATCGACAGAGCTACTATAGGTATCTTGTTAGTGTCAGCTTTTTGAAGAAGGGTTGCTTGAATATCCATTTTTAAAAATGGATACCTTGGATATCAGCATAAATGTAGGATTTCAAATTTTCAGATAAAACTGCCAAAAATCCAGAATCCTAGATTTTAGGATACCAAATTGGACATGGATTTGGAACTCTGATTTGGAATCCATGTTCAAAACAAAATTTCTCCCACCCTGTGCAGGCTTCTCTGCAATTAATAACCTTCTACCCAAACCACTGTGTAACCCACAACCTCCATCCTCCCCCAAGTCTCTTAGTGAACATAGTGTGCAAACCTATTTCAGACTCCACGTCCACTCCTAACACTAAACAAGCATTTGTCAATGCCAAATGTTATCACGCTGGCATTGGTAGTGCAGTGCGGGAAAACATTTTGGACAGGATGTGAAACATGACAGCTGTACAGTTCATAAGGAGGTGTAAAAATGCCAGTGTTGTGTGTGGCATGTAAATATAGCAAATTTGCGAAGTTACAAAGTGCGTGAAATGTACAGCGCACACTTGGAACACAGTCATTTATTGATTCGTTCACACAAATTTTCAACATAGGCATTTTAGCACCTCTGTTCATGTACAGTGTCACTGTTATTTCAATCAAACTGTCTCAAAGTGGTTTCAGACAGTGACCAGGTTATTCTGCACGGAAGTGCAAAACACATTTTGGGCTGGATATGTGAAATGATAGCTGCACTGTACATCAAGAGGTGTGGAAAAATGACAATGGTGAAAATCCAGCGTGAAAATATTACAAATGCACGACGTTACGAGCGTGCATGCAATCTGCCAATGCACGCTCCTAACACAGTAATTTTATGGAGTATCATCACCAAATTTTCAACATAGGCATTGTAGGACCTCTGCTCATGAACTGTGTCACTGTCATTTTCATAATCTGGCCGAACACTGATTTCCCACAGCAACTGCGCTATTGTGTGCCGGAAGTGCAGAAACACATTTAGGGCAGGATGTGAAAAATGACAGCTGTACTGTTCACAAGGACATATACAAAAATGACAATGTTGAAAATCTGGCATGAAAATATTGTGAATTTGTGAAATTCACGAGCCTGCGTGTAACTCGCAATGCAAGCTCATAAAACAGTCATTTTTGGATTGTTCCACAAATTTGCAACATAGGCTTTTGAGAGGCCACCTCATGAACACTGGCACTGTCATTTTGTTAATCAGTCCCGAAAGTTGATTCTGCGCAGTTACTGCGAAATCACCTTTCGAGGCTGATTAATGCCATGACAGTGATAGAATTCAAGAGGAGGGGTCCTAAAAACGCTATGTTGAAAATTTGGTGCCAAAATTCCAAAATATGCCCGAGATATGCAGCAAAGTTGAAAAAACCCTATTCATTCCATTATACAGCTTACTGGCATTTCCTCAGTTCACGGTTGGCTTTGAAGAATGCAGATGTGTTCCTAGTCCACTGAAGATCGTCGCGCCAGACTCCAGAGGTAAGTATGGGGTGAGGGAGGGATGTGGGGAGGCAGGGTGTGCAGTGAGTGGGTGCGGGTTATGGGAGGGGCCTGGGAGAGCTATGAGGACCATTTCCTTCTTTACAGGGTGAAAAAAAAAAAACATCGGGGGACCATTTTCCTGTTTAACAGGTGCTTTAGCACGCTGGAGTGGGCTCCCATTGTGCCACCTGTGTGTGTGGGTGGGTGGGTGCATTAGCCAGTGGGGGATTGGGCACCCCCTCGGCTATAGAAATGGAAGGGGGATGACATTATGTCAACGGGGAGTGGCTACCCCATCAGCAACATTCAAGAGGAAGGAGGGAGGGATACATGCCAACGGGGATTGGGCACCCCCACTGGCAAAGAGAAACTGTTGGTGGGGGGCGCACAAGATGCCGAGGGGGATTGGGCACCCCCTCTGCAATCAAAAAAGGGGGGGTGTTACATATGATGCCAATGGGGATTAGGCACCCCCATCAGCACACAATAAAGGAAGAGGAGTTTGCACGCAACAGCAGCAGTCACTGCTGCCATGTTGCCTGCACTTAGGGAGAGGCGTGCTGTGGTCACGCTGCATGAGAGCTTCTCTCTCATTTCAGCAGACCTTTTCATTGATCTCATCACCTCATTAGCCAGGCAGGGTGTTGGCCCCTGCTGCTGGCTGATTGGGGAATGCAGGACGCACCTACTGGTGTGTGCCCTGCATTCACCGAACAGCGACTGCGCCTCCAAAGCTGCACTGTCCCAAGATGTTGGCTGAGCAAGCGCGCCAACATAAAAATGTCACCTCAACCACACTTAATGATGGGTTTTCCTGCTTCCACCCACCTTGACACAACCCACAACCCCCAGGTTCAAAAAGGCCCCTTTCCTACCCAACACAACTACCAGCCTCCACTTCCCTCCCCCTTATAGCACCCACATACCTTAATTTAAGAGCTGCAACAGGATGATGATGTTCAATCTCTGGGTGGAGCAGCTTGTGCTTGTCTTTAGTCTAGGTGGTATGAATGATGACATCCTCCTAATAGTAACACCTGATTAGCAGACAGGTGGCCATGATTCAACATGCGTAGTGTGGGATTTTTTATTATGAGAACCCAGAAATAGTTATCATAAGGATTCAGAGTCTTGGACTCTGAAATATGTTTGCTCATTATGTGCTGCCAGAGACTTGGGTGAAGGCGGAGGATGTGGGTTACAGAGCAGTTTGGGTGGAAGGGTTACTAATTGCAGTGTGGGAAAAACGTCATTTAGGGTATTAGGATAGTTAGATATTAGAAAATCCATATCCAGCATCTGAGGCTAGGCTCAGATGCCGAATTCTGATATGGATGACCCAATGTCTGACTATCCTAACTTGATCAGATGTTAAAGTATCCAAGAAACCCTGTTTGAAATATCTCATCAGAAATATTTAAAGTAGTTTCTGAAACAGAATATATAGCATACAGAAATAAAAAACATTCTTTACACAAAAAGCAATCTATACTACCCCTCCAGCACCACCACCACCACAAGTCAGAGAACAACTCTCTCCCAGACGTAGGTTTTTGTTTAATTGACTGGTAGAGTCTTTATTGCAACTCTAACAGATGGGGGTTTAAAGTTTATACATAAAAATAGTACACGATAAAATACAGTGAGATGGGGAATTTATAACTAATACTTCATAAAATTACTTGACAGTACTGTAATCACAACAGATATTGTGTGCATTCATTGCACTGGCAGCCATTAAGGGAGGCAGTATGCAAGTGGTTATAGCACCAAGTTTAAAACCTGGGGTCCCAGGTTTGAATCCCTCAATGATTACTTTCTTCCTGAATGACTTTGAGCATGTCACTGAACCAATGTGAACTACACTGTGCTTAACTGTTTCTCTTTTCCTGTACCTAACCCCATGACCTTCCCATAACCTTGTCTTTACATGCCTAATGACTGCTACCAACTCTTCATGTATTTTAAATTATAAGTCTAATTAAATATTCGTGAGCCTAGTGGGGTTCCTGATTGGCTACTGGGTTTGTTATTAAAGAATAAGTAATGACTGATCCATTTTCCAACTGACACTGTGTGAGATGTTAACATCTTAACCATACACGTAAGATATACGCATGCCACACTGCTTGTGCCATGACGATCAAACAGCAAAAGTAAGTTAAATTACTCAAAATAAGAAAGTTGATATTGCTGTTAGATTTATAGTTGCAGTAAATATTCAGGTATTTAATATTTATACAAAATAGAAAAATATAGAAAAAGCCCCAACCCTCATCCCCAGCCCAAAGCCAGTAAATTACAACTACCTCTCCCCTACCCTTTGTCAGTAGCCCAATCCCACCCTCCCTCTCAGCACCCACAATTCGTTGTATACTTTATTAATGAAATTATAAAAACTCCCACAATGGGTGACCAGCATACTCGCCTGTCTCCAAGGACAGCCGCCTTCTTTATAAAAGAAAAGTGCTTGTTTGCACTAAAACAACAATCCCCCCCCATTCTCTCCACCCTGATTGCACCCTACTCCCACCTCCACCCCCAAATACCCTGTAATAGTAAAACCAGTTGATCACACGATCACACTGTAGAGCTGCAGATTTTATGGGCCCATTCCACTCCAGCATCACCATCTGCTGCTGTTCATTACCACTCTGCCCCTTAGGGTCTGGGCCCATACTTTGGGGGGGGTCGAAAGTCGAAATTCCAACAAAACAGGTTAGCTTGCCGTGTTCAGCTTACAAAGCTGAAGGCCAAAGTAAAGAGTTTCAGACTCAGTGACTAGACCATCCTTATTGCCAGCAGCACTCCGCCTCCACTCCTATAATTATTCCTCTCCTCAGCATTGCAGTGGATTAATCTGTGATAGTGACAGCACAGGGTAGCCAGCATATCTTTGTTTTAAACTGGTCTCCTGGTCCTGCTGCATGAAAGTTGAAATTTATGGTCCTAGGGTACCATTCTGCTCCCAGTACAAAATCAGAATGTTGTTGCTACTGGAGCTGAGCGTGGTCTCTATGGACATCCTATAAAGAGTAAAAATGGCAGAAGGGTACCACTTCTGTGGTTGGGGAAGCTGGGGTGGGTCAGGTGCTCCCCACATCTCAGCTTTGAACTGCACACACTACTCCAGTCTGACCAGAGCCTTGTAAAGTGGTAAGATTACTTTGCCTACTCGGCGTGTTATACCCTTTTGCTGCACCTCAGCATTCTTTCAGATTTCTTGACAGATGCTGAGCACTGCTTGTCATGTTTAAGCCCCTTGTCAGTTTTGACCTCAGTGTCCCTTACCTCCTCCACTGCAGCAAGCGGAGCTCCACACCGTGTGTAGGTCTTAACTCTGCCCCACCCCCCACAAGTGAAGCACCTTCAGTAGTCTGACCAGTTACCACCAGCTTCTTCAGGTCCTCCTGAAATTTATCCTTATCCTCAAAGGAGTCCACCACCTTAGCAAGCTTAGTGTCATTCCTGCCCTAGTAGATGACTGTCTGGAAAAGATAAAGACTGGTACTGTAAGTCCCAAGGGTCAGACAAGACACATACCTACGATCAAGTAGAGTTAAAGCCCAGAGCTAAATTAACAATTGGTCAAGGCGTGTGCAGTAATCTTTCATAAATCTGTCCATAAAGGTGTGGTACAAAAGGACTGGAATGTGGCCAGTGTGTTACCCATCTTCAAGAATGGACTGAATCCACTGAATGCATTTGTAGCATCTGCAAATGTGAGAACTTGAATAGCTAACTACTTACTGAATGTCTATAAATACTGCCCTGTGTTGTTTACAGCAAGAATAGAATAGATGAAGTCAGCTCAGTTTTTTGTTTGAGTTTTTATATATGTCATTGTGTTACAGTTAAATGAACCGAAGCAGAATAAAATGTTACAGATGGAATTGTTTGAGGTGACTCATAAGTTATGATGCAGTTCTTTAATCGAGCGATGTAAAACTGTTGTGATGTTATACAGTGTTGATTTCAGAGACCTGTCCAAGAAAGAAAATACTACAAATGATGCCTCCTAATCCACTCATCCACTTCCAGCAATCCTCTCAGCTCATGCTGCAGCCATAGCACCCACAAGGTCCACTGCATTCTGACTGTGCCACTTTACACAAGTCCTCCCCCCTCTGCATTCTCTGGTCAATGCTAGTATCCTGTGCACACATTCTGGGAGATTCATTCTTCTCTGAGGTTGCAGCAGATCCCAATGGCTCCCCTTCTGCCCTTGCTGGTCAGTGCTGCTATCCCCTTTAAACATTCTGGGGTGCATTCTGTTCTGAAATTACAGCAGACCTCAATGACTCCCCCTCTGCCTTACTGATCAGTGCTGGTATCTTTTGTACGCATTCTTGGAAGTACATGCTGCTCTGAGGTTACAGTGGACTCACAAACTCCCCTTTTCACTCACTGACCACTGCTAGTATCAAACATACATGTTCTGGTGAGTGTAGTCTGCCATGTGGATATGGCAGACCCAGATGCCTTACCCTTCACCCACACAATCCTTGGACCCACCAGAAAAAGTAACATAGGCCCTAGTTTTAAGATTTTATATCAGTTGGTCAGTGTCATTCACATGATATTTTGCTCTGGGATGCTCTTCAACACAATGGAATACACATACTTTTGTGGGTGTGGCAGGGACATAGACTACAGTCAAGGAGACCATGGGAGAGGGTTGATCTCAGCCAATCACGGAACATAAAAGATGGCCCAGCTCTGTGGGAGATCAGGATCCTCCCTCCCCCAAACTTGTGCACCTTAGCTTAACTCTGGAAAGTTGAGTCATTTGTGACACAACTCTAATTTGACCCCATCTGTTCACCAGGTTCAGATATGCCAGTGACCGGTGCTGATCAGGTCTGGATAATATAAGTGATTCTGAAGCTTTTTTCCATTAAAAATAAATTATTGGGAAAAATAAAACAACTATTTTAAGCATTAAATGAAATTAATTAAAAAGATTATCGAGAGACAGTTGCTGCAAACTAATTCTGCTATGTAACCCAGTCTGGATCTGCCACTCAGCTAGCTACATGATTTTTTGGCAACCCCAAGTGACTTCAAGTCTTTTGGAGAAACATCAGACTCAGATTCAGAATCAGCCACAGCTGATATGCCCAGCCTGAGGGCTCAGCCCCTACTGCTGAGCCTTGAACTTCTGCAGTGGATCTCCTGATCCATGCATGGTATTGTACATTAATATGGGTGGGCAGCTCAGTGGTGCAGCAGCAGAGGGCTGTGCTGTGGCCCTCGTACTGCGAACTGGACCCGGACTCAACCTGTCTCTTAATGAGATGTTGAGTCCATTGGTCCAGTGTTCACCGAGATTGTCCAGTGTTCACTTTTGGAGGAATTTTTTCCCAGCGCCCTGAAAGAGGCTCTGGAGAAGTTCCTAAAGAAACCATCTCTCAACCCTGACATCTTGACAAATTATAGACCTATCTCTAGCCTCCTATTTTTGGGCAAGGTTCTTGAGAAAGTACTGGCTCTGCAGTTTGAGGCACACCTTGCAGCCTATTACTGCTATAAGCCCTTCCAGTCTGGGTTTAGGTCCAAGCACAGCACCAAAACGTCATTAGTCAGGGTGCAAAATTATCTCCTCGGGGTGAGGGATAGAGGGGAACAGTCAATACTCATTCTCCTCAGTCTCTCCTCTGCAGTTGACACTGTGGACCATGTGGTGTTGCTGGATTGCCTAAGGGAGCTCTGTGGACTCACCGGTATTGTCATCAGCTGGCTTGAATCTTCTTACGAGCAGGATGCAGAAGGTAGTCATGAGGAGTTTCTCCTCCTGCCAGAAGCACCTGCCATGTAGAGTTTGATCCAAAAACTTTAGGGAAAATATAGCCAGGGTCTCTGATGTGCCTTTCAAAGATTTCGTGAAAAAATATTGAACGGTTCAAAAGTTATTAAAAAAAACTGTTTCCCATTATAGTCTATGGGAAAAGTTAACAAAATATGTGAAAATGTCTCAAATGGCCATTTTTACTGTCACAAATTACCCTTTGACTTTTGCAAATCAGCTATTTTGTTTTCAGTTACAGCTCAGAAAAATGCCTGATGTTTAAAAGTGGGACCCTCTAGGGACACAATTCTTGTTGTGCTCACCTAGTCGGCTCCTGATGATGCTAGGTATATGTTTTTTTTGGGGGGGGTTAAACCCCCCAGAAACATATTTTTAATTTTGGAAAAATACTTTCCAAAATACTTTTGCAAATGTGAGTGTGAAATTTTTTTTTTTTTGAAATTCAAGTTTATAAATTTTCTCCCAGTACAGAACAAGATGCAACAATACAAGCATCAATACAAACTTATGACAATGTGAACATATCCAGGTACATCATCAGAAGCACCTTGCCCTCCCTCTCTTCCCTCCCTCCTTCCACCCCAACCCCAAGCAGACAGAACCATATAGTAATGCACCACCTCATTAAACACCCTTAGCACGAAATTAGGTAATCAGGGGGAATAAGCACCCATCTGAAGTAAATACAACTCATGTAGCTTTTCACAAACCTTACAATACCTTGACAAACAATTCTTTCGATTTGCACTGAATTTTTCCATATTCAGATTAAAAATCAACTCCTGTAACCACTCTGTGCAAGTGATTACATCTCCGTCCACCCAAGTTTCAAGACTACCTTCTTGAGTGATGCTGATATAATGGCCATATAATACCGTTTAGCTTTAACCTTAATTCCAGAGTAATCCCCCAATAAACAAACCTCAGGACTAAATAGGTGATCAAGCCCCAGCAAGGGATCTGCTCGTTCTCTAATCTTATCACACAGGGATTTGACCCTAGGACATTCCCAGAAAATATGAAGTATTGTCCCCTCCTGCTGACGGCAATAATTGCAATTTGAATCAGAAATACGACTAATCTTATGCAATTTTTGTGGGGTCCAGAACATGTTATTTAAAAATTGAAATTGCATGACTCTCGGCCTATCCTGAGATATGTACCTATAGGTATGCAGCCAAATTGTGTCCCAGTCCCTCCCTGGGTCCCCGAAAACAGTATTCCAATAATGGGGAGTGCCACTGAGCTGTTGAAATGCTTGATCAAATAAGCATTTATAGAATCTGGAAACTACATGCGGCTCCCAAACAGTCCTAGAGAGGATCTCAAAAAATCCTTCGGATGGCTGAGACCTGACATGTTTCCAAAGAGATTGTACCAGCAAATATCGGCACTGATAAACTCTAAAGATATGCCTAGGGGCAATATGAAATTTATTAATTAAGGCCTCAACAGAGAGACATTCCCCCTCCTGAAAGAGGTCCGAAATCCTCAAATCCTTTATCTTAGGAAGCCAAGATTCCTGAATCATTTTCCCCCAATTTTTAAATTTGAGTTTCAGCACAGGGTTTGTTGCCTGTCATTACTGGGGGAATATTTTAAAAATGAGCACAGGTGTGCATGGATTCTTAAAGCTGTTTTGATCGGGGTGGGAAATGAATCCCCAGATAGGGACTTCAGTGAAGCATAAAAGAGTGCAGTCGGATCAAACCCCGCTTCCTTTATTAACTCCACCTCTAACTTAACCCATGAAGGGACATAAACAAATGAGGAGTGATCTATGGGAACTAGCAGCCATCTTAAGTACTTGCTAACACTTCTTGCCCAATAATATAATCCCAAATGAGGTAAATTTAACCCAGCCTTCTCCTTAGGAGCGGCCATCCTATAATAGGCTCTACGTGGAGTCTTCCACTGCCAGATGAATGCTGAAATTATTGCATGCATATTCTTAAACCAGCTTAACGGCAACCATGAATTCAGTATGGTTAGCGGGTACAATACCCTGGGTAATATATTCATTTTCGTCAGGCTAACCCTACCCCATAAGGATAATGGGAGTTTGGCCCACCTAGCAAGGTCTTGTTGAATGGTATTCCTTATCGAGTCTAAATTCAATTGTACCATCTTAGAGTTAGTATGGGCCAAGATGACCCCTAAATAAGTGAGCTTGTATGGGCTCCACTGTAAACCCAGCACTGTAATCTCCGACTTGAGCACCCTAGAATTCAATGGGAATACTAAGGTTTTTTCTCTATTGATTTTATAGTTAGAAAACCTGCTAAACTCCTCTATAAGCTCCATAACCACTGGTATAGTGGCATTGGGATGGGTTAAATGAAGAAGAACGTCGTCTGCATATGCAGAAAGTTTAAACTCATGGGAACCTATTTTAACTCCTTTGACTCTAGGATCCAGTCTTATTTTTGCCAGAAAAGGTTCAAGGTAGAGGTTGAAAAGGAGAGGTGAGAGAGGACATCCCTGTCGAGTTCCAGCACACAGTGGGAATATTGAAGAAAAAAAACCATTGCAGTAAATCTGTGCGCTCGGTTGACTATACAGAGAAAAAACATTCTTAACAAAAGAGAGTGGAGTCCAAATTTTATCATAGTCAAATATAGAAATTGCCAATCCACCCTGTCAAATGCCTTTTCTTCGTCTATCAACACCAACCCAGAAGGGGAACAGTGATCCCTAGATGCAGAAAAGACATTAGTCAATTTACGTAGGTGGTCCACAGCCAACCTACCCGCCATGAAGCCAACCTGGTCACTATGTATGAGTAGTGGCATTACTTTAGCTAAATGATTGGCCAAAATTTTTGCTAAAATCTCAAGATCGTAATTTAAAAGTGAGTTGGGTCTGTTGCTGGGAACCTTGTCTGGGTCCTTACCTCCTTTAGGAATGACGATAATAAGAGCTGCAAATAGGTGTTTGTCCACTTTCTCAGAGGTCAAAATACAGTGAAATAATCTTTTTAAACTAGGAACTAGCTGCGCAGCAAAACATTTATAAAAATTCGGGGAGAACCCATCCGGGCCTGGAGCCTTATCAAGAGTAAGCAAGTTTATTGTTGCAAGAATCTCGTCTTCTGAAATGGGTTGGGTCAGCTCGCTACCCAACTCCGGGAGCAACGAAGGAAGTGGGCAAGAGGAGAGATAACTTTCCACCTCCTCATTCGAGGGCCTAGACTTCATTGGGCTATATAAATCCCTGTAATAATTTTCAAACTCCTGAACAATTTCCTCAGGGTGAGTTTTAACCATGCCATCCAACCGAGAGGTAATACTCTTAATATTCCCAACCGATTCCTCTCGTTTTAGTCTCATAGCCAGTAAATGCCCGGCCTTCTGCCCCTGGTCGAGGTACCAAGCCTTAGTCTTTAACAAGGCAGAAGTAAGCTGTTGGTTAACTAGGATCTGCAGCTTATCTGTTAGGTAGGAAAATGGGCAGACTAGGTGGGCCAAGCGGTCCTTATCTGTCGTCAAATTCTATGTTTCTATTTTTCCGCCCTCTCATGCAAAAGGTCACTATATTGATTTCTTAAACTGACTAGTTTTTCTCTGATATCTGCAGGGGTAGTCCCTGAAAGGGTACGTTCTAGATCTCTAATCTGGCTAAGTAGAGTCAAGGCTTTATTCTCTCTTTTTTTCTTCCTATCTGCCGCTAATCTGATGAGTAAACCCCTCAAAACGCATTTGAGCGCACTCCACTCCATATCCCCTTTACCTGTGGACTCCGTGTTCTCCCTTTCATATTGCTCTATAATATGGGTAATGGTTTCTTTAATTACTGGGGAATGTAATAGTTGATTATTCAACTTCCAAATCATTTGTCTACTAAGGTTAGGGGAGAGATTTGTTGAACAGCTGACCAATGAATGGTCCGAAATTATCCCAGGCAGTATTAAACATTGTGATAGACCAGGGAAGGCCGATTGACTAATCAGGAAATAGTCAGTCCTGGATCTGGATCCATGAGCAGCCAATGTAAATGTATATTCCCTAAGTGAGGGATACAAGACCCTCCACGGATCGCATAAACCAGCGCTGCCAACCAACTCTCTAAGGGCTCTCTGCGCAGGAGTTAGCCCACTTCTCCCTCTGCCATCCTTATCCAAATCCGGGTCAAATGGTAAATTCCAATCCCCCCCCAAGATCATCGGAATATGGACATATGGGGACAATATTTTTAACAGGTCTACAAAAAAGCCGGGCAAATCCGTATTTGGGCCGTAAATACTACCTATTAGAACCTTTGACCTGTATAACGTTCCCACAACTACCAAAAAGCGACCCGAGGGATCCTTGATAATTTCCTCGCAGAAAAATGGAGTTTGCCTGGTAATCAGAATGGCCACACCCTTACTAACAGTGCTCTCACCAGACAGGTATACCTGTCCAATACTCTGTCGCTTAAACAAGGTGCTTTCTGAGTCAAGCAAATGCGTCTCTTGTAGACAGATGATTTTCCCCTTCTGCACTTGAAGGTGTTTCAGAAGCTTATGTCTTTTAGTATTGTTCCTAGCTCCGTTAACATTCCACGTAATTAAATCCCAGGTAGTTCCCATTTAACTTCTGATTAAGATTAAACATACTCCATTACCAGATAAAAACATTCGGGCTCTCCAGGGCCCAGCAGGTGCTTCCCCAACCTGATCAGGTCCCATGTAGTTCTGTCTGCTCCTCCCTTCCCCCCTACTCCCCTCCTCCCTAGAACAAAATCCTTTCCACACTAAACCGCTATCCCTCCCACCATAGTAATAGTAAATATCCCCCCCCCCAAACGTTCCACCCAGAATGTTCGCTCCCCCAACATAACTCCGTCTTGGTCCACGATGTCAAATGCACAGACCCTCCTTGTCACCGCCCAGCTCCCCCATCCCTGGATTAGCCACAATCTTGCTAACTATCTGACTCCAACTGAGCCCCCTAATGCAGGATGGGCTCCAGCACTAACAGAAAAGGCGTAGTCCCGAAGAGTCTGTAGGAGAAGTCCTGAAAAGAGAGAGGAGACCTACTGAAATCCAAACTCAGAAGGCCCTCCATACCTTGGGACTAAACATCACAAACCCTTCCTACTCCTAATGACCCCCAGAGGAAGAAAGAAAAAACTCTCCCCTGGAGCGGGTGACCGGTAGAGATACCACCTCTCCGATCGGAGTGCTTATGTACTGGGAGAAACATCCAAAAGCTGTATCCCATGCTAATAAACCTCCCAACTAAATTACCACCTTTTATCCATTCCCATCAGTCTCCCGACTAAGGAGGTCAAAAAGAAAAAAAAGGGGAAAAAAGCAAGCACTGAGAGACTCCCCTCAAAGGTCTCAAGGACCATCTAAGAAAGAGAGCATCCCCAAAATGACCGGGATATATAAACATCCATTCCCCGCTCCTCCCCAATATTCATGGTACAAGTGAAATGTACATTATCTACCTAGAAGAGGAAAAACCAGAAAACAACATTTAAAAGGAAAACTGCAACCTTGCAGGGTTCAGGAGGGGGAACGAATAACAAAGCCCCAACCGTGATATGATAGTAGTTAAGTTCAGATCCACAAAGAACTGGTGCCCTCTAGTGTCAGCATGCTATTGTCAAACCTGCAGCTTGAAACAAGGAAAAAGCGAACATTATAAAACTAGAGGCAAATAACCGAGCCAAAATGAACTAAGATTTCAAGTCTGTGATTGTCAGCAAGTGAGCAAACTGTCTTTCAAGGCAGGGTGCAGGATCTTCAATCAGGGCCGCCTCAGGTAGTGCAAATACAAAAAAAAATCCTTGCCGCTTCTGAAATCATTTACAGACCCCTGCCTCGGCCAAAGTCCCCAAACCATCAGTAAGGGATAGGATGCACCATATGTCCAAGAACAGTTCCTCTTTCAAAAGTCCTTCGCCCACCATTTCAGGACTCGGTTTCTCCCCTCGAAACAAATACTCGACCTCTCATTTATATAGGTCCAGGAGTGCAGTCTTTAGTCCCTCCATTGCTGCTTTCAGGTCCTCATAGGTCACCCATGAACCGGACAAGCAAACTTGCAGGCTCGCAGGATAATTCATCCGAAACCGGGTAGAGGAAGCAATCAATTTAACCACTATCGAATGGTATTCTGCTTGCTTCTGCCTCACTGTGAGGGGTAGATCCTGAGTGATTCACAAGGCAGCATTTTCCCAGGAAACTTCTTTGAACTCTCTAATCTTAAGAAGGACATGCTGTTTCTCAAGATAATTTAAAGCGAAGGATTAGGAGTACGTGGGGGCGCCAGTGAGCATCGCTCTTAAGCGCGGTGGGCTCTTTGATCGTATAATTGAGCCATGGCAATGGGACCAGCAATCTTTATCAAAAGCCTCTGGACAAACACTATTGGGTCCGCCCCCTCCACCTTCTCCAGTAGCCCAATAATTATAAGATTATTGCGTCTACTTCTTCCTTCTAAATCCTCAATCTTAGTGTCCAATCTCACCAACTTCTGGTGGATAGCCACCATCTCCGGTTCAACCTTAGCAGACTGGGCTTCCACCGACACAATTCTAGCTTCATTGTCCTTTGTGCATCTTGATAGGTCCTCTAGTGCCAGGGTGGCTGCTTTTAGCTCCTCAGGAACCACTTGAAGTCTGCCCTAAAGGGTTTCAACTCTGCCAAGAATCTCACCAGTGTAAGTGGCTCGTTCTCCAGCTCAGCCATTTCGGTTTCTGGGTCGCCGGAAGCAGAAGAGGCCCTGGGTTTCTTTGGGGCCTTGCCAGGAGAGACAAGCGGAGTATGCTTCCCGTGGTTTTTGTGCTTATCTTTCTCCATCGGAAGCCAGGACGGGGTCTCCTCCCTCTCCAGTACTCTAGCCAGTGAACTGAACCGGATTGAAACATAGAAACATAGAAACATAGAATTTGTCGGCAGATAAGGACCGCTTGGCCCACCCAGTCTGCCCATTTCCTACCTACTGGATAAGCTGCAGATCCTAGTTAACCAGCAGCCTACTTCTTCCTACCCCACCCCCAGAACTGCCTTTATGACTATCCCATGCATGCTTGAATTCCACCACTGATTTTGACTCCACAACCTCCTCCGAAGGCCGCTCCATGCATCCACAACCCTCTCTGTGAAAAAATACTTCCTTAAATTACCTCTGAGCCACCCCGCCCCCATCTTCAAATTGTGCCCTCTTGTTCTTGCACACCTCTTTTTTTGAAAGATGCTACCCTCTTGGACTTTGTTGATTCCCTTGAGGTACTTGAAAGTTTCTATCATGTCCCCCTCTCCTCCTTTCCTCGAGGCTATACATATTAAGCTCCTTAAGTCTCTCTTCCATGTCTTTCGGTGCAGACCCTGCACCATTTTAGTTGCCCTCCTCTGGATAGCTTCCATCCTGTCTATGTCTTTCGGAGATTAGGTCTCCAGAACTGCACACAGTACTCAGATGGGGTCTCACCAGCTGTCTGTACAGAGGATAATAACTTCCTGTTTTCTACTGGTGATGCCTCTCCTATGCATCCCAGTATCCCCAACCCTCCTTGCTGCCTTCTCACATTGCTTGCCCATCTTTAGGTCATCTGATATGACTACCCCAGGTCCCTCTCCATTTTGTTGTTGTTAGTATCTCACCCCCCATATGTACTCTTCCCTGGGTTTTGTTTCCAAGTGCATTACCTTGCACTTCTTAGCATTGAATCTAAGCTGCCATACATTTGACCATTCCTCTAACCTTGCCAAGTCCTTCTCATCCTTTCCACCCCACCCTGTGCATCAACTCTGTTGCAGATCTTAGTGTCATCTGCAAAGAGACATACTTTTCCTTCCAGTCCTTCTGCAATGTAAGCATAAAGACATTGAAGAGACCCGTCCTAATACTGAACCCCGCGGATCCCCACTAGTAACCCTCCTTTCTTCTGAGTGGACTCCATTTACTATTACTCTGTGTCCTATTCTCCAGCCAATTCTTTACCCAGGCTGTCATCTTGGGACCCACACCCAGGCTGGCTAACTTGCATATTAATCTCTTGTGTGGGACTGTGTCAAATGCCTTGCTAAAGTCTAGGTAGGCCATGTCCACAGCCCCTCCTGATCTACTACTTTGGTCACCCAGTCAAAGAAATCTATCAGATTCGTCTGGCATGACCTTCCGCTGAATCCATGCTGCCTAGGGTCCTGTGCCCTCTGGCCTCTAGATACTCAACAATTCTTTCCTTTAGAAGTGATTCCATCATTTTCCCTATCACTGAGGTTAAACTAACAGGTCTATAGTTTCCTGCTTCTGCCTTGCTCCACTTTTGTGAAGGGAATCACATCTGCCCTCCTCCAGTCCTCGGGCACCACCCCATCCTCCCATGATTTGTTAAAAAGGGTAGTCAGTGGTGTCACTAGTTCTACCCTTAGTTCTTTTAGAATTCTGGGATGAATCCCATCAGGCCCCATTGCTTTGTCCACCTTCAGTTTTAAGAGTTCTTTCAGAACCCTTTCTTCTGTAAATGGGCGGTATCAACTTCTGTATCCAGCGTGTTACTACTGTTTGTTTATGTACCTCCCCTCTTCCTTTGTAAATACTGAGCAAAAATATTTGTTTAGTATCTCTGCCTTTCACAGTCTCCCTCTGCCCACCCTCCCACCCTTTATTAAGCCTCACTATCCCTCCCTTGGTCTTCCTTCGCTCCTGATGTACCTATAAAGGTTTTATCCCCTTCTTAACTGAGTTGGCTATCTTTTCCTTGGTTTGGGCCTTTGCTGTTCTGACTGCCTTCCCAGCTTCCTTTTGCTTCTTAATGACAGTTCTCTGTCCTGCTCCTTCTGCGATTCCTTGTACTTCCTGAATACTTTCTTTTCTCTTGAACCTTCACTGCCACTTCCTTTGAGAACCATAGTGGTTTCTTACATCGTCTTGTTTTGTTTATTTGCTTCACACAAAGGCTCGTTACCTCTGTGATGGCAGTTTTATTATTCCCATTGTTCTTCCACCTCCTTCCTGCCCATTTGCTAGTGAATTCCTTAGGCACTCAACCATTTTGGCAAGTCAGCCCTCCTAAAGTCCAGTACTTTTGTCTTTGTATGGCTTGACTCTATTGCTGTGTTTATTGTGAACCATACTGTTCGATGGTGGCTAGTTCCCAGATGGCTACCCACTTCTACATCTGTAATCCTCTCTCCATCTCCATTTGAGAGAATCAAGTCTAATATTGCTCCTCTCGGAGTGGGCTCCAGTACTAGTTGTCTAGGAATGCCCCTGTAGGGCATCTAGAATAACTGCACTCTTAAGTGGCAGCTGCAACTGCACTCCAGTTAACATCCGGCATATTCAGATCACCCATCAACAATATCTCCCTTTTCTGCCATTCTAAGTATAGTTTCTATCATTTCCCTGTCCATTTCCTCCCCTGAGAGAGAGTCTGTTATATAACCTGTGCGTATTGTGGTGCCATTGCCTGTCTCCAAATTTACCCACAGTGCTTCTTCTCCTCCTGTTTACCCTTTTGTTCTGTTGCTTTTATTCCTTCCCTTATGTAAAGAACTACTACTCCTCTCTTTTACCTCCCTGTCCCTCCTGTAGACAGTGTATCCTGGTATGTTTATGTCCCAGTCATGGTTTTGTGTGTACCATGTTTCTGTGACTGCCACGATATCAGATGTTCCTCCTCCATCAAGGCCACTAATTCAGGAAGCTTGTTACCCAGACTATGGCATTAGTACTCATTGCTCTCCATTTTTGATGGCTTTACCTTCTGTTGCAGCATCCCCACTGACCATTCTACCTCAGTCTTTTCTCATTTAGTACCCTGTTTTGTAGGGAGGCTGGGATTTTCCTGCTGCTTGTCAGTGCCTCCCCTTTGACTAGTTTAAAAGCTTGCCAATTAAGCATTTAAACCCGATTGCTCAAAAGACTTGTTCCTTCCTGGACAGATGCAGACCATCCTGCCAGTATAGACTGGTGTCCCTCCAGGTGGAACCCCAGTCCCAGTGAAGCTAAACCCTGTGCTCCGCACCATTTTTCAACCGTTCATTAAACTGCATGGTGCCAGTGCCTCGCCTCCCCATGCTTCTGACAGGCAGCACCTCTGAGAAGGATACTGTGTGTGCTACTCATCTTGGGTCCCTCCCAACTCTGCAATGTCCTCCTGCACTGCTCTAATCTCATGATGAACCAAGTCATTTGTCCCTAGGTGGACAATTATGTCCAGCTCGGAATCCCTTGCAGCTGTTCTCGTGATCCTGAGGATGCTTCCTGTCCCTCCAAGCCATGGCACCAGGCAGGCATCTTACTTCATTTTCCCAGCTCCCCCCAGTTCTATACCCCTAATAATTGAGTCCCCCACCAGGAGCTGCTTCCTTTCCCTTTGGTGCCCTCTGCCTCCTTTCTGTGGGCCTCCCTTGTGACAGATATCATCAGTCTTCTCTGCGGGTGCATCCATAGGGGAGCTATGTTCCCCCAGAATGGTGTATGGCTTGTGGAGTGGAACAATTGACTGGGTGTGCCTCTGTTCCACCCTCCTCACCCTCCCTGAGCCCACTGTGGTCCAACTGCTGTGCTTTTCTTACAACCTCTGAGGTAGTGGTGGTGGCGCTAGTGCACCCTGGATGGGGAGGTTCCTTTCTACTGTCCAGTGTGGCCTGGGGAAGGTTTCCTTACTACTGTCCAGTGCGGCCTGGGGAAGGTTTCCTTACTACTGTCCAGTGTGGCCTGAAGATGGGCAACTTCCTCCCTCAGGGCAGATAGTTGTCTGCAAATAGGGAAGCATCTCAGCCTCCAGAAAGACTCCCAGAAGACTGCTGCCCCACAGCCATTACATTGCACTACTCCCCACATGTTTATCTAGTTTTTTTTATTGTATTTGTGTGTGTGTGTGTGCATGCGTGTGATTTGTTTTATATATATATATATATATATATATTATACAACGTGTATGCTTATATTATCGGTGCAGTGTGAGAGAGGATATGACAGAGAAATGCACCTTGCACTCGAGGAAATGATGTCAGAACCTCAGGTATAAAGGAACTATTTCCGGGTGGGTGAGGGGTGGGAAGGGGTTGGGCCTAAACTGTGTCCTCACAAAACAATCGACTAAAAGCTCTCACCCACCGCTGCGATGAGTGCCTTCCTGTCAGCAAGATACCCTACACAACAATTTGACAGAGAAAGTACCCTGCTAATCAAACAGAGAAAAATCCAGACATCCAAGTCAGACACAGGTAAACCTCTCCAGCCCCAAAACAGCCTGGTGGTTTGTTAGCCACAAAGGAAAATCAAATATGCAGTTATTTCAGCCCTTCTGAGGATGCTGACAAGATAAGCAGTTTTAAAAACCCTTTCTGAATTAAAAACTAAAACAAATACCAAGCAATGCTACTTTATAAGTGAGGAAAACTTCTCTCAGATGTAAGCAAGAGAGAGAGAGAGAGAGAGAGAGTTTAGTTACAGATAATTTGTCCAAACTAGTAAATCCCATGCAGCTTCTCAGTTGTCTCCAAGCACTCCTGTACACAACTTGGAAGAAGATGGGCTTCTGACTCACACAGGATCACACCACTAGTTTATAGTAATTGAATAATGCTGACAAATGGTCTAGCTAGACAAATGGCTATGATGCTAAGCTCTGACTTGTGAAGACAATTACCCCCACCTCAGGCTATGTTTGGCATCCAGTTACAACCTGCAGCTTTTGCTATTTTGAATCACACAACCCCAGCTAAAGTTGCAAAACATATTGATGCAGATTCTCACAGAATTCTAGTAATCAGTCCAGCTAGCCACAAAGGAAAATCAAATGTGCAGAAGATAAGCAGTTTTAAAAAACCCCTTTCTGAATTAAAAACTAAAATACCACATAATGCTACCTTATAAGTGAGGAAAACTTCTCTCAGATGTAAGCAAGAGAGAGAGAGAGTTTAGTTACAGATAATTTGTCCAAACTAGTAAATCCCACGCAGTTTCTCAGTTGTCTCCAAGCACTCCTGTACACAACTTGGAAGAAGATGTGGCTACGATAGCCCTTTACTCTTGAAATTTAATCGAAAAACAGAGACGGGAAGGGAAAGCTTGGCGATCAGGATGTTAAGCTGGCACTTGCATCACGTGACTCCTGTGTCGAAATGTTTTTGCGAAAGTGTCGTGATTTGTGAAAGTAATTTGTGAAAGTATGGCCAAAACAATAGGAAATCTTTGCCACCCTCTTGCAAAACAACGGTTTGGTCTTTAGAGCTGACATTTGCAGGAAACAAAGTCAAGATCCCACAGATGTGCCTTTTCATTGGTTTGGTGCCAAACTATTATAGAGCTCCAAAGTTAAGGAACTCTGAAGTTGATGATTTTTCCCATAGGATAACATTATGGTGTCCGCCGTGCCTTTTGGGTCCCGTATCTCGAAAACAGTTTGAGATATAGACTTTTGTCACAAAAATGCTTAGTTCTCACTGGGTGCTAAGTGCAAAACTAGGCTGGATAGTCATAAATAATATGAAATTTAAATTTTTTTCTACGTCGTACAGTTCCTGAG
Organism: Neoceratodus forsteri; assembly: GCA_016271365.2. Lineage (NCBI taxonomy): Eukaryota > Metazoa > Chordata > Ceratodontiformes > Ceratodontidae > Neoceratodus > Neoceratodus forsteri. The sequence continues at coordinate 1,453,328,858 of CM028129.1, read as the reverse complement.
ATATAATCAATTTAGTATATCAAGTGCTTATTTTCCTGTCCGAGGCCATTATTATGCACACATTCTTTGTATTCACTATGTTTCTGAATACACCTGTTTAGGAAACAAAAGGGTGTGTGTTTGCGTTACTGTTACCGTTAGCGTTTCCACTTGTGTTTCCGTAACCGTTTGTGTTTATGTCACCATGTGCATTACCCTTTGCATTTGTGTTTGCGCTTGCATTTTTTTTACTGTTACCCTTTGCATTTCCGTTACTGTTTTTGTTTGCGTTTACTTTTGCGTCTGTGTGTGCATTATCATTTGCGTTTGCGTACGCGCTTGCATTTGCATTTCCATTTGTGTTTCCTTTGGCATCATCGTTGGTGTTAATGTAAGCATTTGCATTTCCAATTGCATTACCATGACCATGTGCGGTACCATTTGTGTTTGCGTACACTCTTGCATTTTACGTTTACGTTTGCGTTACTGTTTCCTTTGGCGTCATCGTTGGTGTTACTATGACCGTTTGCGTTTTCGATTGCATTACCATTACTGTTTGCACATTCGTTACTGTTTGCATTTCTGTTGGACTTAGCATTTGCATTTTCAGTAGCGTTTCCATTGTCGAGTCCATTATTGATTCCTTCTGCATCGCCATTGCCATTACCGTTTTGTTTCTGTTTTTGTTTGTGTTAGCATTTACATTTTTGTTACTGTTTTCGTTACCATTTGTGTTTGCGTTTCCATTGCCATTAGCGTTTGCGTTACTGTTTGCATTGCCATTTCTGTTTTCATTTACGTTTGCGCTTGCATTTCTCTTACCGTTTGCATTATCGTTTCCATTTGCATCACCGTGTGCGTTACCATTTGCACTTGCGTTTGTGTTACCGTTAGCATTACTATTTTCTTTTACCTCACTGTTTCCACACCATTTCCGTTAATGTTACTGTTTGTGTTTTTGTGTTTGCGTAGTGCAGTGCAAAACATTGTTTTTGCTATTTTTCTGCACTGTCTTCCATGACACATAGTGCAGCCAGTGTGTGGCTGATTGGTCCACAACTTGGCAAGTAGAAAGACTTTTGTTCAAGGAATATGTCAGTTTTTGTTTGGTGAAAACATGTTGTTCCATTCCAGAGTTACTGCCATTTGAAGTTGCCCCACTTCACAGTTACTGATTTTTTGGCTGCCAGGTCCACCATTTTAGTGCATTTTCAGACACGATTTCCACCATTTTGTGGTGGAAGACTTCTTAAAGGTGCTGAAACATAAACATTGAATATCTCTGTAACAATTTGGTCTTTTCACATGAAATTTGGAGGATGTTGAGTGGATGTCCTAGGGATGTGACTGATGCTGTTTACATGTTGGAAAAATAATTTGCTATGGAGATACTGCATGACGCAGTTAACATTTTGTGCATAGCACTCTGCATGGTTCTACTGGCTTGAAATTTATAGCGTAGGTAGCCCTAGTGGTACGGAAGTGCCTTGAAGTGGTTTGCTGTGTAAAACATTAACAGGTGTGGAATTATACCACTCCAATGAATGGACATTTGGTTCATTACTTTTCAATAACTTCTGAACCATTGTCCGATTTACCTGGCATTTGGAATGTGCAAAGATTTATAATACATCTTTGACTGTGACAATTTTCGGTCACTGGCACTTACGGCTGCTGACTTGTGCATGTTACATTGTTTGCTCATGGCACTGTGTGACCGTTGAACAGATGTATACACAATTTTGGACACACGGTGTGCTATGGTACATGTCTTCTTTTAACAATGTTTGGTTCCATTGGATATATGGTTCTTGTGTAGTGAAGTGGCAAAAATGTTATTTGCTGCACTCCTGCACAGTTTTCCCGGTGTGATGCTGCTCAACTGTTGAACAGATTCGGAAACATTTGTTATACATGTTGTGGTATGGTACAAGTCTTCATTTACCAATTTTCATTTCAGTTGGTCATACAGTTTTTGCGCAGCTAAGTGACAACAATTCACATGGTGGGAGCTCGGGGCCCTCCCACCACCACATTCCATTCACTATTTATAGTGCACATTCTCAAAAGAAGTCATGACATAGTGCATCAGTTAATGCTCACTGAATTGGTTGTTGGTTGATACCCCTTGCACCCAACGCCCACCTGCCCCCACCAACAGTCATCAGGGTGTGTGTTGGGGTTGTCAGTCTGAACTCTCACCCCATTCTCCCATACTGCACCACCTCAGCTTGTTTACATGGAATGGGGTGAGAGTTAGGGCCAGTGACCCCAACGCACACCCAGATGCCTGTTGGTGGGGGTGAGGTGGGCATGGGGCAAGGGTGGCAACCCTAACACCAAATTTCCTCACTTTTATCGCTGTAGAACAACCCTAACTGATGCATTAAACAGAGTTTTTTGCAATGAATATATCTATCTATCTATATATATATATAGATATCTATATATATATATATATATATATAGATATATATATATTACATCCAGTGTACTTGTACTTTATTGCATGTTACTGTATCTTGATTTGATCTCCTGTACAGTTGTTTGATTTTGCATCTGACATCTAACTGTAATGTACTGTTTTACTGTTTGTTTACTGTATTGTATTGTTCGACCCTGATGTGGAATCTATGTAATGAGTTTGTTCTCAATGGTATATCCAAGATTCAGATAAGTAAATAAAATGCATGTCTTAATCATATTGCCCCTTTCCCTCCTTTTCTCAAGGTATACATTTTCAAGTCCTTAAGCCTCTCTGCATATGTCTTGTATCCTAGTCCATGGACCATCTTGGTCACTCTATGCTGTACTGCTTCCATCTTGTTGCAGTGTCTCCTCAAGTGTGGGTGCCAGTACCTTTCACAGTATTCCAGTTGTGGCTGCACCAGTGAACTGTACAATGGGAGGATGACCTCTCGACTTCTACTGCTTAGTCCCCTCCCTATGCAGCCCAACATCCTGCTTGCCTTGCCTATAACTCTATTACAAGGTACTGCTGTTTTTAGACTTTCCAGTATCATGACCTCTAGGTCCCTTTTCTCTGTGGTGTTGACTAGCACCACTCCCCTCATTTCATATTGCACTCTTTAGTTCCTCATCCCAGTGTGCATCACTTTACAATTTTTTGCATTGAAGCCCAGCTGCCAGATCTTTGACCAGTTCTCCAATCTGCCCAGATCCTCCCTGAGTTCCCTTTTCCCTTCTCCCATATCCACCCTTGCACAGATCTTTGTGTCATCTGCAATCTTATGAACATATGAATCAGCTTGCAGAAGAAGGCTGTGAGGTCTATAGAGTTTACTTGATGCTGAGTCCCCTGTACTATCGATTTACAGTGGGCACCACCCTCCTCCCTAACAACCCTGACCCTCTTCTTCACCCTGTCCCACCCACTCTTGAACCCAACCTCTTTCTTCTGATGATGACCTCAGCTGGGAGTTCATTCCACCCTGGCACCATTTACTCTGTAAAGAAGTATCTCCTCATCAACCTTCCCCCTGCCAGTTTGTGACAGTGCCCCTTGTGTTCTTATTCTCATTCATACAAAAGAGGTTCCCAGTATCCATCTTGTTTATACATGTAAGATACATGAAGGTTTCAAGCATGTCCCCTCTCGCCTCTTCTCCTCACATGAGTACTTGATAGGATTTCCCAGTCTGTCTTTATACGTACTGTCTTGCTGGTACAGAATCATCTTTATCTCCCTCCTCTGCATTGCCTCAAGCTAGTTAACATCCTTCCTTAGGTAAGAACTCCAGTACTGTACACAGTATTACAGGTGCAGCTGCACCAAGAATCTGTACAGAGGTAGGATAACCTCCTCCCTTCTGCTCATTAACCCTCTAGCTATCCACCCCAGCATCCAGTTTGCCTTGGCAGCTGCCTTCTTGCACTGTGTAGATTGTTTTAGGTTGCTGGTAATGGCTAGCCCCAAATCCTATTCCTCCTCAGATACAGTAACCTTTAGCTTCCCTAGTCTGTTCAGCGCTCAGGTTCTTGCTGCCGATGTGCACCACATTTAGCATTGAGCCCCAGTTGCCAAATGCAAGACCACCTCTCTAGCTTGACAAGGTCCTCCTGCAGATCTGTACCCCTTTGCCAGAGTCCACCCTACCACGTAGCTTAATGTCATTCACAAAGAGGCAGATCTTACCTTTAATTTTATTTATTTGGATATTGGTAACCAGGTAGGCTCACTGAGACATGTGTTCCTTTTTCAGGAGTGACCCGCATTAATTACATACAATACAGAAACTGGACATAGTATCAAGGTTCTATGCATAAAAGTAAACATCTTATGAAACAAGGACCAGCAATAACAACAGGGATAGTGACAGGTGAGAACATCTTATGAAAAAGAAGAACGGCAATAATGACAGTGGTAGTAACAGATACATATTCTCAGAAACTGAGAAGCACAAAGACAACACAGTCTAGTTCCATAATACAGGTCAATGGAAAGGAATTGGACAATGCTCATGGACTACACAGGATGAGTTATAGCTTCATTAGGTCATGAAGACTTAATAGAAAGTCAGCAGAGGCAGGTACAGCTATTTTTAGGAGGGGAACATTCTTTGAGCTGTCTTTTGAAGGATAGGAGTGATTGCTATTCTGGATAGGGAGACGGAGTTTGTTCCAAAGCTGAGAGGGTTTTATGGGATAAGTAGCATTGGCCAGCTATAGTCAGGGCCCTAGGGACCTCCAGTAGAGGAAGAAGGGATGAGCAGAGGTACCTCCTTTGGGGCTTATTGACAAGGACATCTCTGAGACTAGGGAAGCAGCCATTTAGCATCTCATAGGCCAAGCATAGGGTAGGGTAGTTATGTCTTTCTTCTGGGGGGTGCTAACTGAGGGAGGCAAGGACATTGCACTGTTTTATATCCCAAGCACCAAGTGTGAATCTACCGATTATATGGTATAACAGCTTCAGCTTGTTGAGTTCAGTGCCTTTCACAGACAAGAGTATAAGGGCCCTATACAGGAGCGTGAGGCAGAACACTGGTAATTACAGACAGTCAGACTTAAGCAGTTAGATAGGTCCTGAGCCTATAAAGTACACCCAGCTTCTGTGTGAGGAGTTTAGTTACTTGTTCAGTATGAGATCTGAAGGAATGGTCCTGATCTAGCCAAACACCAAGGTATTTTATAGTGTTCACGACCTCTAACTGGGTACCCTTTACAGTACTGATCTGCAGGAGCTTGCTGCTGCCAGAACCAAAATTCCTTGTTTCAAGTAGCATAGCCTTGTTTTTTTTTATTTTTGATGGTTAGATGTGAACCATGCTTCCAGTTCCCTAAAGGCATTGTTTAGTTCAGAATTAATGATGTTGGGGTCAGAGCCAGTTCTATAAATCACTGCGTCATCTGTGTAAAGAAGCATTATGGCTCCATCACAGTTTGAAGGGAATTCATTGATGAATAATGAAAAGAGAATAGGTCCCAGGATAGAGCCATGTGGCTCCCCATCTGAGATCCCATGCTGGAAGGAAATGCAGGCTCCCCACTTGACTGACTGATTTCAGCCCATGAGGTAGCTTTTGAACCAGCAGCAGGAGAGGAGGTCAAGGCCCAAGTTCATTGCTTGGCCAGCAGGAATTTGTGGACCATCAATTCCTCAAAAGCTCAAGGGCACCAGTCTAAAAGGGGTTGATGCATCAACTAAGGATTGGCCAGACACAATAAAATATCCAATATTTCCAAAAGTTAAAGATGCACTCCAAGGCAACACTATGTATTATAAACAGCATGCTGCTATGTAAAAAGCTAACTACCTCTGGTAGTAATAAGCACTCCAGACGTGTTTTTCGGTGAAAAATTCATTTATTTTTGACCATTACCAGCATTAATAAAAGTACTAAAAAGTGCTTGATGCACTGTAGGGCTACAGTCCTCCACAATATTGTAGCCACACAAGCCAGACTGTGTAAAACATGCTGATGGGAAAATATTAAAACAGGCTATGCCTATACAAGTATTTGCTCCTCATATAGCTGCCAGCTCGCCCAGCCACAGTGCCTCAATCTATGATAATCCTCAGGGAAAATGACTAGCCAGTAATTTCTTGGCTCATCCTTCCTTCTGCTCTTGTGTAGAGGAACCATATCTGCTGCCCACCAGTTTCTAGAAACTACCTCCATGTCCAGCAAGTAGTTGAATATGTCTGTAAGTGGTCCTGTTGTGACTCCTGCTACCTCATTCAGCATCCTCAGGTGTAAGCCATCAGGTCCCACAGATTTATTTACTTTCAGCCCTATAAGCTTTTCCAACATCTTTTTCTACATTATTTAGACCATGCCACTCGAGCCGTTGGTCTCCTCCCTTCCCTTTTTAACTAGATCTTTGTGAACCTCCCATAGTTCAACCATTCAGACTTTGACCATTGAACCAGGTAAAGTTTACCAGAGTTCTCCTACTGGTGGACTAGCTTGCACTGGCTAAACACTATTAAAAAGCATTAGGAAATGGGATAAAAATTAAATAACAAAATGCACTGGGCTGATGAAGCACCAAAAACAGCAGAATGATACAGTTGCCCACACTGAGGGCTACTGGTTCCAAAAATTGTGTCCATTCAGTCAGTGCCAAACATGGACAATGCTAGTAAACAAGAGTACGTGGCTAGCAATCTCAAAATAAAATGGCTTGTTAAGACCTATTCATGCCCACAAAATAGTATAGAATCTCACAGCATAGGACACCGGCACTAAAAATTGAGTGTCCATTGGGATGGTGCCACACATAGACAAGGCTTCCTGTTATGCTATTGATATTTGCTTGTATTGTAAACACTGGTTACATGGCCAATGTTGCCTCGAAAATGACTTATTCAGTATATGCAGACCTAGAAAAAAATCCATAAAACAGTTGTCTGAAGAAGACTGAGGGAAGACAAAAGTGCAGCATCCCACAGTGTGGGCAACTGGTTCCAAAACATTGTGTTCCCATTGGGACAGTGCCACACAAGGACATGGTTTCCTATTATATAGTGGATAAGTGTTGTATAAACTGGTTCCAAGGGCAGCGTTACTCCAAAAATTACATATTTGCCCAGCGTAGGCCTGCTAAAAATTCCCAAAACAGTAATCTGAAGAAGTCTGAGTAAAGACAGTAGAGCAGCCTCCCACAGTTTAGGGAGTCAATGCTCTAAAGAACTAATGAATGGAAGATGTTGGAAGTGTGCATCGTCTACCATTTAAACTACTTTCTTCTTCTTCTTCCTCTCTACCTGGTCCCGTAACATTCTCCTCCCCATGCCCATCATCATAATTAGCTTCACTGCCAACAATTCATGAAAGATTATTCTGAGGAAGACTGAGTGAAGATAACAGTGCAGCATCCCACAGTGTGGGCTACTGGTTCAAAAAATTGTGTGCCCATTGGGACAGTGCCACACAAGGCAAAGTTTTCCCATTGTGCTATGCATAAATGTTGTACACACTGGTTTCATGTGCAACGTTGCCCCAAAAATCATTTATCTGGCCTGTGCAAACCTGGCAAAAATTCACAAAACATTTACCTGAAGAAGACTGAGGGAAGACAAAAGTGCAGCATCCCGCAGTGTTGGCTACTGGTTCCAAGAATTGTGTACCCATTGGGACACTGCCACACATGGAAAAGGCTTCCCATTATTTATTTTTTTATTTAGTTTTTGTTGACCAGGAAAGGAGGACTAGGCAATTCTGCCCAGTCTCGTCCCGGGGGTGGGGGGGAGTACAGATGAGAGCCAACTGAAATTAAACCAGATTAAGCTGTTGGTGGTATTTTAAGTGAATGAGGGAAATTTGGCCAGGATACCATGAAAATGTCCTTACACTTTTCGAGAACTGCCATGGGATGTCCACCTGAACAGTCAATAGAACAGGCAGACAGGACCTTGGTTTAATGTCTCATCCTAAAGATGGCCATGTATAGCTCATACCATGAGTAAATGCCATACACACTAGTTATATGGGCAACATTGCCCCACAAATTATTTATTCAACCTGTTTAGACTGGCAAAGATCCACAAAAGATTAATCTGAAGAAGACTGAGTCAAGACAACCATGCAGCATTCCCACATTGTGTATATGTAGGCTACTGGTTCCCAAAAAAATAATGGGCACAGAAGCCCTCCCTATCCACCTCATCATCCTCTGTCTTTAGCCCAGCTGGAAGTGTAGGAGATTCATCATCCATAAATCTTGACAAAAAAGGTTTTGGAAAAAGGGGCAAGTTAATTTTTAGAAAAGTGAACATCTCTACATTTTGGTTCAAAAGGCATGTCCTCCTGTTGGTGACACTACTGCCTACAGCACTGAAAATTCTCTCTAAGTATATACTTGCAGATGGATAGCTGAGGTGTTCAACAGCTACCTGTGTCAAAAAGGGCCAAATAGTCTTTTTTTTTGGCACAGTACAGTAGAGGCTTGTCGCCTTCTGCTAGTGGTACATTCTCATTAAGATAATCCTTCACCATTTGTTTGCTGGCATCTCAGGCACCACTGTGTCAGAAAGTGACTTGCTGTGCTTTTTCATCAAGCCATAGTCAGCCAGATGTTCCCACAGTGGTTTGCCATCAATGGCTGTCTTTCTGTGGGGTGCAGCAGCAGTAGTAGTAGCACCAGGTTGACTTGGAGGCAAAAATGAGTGACTCCTGTGTTGTTCCCTAGTAGCAGTGGAAATACATTGGGATCCTCCTTCTTCCCTCTTCTTCACCTGGCCTGTCAGTAGTATTTCAAGGGATGATGATGAGTGTTCTGCTCTGTTGTACTTGTGTTCCAGGTCTTGTTTTGTGCCATAGATATAAAGACCAGATGGATAAGCCAGGATTTGTAGGACTGCTGATCCTTACCGCATCCGTGCATATCAAAGAATATCTCAAATGTGTCTTTGAATCGAGGGTCCAAAAGAGTGGCCACAATGTAGTGATCAGCTGTACATATTTTTAAAATGTGTGTGTCATTCCAGAAATGTGATGTTATCTTTTCTACTAGATTGACAGCAGTGATATCTTCCTTGTCCTCATACTGAGTTTTCATATGAACTAGTTGCAAGTTAATGAGGGCAATGAGGGGAGTACCTGGTTTAGACCAGCTGTATCAGAATTTACAATTCATGTGGTCTCCTCAGAGGGCTTCAGTATAGTGCAGAGGGTCTACATCAGGCATCAATGATTTGAGCTGATGTAATACCATGCTCAATGGCATACTGGTGGATAATCTGTTGTTCACGCTGCTGTTGCATCATGTAATTGGTGGAATTCCATCTTGTTGCCACATCTTGTTTCAGGTGGTGGAGGGGATGGTGGTTCACTGCTGACTGCTTCATAGCAGCTTCCGTGCCTTTACAGAATGGCTAAAATGACTGCAAACTTTTTTGGCCAGACCTACACGTCTGCACAGTGTTGCCTTCCTCATCTAGGAATCCCCGAACTACCAGATAGTGAGCAAAATATGGAACATGTGTATAATCCCCATAAGCAACTGCCTTTACAATGTTCTTTGCATGTTCTGATACTAGAAAACCTGATGTTAATGAGTGTGGTGTCAGCCACTCTCAAAACTTCTGCAGAAGGGAGTGCAACAAGTTTTCTGCATGATGATAATTGTCAAAGTGAGCAATACATAAAGCTGCCCACTTGCAGAAGTTGAGGGGCCCCGATGACTTGCAGTTACTGCTACTGCTGCTGCTGGCACTTAAGCCAGAGGAGGAGGAGGAGGGGGAGGAAGAGGAAGAGAACAAAGATGAGAAACTGACCCAATGGGAAGTTACTGCCATGTAATCAGTACTCTGACTGCTGGTCCATATGTCAGTGGTGAGGTAAACCGATGGAACAAATGATGCTTTCAGGGCCTTGTAGACACTCTGCTACAAATCAGGAAGAGGCACTTTGGGAAAGTTGGTATGGCTGGGCACTTGATACCTTGGTACTACTACAACTTGCATTAGCAATAGAACACCTGCATTGCTTACAAAGGAGAATGGCGGCAAGTCAAAGGCTAGAATTTTTGCATTTGGTCTTGTTAACTTTTTTGCCTCTGATCTGTTGGCTTTATATTTCTGGTCTATTCCAGAGATTCAACCAGTGAGAGTTGTTTGCTTTTTTCCCCCCGAACATGATTGTTGGTTTCTATTTTTGCCACCCTGAGGGTGGACTTTGCTCAGGATTTGCAGACCCTCATAGGTGTAGGAGTCTATGAGCTAAAGAACTGATAAAACAAAGATCTTGGTGTTGTGCATCGGCCACCACTTGAAAGATTTTCTTTCTCTTCCTCTCTACCTGAACGTCTAATGTTCTCCTCCCCTGCCCATCATCTTTATCAGCTTCACTGCCTTCGGTGCTGCTGCAGATACTATACTTTGGAATGCCTTCTCATACTGAGATCTCTGGGATGCAACAAATGCCTTTTCTTGGTAGATGTTCCCAGGCTTGTTCCATCTTTACCCCAACTCAGCCTGTCTTTACATAAAAGACACAATATATGTGTCTACTGTTTTTATGAAAATCTATGTATTATTTGTGGATTGTACAAGGCATCTTGTTGAAAATAGGGACTCGTCCCTAACATTTGTTCCTGTATAAAAATAAAATTTTATTAATCAATTAATCAATGATTCTTTCTCCACTCAAAAGAAATCCCACACCACTGACGTGCCCAGGTTTGTATTTCCTCCTGGCAGTCTATGCTGTTGCAAATGGGTGGGCTGTTGTGGCCTACTTCCACATCATCACCCTCCTCCCCTTCCTCCACCAGTTCTTCAGGGTCAGGGAATGCTTCTTTTTCCTGTACTATGTGTCCTGGGCCTCAAGCCTTGCCAGTTTCTTTATCTGCTGTCATTTCAGATGCTCATTGTTATTATGTTTCTCCTTCTCATTTTGTGTCTTTTTTTTATATCCCCACTTTTGGTCTTTTTTGGTCTCTTATACATACCTGCCAAAAGTCAAACTCTTGTCTGTTCCACCTCCTCCTCCTTCCCTGTACTGCTGATGCTATCACATTTATCAGGTATATAATTGCAGTCTGCAACTCTCTCCCTAAACTCTACCAAGCTACTTTGATCCTCCTCATCTGCTTGTGTCACTACCTGTCACACTCCATTCTTATTCCTTTTTTCTACAATGATTGCTCATGTTGCAACCCTTGCAGTGCTATTGCGAGTGGTTCCTACAATATCTGATACTTTATGAACTATTTGACTACTGTCATCTTCCTCTACACTTTAGTTCCTACTGATGCAGAGGGTCTATGATCAAGCCACTCTGCTTTGTTTTTTCTTTGATGTGACTGGATGATCCCATCCCACCATCTCCTTGGCCTCTCTATTGCTCCATTTCCTAAATTGGCGACAAAACTCAGTCACCTAGGTGATGAAGACTTTGTTTTATTTATTGTTTTATTTAAAATTTTTGCATTATTTATTTATTTTTGTTTATTTTTTATTTTTATTTTATGGGATGCCACTATGGATTACGAGAGGCCAGGCACTGACTTGCTGCCAGCTGCTATATGCTTGCTGCCCACTGCCCAGATCATACTGCAACAGCACAGCTCAGGACAACACACACACATAGGCTGATTCAGGACTCAAAGGAACCACAGCAACTTGGAGAACTTGAAGACAAACACAATAAAAAAAATTTCTTTCTTTTAAAAATGTTTCAGATGCCACCAAGGTGCTAACTACCAGGGGCTGGACCCTGGCATGCTACCATCGAGTACATACTTGCTGCCTACTATTCAGATCACACTGCAACAGCCCAGTTCTCATACACACACACGCACAAACACACACACACACACACACACACACACACACACACACACACACACACACACACAGTGTTTCAGGACTCCAGAAGAAGAAGAAGGAACTGCAGCAACTTGGGGGCAGGGCCAGCGTTAGGCACCTGCGAAACCCATGGCCATGGGAGCCACATACAGCTTAAAATCATTGTTTCCAGCCTGGCTGGTTTAGGCATGAAGTTTCAGTCCAGCCCTCCCCACCAACTAACAGCCAGCTGCAGCAGGCAGCATTATTAATCACCAGTTTGCGGGGGGTGTTAATGTTCAGGGAGCCTACATCTATATTTCCATTATGACTGTTCCTTCAACGAGATTGCTGCATTTTGTGCTAAATTCCAATTTCTTTTCACAAGTGATGATGTGCTGCAGCTGTCAGTTGATCCAGTTGGTGAACAATCCCACTATGGTTATTTGTTTTTTAATTTGCGATCACCTTGGATCAAGTGGCACTGGCTACTGAGAGTGTGGGCAGTACAGCCGGAACTTGTTTTTGAGGAGGGAGGTGGAGCATAGAATGTAGCAAGTTTTCAAGAGTTACCTGAGGGAGCAGCTATATCTGTTACATTGGCTGGCAGGGGCTGAAAATTACACCGCAAGTACAGAGAGAGAGGTTAGGAACTGTTTGTACTTGTTGTGATGGCAGTCTTGGCAGAATACATTTTTTATTATTTTTTTGCAAGAAAATAGCTTCTGATATTTTAAACGCAAATGAGAACCCCCTCACTGTATTGTGTATGTGCAACCGTGGGCACAACCTGAGTTTTGAGTCTTTGCATTTTTGGCAGGTGCATAGAAAACTATACTATAGTTGTGTAGTAGTTGGATGGCAGCTTTTCCTTGTCTATGGGACACAAAATAATGTTTGTATTTTATTTTAAGTTGCGACAAGGTGCCAGAGATACAATGTAACTTTAAGTTGCTGCTTGAAGTCAAGAGTTTCATCACAGGGATTAAAGAAGAAGCTACACCCCTGAGGTTTTCTAGTCTTTATGAGCTATAAAGCAATACACAGAAATAACAGGAATTGCTTTCTAAATATCTTCCAGTCTGGACGGGGACAGAAAGCGTGATCTGACTGACCATCCATAGAAGTTCTTTCTGCTATGTTGCACTTGAAGTGAGCTTGTGGCAAAAAAAAAAAAGTCCTGCTTACAGAACAAAAAAAAATCAAATGGCGAATGTTTTATGTCATCTGTGTTAATGGGTGTAAGTAATGTTTATGGCTACTTTTTTTCCTTTTCCTAAATCGCCATGGTCATTTCGATGTATACTACAGCAGCTTGTTTGTGAGGTTTTGAGAGCTACCCTGCTTAACTTATTCCTGGAATGCCAAGCATCATGTCTACCTTAGTATGAAAAGTTGTAGAAACAGAACAGATTAAGGCCCTGGACACACTGGGGAATTTAAAACGGTTTAAGTGCCTTAAAACAGTTTAAATCCCCCTAGCACAGTTTGCAGACAGACTACAAGCCCCTTAAAACATTTTAACAAAAGTGTTTTTAAACCCTGCTAGCAACCTAGGCCCTGTCCACACTACACCGCTTGTGCCCGGTAACGGATGCATCTGTTACGGCTGCGGAGCGGTGCAGTGCATCCACACCTCGGCGGTGTCCATTATGGGACCGGCTCTGCTGGTCCACAGATCGGGATCCGGGCGACCATTACATCAGCGCCTGATCCCACAATGCAGCTCGCGCTGCGAGGTGCCCTGCAGAGGACCATTACCAGCAGTCCACACTACGCGGTAACATTACCAGGGCAGGGCGGTTTCAGCAACCATTGTTGAAACCACCTCATATGTGGTTTTCAACAGCGGATGCAACGCCTACATGTAACGTTACAGGTGTAAACGCGACCTGTTACGGTAACATTTTACACCCTCTGTAATGTTACAGAGGCGTAGTGTGGACAGGGCCCTAGTCTTAAAACCATTTTTAAAAATGTTTTGGAGCTAGCATGGTTTTACTTACAGGTCTGTCCATGAGTAGAAGTGTTTTAAGCTGTAACGGTTTAACTAAAACAGTTCTAGCTGCAGTGTGTCCAGGCAAGCACAGTTCTCTGTGTTGGACTTAACACAAAATAGTTACACACAGAACAGGTTTAACACTAGCAGTGTGGCCACACTAAACCATTATCAAAAATGGTTGCTGAGTAGTGTGGCTGCACTGAAATGGTTTAGCTAAACTGGTTTTAAAAATGGTTTTCAAAAATAGTTCTGTAGTGTGTCCAGGGCCTAAGGCCCCATCCACACTGCACCCAACAAGGCTGAAATGGTTCCAAACCATTACAGGCTGCAAACTAATAGCGTGTCCACACTGCCAGGGAACAGGTGTGAAAACGGTCTGGAACCGGCACATTCTGTCCACATTGAGATGTGAACAGTGTGTGCACCCAACCCCTGTAATGTGGAGTGCATCCCACGGTGCACCTGGGGAAGACAGCTGTGAAGACAGAAACCCTCCTGAATGAACACCCAGCTGCCAGTGTACACAGGGCACACTGAGTGTGGCAGAACATGCCACGGTGTCCTACAGCAATGTGTGCCCAGTGGCACCCATGGGGGACTAAGGGTGTGCAGCAGGCGAAGGTGTGGAACCAAAATGAGGGGAGGCCCCTACACATGGCATGAAGGCGTGCAGTGATGCACCAACACATGCTGGGTACAGGGACCCCGCTGCTTCCCACAGGCAGGCATGCGGTGCACCACCAGGAAATGGCATACCACACCCCACTGCCACTGGATGCAAGCTGCGTGCCCCAGCATACACCGTGCAGCCAGGTCACAAATCCAGAACCCCCACACCAGCAACCCATGGAATTGGAAGCCCCACTGTGCCCCAAAAAGCAATGTGCACATGCATGCACACTGCCCAAGCAAACCAGCAACACGGTATGGTGACACAAGACAGCCTTTAATCCAATGCCACCATGGCTTCTGGTGGCAATAACACAAGTAAACAATGTGCAGTAGCAGCATGGCCATGCAGTGGGCCATGTGCATTGCTGCATAACACCACATATCCCCAATGGAACTGACACTGACATGTGAACGAACAATGCAGTACACAATGCCGGGCCACCATATGGGCGGCGGTGTACACCAACATATAAAGGAACCTATGTGTGGGTCACTGTACTGTTACCCGAACCAAAGAAAAACATAACCATGCACAGGTGGTGCCCTAACCCAGGCACCCGTGTGGCCATACTGTATCGAAACCCCTGACACAGCATGTTGCAGAGACGCCACGCAACAGTGTGTGTGACCCAGGAATTGCACTGTGCAACTGAGTGCCACAGTCAGCACATACCTCTGTGCCAACATGAACCAGGCACTGTCGTCACTGGGCAGACCCCAGTGGCATCTCCAACGTAGGAGGGAACTCAAACAGGGAGTCCCGGGTGGCAACCGGCGGGACGCACCGGTCAGCCAACCCCTGCATGCTGCATGGGTAATCACAGGGTGGTCCACTGGAACCCGTCACTGTACAGGTCCTGTGTGAAGCTGGGCATGCCTGCTGCGGGATCCAAGGGGGTAGCACTGTGCAGAGCAGTGGCACTATGCATAGGGGGTTGGGGTGCTGTGTGCAGGCCAGCAGTGGCTGGCGTGACACCAGTGGGGTACTGCTGTGCCATGCTGGCACCAGCCGGTGTTGTTTGGGATGTGGGCGGCAGGGTGGTGGGGCAGTGACACCACCCATGTACACAGCACCCTGTAGTGGGGTGTCATGCCTGCGGGGTGCTGGCATAGCTGGGGGATGCATCCTGGTGGCGGCTGGCTGTGCCACGCAGCCTGTCTGTCCACCGGCGGTGGATGGATGGATGATGGCATGGTCGTCCATGCCACTGAGGGTTTCAGTGGCCATTGGCATGGTGGCACACCCTCAGGGGAACAGGGAACAGGGGGTTGGGGCTGCAGTGGTATGTGCCATGGGGGTGGCACCCAGCCATTGTGGTGCGTCCTGCAGGGGGTGGCTGCTGGCATTGCATGGTCAGGAGCTGGACCACCTGTGTGAAGAACAGCTGTGTCTGCTCTGCCTTCTGTCTCCGTAACCGCTCCTCCAATGCCCTCTCCTCCAGTGCCTGCTCCCTCTCCAGGTTCATCAGCTCCCTGTGGTGCTCCTGCATCATTCTACATGTTGGTTCCAGCACCGCCCCAAGTACGTCTGCCATCCATGCTGTCTTTGACTTTGACTTCCATAGGTTCACAAGGGGTAACTGGTCACCCTGCTGCTTCACATGGCTGCCTCCTCCCGCAGTGGAGCCATCACTGGAGGTTCCTGGCATCACGTCCTGCAGGACCGAGGACACTGGGGAGGCCTCCGCTATGTCGGTGTCCACCGATGTCCCTTCACCGGGATCTTGCCCTGGAACAGCAGAACACACCTGTCACCATTACACACATGTGGGTACCCCGCTCCCACCCCCCACAGCCAACCCCAGCCCCATGCCCCTGTCCCCCACACACCTGTGTGCCTCGCACCACAGGTGCCATGCAAACTCCTCAGTGCACCTGTGCCACCACCATACCATGCCTATCACCATGTGCCACGTGCCCAGGATACACCTCCACGGCATGCCATATCCCAGCGTACACATTGCACAATGCACGTACCTGTGTCAGGGCACTCCCGCTGCACACCGTCATCATCCTAATTCCCCAGGTGCGGGCATGCATCCCTGGTGGTGTCCCCATCATCCTCAGTGTCCAGTTCAGGGCTGGCCACCTGTGAGCTCTCCAGGATGAACGCTGGTTCGGTGGTAGGCCGTGTTCCAATATGGTATCATATGTCATAGAAGGGGCATGCCCATGCACCCCCAAGCGTCTGTTGCTGTCCCTGGTTTTATAGTACCGCACCTTCAGTTGCTTGATCTTGTCATGGCATTGCTTTGCCGTCCACTCCACCCCATTCCCGAACAGGTAGTCCGATACCTTTTGATAGACTTTCGTGTTGTGCCTTGCACTGGCTAGCTCTGCCTACACCTTCTCCTGGATCCAGATCTCCTCCAGGAGTTTTGTGGCCTCATCTGACCAGGTGGCGCTGTGATCTGACATGGTCCTGCTGGTGGTCAGGGTGGCATGCGGCTGTGGTTACTGCTTGGCACAGGCCTGTCTACTCTCCACCAGTCACAGGCGGTGCTTGGAGGATGGGGTCACTCTGCAGTGGTGCTGGGGTGGTGTGCTCTGGCACTGCTGTCCTCTGGGGGCTGGTCGTGTGTTGTGGCAGCTCTTGGGGTCTCCTTCACACCTCTGGCACACAGTGCTGGCGTCTGTTGCTGCCTCTCTATGGCATGTGCCTACTGTTTGCCCTGGGCACCAGTGCTCTTCCCTCCTCGCAGTTCATGTACTGCTGATGCAGGCAGCACCCCCTATTGGCACACTGTGCCTCCAGGCTGCACCTCTCTCAGGTGTGTTCACCCAGCGGATCTGGGTTCTGTGCCTCTGATGTTGTGCAGGTGCTGCCCTGCACCATTTTCACCTCACTGTAGTGGTTCCAGACCTCGCGTGCCTCTCTGCCTTCCGGGCGCTTCCTTGTTCATTTGCCTCTCATGTGCCCCTCTGTGGTGCACTGCCTGCTGGTCTAGCGGCTGACTGGGGGCTACACGGTCGTGCGTTTAGATGGCCGGTGGTAACGTTATAGCCCTGCAGCCATTTCTGTAACCATTGTAGAAACCACCTCCTAACAGGTTTCTATAATGGTTGCAAAAATGTCTGCTGTAACGTTACCAGTGTAAACGCACGCTGTTACAGATGCGGTTTACACCCTCTGTAACGTTACAGAAGGGTTTTCGGGCTACAGTGTGGATAGGGCCTAAGACTTCCCCCCTCTGTCTTCTCCTTCTAACAGTTCATGTAAGGTCATCTGCTGAGAAAATTTGTTTTTGAGTGTGAAATTAAATCAGTATTGTCGCTGCAATTTTGTTGTGGCTGCATATACTTTACTGATATTGTTAAATTCCCAAGGCTGTTTTTTGCAGGGCTACAGGGAGGTGATTTATTTTGGATTCTGTGCAGCAGAGACTAGCCAGGTGTTATCTCTCAGTGGCTTGGGCTGCACAGCATACTTTGCAGCAGGTACGGTTGCGTTGAAACAAGTAACATTTCTTTAAACTAGGTAGACAGTGCGTTCTGGCATGATAAGCGGGTTTCAGTGACACTCGCAACTATATTCACAGTGCAAAACTGCAATCCCAAGTCATAAATGATAACACCGCCATGCAGTAAAACATTATAGATCCCCCAAAAAATTAATTACCGTGTACCTGGAAATTTTCCAAATCCAAACCCATTCTTACACCAGAAGGTTCTATGTGATAACAGTGATCACGGAAAGGCGATTGCGTTTTGGGCGAGTGTACATCACCGAAAATCAATTTCGTCGATGTACACGCGTGGTGAACATCAAAAGAGTGCCAGAGACTTTGATTTTCTTTATTTTATGCGGGGGCCTGTGCCCTCCGCACCACCCCACTAAAGGATTCTCAACTCAGGGGGTGCATGTTAGGGGTGCAAAAGTAAAAAAAAGAAAATCACGGACCCTGTGCAAAAAAGAGTGCACCCAGAACCAGACCAGGCACCCTTCAACCCCAGCCTGCCACCAACCCACCACACCACACTACACGGCCAACTCGCAGCCCACCACCTCACTACACCCCAGAAACCCTCCCTCCCCTTTCACCCATCATACAGAACAGCGTGTTCCCTCCCACCCACCCCCATGCATGTATACAAAGCTACATCCTGTCACTATATTCGCCCTACCCCATCCGGTCACCCTCCCTGCCAGGTAGCCCTGTACACAGGTGCTGTGATTGGGTTACCCTTTTTGAAAACACTCAGTCGTGGTTGCCATCATCCCAGGCTACCCACCAGAACAATGCAGTCACCTCAGAAATAGTGCATGGGTTGGGTTTTGAACAAAGTGTTACAAGCCATGATGCCTTTTTACTTTTTTTTATATTATGCCATTTTTTCATCTGCCCTGGTCATGGTAACCTCACGACTTCCACCTCCTACTAAGCCCTTGCTCTTCCCAGTTACCTGGCTTACCCCAGAGGGTGGGGTCCATGCACTGTAACGGGCACCAGTACCATGAGAACGGTAACTTGTTGGGAGAGTTTGGCCTGGAGGCTAATTGAAGCCTGGGGACAGGGCTTCATAGAGATGGCAGGAGTGGCAGTTTTTGTCCCCTGTAAACTGGGGTGGAGACATGCAATGACGTCCAGTGTCTGTCCCACCCCAGAGAGAATCGTGATCCTGCGTCGGCACAGGGCTACATGCTGTCCTCCACCAGGTGTTGCTCGGGCACTGAACACAAGGCCCCCCTCCCCGAGAAGGAGAGCAGTCCTTAGGACACTTGATCCTTCTCCCCAGCCAGCCCTCCAATGACCTGGATCCATTCCCGAACCAGGGTCACCGGCGTCACAAGCGGGAATCCAACTGCTGCACCGGTGGGCCAGCTCTCCTTTTTACTTTTGTTATGAGGTATATTTTCTGTGGTTTTATAAACAAATTATGAACTGAACTTGGAACACTCCAAGTCTTTGTCTGTCAAATGTGGTCTAATTTACTCTGCATGTGCACTTGAAGTTGTACATTAAAAGGGGGAGGATGTTGCTGCAACAGTATAAAGTTACTTAGTTTATTTTTAATAAAACAACTGTACCACATACAGTGTTGAAATTGTCGGCATTCAAAATTATTTCAGTAAATTGGTATATGTGGTTCCAAAGAAATAAGAGTTATTTAAATTGGCCAGAAGCATTCTAAAATGATTTGACCACAAGTTTAAAGTAAAGGAAAATGCAGAGATTTGGAAAGGTTCAACACATGCAATGTAGTGGGGGTATGGATACATTGGGTATATGTGAGGTTGTGTGGATCCTTTGTGTATCAGGCCAGGCCTACCTTAGATCGAGTGTTTATAGCCTGGGTTAAAGTTTTGGGGCATTGGGAGGGGAGAGTAGGATGGTGTGTGGATCTTGTGTTTGTTTGTATGTAGTCTCAGACCCTGCATTTGTAGCCTTCTGTAACCCTTCCCCCCAAAATGGCAGGGGGTTTATCTGATTTCTCCTTTTTGTCCCAGGAACCACTAGCACTCTAAACCATCAAAAGAAGCCTTCTTATGTGTTGTCTACAATATGGACCATAAGGTCAAGTTAGTATGTTACTGTTCAAAGTATTATTGTAAAAGGCATTTATGCAGATGGAAAGTCAAACCAAGACATGAATGGGGTTAAGGTCCACCAAGCACCATTAAGCATGTGTTATCCATGGTCCAGCACCCCTGATGGTGCCCCCACCTCGCGGACAGCAACCTGTGTAGGCACATGTACTAACCTTAGGGCAAAGACACGTGTCATGTAAGCATAAGTGTCAGAATCTGTGTTCTATTATGCTTCACTATGTTTTGCTGACATATGTATAACCACGAGAAATGTTTTTTTATTTATTTTATTTATTTATTTATTAGAATTTTGTATGAATACCTTTGAGCCAATGGCTCTTTTACAAAGGTTTCATGTCAGTTTACAAGGGCAGGAAATACACATTATGCAGGATTTGCTGGCAAACAAATGGAAAACAAAATTCACTACAGGGTAAACCTAAACAAGTTGGAAGCTACAGGAAATATAATTAACAGTATGTTAACAATATCAGGCAGGCAATACAGAATGATAAGTCACAACAAACAATATTTTACATTAATGTAAAGAAGCCAGAAGGGGTAGTCAGAGGGGAAGGGGGAGTGGGAAAAGAGTAACTAATCATCTGGGAAAGGAGGGTAGGAGAGAGTGGGTCAAAGAGAAAGGGTGTTAGACCAGGACTGTGGAGGGAGGCAGGGTGAGGGGGGGCTAGCGGGCTAGGAGGAGATAGTAGTGAGGTGAAGAGAAGCAGTGGCACCTAGCAAGGAATTACAAGAAACAGTCATAAATAGCGCTAGACACAAGTGTTTGGTGTAACTTTTGTTTGAACGAGTAGAGGGTGGCTATGTTGGTGATTTCACTGCCCAGGGAGTTAAACATTTTAGAGTCTCTACCAGCAAAAGACCACTGGCCTTGTGAGGTGTGACAGCGGGGAACAGTTAGTTCATAGTTGTCAGAGCTTCCTGTGCTATGGGAGCAGTTGGCTAGGCTTAGAAGAGACTGGACCCCTGGTGGCAAGAGCCCCATCAGGGACTTTTTTGCCAATAGGCAGGTTTGGTATGTGACCCTCCACTGTAGTTGCAACCAGTTTGACTGTTCATAGAGGTTGCAGGTATGTGTACAATGGACAGCTCCAGTAAGGAGTCTTCAGGCCTTATTCAGAGCTGTACCAATACACCATAGTGCAGTAACTGTGGCTACACCATAGATGGCAAGCCCATAATCAATGATGGACATAATAGAGCTGTGTATTGCTAGTTTAAGGACATCAGGTGTCAGGCAGTGTCTGTGCTTGCTATATTTCTTACCGTATTTTTATAAGTAAGGCAACAGTGCCCTCTTTAGTACTTGTGCACTATTACAATTGCAACTGACCTTGGGATAATAAGTGGTCCCATTGTACTGCTATCTCTGCAAGCTATGCAACTTTTCATAGTAGTTAGGATGGTTACTCAAACAGCCTGTTTTTGTCCAATTATATACTTTTTATGTATCTTCTTTAGCCATTGCCATAGTTATAATCAGGGTATAAGACCCTTTGTAATGTGTAGTTTCTCTGAGAAGAGAGACAGCATTACCTAGGTAAGGAAAACTGGTATTCTCCCAGCAACCACACTGTTATGGTAGTAAGCCTGTATTGCTTATCTGTAATAAATTTCATTTATTACATGAGTACCACTTGTCTGTTGTCTCTTCCTTATGTGCTGTTCCACCAAGAACCTGAGAAGGTAATTTATTACCCAATTACATCTGGCGACCGTGTGCAGGTTGGAAGGTACAAGAGAAGATTCACATTCAATTTATTTTTAATGTCGAGTAGTGTAGTGTGATTTTCACCTACTTGGACCTACTCATGCTTACAGTGGTAGTGGTTGTGGTGGACCCAAGCCACCTTGGTCTTGGGTGTGGCAGACCCACACTGGACCCCCTTACCCTCTCTCTGTGAGTGACAGCATACCACGTTGGCATCACCATTTAACCGCTAGGGACCGGAAAGTGGTTAGTGATGGCACCAAGAGATTTTGACCAGTTTTCCAACAGCTTATTTGTTTGTATTCCCCTTATTTGTTATGTCTGACCTGTGCACAAAACTGAGACTTGATGTCTCGAACTACCTCACATCTCATGGCAGATGGACAGATTTCACGCTGGACATGAAATCTGCTGAAAAACCATTGCTGCTAATATCTGACCGTTACTTACAGTCCAAACAGGCAACAAAGAAATACAGCCTTCAAGGTCTTTTGGTTGCGGCTCTACACACCACTGTTGAGAGTCTCACAGTGAAGTGTGCCTCCCTTGAACTGCAAAATATGTCTCTAAAAAAAGAGATGGCTTTGCAGGCATCGGAGTTACAGAAAAAAGAACAGAAACTAGTGGAGGAGACACAGTCATTCCGTGATGCTAATTCCAGACTACTGCTCAAGACACTGAGCGAGAGATATGTTTATTGAGAGACAACTGTGAAAGGTAGAAATGTGATAAGAAAGAGTTAGCATATTTGAATGATATTTTGAGTGACACGAATGAGACTTTGAGAGATGAGAATGCTGAGCTGAAAGAGGATTACAAGTGTGTGAGTTGTGAGTTGGATAAAGAGCTTAGGGACAATGTTGAACTTGGTGCCATGTATAGAGTGTTGCAGAGAGAGATTGAGATAGGTATTGAGCAGGGCACTGCAAAAGTCTGTCGCAAGAAGTGTAGACAAAAAAATTACAAAGTTGCGCCATCAATGGGAGGTTCTTGCCGGCCATGTTAAGACCATGAACAGGTTTCAGTATGCGTCCATTGAGACTGCGTCATCCAACAATGATGATTCTTACTTTGATGATGAGGCATGCCATGTCACATGAAAGTCCAACCCCCATGGTGTAGCAACTTCTGATGGTCATCCACAAGATGGCACCGATGTCGGCACGCACACTGCATTACCACGTCTACATTAAAAGGTGAAAAAATGCTAAAATACACTGTTAATCAGGATCATGCATACAGGGCAGTCGCTGATGTGGCAGTGGAAGCTGTGCTCCACAGAGCCATGTAACATATTGAACTGGGTGCAACTGCGCACACCTCCAACCCCCTGCAGGTTGCTCATTCTGTCCAGCAAATTGCACAGAACATCAGATAGATGGTCCCAACTGACAATCTCAGTTGCCATTTGGAGAAAGTGCACTCCCTTTATGAGAAGCTCTCTCTCCAGCTCCAGTACCAGGTTCAAGTCTTATGACAAACAGTTGAACCTAACCTCTGGGCTAAGCTCTCAGAGACTGCGCATAGCATTAAGGACTGCACCTTTGATGAAATTGCCACTGCACTCTTATGTGCAAATTCCCTGGGAGTTGTGGAAATATGCTTGGCCTACAAGGTTAAGCAAGGCACAAAAGGAAAGCCCAGCCACCTATCACCAATGGCTGTGGCTGGCCTACAATGTGGGCAAAAACCTAGCAGATGAACAATCCAATATGGATCAAATTGAGTACAAGGATTTATACGTCCAGAACATGTATCCAGCCTTGAGAGAAAAAGTCAAACTCAATATTTATCCAGACACTGATGAGTTTATGGAAATCCTCACTAAAATGGAGAGAGCTTATCAAATCTATCTCTGTACCCTTTCTTCTGGCAAATCCAACAAGGTAGCTGCAGTACAGCCTATCCCTGATGCCCCAATCCACTATACAGTGGAGGGAAATAGAAAAATTATGCCACTTCCGATGACAAGCAGTTGCAAAAGGGCCGGGGGACCAGAATTACAGCAACAACTGGAACAATAGGGACAACAGCGGCAGCTGGAAAAATCCAAATGCCCAACAAAATAGCCAGAACCGAAACTGGAACGGTCCAAGCTATCATCAAATCAGAGAAGAAAACTAAACCCTACGCAAGTTGTTGGAGGAAATTCATGCCGAGAGAGGAGCTACAGCTACACGGATTATAGCTGCCCTAGCCCTGGCTGTCGAATGTACAGGCGACTGAGGGAATCCTTTCCTAGCCCCGGCTGTCGCACAAATGAATGGCCAAGGAAATCCTTTTGTTACATCAGTTACTGGCCAGGCCAATGCAACATCCAAGAAGGAACCACTCATGCAGGCTGCCGCAGTTTCTGTGACATCACAATTACACTTGTTCCCAGTGCAAGACATACAGGAGGCCCTGAAAGACCCTGCAGGCATTCGATTTCAGGATCAGGATGACGATGCTGATTCTGAGAATACCGATTGACAATTACAGGCCCCAGTCTGGATTGTGAGTAACCTGATTGTTGACACAAATGGACGACCTTGCGTAAAGGCCATGGTCGAGTGCCACCAACTCACCATGCTTCTGGATACCAGAGCAGCCATGTCAGTCCTCCATGATGAGGACCTAGTCTCATCTGACTAGTCTACCAGCTGGATGACCAGTACACAGGGTGTAGGTGGTACCCAGCTACACAGCTACTGATCTATCCCTCTGCCTGTGTTGGTAGGCCACCTCAGGCTAATTTTGCTTTTGACCTCATGGTTCTATGTCATCACCCCAGTATCCTGGGTATTGATTTCCCAGCACTACATGGCTGTGTAGTGAATCTAACCAATAGGCTACTCATTCAGATCAAAGGAAAATGTCATGATGTCACCATCCCAGACTCGCACATGGTGGCAGCTATCTCTCATTACTACAAGGAGTATGAAATCATGGCTTTGTTCAAAAGTTATGGCTTGTTTTCAGAGCTTGCACCTTTGCTGCAAAAACATCTTAATGTGTTTGCTACCAAACATGTCTGTGGTAGGATGCACACTACCATTGAAATCACAGGGCCTGACCCTGTGAGGCAGAAACGGTACCCATTTCCTGTTGAAGCCTTACCATCACTTAGGGAAACCGTCCAATCACTGCTTCAACAAGGAGTGATTATGACTTGTGTTTCCATTTTCAAGTCGCCTATTTGGCTTGTGAAAAAACCAAATGGGGCCTGGAGACTCACAACTGATTACAGGAAACTTAATTAAGTTACTCGTAGCTGTGCACCAACAGTAGCATCAGAACCTGATGTACTCAAGCTGTTGACACACAACAAAAGGTGGTACACAGCTCTTGACATTTCTAATGGGTTTTGGTCACTCCCATTAGCACAAGGAAGCCAATACAAATTTGCCTTCACCTTCGATGGATGCCAGTACACCTGGACCTGTCTTTCCCAGGGCTTTCACAACAGCCCATCCCTCTTCCATCTCCACATGATGGATGATCTGCAGGGATTCTCCACACCCCAGTGTCTCCTGCAGTATGTGGATGACGTGCTCCTGGCAACCACCATGAGAGAAGATCATTTGGCCCTTCTAGATGAACTTCTGTCTCTCCTCAAGAGAGCAGGCTTCAAGTGCAATCCCTCCAAAGCACAACAGTGTGAGAAGGAGATTATCTTCCTTGACCTATATATTACAGACCAAGGCAAAAGCTCAGCTGTCAAGAAGATCCAGGGCTTGCAGGATCTGTCACTTCCTACTAGCGTGGCAACACTCAGACGCTTCCTAGGAATGGTAAACTACTCCAGGGATTTTATCCCTGACTTTGCCTTGAAGGCTGCTCCCTTGTATGAACTTCTGAAAAAGGATGTCCCATGGACATGGGGCCCCACTCATACTGGTGCTGTAACACAGCTCAAACAGGCCTTAGCCACAGCCTCAGCACTGATCAATCCTAACCCAAATCTTCCATTCCATTTGGAAACTGCCACATCTAATGTGGCCATGTCCGCAATGCTGGCACAAAAATGCAGTGGGTACTTCAGGCCCATTGCCTATGCTTCTCAAATGCTGTCCCCAGTAGAGAGAAAGTATAGTCTCTGTGAAGGAACACTTAGCAATCTACTGGGCTGTCAAACACTTTCTGTACATCATTGAGTATACACCTATTGTATTGCATACCTTTCACACCCCAACCAACTTCTTGCTTTCAGATAAAGTAAAAGATGATTCAGTTTCCAACACAAAACTCACCCACTGGTCTTTGCTTTTGCAGGACAGGGACATCAAAGTACTGACTGCAAAAATGCCATCCATCCTGGCTCATGGCCTACTCTATACAGGTAATTCCCATGATTGTGCACTCCAACCTCCTGATATACCTGAGCCGGGACCATTCTTACCAGCTACACCAGATGTTCTAGAGGATGCCAGCATGTATCACATCTTTACAGACCGCTCCACCTCCTATGTGGAGGGAGAATAGGTAGCAGGATTTGGTGTGCTCATGTTAGACCAAGATGGTGATTTTAGGTGCATTTCTATGAAGTGTACCGTCATTTCCTCACAGTATACCGAATTGGCAGCTGTGGCCTGTGCTCTAGAGGTCATGCCCCATGGTGACAAGGATGCCATCATCTTTGCAGACTCCAATTGGGTCTGCAACTCCCTTACTGAATTTCTACCATTTTGGGAGAAAAATAACTTTACGTCTTCTGATGGCACACCTGTCAAATACAGAGATCTATTTGAATATATACACACCCTGACACAACAGTTTACTCATAAACTGTACATTCACAGGGTAAGGGGCTCACTGCAAAAATGACCCTTATAATGAATGCAATGATTGAGCGGACTCGCTTGCCAAAGCGGGCGCTCGGGGGGGGGCATGGTCAATGACTCACCCAGTAGCATTGGCAGCCATCTTCTTAGCTGCCAACACCAAGCATAAACCACAACCAGAACCTCCACTGGCTCTTTCTGCTGCACAGAAATCTGACCCAGAACTAAAAGATGTGTTCAAATACCTAAACGAAGGAATTGAACAGGAACTACCTACTGGTATTCCATACAAGAGACATTCTGGCAACATACACCTATCTCATGATCAGAAACTGATCTGGTATAGAAATGATGATATAGGTCACAAACTGCGGGTTGTAACACTATCCTTATGAACCAAATTCATCCATATGGTTCATGACACTCCCACTGGCGGACACCAGGGGGCAGATAACACCACCCAGAGGCTTAAAACCATAGTCTGGTGGCCTGGCATGACCAAGGACATAGAATACTATGTAGACAACTGCATAGTGTGTGCCCAGAACAATCCAATTTTGGTGAAAAGAAATGACAAACTGTTGCCACAAAGGCAATCCAGACCATGGAACATGATACAAATTGATGCCATTGGCCCTCTAATCAACTCCAGTAAGAACAATAAGTATGCACTTGTTGTCACAGA
Organism: Neoceratodus forsteri; assembly: GCA_016271365.2. Lineage (NCBI taxonomy): Eukaryota > Metazoa > Chordata > Ceratodontiformes > Ceratodontidae > Neoceratodus > Neoceratodus forsteri. The sequence continues at coordinate 1,453,301,740 of CM028129.1, read as the reverse complement.
TTTGTTTCTAAGTAGGTTGAGGCATTCCCCACTAAGAATAACATGGCAAAGACAACTGCCAAGATCCTGGTGGATTAGTTGTTCTCTACATGGGGCCTACCTCTTGAGGTAGACTCAGACCAGGGGACCCGTTTTAAAGTTGAGCTGATGGAGACACTCCAAATGCTTGGAGTAGATCGGAAATTCCATATCCCCTAACATCCTCAATCCTCAGGCCAGGTAGAAAGAGCAAATAGAAGAATCAAACAGATGTTATGCAGATTCATCAACGACAATCCCGCGGTCTGGGATTCCCTCTTGCCACTACTGCTAATGGCAATCAGGAGCACTCCTGCGACAACTACTCAGTGCACATCATACGAGATTATTACTGGTAGATCCATGAGATTACCTGAGCACTTGTCGACTGACCTCCACACCCCTACCGCAGATAGGATATCTGTGGACAAATATATTGAAAAACTTCATGATGACATCATGAAAACACACCTGTTCGCTGCAAATCATATGGGTAAGGCTCAACAACAAGCAAAAGCCCATTTTGATAAGCATGCCAAAGAAGTTGACTGGCAAGTTAGAGATCAAGTCATGCTTCTCCAATATAGACCACCGGCTCACTCATTTACCAGCAAATGGGAAGGCCCATATCCCATTATCAACAAACTCAGACCTGCTGTATATCAGGTCAGAATTCAGCAACAGAAACAGACCGCCGACAAGTGGTTCCATGCTAATCAGCTTAAGTTGTATAAAGGTGACTAATTACTTTTCCCAACCCTCTTAGGGCGGAATAGTACCCCTCATTTAACAATTATTTTCTGTTTCTTTCAGATATACTGGCAAGATGGCTATCTTGTACATCCTTATCCTGGTGTGACTTTTATTATTCATGATAGGAGAATATCTACAGTAAATGGTATTGTCCTCATTGCAAATCTACTTCATGCATTACATTGTGTATGTCAAACAATGTTAATATTTCTATGTCTACTGCAAGAAATCTTGGATATGTCTCACGTTATCTAAACCACGCACTATGCTGCTTTACTAAGCATTGCTCAATCCATGACAACATGTTCATTACTTTTACTGTGTCACTACCTCGCTTTGATCCACAAACTTCTGTCTGTGACAAACTGGCTGCTATAAATTCCATTGGACATCTTGATGAGAACATTTACCGAGAACGGACTGACTTGCCTTCTTTGCTTCTTCATCACACTGTTCTACAAGCTTGGGTCGCACAGCATACCAACTGCTGTGCCAAGAAGGTATATTATTACCTATGCTGCTGTGATGTATTTGACATTGTTAAACCTGTCTGTGGCTACTCGCTGTAACACATTGATGAGGTTATTCCTTGGGTAATGATCTGCCGTCAAACTTGATTGAACAATCATCGCAAGCTGCATCTTCATCACTTGCTGCTGAAACAGCTGCATCCCAAAGCTACCTGGAGGAGGTACATCACTTCACTTCACAGCTCACCAACCAGTCTTTCACGTGTCCTATATGTCTACACAACAATGGAGAGTTCCAGCTGTACGAGTTACCTACAATTCTGATGGGCAGTATGGTGTAGTGACAAATCATCAATCTTTTGCTTATGATGCCAAAACTTGTTCTATTTATGCTCCTAACTTCTGTTTTACTCCACAGCAGAAAACAGTAATTGGTCACACTATGATCACTCATGTTCCTCTCCCAGAACCAGATGTTATTGATACTGATCCTAATATTGGCTTGCCTTGTCTCAATATTTGCCTATATTCAATGTACATATTGACCCTTTGACACTTTCTTTGAAATGACTTTTAGCTAGAAAGGATTCACATTTGATCTATATTAGCAATAATATTTCTAAAGCCAGAGATGCTCTTAATACTCTTATTCACGATGATGATTTAAGCACTGCTCTATCCAAGACTTGATTAGATTTGATTTTTAAAGCTTTTGTTATTATCCAAGCATTTTTGATTGTTTTTCTCATACTAACTCTTTGCTGTCTGCGACGTACTGTTAGACAACATCGCGAACAACTAGAATTCCTTCACAAGGCTTATGCCTTGGGCTTGTAAATGATGGCTTTTATAGCTCCATCCCACTGCTTTCCTATGGTTGTTGCCTTTTCTTGTGAAGGCAACAAGGGGGGAATGTTATCCATGATCCAGCATCCCTGATGGTGCCCCCACCTCGTGGACAGCAACCTATGTAGGTACATGTACTAACCTTAGGGCAAAGACACATAACATATAAGCATAAGTGTCAGGATCTGTGTTCTAGTATGCTTCACCGTGTTTTACTGATATATGTATAGCCATTAGAAATGTTTTTTGCTATATTTATTACTGTATTTTTATAAGTAAGGCAACAGTGCCATCTTTAGTACTTCTGCACTATTTCAATTGCAACTGCCCTTGGGATAATAAGTGGTCCCATTGTACTGTTATCTCTGCAAGCTATGCAACCTTTCATACTAGTTAGGATGGTTACTCAGACCATCTGTTTTTGTCCAATTATATACTTTTATGTATCTTCTTTAGCTGTTGCCATAGTTATCGGGTATAAGACCCTTTGTAACATGTAACTTCTCTGAGAAGAGAAACTGCATTGCCTAGGTAAGGAAAACTGGTATTCTTCCAGTAACCACACTGTTATGGTAGTAAGCCTGTATTGTTTATCTGTAATAAGTTTCATTTATTACATGAGTACCACTTGTCTGTTGTCTCTTCCTTATGTACCATTCCACCAAGAACCTGAAAAGGTAATTTATTACCCAGTTACACCTGTGAAATAAAAAATATCTTGTAAGCTTAGTCTGGAGTCATGATGAATGATGTCAGCCTTCACTAGCTAGCACCAAGGCTGGAGGTCAGAGATAAAACTAGCCCTAAGAAAACAAAAGGGAGTTGTCTGTTGTTTATCAACGAGATTGTTTCTAGGCTTAAAAATGAGATTGAGCAACTGCATATGGATTGGTATTTTAATTCGATAAAATCTGACTAAAACATAGGCCACGTGTAAAAAGATAATTGGGTGGGAGGCTCCCATCATTAATTTTGCTGAGGACCCTCAAAATCCTAGCACCGGCCCTGCTTGGGAACATGAAGTCTGCCACAATAAAAAAATACTTCCATTTAAATTTTGTTTTTGAGTGGATGCCACCAAGGTGCCAACAACTAGTGGCCAACCACCAGCATACTGCCAGCTGGCACAAGTTTCTCCCCACTGTCCAGACCACACTGCAAAAGCACAGCTCAGGATCATACACACGGCTGCTTCAGGACTCAGAAGGAAGAAGAAGAAACTGCTGCAAGCCTGCAACTTGGGTGAATGTAAAGAGTTGGAATCTGACAACTGCCAGCCATAAAAGAAAATGCATTTCTGTCTTTAAATTGTTTCCTGCAATGCCACCAAGGTGCTCCGTGCCAGTGGCCAACCACTGCCATGCTGCCAGCTGGCACACTTGCTGTCAGTAACAGTAACTCCCAAAAAAATCACATCTCAGGCTTCAGTCAGGGGCTTCAGTCAGTCTGTTTGCTTTTATGTATGCTCTGCTTAAATGCTAGTTCTGCAGTAATAAAGACTGTGTGCTGCACTGACAGACAGCAACTACATGCCACATCTGCCCACTGCCCAGCCTCAAGAACACTCCTTTGGTCCAGAGTCCAGTCTCTCTCATTCTCAGTTCCCAGTCTCAGGCAAGTCCCTGATCCCAGAGGCCTGGGCCTGCTGCTTTCCAAATACTGCTTAGCCTTTCTTTTTTTTTTTTCAAATATTCTCCCTTTAACAGCCCTGTTGTTTGCAGGACTATAGGTCGAACCATTGAAGAGATGTTTTCCTTTTTGAAGAATTGCTTAGATACCTAACTAGAGAAATCACAGCCCTGCTGAGCTACTTAACAGCCCAATGATGAGTGTGCAGTGAGCTTAAATGCTGGCTCACATCATCGAACTGAGTAGCACCAAAACAAGGCTGTGACTAGTTAACTGTTTTGGTCCAAAGTGTGGTTCAGAGTTCGGCTGGTTCATGTGGTCTACACCGTTTTGACCAGGGTAGACCAGCTGAACCAAAAGTCTACCTATTTGCCCCCCAAATTGCCACAATCCAAAAGAATCAAGCACCCAATGTTTGAGGTGTTCTATTCTTTTGTAGAACTGAACTTGCAGCTCTGCTTTTAACCCTACATTCTGGCAGTGGCCTAGCCTTCTCCCTAGTAAATAAGGAACAAAAATATGTGTTCACTATCTCTGCTTTGCCCCCTCCTCCCATCCTTCCTCACACCTGAGTCTCGCAGTACCTCCTTTGACATTATACTTCTCCCAGATGTATCTGAATGAATGAGTGAATGAATGAATGAATGAATGAATCACTCAGTCAATCAGTCAGTTAGCACCTTTTCCCCTTGCTTCACTCCCTTTTCCAGCTGAAGTTCCATCTCCACCTTGACCTTCCTCACTTTCCTGCCAGCCTACATTTGTTGCCTCCAGGCACTTCTCCCTGTCTTCTTCCCGGTAGCTTCCTTTATACCTCTTACCCTCTTTTTGGCTCTTACAACAATCTTTACTTTGGCCATAAGCCACATTGGATTCCATGTCCTTTTCTCTTTCCATACCTTCACTACTGAACTTTTTGATGCTTCTGTCATTGCTTTTTTTTATTCTTCTCATTCTTCCTCTCCTTCCAGGGATTCTGTACTCCTTGTATTTTTTCCAGCTGTTCCTCATCTTGCCAAGATCTGCTTTTTTAAAAGTCCCATACCCTTGCTGTGTTTGCCATGTTGGTGGTACCTATCTGGACCACCAGTGCACTGTTCTATGGTCAATGGAACAGAGTGGTTCCAGGAGTGCTACATTTTGGATCCTCTCACTCTTGGTAGGCACCAGATCAAGCAGAGCCCTTTCCCTTGTCTAGCCCTGGACTAGCTGAACTAGTCATGTCTCTTGGCATGCATCCACTAGGCACTGATTCCTAGTCCTTTCCAGTCCACATCCAGCATATCAAAGTCCTTTACTACCACCACTTTCCACAAATTGGCTACTATTCTATGCATCTGTTATAGTTTCTTATCTGCCTCCTGATCCTGACTCAGTGGTCTGTAGACTACCCAAACACTGTTTCTTATTTCCTTTTACTGGTAGCACCCACAGGGTTTCTAGTTTACCTTACTCCTCTAGATTGTCTATTTCAGTTGTCTCTATTCCTTCTTTTACATACAGTGCTACTCCCACACCCCTTCCCTTTACTGTGTCCTTCCTGAACAGTGAGTACCCTGGTATAGCCATGTCCCATTGATGTTCATTCACTCATACCATTCTACTTCATACCAGCCTCTGCTGTCCACCACCATAATATCATACTATCAGGCACATGCCCTAAGCTTACCAGACACATGCCCCAATGACATTTGAGCACAAATGATCCAATGATTCGGTATTTAAGAGTTTCAAACTTTTGGGCCTCTTGCTCCTCAAAGGCTTGACTCTCCAATGATCCATCACATCAGACTTGTACTTTGAGGATAGAAGCTGGGCAATCATGCCTCATGTAGCTGTCTCTACATAAGTCATCTTCTCCATGTGGTTCATTCTGCAATTCTGACATTCCTTTGGCATTCAGGTAAATGCCCAATGTGCACCTCCAAAGGTTGAGTCCTCATGGGCAGGGATTCCATAGGTTACATGGACATCTCCTCTAGCACCGTCATGGGGGTGGAAGTCTCATTATTGAGACAGAAAGAGAGGACAGGTTTCATTCCCAACCAGCTAAATGCAGTATGTCAATAATACTTTCTCTTCACTCTCTGCTTGGGGATTTAGTAATATTTAAAGTGAAATGGCCTGGATGGATGCTAGTCTGGGCCTTGGATCCCCAGAAAACCTGCACAAGGATTTTTCCTTTCTGTTCTGATGGTTATAAAATGAATTCCACTGTGCTTTGGGCCAGGGTTGGGGTTTGTACACTCCTGATTAGTTGACTCCTTTAGCATGAAGTCTTGGTTTACTTCTGGCCAGGTTTTGTTTCTCTTTGCAGGAATTAATCATGTTCTGACCTAAGGTACCTTTGACGTAAGGGTTATTGTCCCTGCAGCACTACTAGAGATGAATCCCCCCTCAAGAGGGTTCCTCTGTCTTCATGGTTCCTTGAAAATGAAGCAGTCCCTTTAACAGGGAAAGAGAAAGTAAATAGTCAAACACAGAAACATAAAAAATGATGACAGAAAAAGACACAAGGTCCATCCAGTTTGCCCAGTTTCCTGCCTATCCCCATTTACCTAATGTTGAATAGAGTTATAGTACTATTCTGAGGTTTGACCCTCAAACTCTACCTGACCTCCTCCACTTACTATCTCTCTTTCTTTCCCCTTTAGGTACAGTACTACAACTCCTCTGTATCTGTCTCAATCAACCTTGAATCCATTCATAGACTCCACCTTTACCACCTCCTTCGGTAAACTAGTCCATTGATTCACCACTGATCCACCACCCTTTCAGTGAATATTTTTCTAATCTCTCTTAAATTTTCCCCTGACTAGTCTCTTCTCTTGTTCTCTCGTCATCACCATTGCTGGTGAACAGGTCTGCACTATCAGCTTTGTTTCTCCCCATCAGAAAGTTGTAAGTCTTAATCAGATAGTTAAGGTCAATAGTGAAGTCTCTCTCCTCCATTATGTTGTCTTACTCCTGGGGTTCCACAAGGCTCCATTCTTGGCCCTCAGCTCTTCAGCCACCTCACAGATTAATTTCCCTCTACCTGCTCCAATTTCAACATACATATTCATGTCTATGCAGATGACACCATGACGTATTCCAAATCTCAATCCATTTCTGACCTCAACAAATCACTCCATGCAGCCTTTGACAAAATCTAGACATGGATGGATGCAAACAAATTGTTCCTGATGTAAACCCCCATCCCACAGGAGGTTACCTAGTTATTTCCCTCACTTCTTTTCTTGTGGCCTAATTCAGCCCATCCCAGAAATGGTTACATCCCTAGCTGTCACCTGGTCTGGGATGTCCCATGGGTCAGGGTGTCACCATGGGTGCACAGGGATTTAAAGGGGAGATTTGGTGGGAATAGGGGGCCCTGGTAGGAAATCATTGGTGGGAGTGGAAGTGAGTTTGGGGTTGGGTGGGGGCGACTGACTGCGCTGGCCCCTGGCCAGCTTGGATGTGGTCTGTGGCTGTCAGTGTGGTGGATCGAGAGTAGAGCAATCCGATGCTGTGGATAGCATTGATATCAGCCCTGGATTGTGTAGCCACTAGGGAGAGGCTGGATGTTCTGGCGGTAAGGTGCTGGATGGGTTTGGCCACAAGCCTATGGCTGGCTGGTCGGGGAGAGTCAGCATGGGAGCTGGGAAGTGCTGCAGAGGAATGCTGCTCTAGTAGCCCTGTGGAGCAGATGATTGAGGTGTCATGTGTGCCTCTGCACCTAGGGAACAATCACTCAATGAGTTCTCTGGTGATTTAGTGATATCCTTAGTTGGGTACTGTGTCCCTTCAATTAGTCCAGACTGCATGTGCCATCAGGGCCTGGGAAGTGATGCAAGTTGTGGGAGAGAGTCTAGCCTCTAGAAGTGGTTTAGAGCCTATCAAAAGATGTTCAGGGCTACTATGTCTGGGGAACTGTGTGATGCTAAGCTGCCTGCTAAATTGTGATCATAGTGGTCCAGAAATGCTGCCAAGATTGTGAGACCACTACGGTCCATGAATTTACATTGCTGCAAGGCCATCTTGGCCATGAATGTAGTAGCTGATGCCTCCACTGTTTCACTCTGTGCTCCCTGGAGCACTGAGTCTGGTTGAAATAAATTGTTGGGATCCAACTATTTTAACTAACTGTGTGGACATTTGTTTCTTTTCAGACTGTTTGAACAAAATTTAACCTGCATGTTTGTTTCAGCATCTAGCATGAAGCAGGCACCCCTTGGTACATCTGGGCCTGGGTACACAAGGCCGGAGACTGGAATGTGTTTCTGCTGCTGTATGTGTCCCCTCCCCATGGACTTATCATCAATACCCCTAGACATGGGAGGAAGGACTACACTGCATTACAGCAGAAAGAAAATTATGGCTTTCCATGGGGAACCCAACCACTGCAACTTCAAATCAAATGAAATCAAAGTTTATTTATAATGTACTTTTCAAATGCCAAAGCGCAAGTACAATATAAAACATAGAATAAATAATTAACATAAAACCTTACCATGTGAAATACATTATGATTTAAAATAGGCAGCCAAGACACAACCAACTAAATATTGCCCCTGAAGGCTTAACTAAATAAATAAGTCTTCAAAGAGGACTTAAACGTCTCAGTGGACAGGTACACTCTAATACGATGAGGTAGAGAGTTCCGCAGGGTCAGGGCTACAAATGAAAATGCCCTAGCATCCAAGGTCTGGAGGCAGACCCTGAGAACCTCTAGCAATCCCTCATTGGCAGAGTGGAGTGGATGGAGGGTAGTAGGGCGAAGGAGGTCTTGCAAGTAACTCAGTCCCTGTCCATGTGGGCCTTATAGGTCAACAACGCAACCTTGAAGGTGATCCTCCATCTCACAGGCAGCCAGTGCAGTTTATGAGCAGGTGTGACATGGCTAGCTCTTGACAAACCTGTCAACAACCTGGCTGCCACGTTCTGCACCAGCTGCAGGTGACAGAGGTCCACCCCAGTAGCCCTAGGTATAGAGCATTACAGTAGTCAAAGCACGAGGACACAAAGGCGTGGACCAACGTAGAAAGGTCCTTAGGTGGAACCAGGTGCTTTAGCCAAGTGATATTCTTCAGATGGTAAAAAGAAAACTTAACGACTGCTGACACCTGAGCTTTTAGAGTCAGCTCGCCATCAGGTACAATGCCCAGATTCCACACCTGGTGAGAGGGTCTCAACTGGCTGCCCCCTAGCACAAGGCCAGATGACTGACCAGGAGTCAACCTCTCAACCCGATGACCTGGGTCCACCACCAACACCTCAGTCTTATCAGGATTCAATCTCAACCAGTTAGCTCTCATCCAGTCCTGAATCTCAGCGAGGCAGTTGTTAAAGACCGAGACTGCATCATTCTGTTCAGGCACAAAGGACATGTACAGCTGAGTATTATCTGCATAGCAGTGAAAACTCAGCCTGTACTGCCTTATAATGTCTCCCAAAGGCAGCATGTACACTGTGAACAACACTGGGGACAACATGGAACCCTGCAGCACCCCACATGGCAGGAAAAAGAGGCTGAGGAAAAATTCCCTGAAACCACCGTCTGTGTCCTGCCTGTGAGGAAAGAGTGGAACCACCTGAGGACTGTCCCCAAAAGTCCACAGAGTAACCGCAGGTGTTCCAGCAGCACCCCATGAGCCACGGTGTCAAATGCTGCAGAAAGATCAAGGAGGAGCAAGCTCGAATGGCTCCTCCAATCCCTTGCTATTAGGAGATCATTAAGTACTCTAACAAGAGCCATCTCAGTACTATGCCTCTTCCTGAAACTGGACTGGAGAGGATCATAGACTTTGTGGGTGGTAAGAAAGTTCTCAAGCTGCAACGTGACTGCCTTCTCAATAACCTTGCCAAAAGAGGGCAGGCTAGAGACAGATCTGTAGTTCACCAGACAGTCTGGGATGAGGGAGGATTTCTTCTAAAGAGATGTCACCACTGCCTCCTTCAGGGGGCCTGGAAGCAGACCCATTTCCAATGAATGCCAGACAATCTGAGCAAGGATCGGTCCAATGGCATCCACACACCCCACAAGTAGGCGGGTCAGACCAGGATACAAACTACAGCAAGTCGGTCACATACCCCAAACAATCCCACACACTTCCAGGATCACTGGCTGATCAAACCATCCAGACAGGCTGGGTGCCTGTTCCTCTTGCCGACCTCCACCATACTCATTTGAATGAGTCAAACAGATCCTCACCTGATGGAGGACATCTTATCCACAAAGAATTGAGCAAACTCATCACACTTCAATTGTGAAAAGGCTCTTCAGCCCTGAAGACAAGCTGGATTGCACAGTCTGTCCTCAGTTCAAAAGAGCTGAGCTAGTCGATTCCTTGCTGCAGCAATCTCCCTGGACAGGAACCCTGCCTTCTTATGGGAGATTGCTGATTGATAGTCCAAATAATAAGCCATCAATCTAAGTCTGTCCTCCTCTAGGCCAGATTTCCACCAACAACATTCCAACCTTCGCCCTACTCTCCTCAACTCCTCAAGGTCCCATCAAACCAAGAGTACAGAGGATGGAGAGAGAGAGAGAGAGAGAGAGGGCAAACTCGACAGGCGCTTACAAAATCCAGGGCCTCCAACACTACTCTGCTATAGTGCAATACCAAATCCCTGGATCCAAGCATTCCAATGACCTACTCAATAGGTTCAGTACCACTATCAGACTGTTCAGTAATAGCCCTTAAAGGCAGTACCGGACCATCTCCAAAGGGGCAGGGGTCTCACAGGGGGAGCCACAAAACTGAACCTTACCAAGTGATGGTTAGACCACCCAGACAGTTCCACCAGCAGGTCAGTGGCCTCCATTGCCAGGATGAACACCAAGTTCAGGAAGTGACCCTGAATATGGGTTGCAGCGGTAACTACCTGTGTGAACCCCAACAAATTCATCAGTTGGAGGAAGTTCTGACCAGAAAGCAAGAGTTCATCTTCGACGCAGGCATTGAAATCCCAAAGGACCAGTCACCTGGAGGATTCCAACACTCTGTTGACCATGAAGTCCGTAACTTCCTGCAGGAAAACTTTCCCATCCCCAGGTGGACAGTAGATGAGAAGAATCCTGCAACCTACACCTGCACCCATGATACACCAAGGACCTAGCAAATATTAATTTCTTCAGGTCAACCTCTAGAAACAATACAATCTGTCCAATACCTTGGAATATAGATGTAAAAGTATAGGTAGCAGAAAACCCATTCAAGACATTAGGTTAGAGGATAGGTAGGAAACTCTTTATGGACTGACTGAATGGACTGTTTCTTTTTACCTGCCACAACATCTGTATTTCTTGGAATATGGCTTGAGCCAAAACTCAGTTTCTCAGACCACCTCACTAAAACAACAAAAGTGTGCACCAAAACCTGTACTGATTTATTTACTTTAATTATTTAGGTGTTGTTGAATGGAAAGGAGAATTAGACAATACTGTCTATTTTCAGTCGTGCCCGGGGGGGAGGACCACAGATACAAACCAACTGAAATAAACCAAATTAAGCTGTTTGTGATATTTTGAGTGAATGGGGGAAAGTTAGCCAGGTCACTAGGGAACTTCCTCTACTCTTTTCAAGAAGTGCCACAGGATCTTTAATATTCACCTGAACAATGCCTAAAAAGGTAGACAGGACCTCTGTTTAACATCCGCCTAAGGATGGCGACCTCTGACAATACAGCATCCCAATGCTTCCTGCACTCGGTGCCAGTGTTTTCATTTTATGAGCCCAATCCCATGCAGGAGTAAAACCTTGATCCATTCAAATGGGGAACTCTATTGAGCCTGCACCTACCTCTCATCAAGTACAGGAAAGTTCATACTCAGACAATTATTACTGTCAGCCAAGGAATTTGGCTATGAAATATTCAGGATGGTTTCGATATATCGTCTACACCAAGTCACCACAACATTTAACAACCTCTGTAGATGCACTCTGGCACATAGCGAAACCATGCATCACTGCCTTTTCTACAATAACTTTGGTTTCCTAGTGCCAGATAACAGGCGAAAGTTGAGATGCGCTATGGTAATTTATAAATGTTTACATAGAACATATCTCAACTACCTCAGCAATCGCTTACAAACACCCAACCCATTGTATATGCTGAAATGTCAAATTAAGACCTTCCTCCAAGTGTCAAGAACTCACCAGTCCATTAGGGGAAATTGTTTAACCAGGAAAGGTACACTAAGCCGGAACTTTTTTTTCAGGTGCAACCTGGGAACACAAGGAAGTTAAGTGACTTGCTCAGGGTCACACAGTATGTAAGTGGGGGCTGATGGGATTCAAACCCAAGTCTCTTGGTTTGTAGCTCAGTGCCCTTAACCACTACGCTATACTGCTCTCCTAGTTCAGAATCCTTTGTTGTGTCCACTCCAACTACCTGAAATGGTTAGTCAGCAAGTGTCAAAGAAACTCCAGCTATCAGTGCCTTTAAGAATGCCACGTTCTACCATCACAGCCCTCCTTGCAGCTGTCTTTCCTCAGCAGTAATCATCATACTAACCATTTCTTCTTATTCTACCTCTCATTAAGCACAGCACCAACTTAAAGTCTGTAAATATGTATATGTCATTTATAGACTCTCAGCCTGTATATATTTAGTGTAGTAAACACTTGTTAATCATATCTGCTGCTACAATTGTCCCTGGAGACCATCTTGGAAATCATGCCATTAACCTAAATGAGGATATCCCGGCATACAGAAATTCTAAATAAAACAAAATAAATGCTGTATTTAGTTGCCTGATGGACCAGTGAATTTCTTTTTGTAATGCATATTTCATATAATTTGTATCTCCAAATACATCACAGTGACAGTAATAAAACAGCAAGTACAATAAAAGGAAAACTAGGGGAAAATTATACAAAGATATAAAATGTAAATAATGTATAATGTCTGAGCATTTTTTTGTTTCATATACATATTTATATAATGGTAAAGTAAGACACATGGATTCATCTTGGCCGAGACCAACAGTGATGATAGCCAAGACGTTATCATGGTTAGAAAAAGTTACAGTGTTGATCACACAGAAGTTTTCCATTGCCTTGAAATGCTGCAGTGAGGTACAATATGCAAGCTGCAGCAACTCCATTATCTTCAATGGTAATTTGATTCAGTTATCTCGATGTACCTTAAGATATACTCAGCAGAAGGCCACTTTTTCATTGCTACCTATGTCTTCTAGTTACCTTCCAAAATAAATTAAGGATCCATTATATAGATAAGGTACTCCAGGGACATAATTGTTCAGATATACGCTATATGGTTATTCCTCAGGTGGCTAGCAGTACTTGCTGCACCTCTTGCCTCAGCACAAACCTTGGAAGTGAAAATATCCATACCAAAGCATGACCTATTGAGCCATATTGCTTATTTAGATACATGGTGCAGTAGTGTCAACATTATATGTTTCCATAAGGGGATGGGTGTGTAGGAACCCAGTAGGACATCAGGAGGTGAGGCAGGGATACCTGTTCAGGCAGACTAGATGGACCATTGCTCTTTTTTTGCTGCTAGAGTCAATGTTTCTATTTTAGGATTTTATAGAAGCCTATAATCAATTAAATAGGTAAGGATGTTTAATTATAGATAGAATTAGGAATAGAAAGAAAATAAGAAGGATTTACTTTATTTTTATTCATTTTACAATAGTTAAGACATTGCATGCTATAGTGATTTAAAGAACAGTGAACAAAGCAGTAAAAATGCTTATGTGAAAGCCTAAGCAATAAGGATTTGGTTACAACCTTTGTCTCATAACTAATATTACAAGTCCTGTTGAATGAGGTAGTAGCGACACTAAGTGATTCCAAAGGCAGAAGAAAAAAACTCTAAAAGGTGGTGTTTAAAGTGAGATTTAATATGTGAAGAAGACATAATTAGAGATGTGTGAAGTCAGAAAACTTCACTTTGTAAAATACTTTGTGAAGTTTCCTGACTTTGCAATGTGCAAAACGACATTTTGTATAGTTATTTGCATAGTTAGGTGCCTAATTCATTTAATAAACACTACACGTAATAGCACTATGCCAGTGAAGATTCTTTTATTGTTGTTATTTAATTAAAAAATTGGTAACCGGGAAAGGCACAATGAGCCAAGGCTCATTTCCTTCTTTTTAATATAGATTTTTATAGACTTTTCTGGTTTTCTCCCGTATCCCCCCCTCTCAGGTCCCCGGCACACAGCCGTACATGCATGTGGAGGCATGCACACACACTGGAAGCCAGCTCAGACCCTTCTGCCCACCGCATGCTGCCACCCCTGCCTGCTTACATTATCCCACCAGACCTCCACCCAGTGGGAATGGGATTATGGGAGGGATGACAACCACCCACACCACCCCCAGGAGAGGAGAGCAGTCTGGCTCACTCAGTCTGGCTCCTCCAACCCCCCATGTTGGCACCCTGATGACCCAAGATCATTCCTGAACCTGGGTCACTGGCGCAGCGCAAGGTAAGGTGTCTAGTGCCTCAACCCTCAGCGTGACCAGGCTGGCTTACAAGGCTCATTTTCAGGTACAACCCGGAGGCAGGGGTGTGAATGCTGGCAAAGTGCCACATAACATATTTTTAGGTGCGCAAAGCAGCATTTCACTCACAAAGAACAAAGCAGTGTCACTTCCTAAGAAAAATGGTTTCTTTTAAAATATTTATAAAGCACTCCACCCACTGTACCCTCATCATAAATCCCCCCTGACCCTTTCCTGTAACTTACCTCCACCTTGCCACTCTCTGCATGGAAAAGACACTCCTCTCCTTCCCAGCAAAGTCCCCAACCCCCTGTAATACACTCAGTTGTTCAATTATTGTGGTAACCTTTCCCCAACACCCACACCAAAACCCAACTCCCTCAATCCCCATCATTTAGTGAATCCCACCCAACACCCTTCACTCACTAGAATACTCAAAAAATTACTTATGTACTTGTAAAAAGGAAGTGTTCTTGCATTGCAGAGAGACATCCTCTCTATTTGGTAAGTAATGGATGGATGAATGAATGAATGAATGAATGAATGAATGATGTCTTTGCCTATAGTAAAACCTGACTGGCTAAGGCCTTATCCAATACTTACTGAAAACAAAGTTTTCTTTTTTTTTTTTATCTACTTTCTTTTTTCCCCTCCTGCCCCTGGGGCCCTCTCCTTCCTTTCTCTCCCCCTCCCGTGCCACCTTCAGTGGGATCTGCCCCTAGAGTGCCTCCTTCCTCCTTCTGCACATTGAGGTCTGTCCCTCTCTGGTGGCCCAGAAGGTACCTGAGAGGCTATCATCTAGGGCCGCCGGGGGGGATTTTCTCATTTTATTCCCTGGTCCCTGCCCTCTGGGACATCCGGTGCTAGGACGTATGTCCCGAGAGGAGGTGTGCTGACGCACGCCAGATCTCTCATGCGCCACTGATGTCCCCCCTCCCCAGCTCCGATGAACAGAGCTGCCTCCATCCCCTTCAGTTGTCGGTGCTCCCACCGGCTGTGAAGGGGGATGCAGAATGCAGATGCGTTCTTGGTTCCCACCCCTGAGAGAGGAGAGCATCCGTTGGGACGCTTTGATCCTTTCTTCTCCCTCGCCGACCACCCGAGTCTGCTCAAACCCGGCCGTGTAGCTTGGAGGTGGCGTCCAGTGCCCTCAACCCTCAGCACCACTGGGCCGGCTCTCAGTTTTCTTTTTACTGGCACATAAAGGATTTTTGTGGGGGTGGTGGGGACCACAAGGAAGAAGGGGGAATTCTCTGAATGATGGAGGTTGGGTCAGGTGGGGGAAGTGAGGGAGATGGGTTTACATGTTTGGGTGGTGGTGAACTTCGACAGGGGCTGATTAAAGTTTTTTTCAGCAGAGGGTGCTAGGAGGGTAGTATGGTTTGTGTGGGTTGGCAGGGGAGGTTGGATCATGGCACAGCAGGTGGGAGCTGCAAATTTATTTCAAAAGGTTCTTTAAAAAGGTTTGTGAAGTTGGTGTTGCCATTGGGATGTTCATGAAGCATGAAGTTCCCAACTTCACACAATTCGCTACCAAAGTAAAACTTTGCAATGTTTCTAGACATAATTATATAAAGATAGAGACACCTAATCCAGATAGCAATTGAAGAAAAGGGAAGGCTCAACCACTAAAATCAGAAAGGTTTGTTGTTGGAACGGAGGAAGTCAAAATCTGAAAGTAGAGAACACCTTTCTTATTACTTTTTGCTAAGTGTGGGTACCACGAGTACTCTGCTGTATGGACTTTGGTGTGTGTGTGGGGGGGGAGCTTGGCTACTATGGGATGAACCAGAAAATCCTTTTATACAAATGGACATAATCACTATCACTATGACCAGTAACATAAATAGTGGCACTGAGTTTCAAAGAACATCACAGTGCTTCAGGAAAAATCTGATTGTTTGGGTGTAAATCAAATCCCTGAAGCTCCTGAATCAGGTGTTCACTGAATTTCATTTTGATGGAAGTCAAACATTTTCATATAAAAACATGATTCTAATTTGTGTGGCTCCAAGGTGTGCATTGAGAAAAGTTGAGTGCCTTTGGGATCCCTAGGTTTCTAGTGGCCCTGGTTGCACAGGTGGTAGTACTGCAGAACAGTATTCTAAGCAGTCCTGTGTTTAAATTTCAGCCAGAACATTTTTTTCTCACTTCTAAAACTGATCTTTGACTGTCACCTGCAGAGCCATTAAGAGTGTTACAAAGTTTTATTTTGCCGGCAAAGTGGTGGTGAAGTTTCAAGCTTCGCGCTATGCATAGCTTTGCAAAGTGCACCACTTCACCACTTTGTGATAGTGTGAGTTTCCTTTTATCAACAAAAAACTAATAAACCCTTCTCCCCATCCTTGTAGTATCCTGTTACACCCTCCTGCCTTCCTCCCACCTTGCCACAAGGAAACACAATGATAACAACCCTCCTTTCCCAAGACCACTTAACTCCCCAATCCACCTTCATCCTGAGACACAGTAGAAATAAAAAAGTTTTCCAAATAACCCCTCTTCCCCATACTTTATAGCACCCTGGCACACCCACCCAGTACCAATTTTAATAATAAAAAAATGGATGGTTACCAGCTGCAACCCTTTGCACACCACATCCATTGGCTGGAGACAGGAGAGAGAGTGGTATAAGGGCTGAGGGGGGAAAGGGGCTACCTAAAAAAAATAATTTCTACATACTGGAAGAAGAGGTTGGGATGGGTGATAAGTGAGCTGGGGAAGGGAAGTTGTTACTGCGTTTCTTTGTGGCATGTCAGGAGGGAGATGGGCATGACAGGGTGCTACAAGGGTAGGGGAATGGTTTGTGGGTTTTTTTTCCAAAGGAAATCTCTACAAAGAGGTATTTCATGAACAATGTGCCACTTTGTGAAGATTTTTCTGGCAAAGTAGTTACTTCATGGTGACAAATCCTGCAAATATGCCAGTTCACAAACATAGGCCATTCCATGTAGTTTTCCCATGGGAAGTGCTAAGTTTGCTTCATGGGAAACTAACAAAATGTCCCTAAGTGCAGAAAAACTACACATTCCTTCATGAAGCAAAGTGTGACTACATCACCCTCACCTAACAACCACCAGAGATGGACAGCAAGGATCTCACTTTACTGTCTTATCTCTACGGATGGCCCCCTCAACAGTGCAGCACACCCTAGCACTGCACTACAGTGTCAGTAAAGGGTATTAGCCCATGTCCCTGTTGTTGGACTAGAACCCAAGAGAGTCTAACCTTTCAGCTGCAGAGGCTAGTGTGAACCTCCTGATCCACTAACATTGCCCATTGCTCTTGTGATGTGTTTTTATTTAAAGTTGTGTATGTTGAATGTTTCATCTAATTTTATCACTGTTTCAATTAATTTCTATGTGAAGTCCTTTTGTTACAGACCTCCTTGAAACATGTGCTAGTGTGTATGTCCAAGGAGTTAGTAGTTACCTTGTCTATGTCTTCTTAATAAAGAAATAAGGGTCAATTCATGAGGTGACTAAATTTCCCTGTCACCAAAATGCTGCTGGGTTATTTAGAGGGAGTGCTACCAGTAGAGAGTGGTGAGGCCGAGGACTCCAGTCTCTAGCACTCTTAATATTTTCAGCAGTACCAATTCATTTATACCTGGTTAATTTCAGCAGTGGTGATTCCGAGACCTAATAATATGGCACTGATGTACTAAAAAATAAAAATGAAAAATAACCATTCAATTAAGTTAAATAGAATTTACTCCCATTGGAGTAAGATCTCACACTTCCATCTCTTATATACAAATTTGGGTAAGCAGCATTTAAAGTCAGTAACCAAAACCTGAGGAATGGTAGTCTTCCCTTTATTGTTTTGATCTGCCAGCCTATGTGGTTTTGGGGGATGTTTCTAGCTCCAATTTCACTATCCGTTGTTTAATTCTCATTCTTCTTCTCTTTCTCTCTGTGTCATTTAGGGTGTGCTTTTCTCACTTACTGTGCCCGGGAGTCTGCTCTGAAGGCCCAGAGTGCACTGCATGAACAGAAGACACTGCCTGGGGTAAGTCTGACAGATGAGCAGAACCAGTTCTAAATAACAAAAAGAAACTAACCCTCCTAGAAACTAGATGGTTCTAAAATTTAGAAACAAACAGACCCCACCCCCTTAATAAAATGATCCTACTGGTTAAAAAGGTAAATTAGTTATCAGCATGCACTATAATTGCCATATGACCAGTATCTAAATACATGCAAATTAGAATGTCTAAATGTTCTAATTAGATGGACCTTGAAGAAAAAGGAAACCAGAATAACCCCAATGATTTAGTGGGGGAAAGAAATTGATTTGCCAGTAATGTTGGTTTTTGCAATACATTTTGAGGACCCAAAAGAACTTTTGCCTGGTGAGCCTGTTGATTTTTGTTTTTATTTACTTTGGATGACAATGTGAAGAGCTTCTGATTGTTGTTTAATCTGCTTAGCTCTCTTGTATCCAGTCAAATAGCACTGCCATGTTTGTGGTGTTGTAATGCACAGTATTTATTATACATGTGCTGTACATCTCAGTCAACTTGTTGTAACCCAAATGTGGGACACTGCCCCTTAAAAAGGGACATTGTGTGTGACACATAACTAGACCACAGAGATGGAAGCTGTAAACATGGTGAACATTTGTGCTTTCATGTTTACATAATTTTCATGATCATCATGCAGAACAGATTACAATACATTTTGCTTTCAAATCTTAGCACAGAAAGTGGAAAAGCTGAGAAAGTAAAATTTTACCCACATGTTCTTCCTCATGCAGGCACTACAAAGTAGTCCTTGTAAGGTGCGTTTCCACTATGAAAAATTAAAAGTAATGTGAATTGTGTCCCCTACATATCTTTCACAGAATTGTATAGCAAACAGTTTTGGGGAAGGGGGTAGCTGAAGTTATGCAGTACTGTATCTGTGGAGGAAGGATATGTGTTTCTTCTAATCCAGCCATCATACATTAGGGGAAAGTTTAAATGATATTCAGTTGTCATTTTTGCATAGGTTGTTCTGATTAATCTGATTTGTATTTGAGGCAAAAAGCTGATGGCTGCTGCTTTGTACTTCTTCTTAGCTTTGCTATCCATAGCACACCACTGCTATTACTGTGGTGCAGTAGTGCACACTATTTACACCAGCTGGATTTGCTCAACAGCACCCAATTAGTGTGCCCTTCCTCCTGTATGCAAAGTAGTGCATGTAAAGTACACCTGTGAGATGGACTTGTGTCTTTAAAAAGCCATAAAAGGAATGTAAAACTTGGGTGTCACTTTTGTTTCCCAGCACAGGTTACATGAAAGTTCTATGCTAGTGATTGTATAATAACAGGATAACTATTGGTACTACCATGTAACATACATATATGTAGTTGGTAGTTTCATGGTAAATGATGTAACTATGTAGTTACATGGTAACTATTTCTATAGTTATTGTACATGGTAATATCAACCAAGTTAGAATGTTTGTATCAAATAGTTACAATGAAACCACCTACTTATTACACATACATTATACGGCTACATGGAAATACAATAGTTGCAGTAGTTACCCTGTTAGCATACAGTTACTACCAAATAACCACCATGGAACCTGTGCCATGAAATCGATACCAATACTGAAACCAAGTGATACAAAACATTATTACTTGTATAGCTTTTATGATGTTTTATTTTTAAATAGTATTTCTTTTATGGTTTAAAAAGTATACAGTTGCTGTTGTAGTTGAGACATACTGTAAATGTTCCCATCAATGAAGGAAACTTTGGATTAAGTGAATGAATGAATGAATGAATGAATGAATGAAGAAGTGGTGCAAGGAGCTTTGCCAGCTATTTGTTTAGTCTAGATGAAGTAATACATTGGCATCACCAGGATTGGGGGCTTTAGGTGAAATGTTGATACTATGTATTGCTTGATTGACTGATTTAGTTTGAAAACTGGTAACCAGGAAAAGTACTCTGAGTTTAGGCTCATTCCAGGTGTGACCTGGGGCAGGGGGAACAAGGTGGTGCAAATAAGCAATGAACGAGTAGCAAGATACAAAAAAAGTACATAACACAATCATGAAACAGGTACAACAATTTACAGGGTACAATATGCATGAATATCATACAACAATGTAGAGAAATGGGAAGGCGAAAACTGTAGACTGTACATAAGTGGCATGTTAGTGTGATATCACTGCTGAGAGGTTGGCAAGAAGCATTAAATGATGAAATAACTCCCTTTCCCCAGAAATTAAAAAAAAATAGCACTGTGACGTATATTATACAGCCCTTACAGTGCTTCAGACCATCTGAGACAGATTTTCCAAGGATTGTAAAAGTTTTGTAGCCTGCTTCTAAGGGCCCACTGATTCTAAGACTTTTAGAGCCACAGATATGCCATTACATGTGGCATAATTTTAATGAACCATCACAATCACAGTAATTCCTTCAGAATCCTACTAGTGACATGTATCACAATAGCAACAGAACCATATCGAAGATGTTAAAGGCATTTAATATACTCCAGGCAAACAGAATGAGTATTTCAACCCATGTGACTTCATGCTACCACATTTACATTATGTCTGCAATTTAAGTTTTTTTCAATTTTCTGTGTCTAGTATACTGTAAACACTACCCACAAATTGGCACAATTCTGGTCCTATGTGTTACATGTTTTTTTTTTTTTTGCTATAATAGACACCAGAAGAATAGCAAAACATGGGATCCAGCACACTCATTAATATAACCTCTTGGGCTATGACCCCATGACCTTCCTTAGGGAAGTAGAGGAATATGTGACAACGTGAAATAGATACCACCACCAATATGGGAGCTGTGATTGTCCCCATTTGTAAGAAAGAGGACAAGAAAGATCCTAGTAATTATAGAGCCATTAGCCTAATTGATGTCATAGGTAAAATATTTGCTGGAGTCTTGATAACAAGGTTATTGGTTGAAATGGATGGAGTTAGAGATCTCTCACTGCTGCAAGCATGTTTCCATCAACAATTTTCAACTATGGACAAGTGTTTTGTACTTCATCATTTATTGTGAAAAATATATAAAGCTGTGACATCAGAAAATATATGCAGCATATGTAAATTTCACCACTGCATTTGATAAAATAAATAGGAGTACATTGTGGGAAATAATGGCAGAATGGGGGATTTCAATAATAACAATAAATACAATAAGATTATTGTATTCTAATACGTGGGTCCAAGAAAGAACAGATATGGCAGGGAACCTTTCCCAAATATTAACTACAAATACTGGGGTGAGGCAGGGCTGTATTCTTGCCCCTGACCTGTTTGCAATTTATATCAACAAGTTACTTCTTATTCTTCACATACCAATTTCAGATTCACCAAAAATAGGCTCTGATTATTGTCCAGTGCTTGCATATGTAGACAACATTGTAATTTTATCATTGTCCTCAGCAGGACTTCAGAAAAAGTTGGACATCCTGCAGATATTTGCTGAAAATATGTCTTTAAAGATATACATGAGTAAATCAAAAATCATGATTTTTGGGAGCAGAAATAATAAGTCCAAATGGTTCCTCAATTTTGATCAGATGCAAATAACTCAGGATTATCCATATTTGGGCCTTATTTTTTCTCAAACTCTGTTATGGAAATCTCAAGCTGACACACTATTAAAAAAGGTGTCTAATACAATGTTAATGTTAAGGTTTGACATTCGCTAGGGGATTGTCTATTAGACCTTTGTTATGGGCAGTGGAAGCCAAATATAATGCACAAATTCTGTATGACTCAGAACTGTGGGACCAAAAGTATATTGAATTATTAGAAAAATCAATTACATGCTTTCTTAGGTCAGTCATGGGCTTTCGCAGAACAATACCAGCCACCTTTGTCAGGACAGAACTTGGGCTACCCAATTTGCTAGCACTGGCCGAATTGTGAGTGATAAACTTTTGAGTGAGAATTAGATTACCAAAAGATAGAATGGCCAGAAAGTATTAAGATGAAAAACATTTCTGGAAGAAAAGTGCATGTTGGAAATCTCCCTGGTTAGTGAAAGTAGAAAAAGATGGGTCTAGAACATCTTCTTCCATTGACTCAAAAAAAAAAACATTGTGATAGCAAATCAGTACAAGGGACACATTAAGAATCTCCCTATAGAGAAACACAAATGAGAAGATCTAGAGAAAGTTAGTAAATCAAGTTTGCAATTTGATATAGTGAGAATGAACTGCAACACAAATACAGACATTACCTTGATATCCTAGAAGATCCACAGCTTAGGAAGATATATGCAAGATACAGGGTAGAGTTCTTTGAGACAAATGTGTTGTATGCCAGATTCAACAAACTGAGTGATCCAATGCATATACTATGCTTCTGTACTGGCAGTGAGAGGAAAGATTTGGCCCATGTGACATTTAGATGCCATTGGTATGACAGGCTGAGAAGGAAATTGTTGGGTCCTATCTTAACCTCCCTGCAGACTTGTGATGTAAATGTGGTTTTAAATATAATATTACCTGCGGAAGATGAGTATATTGTGTCCAGAATGGCTAATTTTCTATTTATTATGCAAAAAAATTAGAAAAGGATAATAAAAGCAATAATATGTTGAGATTAGAGGGTTAAGCATATTGAGGGAGATGACACTGTGAAATCATGTTGCACAAAGTATATGCTGCTAGACTTTATTTTTAACTGATATTGTCCTGAGATGCTATGTGTTATGTATTTAGATGTAATATATTGTCTCTGTGTGTGTATGTATGTATTTACATGTTAAAACTTGTAATGATCTATTATGATCGAGCAAATAAAATTATTACAGTTACACCATCAATAGGAATGAACTTCCCTTTAGAAGCCATGACAGATGCAATAATTGCCATTTGACTCAGCCAGGAATCAACCTAAATTATATGTAAACTATTTTCTGTGATTCAGAGTTTGATTTAATTGCCGATACTGATGATTGGTGGTGCCATCTATTTCATGTTCTTACACATGCTTGCACCAACCTGAGGAAGGCCACAGGGTGGCAAGGCAACCAGTTTGTAAAACAGTAGGACAGGAGGTATCTAAATATACCATGGGAATATTTCCTATCCCATTTAAGGCAAGGTATTAGAGTTTACTTCAGACTAGAGCTGGGTAAAATCCATTAATTCTGCCCCAGCAGAATTCACAGAATTGCACCACTAGTCCTCAGAAAATGGAAAAATCCCACAGTTTATATTGACACAGACATTGATGTCTTCTACATTGTTTTACTATATTTAGCATTTTGACAAGGAAAGGCACACTGAGCCAAAAATCCATTCTAGGTGTAGCCTGGGAGAGAATTAAGCACCGGGAGGTTAAATGACTTGTTCAGGATCGCAAAGTATGTAAGTGGCAGTTATAAGATTCAGACCCAGGGTTGTTGTCTTCAGATTCACATCTCCATGCTTAAACTCCTAGGCTATGCTATGTGCAAAAAATAACTGAGGAAAAGAAATCTGCAGTTTACATTAACTTTAGTAAACATTGTGCAGTTTACATTGATGTGTCTTCTATATGTGAAAAAAAAGTCCTATTAGTAGAATCCACTGATAATTTTTGAGGTGGAATGGTGCTTCCATTGGTGTTCTGCCAGGAAACTTTATAATTTCACAACCCTACTTCTTATAAACCTGAAAAGTACAGAAATATGAAATTAGGGTTCAAAGTAAGCCTAAGACCCTCCAACTAAAAACAGTGATTCTTGAACATTTTGTAATTGTGCTAGAATGTTTCTGAGTCACAGGATATTCAGTCCAGGATTTGAACCCTAATGTCTACTTTCCATACATGGAAGACATAAATCCTAAGATTTTCCGTGCTTTGGGGCATTTTTGAGAATGGCAAATGCTTTGCTCTCCATTAAAAACAACTTTTCCATGCATTAATTAGCACTGCTTAGGCAGGTTATTAGTGTGTGCAAAAGGCTCTCATTATCCCAGTGTGCACATATTAATCAGATTACATCTCATTTACATGTACACCTGGGGTTCTTTTGCACTTCTGCTCAAGCATCTTTGCACTGTGCACAGTGAGGCTTTCAATATAGAAACTCAGATTTTTTGAATCAGATCTTTGTCAATGTGTTTTAAACAAAGCTGGACATTTTTGTTCTCCATAACTATAAAGTACTAAACCTGATGCATTATCAATCCCTCGGGACCACCTAAATGAATATGCATTCTGCTTAAATGAGGCTATACTGGTGCGCAATATTCAAAATCAAAAATAAAGCACATCTACAGTCAGAATATCAAAGATATGCCCAGACTAGATGCACTATCTCCTGACAACTATAGACCTGTCACAATGGAATCATAAAACAGCTCTAAGAATAGTTGATGACATCGCTATGTAGCTACACTACACCCAAACCAGCTGTGAAACTGTTTAATGTTATAAAGAGTTATTACAGTAGTAGTTTATATTAAATTGATACTGGTTGTATAAACTGAAAACACAGAGACCTAATTAAAAATACCATATTCATCATCTCCACTCATGAGGAGTGACATGTTCATAACTAATCCATGGCTTTACCATTTGTGAGTTATCATCTCACTTGTTATGTCTGGAAACAAACTGCAAACAAGTTACCTGGAATAGTTCATTATCTGTGCCATGCACGCTCAAACAGATTCCTCAGTTATCCAGAGGTTAATCTTATGTGGGGTACATCTGCCCCAAGTCACATATTTTCTTATCCAGGGTTTGTTATCAGTTATTCAGGTTTTGTCTGTGTCAGTTATATGGGCACAAATAAGCTAAGCTGGTTCATAGTGAATTGAATTTGGTAAGGTACCAACATAGTATGTGCTGTCACACAATGATGATGGCACAGGCCAGCTCAGGTAAGCTAGCAGGTGGGTAGTGGTAGTACCATACTGTAGTAGCATAAGAATGTTGCTGTCAGTGTAGTATTGTGATTGATGAAGCAGTCTTGAAGAATTAATAGAGTTCACATGGAGGAGGAAAAGTAGTGTATTTTGGGCACTGTTATGCTGGTGCTTAGACAGGACTTCAACAATAGAGTCAATCAGACTTTTCTGGAGTTAATGGGCAGTCAGTTTATCAGGACTGATAAACTGGCAGGTAAGAATTATTTGATATAATGTATATTATATGGTGGTGGTCCCCAAACTACAGGCTACATTGAAGCTGGCAAGTCAACCAGTCAGGAAGAGAAAACAGACAGTAAAGATGGTGTGTGGTACATGATTTAAGTATGCAGTACAAACCACATGAGAATGTTTCCTTAGGGACAATAGTATATTAAAATCCGTGGCAAAGTAAAAAACCATGTTACATTTCTGGGAATCACTCCCTCCCACCCTTAGCTTATTGAAAAATAAGATTTTATTTTATTTTTTATTTATTCATTCTTGGATTACAACCATTGAGCACAAAACAGCTAATTTACAAAGGCTCCGCATCAGCAGGGTGGGAAAACATACACACATAAAATTGGATATTGGATAAGGTAACATCATAACACAATAAAAATAGTCAATGCGTTGCATAAAATGCAGCATACAGTGAATCAAAAGAAAGTTGCAGCCCCAAAGGCATTGTCAAAGAAAAAGGGGAGAAAGGGAGGGATGGAAGAAAGGTATAGGAAGGTGAATGAGGCATGGCAGGAGGCAGGGAGGGAGGGGTGGGGGCCGAGGGCAAAAATGGAGGAAGGGAGGATAAGGCATAGGACAGAGCTATACAGGAGGGCGGATCAGGTTGATGGACACAGAGTGGAGGGGGACTGTTGGGTGGTCAGGGATGTAATAACAATCACCCTACAAATATAAATTAGCCTCAGACTAGCATTTTTTAATTATTCAATGCATATCTTTTTGTGCATTCCTCAGATTTGATATTTAATGTATGTAATAATGAAGGTACGTGACAATACAGGCCACACATAAGGTTAGTCTATGGTCATGAATGACGAGGTGCATAATTATGAAACAGGCAGCCAGATAACTGAAACTTGAAAGCAACATACAGTAATCAAGAAGTCAACTCATGGTCATAAATAATATTGCATGAAAGTTTTAAATGAACAGCCAAGTGACTGGAGAAAGCTGGAATGGAGATGAGTGATGTTAAATATACAATTTTAATTATGATGGTGTTTGAGGCATTTTGTTTCAGAGGCTGAAAATGTTCACCTTGTGATAAATTAACTCTAGTCCTCAACCTACATTATAACTAACAAATAGCATTAGTTCTGGGTGGATTAAGAACTGGTTGAAGGGCAGACAGCAGAGGACGGTAGTTGGAGGAGAGCTCTCAGCACCCAGGGCTGTAACCAGCAGGGTGCTGCAGGGGTCGGTGCTAGGACCGTTATTATTTAACATATTCATTGCCAACATATCAAATGGGATAAGGAGCAAGATTAAACTCTTTGCAGATGACACTAAGATCTGTGCTGAGGTGGATAGTGTAGAAGGGGGTAAAGTACTGCAAGAGGATTTGGTGACACCTGAGCGCTGATCTGCCACATGGTACCTGGGGTTCAATGCTAAAAAATGCAAGGTCTTGCACTTGGAAGCAAAACACCCAGAGAACAGTTACTGGTTGGGGGAGTGCAGTTAACCACTTCGGCTGAGGAGAAAGATCTAGGGGTGTTGGTGACAGGGGACATGAAACACTCGGCACAGCGCAGGAAGACAGCTGCAAAGGCAAACAGAATGCTGGAATGCATAGCCATGGGAATCACTTCTAGGAGGAAGAAAGTCATTATACCCCTGTACAGGTCCCTTGTGAGGCTGCACTTGGAATACTGTGTGCAGTTTTGGTGCCCCTATTTGAAAAGGGACATCAAACTACTGGAGAGGGTCCAGCATAGGGCAACGATAATGATCCTGGAGATGGGGGACAAAACATATGAGGAGAGATTAAGGAGCTCAGCATGTACACCCTTAGGATAGAAGGAAAAGAGGATATGATTGATACATTCAAGTACCTAAAGGTCATAAACAGAGTCAATTCTGAGGGTTTGTTTTAGTTAAAAGGGGGGAAGGACACCAAGGGACACAGTCTGAAATTGGAGGGAGGAGCCAAGGCACACAGTCTGAAACTGGAGAGAGGAAGGTTCAAGAGGGAGATGAGGAGGCACTATTTCATGGAAGGGTGGTGGTAGTTTGGAATGCACTGCCAGAAGAAGTGATATCACTGCTGACAGTGGGCAGCTTCAAGAATGGGTGGGATAGGGCCAAAGGGAGAGTCGAAACTGTGGGGAAGATGGGGGGAGAGAAGTCAGAGGTGGGAGGCACTAAAGCAGAAGGGCATGCAAGGGGAGGGGAGGCAGCTACAGTTTAATAAACAGCATGCTGCACACTTGAACAGACTAGATAGACCAAAAGGCCTGTATCTACTGGCAATTTTGTATGTTTGTATGAAGTAAAAGTAATAAAATAAACCCCTACTAAGCTACAAAATGCCTGCCCTCAAATTAAGACTTTTATGACAAACCCAAGTCACAAAAATTGATCAGACTGTAAGAGGAGTATAAATTCAATTTGTAACTTTATTTTTATTACTCCCAAAGTGGTTGCAGGTTTTGAAGAAAAGTAACAATTCTCTAAACAGTACTCAGATTACCAAACCAGGAGTTATACAAAAATAAAGAATGGACAACTTTGTCAAGACTCTTTTTTTTTTTTTTTTTTTTTTTTAGTACACCCTCAGTTTGTCGCTTATTAAACCACAGTTGTCTGTACATTATTCTGTATTTCTCACATCTTGTCTAGATTGCACTGCTTACAGATTGCTTCTGCTCACAGACCGCTTTCCACATATCGTCTCAAACAGCTCAGCTTGTACTGTACTACTTGCCTTGACTCCTCCTCTCTTTGCCTTCTGTGCCAGAAATCTGAAAGCCCTCCTCGACTTAGAACACACCTAAACCCCGTATTTCTATGATCTGCAAATCTTGCCACTATCATCTCCACAATATTGCCTGTATCATTTCTTCCCAGACCTGCCCTCTGCTCTGTGTCTTTACATCCTCTTTTCGCAACTACAGTTCATCCCTCCTGTATATGGTCATCACAGCCACTGTTTTTCAGTTTTACTGGAAACAAAAGTAAAATTCTACAATCTGGACTGCCTTCACACTGGTAAAAACAAAGAATTTCATGGAATTCAGCATTTTGCACCAGATCAGTAAATCTGTAGAACTTGTGTTTTTCTTATAATTGCTTCAAGTGCTATTTTCAGTTTGCTTCATTTAATATTCTGCATATTAGGCCTTCTTTTATTCTGATTATTTATCCACATATTAAAAGAATGACAGTAGAATCCCAGTAAAATCCAGACATTAGACTAACAATCACTGGTGCAATTCCCAGAATTTTAAATCTTGAAAACAGAATTTCATTATTTTAATTATCGTGAAGAAGTGGCCTTGGTCATCACAGGTCCTTACCCTTAAAACTTTGAACTGCTCAAAATGCAGCTGCTCCCCAGTTCCAGGAAATGAGACCACAGCACTCATCTTCCATCTCCTCCACCAGTGCACTATCCATGCTGCACCCCAAGTTCTTCAGGTTTGAATCCTACTGATGTCACATACTTAGTGTGTGAACTTGAGCAAGTCATTTAACCTCCCTATGATGAACTACCTCTCATTCTTTCCTTAACCTCCCTCGCTGTCACTTACCCAACCTCACTTTTACTGAACATCACTGTGTGTGATGTATGGCTACTGTAAACTATGTACTGTAACACGCTTTTTGTTTAGTGTGCATTAATGCCATGCTATACTGTAAGACTAAATTCCTTTCCTTTGTAGCCTGGAAAATGTATCACCAAATACTGTAAGCCCCCCACATGGTGTTTTGACTATGTGCCTCCATTCCTACCACTGTTTTCTCCCCTACTACTGCTGCTGAAGACTGTTCCAGGCATCCACCACCCTTTCTGTGATGAAGTATTTCCTCACATCTCTCCTAAACATACCCCCCCCAGCTTCATATTATGGCCCATTGTTCTGGAGTACCTTTTCCACTGAAAATCAGTGGTGGGATTAAAAAAAAACCTGGGATAAGCACAAGGGAATCATAAGGGATAGTCAGTGGGGTGGCAGAGAAAGTGCCGTAGACCTGGAGAGATATACAGTGTAAGCAATGCAACAAAAAAGGGCAGACTGGATAGGCCATGTGGCCTTATCCTCTGCTAGCTTCTATGTTTATACAGTATGTTTCTGTGTTTCCCTGTCCCTAATTCGGCCTGACATTGGGAGAAGCAGAAAGTGCAAAGGCTCACAGTCCATTTGGTCTAACGTTGAGTCACAGAAATGGGCACTTTGTCTCTTTAAAACAGAAACAGAATTTCACCTTTAGTGGACTTGGAAGGCAACATTTCCTTGCAGCAGGAGATCCCTTTCTGAACATGATTCAACACCCATTTTCTTGGCCTACCTGGCCTTGTCAGATGCAGCTTTTATTACTCTGTTGTGTGTTCAGGGAGCTGGGTGCTGGTGTAATTTCCCAGTCAGATACCTAATAAAATATTATGAGGCCCACAAAGCAATTGATTGATTTCACGTTCCTCAGCAGCACATTGCACCGCTTTCTGTTGTCTTCGACCTCCTGAGCTTAACAAAGTGAAAATAAATATTTAATTATTCTCCTAAATAAAAATCAATCGAAAGTCAGTACAGGAAAGCAGACTCATAAATTTTCATATACACTCTACTCCCACACAGTACTCTGTACATATACACACACATCCATTCACTTATAGTGTGCATAAACAGAAGTGGGAGAATCAGTTCTAGAAAAAAGAACCCTCTAGAACTTGTCAGGTTCTAAAATTTAGAACCAAACAGGACCTCCTTTTAAAAACTGTTGAAGTGGTTCATATGAATGAACTATTAACGTGTGATTTGTCTATTATTAATTTGCAAAATTTACCCAAATTATTAGGGTGCAAAGCAAAAATCTTTTAGAAACACATTTGATAAATTGACATGTTCAAGATGTTTATAGTACTGTCCATAGTACGTAGCATCAGGGCTGTAGTTCACCCATTTTAGTTTATGATAAAAAATAAGCACACCCCCATTTTCCCCTTTGTTTGTCCACCTTCCACCCACACCAGGTGGTTTTAACTGTCTTGTGGCAGAACACCTTGTCTGTGAGGGTTACATGCAGCCATCTCAATAAAGAATCAAGCAGGTCCCACTCACTGCTCTGCACAGCTACATTGTACTCTGTACATATACACAACACAATGGTGTGCTCACCTTCATTGAGCCAGTCATCCAGTCAGCTGGAAGCCAAGGCCATTCTCCATAGCAAGATTTCTCACTAGGCAGTATGATGGCATGGTCAGCCTTCACTGACCCAGTCAGCGGGAAACCCAAGGTCACTGTGTATGCCCAGGTTTCCCCCTAGGTAGCATGAGGTCATGCTGCTGTCAAGCGACTGGGCTGGATCACAGTACCAAGTTTTAATGTTTGGTTTCCTTAATCCAGATGCCCTGCTTCCTCTCTCTGCCTGCTCCCTCTCCTGTATTCAAAGAGCACATTGTAGCACCCAGCTTTTCCTGCAAAAGGGTCAGACCACAGAGTCCCCCAGTGCTCAGCCATGTGAAGCCAGCTGAGTGAGCAAAGTTGTTTTTGAATGCAGATGTTCCCTAGAGCAGTTAATGGGTACTGCCCTGTTGGAGGGGCTGAGCAACCAAAAGGGTTAAAGGAATGGAAAGGTTTGATTGATTGATTCGTTAGTTAACCAGTTAAGTACACTGGCCCCAGGGACCATTTTCAGACACAGCCCAGGCCATTAAGATGGCACGTATCAGCATGGATGCACCAGAAATACAAAGAACTAGAGACATAATATAAAAAAACATGGCAAGTTAAGCCGGGTAATGTAAGGTTACACCGAATGCAGTGCACCCAGGCTTAGCTGCACAAAGGAGAAATGAGGCAAACAAAAAACATGTCTATATAGGTCATGAATACACATTACAGTTATAACAACTCAGAGACTAAGCCCTTAGGACATAGAGAATATTTTGACAGACCAGTTCTGTTTCCTGTGAAAGAAGAAAAAAAGACTAAGAGGAGATATGATTTCAGTTTTGAATACTTGAAGGAGATTGGATAAGGCAAGCAAGGGAACTTTGTTTACATTGTTCAGGGCAATAGAGTTAGAGAGCACGAAGGGAACCTTTTTTACATTGTTCAGGGCAATAGAATTAGAGGGCAAGCCACTTTGACTTTGACTCAGACTGTTCTGCTTTACATACAAGCAGCATTAGAAAATCAGAATTGACACATGTTTTGATACAGATTGCACCTTGCATCATTCTTTTCTGGTGCAAGCACCTTGCATCATTCTTTTCTGGCACAAGCACCTTGCATCATTCTCTTCTGGCACAAGCACCTTACATCATTCTTTTCTGGTGCAAGCACCGTGCGTCATTCTTTTCTGGCACAAGCACTTGCGTCATTCTTTTCTGGCGCAAGCACCTTGCATCATTCTTTTCTGGTGCAAGCACCTTGCGTCATTCTTTTCTGGTGCAAGCACCTTGCATCATTCTCTGAGCTATAAAAATCAGGCCCCTGGTCTTTTTTTTCTCATCTAACACTTTCTTTGTTCCCATGGATAAGATACCAATATCCATCCTTTCAGTCACTGGCAGTGCTCAAGGGGGAAGGTAAAGAACCCATGGCACTTTTCAATATTGGAATAACCAATTGTCTTGGTGAATATACCCTGTCTATATATATATATCAAAGAGACTCTAGTGTAACTGCCTATGGTTGAGTATGAAGGTGCCATGCTTGTGTGCATATAGTCCCTGTCACCTGTTCTATGTGACAGTGATGCATCCAGGACCATTCATTCAACAAGAGCTGTTTTTGCTTTTGTCAAGTTTACAGCAATAGAGCTTTGATTTCAAGTAACTGTCCTAGTCCAGGGAACTCTAATGAAGGCTAAATTCACAGATGGCAAAGACCTGAGGGATAATTGAGTGGGCTGATCTGTAAGGAAATAGCTAGATTATTCACTAATTATAGCATTGGTGACCTGGGGTGATTTGTGTGGATTTTTTATAGTTGTGTGTAGTTTGGTAAAATGAAAAGCTTTAAAAAGAAAACCGTCACTCCTGCTGGCCAGACCTAAACACATGCCTAGAAAACACCTTGGATCAGAAAGAGTTATTTAATTGAAGCCAGAACATCAGGCTCCTAATAAGAAATTGCTTCTGCAGCATTTTAATCTCTGAATCAAAGGTCCTGGATACCTCACTGACACATGGGACAGGAGGCATTGTAGGAAAGAGAAGAGCAATAAAAAATGCAAACATAGAGACCCCAGGAACCATAAAACTAGCAGACAAATTAAAAAAAACTCCTTACATCAAATAAAAGGACAGACACACTAGGATCATATCTGCAAATCAGAACACTGTACAACATTTGTTTTGTAAATTTTTACTGTTGTTCCCCTTTAAACTTGCCTTTTTGCCAGATGTGATTCTCATAATACCCTGCATTCAACTGAAAATTGTTGTTCCCTCTATGCTTCCTTACTCCCCCTGGAGGTCTTCTCTTCTGGTGCTGTCCAGCTCTGCTGTCCTTCTTTTGGTGGCCCCCCTGCATCTGACTCCTTCTTTAGGTGACCCAATACATCTGGCTCTTGCCATTGGAGAACCACTGCCCTAGATCATTCTCATACCCCACCAACTGTCTTGTCCATTCTCCTACTTGGTACCCCAGTCCTTCCAGGTGCAGGAGCATCCCATCATGGATGTGCAGACATTCCTTGCCCAATAATGCCCTCCAAATGTCCAGAAAAAGAAGACCCTCACTCTTGCAAGAGACTAGTAGCAAGACTTGGTCTATGTGAAATTTCTGTGAAATTTAATGAAATGCTGCCAAATTTTAAGTTTTATTTATTTCCATCAAATTTTAAAACTACTTATCCAGATGTCACCAAATGTGGTATGTGTGATGCCTACTGCAGCATGAATATGTCATGTTACATCTTTAACATTAAAGGGAGTCGAGTTATAAACAACCAAACATTCATAATTTGTTTTATGAAATTTTGCAAGTACTTCAAAGAACTAGTAACACAAAAAAAGAGCAGGCAGAACATTTTAGTAATTTTAAAGGTAGTCCCTTATTACTTTTATTTCTGAAGAATTTATTTTCTTTCTATGTGCTGATTAGATGGTTCTTTACCTAATAGTATTGGGTGTGATGTGATGTGAAATGCAGTGCTTTACCATGAAGAGACATCTGGTTCTGTTCCTCCCTCTACATCATCAGCATGTGACCTCACTCATTCTTACATCACAAGCCCTACTGCCTGATTGGTAACATGTCACAAGTTATCAATGAAGCAGCAGGAGATAGCTCTTTTGAGTTACTAGTGATGTCACAGTCAGTGCGGTCACAATGCTGATGATATATAGGAAGGAATAGAACTGGCTGTGACTGACTGAAAGAGGATCATATCAAATGAATCTGATAGAGGGGGTAGGTCATGTCAAATGAATCTGATAGATTTCTTTGAGTGGGTGACCAAGAAATTAGATCAGGGTGGAGCGAGGTGGAATAGCGGACATGGCCTCTAGATTTCAGTATGGCTTTTGACACTGTTCCACAAAGGAGACTAGCAAGCAAGCTCTGTAGCTTAGGAGTGGGTCCAGAAGTGGTAAACTGAGTAAGAAATTGGTTAGGGATAGGCAACAGAGGGTGGTGGTAAACAAAGTTTACTCTGAGGAAGGGAGAGTGACCTGTTGGGTACCACAGGGATCAGTGCTGGGACTGGTCCTCTTTAATGTCTTTATAAGTGACATCACAGAGGAGCTAGAAGGGAAGGTCTGCCTCTTTGTGGATGACATCAAAATCTGCAACAGGGTGAACACTATGTTGGTGTGGAAAGGATGAGCAGAGACCTGAGAAAACTTAAGGAGTGGTCAAAGGTATGGCAGCTGAGTTTCAATGTAAAAAATGTAATAATGCACTTAGGGTACAGAAACCTGGGGCAGAGTACAAAATGGGAGACGGATATTGATAACCACCAAGCAGGAAAGAGACCTGGGGTAATCGGATCAGATGACCCAAAGATGGGCAGGCAGCGCAACAAGGTAGTTGGGAGGGCTACTGGCATGCTGGGGTGCATAGGAGGGTTATCACCAGCAGAAAGAGGGAGGTGGTGCCCCCCCCCCCCGTATAGA
Source organism: Neoceratodus forsteri (assembly GCA_016271365.2). NCBI lineage: Eukaryota > Metazoa > Chordata > Ceratodontiformes > Ceratodontidae > Neoceratodus > Neoceratodus forsteri. Next base: position 1,453,267,356 of record CM028129.1, on the reverse strand, counting down.
TCACTGGTAAGACCCCACCTTGAATACTGTGTCCAGTTCTGGAGACCACATCTCCAGAAACACATAGAAAGAGCGGAGGTGGTCCAGAAGAGGGCAACTACAATGGTGCAGGATCTGCACCAAAAACCCTGCAAGATGATAGAAGGGGGGGAGGATATGATGGAGATCTTTAAATACCTTATGAGGGTAACTAGAAACATAGAAACAGAGAATGCAGTGACAGATGGGGACTGCAAGATCCATCTAGCCTGCCCAATTGAGACAACCCACCCCCAGCTTATTGCTTTCCCAAGGTTACCACATTGTCTGTCCCAGGCTAGTTTTAAAGCCCTGACTGCCTTGGCTTCCACCATCCCTGGGGGGAGGCCATTCCAAGACTCCACCACCCTTTCGGTGAAGAAGAGCTTCCTAATGTTGTTCCTGAACTGACCACCCTTCAGGCACATGTCATGACCTCTAGTCCAGTTGCAGTTGTTAACCTGGAAGAGGTTATTTGCTTGAGTACTGGGTAAATATGCTGTATACAAAATGGCACAGTCAAAATTGCGCATCACAGACAGTGTCTATGGTTATAGCAACAGGGTGCTAAACTGTGAAAGGATGAAATGGAGTAAGCATGGTTTTGCACCTTGTTGCTCTTGCCTGGGTAGCTAGTCATGCAGAGGATAAGATCTCTGCTGGGAGGAGGATCTGTGCAGCTGCTGTGGCTCACTGGGATGAGCCACAGGCAGCAAGGGAAGCGTGTGTCTGTGGTCTGGGTCTCGAATCCTGGTTCCAGACAAATGGAGCTTCTAGGTTTTTTTTATGTAAATGGGGGGTTCAGGGTTTATGCCAACATTTAGTTTCAGCAATATGGCTCAGCACTAGCAATGTACCCTCTGTATTGACAGCACAGTACATTGCTGCGCTTGTTTTGTGTGCGAGGTTCCAATTTCTTGGGTAGACTCCATCCTTTAAACCCCTTCGGATATGTTCACGCTTGTTGCAGAGCTTGTGTCATCTGCAAACATGCACATCTTCCCATCCAGTCCATCAGTGATGTCGCTGATGAATATATTGAAGAGAATCGGTCCCAGAACAGAGCCCTGTGGTACACCACTAGTTACAGTACTCTCTTTGACAAAGTGTATTTACCATTACCCTCTGGGTCCTTCCATCTAGCCAACTTGTGATCCAGTTAACTATTTTAAGCCCAATGCACATGTGCTCCAGCTTGTTGATCAGTCTCCTGTGAGGGATGGAGTCATAAACCTTGCTAACATCCAGGTACACCATGTCAACCCTACCTCTTTGGTCTACCATTTGGGTAATCAAATCAAAAAATTTGATAAGGTTAGTCTGGCAGGACCTCCCTGCTGTGAAGCCATGTTGCTTTGGGTCTATTTGCCCACTGGCTTCTAAGAATGCCACCATAATTTCCTTTAATAGAGACACCATTAGTTTCCCTAATACTGAGGTAAGGTTGACTGGATGGTAGTTTCCCGTTTCTTCCCTACTCCCACTCTTGTGGAGGGGCACCACTGTAGCCCTTTTCCAGTCTTCAGGGACCTCTCCACTCTCCAATGCCTTGTTGAACAATTTCGCCAGCGGGGCAACCAGCTACTCAAGCTCATTCAGAATTATTGGGTGTATTCCATCCAGCCCCATTGCTTTGTCCACCTCTTATTTATTGAGTTCCTCTAGGACTCTTTGTTTTGTGAAGGGATTTGTATCTGCCCCCCCCCCCCAACATGGTGCTCCTTCTTGCACAAGGCAGGACCCTTGCCTGTTTATTCCTGCATAAAATGGAGCAGAAATAATCATTCAGGACCTCTGCTTTCTCCCCATCATCCTCTGCATGCTGACCTTCCTTATATATATATATATATATATATATATATATATATATATATATATATATATAGAAGCGCAAGAGGGAAGTATTTTTCAGAAAAATTGAGCTTAAGAACACAAGAACAAGGGGACATTCTATGAAGCTAGAAGGGGCAGATTCAGGAGTGATGTGAGGAAGTACTTCCTCACAGAAAGAGTGGTGGATTCCTGGAACAGCTTTCTAGTGGAGGTGGTGGAACTGAAGACAGTGGGAGCCAAGAATGGATGGAATAAGCATAAGGTATCATAGTGGAAAGGAAGGGGAGTAGGAGAAAGAGCTGTAGATCGATTAGGGTCTGTGTGATACGCTAGGTAGGAAAAAATGAGCAGACTCAGTGGGTCAAGCAATCCTTATCTGGTGCCAAATACTATGTTTCTGTGTTTCTATGACTGTGTCAGGCCTCCAGGTAGAGTTGCATTCCACTCAGCACGCTAGTACTGTCAGGTAGATAATCTTCTAATTAGCAAAACAGAAACAAAACACTTCAGCTATAAGTAGTGACAGCTGACTACTTCTGAAAGTTATTATTAATTATAGGCTGTACACTAGCTTTTAACTGTAAATTGTAATCTCTAACTTTAAAACTACAGTATACAATGTCACCAGGTAAGGCAGATTTATAGGCCCGAAATAGAAGGCTATGTTTCAGTTTTGTAAGTTATAAGCATACAAAATACCGGTAAGCCAAATAACATCAGTACTTAAAGTCAAATTTCATAAGTTTTTGGAAAATTGTGCGATTTTGTTGTGATTTTGTGGAAGTCATATCCGTAGATGTCCAACCACACTTTTTACCTGCCACAGAGCGGGAACGAAAAGGCTGGGTAGAGTGATAACAAGGATACGAGGCTTTATAGCAAAGTAGTAAGAGAGTGTTGGAGGGACACTGCAGGACCAACACACTAGTGTAGGGAAGGCAAATTGCATGGCTGCAGCAGAGGTCAAATGAGTGCAATGCACTGCCAAGCAATGCAGCTAGAGGAAGATGCACTGACTGGTGCCTGCACTGGGATATAGAAAATAAATTCCGAGAACACGAAGAGGTAATTTATTGTCTTCTACATTCTCCTACGCAGTACTCCCAATTCTTCTGGGCACAGGTGCAGCCCATCATGGGTGTGCAGGCATTCCTTGCCCAATAATGGCCTCCATATGGCCAGAAAAAAGAAGACCCTCACTCTTGCAAGAGATTATTAACAAGACTTTCCCTGCCTTATTGTCTACTGTCATCATTTCGCAAGGGCACCAGGGCAATGAGGATCTCAGAAAAGACCAGCCTGGATCCCTTTCCTGTTAGGAACATCCCTAGTTCTGTGAATGAGCCCCATATATCTCAGTGCTTTGTACTCCCTGTGTAATTAATGCAAAGATAGACAACAATAGGGTTGGGTGAAATTGAACTTTTGCTGTTAAAAGTTTGATAAATTTACAAGTCCAGGTCTGCAAAATTATGTGAAATTTCCATGAAATTTTCATGGAATGTTATAAAATTTTAAGCTTTAGTTATTTCCATTGGTTTACCTATGCCAAATCAACAACACCATTGTTGAAGTTTGGCATAGCAAGATCCCCAATGTTGACAAGCGAAATTTTGCCTGTCCAACATTGGAGTGTTTCTCTCGGGTGGCTGCACCCCCAAACTCCCCATGCAGGGGGCTGTGCCCCCATACCCCCCTTCTAAAGATTATCTTCTCTAAGTCAGAGTTGATTTGAAGGGGGAGCAACACACGACAAAAGGACAATATTTCGCACTCTGGTCCCTCACAGTGACAATTCTGAAACCTGTCGAAATTGTCACTGTGAGGGATTTCACCGTAAAGGTTTTGATGTTTGGTTGGTACACCATTTCCATCTAATTCTAAAATAACTTATCCAAATATCACCAAATGTGGCATGTGTGAGGCCCACTGCAGCATGGATACATGTTCAAGTGTCAAAGGGAGCAAGTTATGAACAGACAGTCATAATTTTAATGAGATTTTGCAAGTACTTAAATTGTGACACTGTAATCACCTGCAACTTTAAAACTGAAATGCATGATATCACCAGGTTTAGCAGATTCATAGGCCCTAAGTAGAAGGCTGTGTGTCAACTTTGTAGTATTTTGCCTAAAGGATGGAACAGTTATAAGCAGACAAAATAAGCAAAATAGCATCAGACTTGACATCAAGTTTCATGATATTTTGGAACATTGTGGATTTCATAATGATTTTTTAATCATACCCATAAGGTTTGTCCAGCCACACACCTTGGAGTGGGAATGAAAAAGCTGGGAAGTGATAATACAGAAGCATTCATGCTAAGCTTTATAGCAGAGTAGTAGGAGAGTTTGAGGGCCATTGCAGGACCACCACACTAGTGCAGCTAAGGCAATTGTCTGGCTGCAGTAGAGGTCAAATGAGTGTGATGCACTGCCAAGCAGTGCAGCTAGGGGGAGAAGCGCTGACTGGTGTCTGTACTGGGATATAGAAAGCAAGTTCTGAGGACATGACTAATGTTCCCTAATGATGTAAGGAACTTAAAAGAAGTTACCCATCGTTAGCACCCGTAAATTATTATTGGTAGTATTTTATACTCATTCCATTACTAATACTGTATGTCTTTCCAAATTGGTTTTAAATCCATTTTTTTGTATTGCTTGTGACAATTTTTTTCTCTGGTAGACTGTTCCATAAGTTGAATATACACTGTGTGAAAAAGAATTTCCTTTGAGTCAACTGATGCACTGGATTGGATAAGATGTTTCCCAACCCAACGCCACTCTGAGCTCAACAATTTTGTTTTTTTCTGCCATTCTTTTGGTGCTTTGCTCCCAGGTTGTGGTAATAATTAATAGTTTACTGTACCTGGTTCATGCTGATTCATTGCTAGCCGTCCGACATGGATGCAGAAATGAGAACAGCTGCCATGCACCATACTCCACGCCCACGCCAGATAAGACCTCCAAGAGAAGTAGCCACAGTTGGCGGCTGACAAGGTCACATCTAGCATGTCTCATCCTTAGTCCAAAGAAAAGTTCTTCCAGGAATTTGCCCCACTAAAAAAATGTTGTAGTGACTTACGGACGAGTTGGTTTCCCTCAAGCAGCTTATTGCATCACATTCAGTGATTACAGGAGGCCTTGAAGCTCAGTGAGCTTCCTGGAACTCGCTGGAAGCGGAGGTGGGGCCAATACTGTGTCCCTCTGTAGGAAGATAGTTTCCCTGGAAGAGAAGCTGAAAGACTTGGAGGGACACAGTAGAAGAAACAATTTGGTCATCATTGGTCTGCCAGAAGGCTCTGCAGGTCAAACTCCAATTGCCTTTATTCAATGCTTCTGCACTAAACTTGCTGGGCCCTTTCCCAATGGCCCTGATTACATTGTGGAGTGGGCACATCATGCCTTATGGCCTATTCTCCCTGCTAGTGCTGCACCCTGTCCTATGATATTTAAACAACTACTGACGCCTCAAAGAAAATTTTGAAAAACAATAATTAGGTAAAATTCTGCTTGTATACAGTATGTATTCCAGATTTCTCCTCTCCATTATTTATTACTGAGAAAATGTGCATGAATACATGATTTCTATCCCTTGCAGTTATTTAAAGTTAATCTGCCTCTATAGCTTACTCCCTACGTCAAGTCATAATGCTCTGTGTGACATCACAATCTGTTGCCATGAGAGTAACTGTGATGTCACAATCAGTGCATAATGACCTCCAGTAGGGAGACAGCAACAGAAATAGATGAACTTTTCAGGAGCAAAAAGCCTGTGTTTATACAAGTGACCTCAGCAATACATAATGGGGAGGAGGAATAAATAACTAAATGTGAAATACAAGCTGAACTTTATCTAAATATTATGTTTTGCTAAAGTTCTCTTGAATGTGTCAGCTGCTCTTTAAACTACTTAATCAACTGTATAAAGTGTATATTCTAAATAAGCTCCATGACATCCAATCTGTTTCTTGGGAGTGCAACAAGATCAGAGTCACCAGGACTTAGCCCGATCTGTCCGCTTGAAGAGGGCTGCCTATGGGCCTGTAGTCTCTAAGCTGATGGCTGCTACTGTTCGGTTTAAGATGCTGTATCCTGCTCAACTTCAGTTCAATCACAATGGTGCTCTGAAAACATTTAACTCATTTGTGCAGGCCAAATGAGATCTGCCCTCCCTGATGCCAGATCTATTCAAATCTCTCACTGGACTTATTTTTCTTAGTGGAATTCTGAGCCATATAACATGGAAAGGGAGTTCATGAACACACTTACTTGCTGTATAGACTATGCAACTGCCTTTGATCCCTTCTCCAATGCCTCATCCTCCCTCTGTGACAATGGCCACTGGCCTGCCTCCCCCTCCTATCCTGTTAGTTATTGCTAAATCTAAATTGACGGTTAGCCTTAGTGGAGTCCTTTGGGTCTTTTCTACTCCTTAAATGTACTGTAGCTAATTATATAATTGTAATTGTATAATCACCTGTTAGCTTTACTACTGAAATTATTCAAATCCTTTGTTCTATGTACTGAAACTACCTGTAGAATCAACTGTTAGCTCCTTACTGAGTGCCTCTCTACGTCTATGCCTGAGTCAATCTACTGTACTGCAATGATGTTGTCTCTGTACTTCCTTCTTCTGACATGGAGCCTTTGTAAACGAGTCCTTGACTCAAAGGTATTTTCTGAAATCCTCAATAAATAAATAAATATACAGAACTTTTCTTTGTGCACTCTTTTTGCCTTTTGGGTTTGAGGTCTCAGCCCTTACCTTTTCCTTTTCATTTACTTAGTAGGTAGTTTTTGGCATGTAAGGACCATGGAGCTTTACAGACTGGTTATTTCTGGAGGCAGTATGACGAGTGGGTTAAGGCTCTGAGTTACAAATCTGAGACCTGGGTTTAACCTAAAGCCCCTAGGTGCATACTGTGTGACCCTGAGCAAGTCACTTAACTTCCTTGTGCTCCCAGGTTGCACCTGCAAACAAGCTTCAGCTTAGTGTGTCTCACCTGGTAAAATAATTGGTTAAAAAAAAAAAATTTCTCCTTTCCCTGCCTAATGGACCACAGACTTTCTGCTTTGAGACAGCCCACCCTCTAAATCATGGATTTGTATTGCTGCATAAAGTTTTTTGTTTTTGATTTTGGTTACTTGTGGATTAATTGTTGAGTGTTTAACAGCCCTTTTGTATTTTAACTGAGTGATTTGTCACACTTGATTCTTTGGGGCTCTCATTGCACTGCTGTTTTTGTCTGGGGTGATATTTGCAGGTTGAGATATTTTTGTTTCTTTCTCTAGACTTCCCCTTTCTGATCGCTAGTAGCGGGTTCCTGGTTAGCTGCTACTATGGTCGAGTGTCGGCCTGGGAAGTTTTTGCAGAACTGGCTGCATGTGCGTTAGCTGAATTTAAGACTCTCGGCTGACTTTTGCACCACTTGCTGGTATGGTTTGAGAGTGCACCAGGGAGAGGGTAGAGTGTGGCAGGGTTTCCCCCTCTCTCTCCAGCGGTTTGCCTTTGGGGGTCTGGTCTCCACTCTTCATTGTAGCATGCTACCAAAGGGTGAGGGTTCCCCACTCTGTTACTGTGCCTCCCCCTTGTATTGCACCTTTGCTTCTGAGCAAAAAGGTCTTTCTCTCCATTCAGGCTATCAGCCATTCCAGGAATAGTTATGGCTAGCCCTCATGCACAGATACGGTGAGAGTTGTGCTAGCCGGTTCTTTTGCTGGGCTTCATTTTTGGCTCTAAAGCTGGAGTGAGGTGCTTTATCAGCACTGCATGTTGCAAGGAGCTCATTGCTGTAGTACTCCCTGATGCATAGCACCGAGTAGGGGGTCTTAGGGAATTGACTCCTCCTCCTCCTTCGGCATGTTTCCACCCTCCAGTTATTTCTCTGATTTCTACAGCGGCTCTTCCCCTTTTTCCTTGATGTGTGCCTAAACCCCTATGCCTCGAGATGTTGAACCCAGACACTGTTCATTTCAGGATTGGCTGCCTGTGGGAGGAGGGATAATTGGTGCATTGCAACTTATTCCTATGGTTGGGTGAGAAAGGGTGAGCGGGGCCCTGCTGCCCTTGAAGGCTACGGATGCCTATAGGAGACCTGGACTACTCGGTAGACAAACCTGGAAGAGGGTAAGGGACAGGGCCTCCTCTTTTTGCTACTTGTTCCTCTTTTTGCTGGTGCTCCCCTTGACAGGCTGCTGCTGGAACTAGGAAGAGGGGGTTGTGCTGGATCCCCCTGCAATGTGGATTATCCTTCTGGTAGTGGCTTTCTGCCCCTGTGACGTGAGGTAAGCCAGCAATGTTAGCCTCAAGGGATTGGTTTGTGTCGATTCACTTTATTATATCCTGGCTTTAGTTTTCATAGGTTTCATAGGTAAACTGAGCTTCACAAAGACCATAAGTCCATTTGCTCACCATGACTCTTACTAATACCCAGATATATTTTTGCTCCGTAGATATAGATCTAGGGAATGTTTAAATGCTGTCATTGTTTGAGAACCAACGACTTTATAGGCAACTCATTCCATGTTTCAATAACTCTTACTGAAAACCAATGTTTTCTTGCCTGCCTATTGAATCTCTTGCATTTTAATTGTAGGGATGGGCTTGTATTATAATTCTGTTCCTGCAGCTCAAAGCCCAACAACTCCCACAGCTGATGGTCCGACATAGCCCGATAAACCATACATATGTCCCCATGCAACCTACGATATTCTAATGAGAAGAGATCTAATCTTTTAACCTTGTTTCATAATCAAGGCCCTGGACTTCCCTAATTTTTCTTGTAGCTCTTCTCTGAATCCTCTCAATCATGTTTATAGTGCCCTTGTCCTGGTGCCCAGAACAGCATGCAGTACTCTGTGTGTGGCCTCCACCAGGGAGGTATACAGTGAAGCAAGACTTCTTTGTCCCTGCTCTTAACGCATCTATGTATACAACTAAGTATACCTCCTGCTTTTCTAACCACCTGTTTACATTGTAAGTTGAATTTAAGATTATTATTTACCTTGATTCCTAAATCTTGCTCATCCTGGACCACTCTTAATTCTTGCCCTGCTAGTTTATACATCACCCCTGGATTATTACTACCCATGTGCATCACTGTTCACTTGGCAACATTATATATAGCCCCATTATCCTGTGCCCAAACCTCCAATTCATCTAGGGCTTCCTGGATTTTTGTACCCTCGGCTTGGTTGTTTACTGGAAAACCTATGCGCTGTATCATCCGCCAAATTTGACAGTAAGTATTAAGTATGGGGCTTCATGGTTGAAATACAAAAATTCTATAGACATGGCCCCAATATGGATCCCTGAGGGATCCCACTAGTAACGCCCGTCCAATCTGACAGTTCACCCAGCACACTCACTCTTTGCCTCCTGCCAGACAACCATGCCTTGATCCAGAACACTAGGTGTGCCTGTATGCCTATATTATTAAAGGTTAGTATCAGCTGATCATGTGGGACCTTATCAAAGACCTTGGCAAAGTCCAAAAAGATGACGTCTACCGATTTGCCCTCATCCAAGGTTTTGCTGACCTTCCCATAAAATTTCAATAAATTTGTCTGCCATGAACGCCCCCTTGTGAAACCATGTTGTGTAGCACCCAGAATCCTTTTTTCCTCAACACTAGTCATAATTTGATCCTTAATTATGCCTTCAAATGTCTTCCCAAGAAACGATGGTCTATAGTTTGTCACCTCCTGGCTAGAACGTTTTTTATAGATGGGGATCACTACAACTTGTTTCCAGGCCTCAATAACCTGACCTGTCTGTAAGGATTGCTGAAATAATAAAGTAACCGGCCCCGCCAAACAGTCCGCCAATTCTTTAAGCATTCTAAGATGCATACTGTCAGGACCTTGTGCCATATATGGGTTCAGATTTCTTAGCCTCTTCCGAACATCCTCTACCTCAATTTTAGGGCAGGTTGTGTCACATAACCCAATATCAGGATCCCCAATTTTATGGCCAACATTAAAGACTGAGGTAAAATAAGTATTCAGCCTTTCAGCCATAGCCTTATTATCTGTTATAAGGCTATCACTAGTATCCTTCAATGGTCCTACTGTTCTACACTTGCCCCTTTTTTTGTTTATATAGGCGTAAAAGGATTTATAGTTATCCTGTACTTTTGTGGCCAGTTTATATTCAAATGCCTTTTTTGCCTTTGAGATGGTTAATTTGGTCTTTTTCAAACATGCTTTATATAATGCCCAGGACCTAGTCTCCCACTTTTTTTGCCCTGATGAACGCCCTATTCTTTCTTAATAGCTTTCTTGACTGAAGGTGATATCCATGGTTGCATAGCCTGTTTGGGATTCTGGTATTTTGTACCCACAGGCACATATTTCTGGATTAACTCATTCAATTTATTACTAAGTCTGTCCCAAATTTCATGTACTGTAATATTCTGGAGTTCATGTGCCCAGTTCCATTTACTCAGCTCTTCTCTAACAGCTAGGAAGTCAGTTTTATTATAATCATGTACTGTCGTACTACCAACCTCTGTTTCTACTGCTGCACAGTACATAAATCTAATCATAGAGTGATCGCTGGTACCCAGGGGAACTTTCAGCTGTACACTTTTTAATGTTATCTGCTATATTGGTCAATACCAGATCTAAAATATGGTTTCCCCTTATATTGTCCATGACAACTTGTTCCAATCCTGCCACCAGAAAGGACTCCAAAAAACTAGCTTCCATTCTGGAGCCAGTCTGGCATGTTATCCAGTTAATTCCAGGTAAATTAAAGTCCCCCATAATAATGGCCCTATCCTCCTGTGTAATACATTTGATGAACTTCAGAATAAGGTCATCATTCTGTACCAGGCTAGCTGGTGGTCTATATACAACACCAATACTTAACTTGGGTGTATTCGGGGCAGTAATTTTAACCCATAATACTTCTGACACACCCCAGACTGAACAATCAATATTTTCAGATGTTGTTTCATTTAAGACATACAGTACCACTCTTCCTCCTCTAGAAAACTGCCTATCCTTATTATAAAGTGTATACCCGGGGATCTGTTTGTCCCATGTATCCTCCTCCCTCCACCAGGTTTCTGTAATAGCACATATATGAATATCTGAATTATGTAGTTTAAACATTAATTCATCCATTTTATTAATAAGACTTCTAGCATTTATTACAAGAAAATTCCAATTGGACTTGGGTTTACACACCGTCTCCTTTTTTGTGTGTTCCTTCCCCCCCCCAGTTTTTAGTTTAAATATTCATTTAAGCACTGCCTTAGCCTATTTGAAAACACTCTTTTCCCCTGCCTGTTAAGGTGTAGTCCATCCAAAGAAAACTATGAGATGCCTGGAATTCTCCCAATGATTTAAAAAGTAAAATCTTCCTAAAATACCACCTCTAAACCACCCATTTAGTCTTCTGATGCTCCATCAAGCAGTCTGCCAGCCCTTGGAACTGGTAAAATGCCAGATACTATTAAATCACAACCCTATTATTCAGTTCTTTACCCACTGCCTCAAAGTCACGTTGTATCTCTGTGATGTTTCTCCTCCCACATCATTTACCCTCATACGCACTGTTACAGGAGTCTGTGTATTTTCTAATAAACCAGGGAGTAGTTGTTTAATATCCCCGATGCCAGCCCCCGGTAAAGCTGAAACAGTGGTAAATTCCTTCCTATTTTTACATATTACTTGGTCCGCGTACCTAAGCATAGAATCACCTATCACAAGTATATCCCTAGGAAGCATAGTTTTGTTTGTGGGTGATTCAGACTTTTCTGAATTAGTAGTATCTGGTAAGCTCCTGTTAAAACTATGACTATGTGTTAATAAGGGTTCCTCAGATCCATGATCGTTTTCTGAAGCACTATACCTATTTGGGGTTAGCATGTTTGAGGAACCCCCTATGTTGCTTCTTCCCTTTTTTCCCTTTTGTGATTTGTGCACTGTACACCAGTCATCTGTATCAACAGCATCATTAATTTCACTTGATTTAGGCAGGGAGTTCTCAAGTTGGGGTGGGAGCGGTGATGTAGAGAGATCATTTACTGCATCATCTATAAAATGTTCCAAAACAGTTATCTCTTTCTGGAGCCTCACCCTTGCTTGCAGAGAAGCTATATTTGCCTGTAGTTTCTCAATTAACAGGCATTTTTCACAGGTGAACCCCTGGGCCGCCTCCCCCACCATAAACATAAAACATTGACCACACTTCTTCAATAAGGGCATTATTACCTGGACATGTTTATTCTTGATTTTATGGTACTATGGTCCTCAGTCCCCAGTGTCCCAGCTGACACCAGCCGACACCAGCCAACACGCTGCCTCCACATGCTGCGGCGCGCTACCCATGCTCACCCTGCTCACAGCAGGGCCAATTTATAGGCTTATGGAGACCCGGAAGGTCAAAATGGGTCAGGATCACTCTAATGTTGCTATATAAAATAAATATTTCTGTTGCTGGACCCTTTGCTCTATGTAATTAAGGGCTACAAGTGATATAATCCAGGACAGATGCAATAAAACTCTAAAAAGCTCTTGTAGTTTGTTTATATTTCTAACTCGGAGAACTACAACTCCCTCTTCCTCCTTCCTATGTTAGAAGCAGGGCTCCAATCAAATCATCAACAAATGCAAGGTATATTTAAAAAAGTTAACTGGTGAGTTCTCCACACAGTACCACAGCACAGCTGCTATACACAGGGCTATTTAGGTTTTATTTTTAAATCGCCCACTCGCAGCAGGGCCGATTTATATAGCTTGCATGAGACCCGGAAGGTCAAATTGGGGTCACAGGATCACTTGCAACAAGTTGCGATATAAAATAAATATTTCTGTTGCTGGATCCTTTGTCCTATGTAATTAAGGGCTACAAGTGATATAATCCAGGACAGATGCAATAAAACTCTAAAAAGCTCTGGTAGTTTGTTTATATTTCTAACTCGGAGAACTACAACTCCCTCTTCCTCCTTCCTATGTTAGAAGCAGGGCTCCAACCAAATTATCAACAATGCAAGGTATATTTATAGGTATATTTTGAGGCCTGCATTCCTGTACTAAGACAGGGGTTGCTTAATGGTGTAGGACATACCATTTTTTTTTTTTTTATTCTATTTTATTGCATAATGGTGTCTAAGTAAAAATGACCCGAGTATAGGGTTGTGGGAACTTAAGCATACAGTAGCTGATTGAGCATGGGGTGGTTTATGTTTTTTTTTCTTTCAGTAGGATGGCCAAGTTGGGCTGAGTACTGAGCAGTTTTTATTTCCTCCACAATCCCTTCCCATATGGGGGGGTCCTCCTGGACATCTGCCTTCACCTGGTTCAGCTTGCTGTGTACTTGACAGTTTATTCTTGATTGTTATGAGCAGTTAATTTGCTCTTCATTCTATTTTTCATGTACTCTGGGGTTTATCAGTGGACCGGGGGAGTGGAGGGTGACTTAACTCAGAGGGTCAATGCCATCATGGGCGGATTTTCTGGGCAGTACAGTCTCTGGGACTGTGGACTGCTGGTATTGTTAGTTGGAATTTTGTATGGTTTAGATATGGGATTTGTGGGATGTTTGTTGGGGAGGGATGGGGCTGAGATCCAGTTTCTTTTTGCTTGTCTAGGGCTCAAGTTTGGGAGGGGAGCCGCTTGCAGCCCAGGTGTCTCTGATGGTCTCTTTCTTGGCTGCTATGCTTGGCACCACACCAAACCCCTACTGTCTTTAGCATGTCAAATGGCCTGCTCTTATAGGATCATGACCTGGAATGTGAAGGGTGCCCAGGACAGAAGCAAACGGCAAATTATTCTACGTCACCCAAAGCATATCAATACCAGTTTTGCCTGTCTGCAGGAAATGCATCTCATCAGAGATGCTATCAAGTACTTCAGGAGGGACTTTGTTGGGCAAGTTTTTGGTGTCGGAGCCAGTCCCCGAAAAGGGGGTGTAGCTATTCTAATAGCTCACCATGTTCCCTTTCAACTTCTCCAAGAGATATGGGATGAGGAGGGGAGGTACATGATTACACAAGGGACAGTAGCTTTAACGCGGATAGAAATCGGGTCTTTATATGGTCCTAATATTGATACCCCTTCCTTTTTTGTCCAGTTTCTCTTCCTCTTAGCTCCTCTGGCTGATTCTAACATAATTTTAGGAGGGGGTTGAAACATAGTTTACTCCTCTGAAATAGATCTGAGCCTCGTAGCAATAGTCTTTCACCAGCACAGCATGCTTTACATGAAGTGGTGGCGGATTTGGGTTTGGTAGACCCATGGCATCTCCTTCACTCTAGGGACCGGCAATATACCTATCATTCGCTGGTGCACCGCACATCCTCTCATATTAATTTTTTCTTAATGAGGCAAGAATTTCTCCAGGGCCTTCCATTGGCCCAAATCTGTGAGACGGTTATCTCAGACCATGCACCAGTTGCAATGGACCACACTCTAGATAAACCTTTTGATCAAGAGTCCTTGTGGAGATTAAATAATTCCCTCTTGTTTGATGTAGAGAGATTGGACCCATGAATTTATCCAACATTTCTTTCCTTCAGTTGAACGAGGTTCTGTGGCCACACTCCATGTTCTTTGGGGAGCAGTGAAGTGTGCCACACGCAGTGAATTTATCAGGTTAGCTATGATTGACAAAAATAAATTTAATAAGCCGTTAGACGATTTACTGGCAGAGAGCCATCAATCTGCATCCAGGATAAGTTGGCTGATGCAAGAGTGAAATATTATGAACTGCTTGCTCAAAAAGCGTAAATGGCCCTACAGAGAACCAAATTTCGATACTTAGAATATGGCAATAGGGTGGGCAGACTGCTAGCCTTGTGCTTGAGGAAACTGGAGGCTACTAGGAACACTTGTCACCTTCATAACAAAGCAGATGGGACTTTGGAAACCAATCCTAGGGAGATTGTTACTATGTTTCGTACCTTTTATCCCACATTATATTCAGAGGACCAGTCCGAGATCCCTAGCTTAAACTTGTTCAATAATTACCTAAGGGACCTGCCTTTACCAACAATGGATCCCACGTGGCGGGATATGTTAGAGCAAGCTATTTCCCCTTTTGAACTTCAAACAGTAATCAAGCAACTTCCTCTTGATAAGGCACCGGAGTCGGACAGTTTTAGTAACAACTTTTACGTCCACTTTTTGCACAAGCTCGTTCCCTTTCTGGTCTGGCTCTATAACTTCTAGTTCGAGTCAGGAGTTACTGATTCTTCTGCTTTGGAGGCCATTATCACGCTTCTCTGAAAACCAGGTAGAGATGAGCTATATTTGGGTAATTATCATCTGATTTTTCTGATTAAGTCAGACATAAAGATTCTCCAAGATTTTATCTTCTAGACTTCTAAAATCCTCGACTCCTTATTTTCACCAGTGCAAGTTGGGTTTATGTCTGGTAGGCTCTCCAGCGATCATCTGAGAAAACGTCACCATCTGGTTGCTGCATCCAGGGAGAGCAAGGTCCCTGTGGCTTTGGTCTCCCTGGATGCAGAAAAAGCCTTTAATCGGGTGTCTTGGTCCTTTCTATTTGTGGTCTTGGAAAAATTTGGATTCCCGAGAGGCTTTATAAGGTGGGTGGAGATCCTATATTCTCGGCCCACAGCATGAGTCTGGTGCAACAGTTTGCTCTCTGATTCTTTCCCTCTGAGTCAGGGAACTTGGCAAGGTTGCCTCCTCTCCCCCTTACTTTTTAATCTTTATCTCAAACCTCTCCTATGTAGTCTACAAACCAATCTAGGATATATGGGCATTCATCTGGCTGGTGATCGGTATTTATTATTTGTTTATGCCGATGATATTCTCCTACACCTTGAGACTCCAGCTCTTACCCTACCTTTAATTTTGTCTGAGATCAGTCATTTCTCCGCCTGTCTGCCTACAAGCTAAATATTACAAAACTAAACTTTTCCTTTAAACAGTTTTGTTTTTAAACATGACATACAAAAATTAGGGATTTCCTGACAGCCTAAAGTTCTCTGCCATCTAAGGATTTCTCTTGCTCTATCTATACCATTGACAATCGAAGAAAATTTCACCCGCCTCTTTCACCAACTTAAGAACGATTTAAATATGTGGTATTTTCTTCCTTTCTCCTTGTAGAGCAGAGTGCATGTTCTTAAAATGAATGTACAGCCTCATTTACTTTACCTGTTAGGAATGTTACATTTTTTCTTGCCAAGGGCCTGGTTCTCCTGTTTATAGTCTCTTTTTAACTCTTTTTTGTGGAAAGGTAAAGCAGCTTGGTGATCTTATTTCAAGTTGACGGTCCCAAAATTGTCCAGAGGCCTGTCTCTCCCAAACTTTTTTCTCTATTATTGTGCTCTCAGGCCCATAAATTCCTTTTGTGGTGCTCGTCTGCAGATTCCATTCCAGGCTTAGAATGCTCCCCACTATGGCTTGAGATTGAAAAGGCATTGGTATGGCAGCATGGTCTGGCTTTACCTAGCCTTCTTTATATGAAACTGGCTCAGCTTCCAGTGGCCTTATGCCCCTTCTCCTATAGGATGGTCGATTAAAGCCAAAAAACAGTTGAAGTGTTACTTCCAATGGGATTGGTCTAGCCTACAGTTTCAACCTTTCTTTGAAAATTCAAATGTTAGGAACTCTGGTAAGTCGGTTTCACCCTCTTTTCTTCCACATTTGAAGGGAACGATTTTGTCACACTGGTTAGAGGGCAATAAAGTGCTTCCATTTCAGATCTTGAAACAGAGTTACTCTCTCCTCGCTTCCTCTTATTTTAAGTACTTGCAGCTTTCCCAGGCGATTCTTTCCATGCTCGGCCCCAGACCTTGGCGCTTCACCGATGGTTCAGTGTTTGACACCTCTTCAAAGTTAGCTACTCAACCCCATTCAATCTCAGCCATTTACAAAACTCTTCAGAAATTACACATTTCTGCTCTGGTGGGAACTTGTTATTATTGGACACAGGAACTGGGGATTCCGGTTGAGGTATATATCTGGCAGAAAATCTGGAAGACTCTTTATTTGTATGTGAAACAGGATAGACTTCAGTTGGTCCAGTTCCAAATTTTGCAAAATATTTATTATTCTGCCTGCAAATTGTATCAGATGGGGAAGCTTTCATCGCCTCTTTGCACCAGATATCAACAGGTGGAGGACAGTCTAAAACACGTGCTGTGGGATTGCATGAAAGTTGTTCCCTTTTGGGCTGCTATCCAGACTTCCCTGGACCCTTTGCTGGGACTTTGGGACCTCTTTTCTCCTACTGTTTGTCTTGTTGGTTACTTTCCACAGGGAATTATTCCCATTCGTAAGGCAATACTTAATGCAATACTTATAGGTATCATAGACTCCCATGCACCTGCCAGAACATATAGAGTGAAAAAAAGCTTCCTGCCCTTGGTTCAATGCTGATGTTAAGTCTATGCTAACAAAAAGAGATAAGCTTTGGGCAACCGCCAGATGCACAAAAACACCCACAGACTGGACAGCATTCAGGATATGTCGAAATGCCTGCACTAAACTGATTAGGCATACTAAAGAAAACTATTACCTAAGCACCCTAGAGTCAGCCAATGGTAACCTATCCAAGACTTGGTGCACCATTAAACTAGATGAGGGGAGCAAAGCTCCACCATCTCTCCCACTACCATTACCTATCAGGGCACCTCATTTATGGATACATTTGTCATACTTGACAAACTAAATGACCATTTTGCCACAGCAGGTCTTGCATTCGATTCTTCTCCATCAGCCAGTCTAAGAACCTCCCTCCTTCACCCACCAGCACCACCCAACATCCCAACACACTCACTCTTCTCTTTCTTGCCTATCACCTTTAAACAGGTGGAAGATCAGCTGCTCAGGTTGGATGTTAAAAAGAGTGGAGGTACGGACAACATTGACCCTTTCTTTTTGAAACTAGGCTATTATTTTTTAACTGCCCCTATTGCTCATTTATTTAATCTCTCATTTTCTGAAAGTATCATGCCCCAAGATTGAAATGTTGCACACCTCATACCCCTTTTCAAATCTGGTGACCCCAGTGATGTTAACAACTACTGGTCTGTCTCTAGCTTGCCTTCCCTCTCCAAAGTTCTGGAGAAACTGGTCAGTATCCAACTCAGATCCTTCCTCAAAAATTCTGAGTTGCTAACTCCGAAACAATAAGGTTTCAGACCCAGTCATAGTACTGTCTCAGCCTTGTCCAAAGTTACTAATGACTGGTTGGTGGCCATGGACAGCAAACATGTCACCGGTGTGGTATTTTTGGACCTTAGTAAGGTCTTTGATACCGTGGATCACCCCCTCCTGCTTGACAGCTTGAAGTCCCATGTCTTGTCGGATACTATGCTATTCTGGTTTACGAGTTTCCTAGGAAATAGACATCAGCGCAATAAGATAAACCTACTCATCACTCTTGCCAGTCACAAGAAGGATCCCACAAGGATCCCTTCTGGGCCCATTGTTGTTCCTAATCTATATAAATAATCTGGGCTTGGGCATCACAGACTCCAATATTCACTTATTTGCAGATGATACGGTCCTCTACATATCAAAATCTACAGTTAGTCAAGTATATTCTGTTCTCCAGTGTGATTTTGTCAAACTTCAACATAACTTGATAACAGCCAAACTGCTCCTAAATGCAAAAAAAAAAAAGGTTATGTTCATCTATCCCCCTAATGTCCCCTCAGTATGCCCCATGACAAACCACTATGCTCCCATCACCACCCTATAAGGAGACTCACTCAAAGTGGTGAATCACTTTAAATACTTAGGCTTCATACTCGACTCACACCTATCCTTTTCATCACATGTCAAAGCTCTCACAAAAAAAACTGGAAATTTAGACGTGGCTTTTTTCAGGAGCAAATCATTGTTCTCCTGAGACTCCAGAACTAGACTGGTACAGGCCACCTTCATGCATCTTCTTGGTTACGCTGATATTCTCTATAACAATTGTGCACCTGTCTACCTGCATAACTTAGACATGCTCTATCACCGGGCCATCCATTTCATTACCAATGCCCCAACCCCCAACCAGAACCCATCACTGTACCTTGTATGAGACGATGAAGTGGACCTCCTTATCCACCAGGAGAATGGTGTGCATTTATACTTGGACATATAATGCACTCCTCAGTAAGTTACCCCCTTGTATATCAGCCTTCTTCTCATGCTCAACTAGCACCTACACCCTCAGAAAATGTGCATATATGACCCTGAATGTTCCAAATTATAGGACACAGTTTGATAGGGTATCTATAAGCTTTTCTCTTCCCTGCCTTTGGAATAAGCTTCAAGCTACCCTAAAACTCCACACCCTTATCCCAGTTAGGGTGTCCATTGGTAGGGTACATGAGATCACTGCTGAGACCTGCAACTGCACTTAGCTTCCCTTGTGGGTTTACCTTCTCCCCATCCCTCTCCTATTCTCTTTGTAGATTCCTGTGTATACTGGCATGCATCTTCCTTCCTTCCCTCCTTCCTTCCTTCCTTCCTTCCTTCCTTCTCTTTTGCCCATTCTACCTAACTTGTCATCCCCCATATTTATTAGGTGTGGTAAACTTCCTGTTAAGTGATGCTTCTAATTTATCTCTATGTATTGCTATTACCAACCTATTCATTACTCATGATATCCCTGCTGTTTTCTATGATGTGTTACTTGTATTGATTGTCCAGCGATGATTTTTATTAGGTAGTGGTAAACTTACTGTCACGTGATTCTTTTGCCTTATGTATTTGTTACAACCAATTTACTGTATGTACCATGATATACCTGCTGTATTACTATGATGTATCTTTGTAATGACTGTCTGTGATGTTTACTACTTTGTATCAGGGACCTCCTTGTGAATGAGCGTGCTCAATGGAAGCTATCCTACACAATAAACTGAACTGAAGTCCTATATGTCGCTTGTATCTGCAGTGGCAAAACTTGTGATCTTGGGACACTGGTTGGATGATGCAGTGCCATTGGTCAGGGAATGGAGGGCCAAAATGATGACAACTTTGATGCTGGAGAAACACATTGAGAGCCACAGGAAGCATCTTCACCTTTTTCAAAATAGATGGGAATCACTTTTCACTCTCCTATCCATTAGCTCTGTCTAAACCTAGTATTCCTCAGGTGGGCCTTGTTCTCTATGAGGTCCCAGCCAGTAGCCTTCTCTTTTGCTTACTCAGTTGGTGCGGTGCCACGTGTGGCTGGGGGGGATTGCGGAGACTAATGGGCTGCGGGTGTTGAGTGGGTTGGTGGGGGGTATCTGCCTCTTATTTACCTCATATTATATCTTGTTATTACTGGTTCTATTACTGTGAAAGTTTATACTGATCCACTTTTGTTGGTGTTGTGGGTTTTGTTTTATTTTTTCTCTTCTCATATTTTTGCAGTTACTGCTTTCCTGTCATGTGTTTTTGGTGTTGTTAAAAAGTTAATAAAGTATATTGAATAAAAAAAAAGAATTTCCTTTTATTTGTATGACATTTGCTAGGTTTGAATTGAAGTGGGTTACCCCTAGAGATGGTGTTTATACCCTTGAATTCTATGTTTACTTCTGGTAACAGGGAGGGATCTTGAACTATATCATACATAAATCGGATATCTCCTTTCTTCCTGTGATTTTCTAGGGAAAACAGGTTCAGATAGGTAACTGCTCAGTACATGTCATATCATTTATATTTGTTATAATTTTTATTACCCTTCGTTGGACCTTTTCTACTCTTCCTATCTCAGATTTTAATATGGTCACCAGATTTGATTTCCACAGTCCAGCAATGGTCTTATATAAGATTTATATAAAGGCATTTTTTTTTTTTATTTTAGTCTTTGGTAACTGGGTAAGGCCCACTAGGCACAAGTGCCTGTTTTCAGGGGCAACCTGGGAGCACTGGGCGTGACTTGTTCAGAGTCACACAGTATGCAAGCGGAGGTTGTGAGAATCAAACCATGGTCTAGTCTGCTGGATGTACCAAGCTCGTTCACAGCTCGTCACTGTAACCTGTAGGCTATACTTCCTGTTTTCTACTAATTATATTACTTTTGACTGCACCCAATACTCAGTTAGCCTTTGCAATTGCTGCAGTATACTGTTCACATTGTTCCAGTTTGTTAGATACAATTACTCTCAAGTCTATTTCCTTTACTTTCTTTAGAATAGTGCTGCATAATGAATATTGGAGTGATAGGTTTTGCACATAGTGTAGCACACAGGATTTATTCAGGTTGACTCACATACCCCATTTAAATGTTCATCTCGTAATGCTGTCTAGGTCAGCTTGTATACCTTCTATTTGTGCTTTGTATCACTTTGCCCCCAGCTTAGTGTCCTCAGTGCATTTTGTGCTGTCTGGTTATTCACGTATATATTCATATCAGATATAAAGATATGGAAGATTACTGGCCCATGCACTGACACCTTGGGCACTCCAATGGTCACACCTCCTTCCTCTGATTGATAACCATTTACTGAAACAATTTGTGTGCAGTTTTAAATCCAAACTTTTACCTGTTCAACTATATAACTGTTTCATTCCAATATTGATATTTTTTTGTGTTATCGCCCAATATGGCACTGTGTCAGATGCTTTACAGAAATCTAGAAACAAATGATTTGATACCTTTTATTGGACCAACATGGATATAAAAGGTATCAAATCATTTGTTTCTGGATCTATTCTTAAAAGGACCAATACGGCACCTACAACATTTTTTTACAGAAATCTAGGAATATGGCATCCATTCATCCCTTACTATCCAATACCCTACTAACCCTTTCATAAAAAACACATCAAATTTGTAATGTGTGAGCATCCAGCAATAAATCCATGCTGTTCCCAGTCTGTTTTATTGGTGTCTTTTATATATGGGTTGTTATTATGTCCTTAATTATCAATTCCATAATTTTTCCTAGCACAGATGTCAAACTAATTGACCTATAATTTTCCATATTCTGCTTGTTTCCCTTTTTGTGCATTGGTATAACTTTTGTCATTTTCAAATCCTGTTGTGCAGTGCTGTCTTGTAAGGATTTTGAATATATAACTTTTAACAAGTTCGTAAAGCAATTCTTCATGATGTTTAGCATTTGTGGTGATATGCCTTGTGGTCCCGGGGCACTATGTTGCTTTAGTTTATTAATTCTGTCTAGAATATCCCTTTCCGTTATGTTTTTTTTTTCTCTTTGATTTTGATTGGATGTATTGTGTGGATGATTATGATCTAAAAAAATGAGCAGAAGTATTTGTTAAATGAGTTTACAATTTCTTGTGGATTACTGATTACAGTATTTTCATGAACAGTGGTGGTCAATTTCATATAATTTTTCTTTAAAGAACTGATATAGCTATAAAAATAATTTATTATTCTCTTTGTTAGCATTTGTAGCTAGTTTTAATTCCATATTCATTTTATATTTTTACACTGTTTTTGTATGTTCTTTGTGTCTTCTTAAATTGCTCCAATGTTTCTGCCGAATGTGTTTTTAGATGGTGTGCATACATTTTGTTTTTCAGCTTTATTGATTTCATTAATTTGTTGTTTAACCATTTGAGTTTACTCCTTTGTTATTATATTTCTTCACTGTCTTAATGTGTACATTACATGTGTCAGTTATCACCTTTTTAACATAGTTGCAACTTTCTTCTACTATTTTATTTTAAATGATATGTTAGTTGGTTTTGCTTTTAATAGCTGTAGTTTTTGTTGTGTTATATAGGTAATTTGCAGTTAGACCTTTTCTGATTTCCACTGATGTCCAAATATGCACATTGATGATTATTATTGCCAAGCAGCTGGTTTACATAACAGCTGATATTTTCGGTTCCTAACACAATATCTAAAATATTCGAACCCCTGTGTTGCTTGGGTAACATGCTGTTCCAAGTTACATTCACTATAAGCACTTAGGAATTAATTTCCTGACCTTGTGCTTGCCTTCTTATCCACCCCATTACTGTCCTCATAGTTCCAGTTTCCTACCAATACCACCTCACCCATCCCCCATATCATGCAGTTTCTAGTTCTTTGATTACTGTTAGGTTTGTGGTGTTATTCAGTTCAATTCAATTTTATTTTTATACTGGAAGGTATGTGAGCAAAAATGTCCCTTTTCACAAACGTCCAGTGGTACAAAAATGTGATAATACAGAGAAAAAGTTAATAACAATATTTGCAAAATTTTATGGTATTTATAATAGAACTAATGTATATGACAGGATCATCTAGAATAGAAAGAAAATACAGAGCACACAATAACAGAGCCAATATACAGATACTTGTAAACTCTAAGGTAACTTTGGTGGACATTCAGGGGGTTACCTACCGGGGCAGACGCAGGTGGTGGATTGGTGGTCCTCAAGGAAGGAGGTGAATGAGCCAATTGAACTACATACCTGAAGTTCAGGAGGCAGTTTATTGTAAAACTTAGGGCCCTTGTATGTGATGGAGTTCTGTGCATGCTTGGTGCGGTAAAAGGGGTGTCAAAGATATAACAGGCAACCCTCTAGTACTGCGCTTGGAAACCGATAAGGGGAAACGGAGTTAACACTGATCAGCAGTAGGTTACAGGAACTTTATGTAGGAAAGAGAGAATTTTAAATTGGAACCTGCCTTCAAGGGTGAGCCAATGGAGGGAGGCATAGAGGGTACAGTGATGGATCATCCAGGGAGGCTGGTCACGCGGTAATATTACTGTATGTAGTCCTGAGTTTGGAGAAAAGGGGGGATGTGCTGGGGGGAGTAGACAATAGAGCCATAATCAAGGAGGGGCAAGAGAAGGGAGCTGGCAAGGCGTAGTCTGGAGATGGGGATAAGGAACTTTCTGATTTGGTATAAGAGACGTAGCCTCATATTGATTTTCTTGATGAGGTTGGTAATATGGATATTGTAGGTCGGGTGAGGGTCTAAGTACAGGTCAAGGTATCTGAATTCATAGACTTATTCTATGATGTTACCAAGATTGTTTGACAGTTATCAGAACCAGGTGGTCTATAGCATCGACCTATGATTTTGCCTTGCTTTGCTTAATACGTTTTCCCATCATTTTTAACCAGATTGTCTCTGTGTTTGCATTATAATGTCATATTTTATCTGAGATGTCAGTGACTTCTATTTTTTCAGACGTATATTGCAATAGTCACTTCCCTCCTTCCTTTTCTGTCTAATTTTAACAAATAAAACCCTGCAATGCTTTTTCTTCGTATGTTGTATCACTCCACCATATTTCTGTTATAAATGTAACATCAGCCATTCTACTTGTTGATAGCAAGGCCTCTGGTTCACTCTTTTTATTATTTAGACTTCTTGCATTACAGAACAGGCATTTGATGATATTTGTATAGTCTACCTGTAGAGGTAATGTATAGAATTAGGGATATTCCTATGAGCAACAGTATCCAGAGGGATCCTCCACAATGTCTCCATTGCCCTTCGGCCTGTCAGAAATTACAGCAGGCTGTTAGGCAAGCTAACTCTTGTGAAGAGTCTACTGAAAAAGAAAGGATCTTTGTTTTCTGACCAGACAGAAGGTGTTCTGTAGTAAGGAATTCCTGCATACTCAAGATGGGCTGCAGTAGTGCCAGCAGGAAGGGGATACCACCTGGTCATATCGATGGGCAAGGCAATCGGGTTGGGGGGGTTCAAGCTAAAGGGTAGAGGAAGCAGTTAGTGTAGGGGGCCACCAGTGTCAGGAACTGGATGTACAGATTTACCAAGGGAAGAATAGCAGATGAGGGCAGCACAAGAACAGTTAAATCTCCACCCCCCATGTTGGAGCAAGGAAGCATAAAGGCAAAAATTTTCACTGGAACACAAGTTATATGAGCATCACACTGAAGAAAGTGTACCATCCTGAGTGCCTGATGCACTTGGATGTTCAAGACATAGAGACTAAGTGGGAGAAAAAATGAAGGGGCATCAAGAAGGAGGAATTCTGGTTATTCTGAAGAGATACGCCTGACAGGAAAAGGAGTAGGTGGTGTTCTTTTTAACGAAGGGTGTCACTGTGAAGAACAAGGAGGATGTTAGGGGACAAGTAGTTTCTTTGAGTCCATTTGGTCAAGCTCAGAGGAAAAAAACAGGAAAAACAGTCACCAGGAAAGAATTACTGAGCTGCAAACAGCTCAACTCAGCTAATCAGATGCAGTGGTAATAACTGCTTTGTTAACATTAACTTTCACAAGTGGAATTGTGATGCACTACTGGTTATGCTTTCATGATTTTTAAGAAAGTTTTGTCAATTAGCAATTTACATAATGTTCACTGTAAATTTAAAGCCATTAAACCACATTTCTCCAGCTTTGTTAGATTTCAAGATTTACTGTCACTGGATATGCATGCAAAATTTTAAGTCTAAACCTGCAATAGAAGTGAAGTTACAAACATCCACATTTTCACAAACTTTCCACTAAATTTCACAAATTATATTGTAAAACATCAACTTCAGCAGATGACTCAAATCTGCAGGCAAGCAATTTTCATACAGAAGAGTCATTTGTTTATTCTCAAATTTTCAAAATACTATCAGGCCCCATGTAGTCCTTCCCAACATTTTGCAGTACTTGAAACTGTTTTATCAAGGCAGGTGGTCCTATTAAGTAAACAATGCATCTTACAATTCATGTTAATACAATGCAAGTTTGTGAGCATTCTTCTAACAACTCACAAATAATTGTCCCTTATCGCTTGAAATGTATTGCTCACCTTAGGCCATTATTGCTTTCCTCTGCTGCAATCGAAAGCACACTGCAGGAGGAGATTCACCCACAAATAACATCCTCAGCTCAGGTGTGCTGAAAGGTGTCCATGAGGTAGTTCCTCAAACAGCCCACACTGGGAGAACATCATAACATCAAATGCACTGATGCTGTGCATCTGGCATTAATGCCTGGTGAAACAACATGCTTGACTGTGCACATTAGCACATATGACTCATGGCTATACTTGAGGTGGGCCTGAGTCTTTATGTGTCTCTGGTTCAGACATCCTCTATAAATAAGCAAAGGCCCTGATTATGCAGCCACATGTGAATTTACTCTGCTAATTGTATAAAATGCCATAGGATTCTTAGCCTTAAAGACGTGCTCTGCTTCAATTAAAATTGTAAATATTGTATTTAACCATAAGCTAATTGTGAATAAGGGTGCATGCAGGGAAGGGTAAGGTGATTATGAGTAAAGTTGGAAATATTACCACAAAACAAATAAAGCATAGTGGGTAAGTAAATAATAAAATGAGAGAATGAGTTAAAGTGGAAGACTAATACTGGGTGAAATAAGCAAACATGGGGAGGGTTTGGGATGTCAACATAGGTACAAACAAAGACATAATGGAAAAACATATAACAGATCGAGGGAAAGGGACTGTGTAAAACAATGCTTGGTAACAAAAGGTAAAATGAGGTTGGGAAGATGGTGAAGTGCAATAATCAGTTTGAAATTTAGATGGTCTCACTGGTAAGGTCAACCAGGCAGGGGAAGCTCACTGAAATAGTGATCATATCAAGCAGACAAAAATGCTAACAAAACATAAAATAAATCCAAGGTAACACAAATTAGTACTATGAATGAATAAAAAACAATACATAACTATTTCAAGAATACAGACTCAGTTTATTTCCTCATTCATTCCTACTGTATCTCAGGATTTAAAGTTCCAAACTCATTAATCCAGAATACCTCTCTTTCCAGCAGGAGGCCCTCCTACACCCACCCCCGCTCATATTTAAAGAATAAATTGTGAAAGTATGAACTCAGGCCCCAGATATTCAAACTGCTTAAAGTGCTATGATAGCAGAGCAAAGCGTAGGTCATTAAGCCCACAGCGCAAGAGGCGCGATATGCAAAAACTGAGCCGGCCAATCTGTGCCTACAGCTGACGACTGAATATCGCAGCACCACCTGCACCATAGCGCAACTAGGGAGGAAGCTGAGCAGATCTGATGTGCCATAGCGCAACAAGGGATGTTCAGCTGAGCAGTCCAGAGGCACCATAGCGCAACCAGGATGCCCCCAGCAGCAGGGTGGCAATGCAACTGCACAACCAGGAGGTAGGGGCCCACCACCCATGCCACAGATGGGCAGAGGAACACACAGCAGAACAGACATCGTCCCCCCACACCCCATGCACTGCACAACTGGGGGAGGGCTGGAATAACCACTGGCCCATGGAGACAAGCAACCAACCCACAGCCGGGCCATGGTGCCCCATCACACCCCCTGGCAAGCTGTGACTGGCACACAAGGAGGGCTGACCACCCCGTGCCACACCATCCCCCCAATGCAGAGCACACCCTGCACCGTGACCCCCAGACACCCTTCCCAGGAGCAGCGTCCACCACTGCAGGAAACCCCATGCATGCCACCACCCCCACTGTGACAATGCAACCCTGTGCACCACAGAACCATGCAAGGCAGCCCCACCATGAGCACCCATCAGCGGGTGGCAGCACACAGTGATGCAACAACAGCATACACAGTGCCACCATGTATAGCCCCCCCCGAGGTACAGCTGAGAGACTGACCATGTGTCGGCACACAAGGTACCCCACACGGGACAGGACATGCCCCGGACACCACCACCAGTGGTACAGCACCCTGCACACTCTCCCAAGGACACACCCCGACCCAGCACTGGCCACAACAGCCAGTGCAGACACCCACAGTGGTGCATGGAAGATGCCACACAGTGCATGGACAGACATCCACCCATACCCAAGGGAACAACAACACAGGGACGCAGTATCGGGGCAACCAAGCCCCCAGCGTGGGCCCATGGAAACTGTGTACACACAATCTGCAGTCCTCCATGGCACAGGAGTGGAAGCCACCTCATGCAGGCACTGTGGACCTGTACGCCACCATCATTTGCACAGAGCACAAGTCACAGACAGTGGTGCACATCCCCTGCAGCACACACAAGCCACAACATGGAGGTGGGACAACAACTGTGGAGGCCACAGTGTCACCCGAGGCAGATATGCATCACACCAGTGACAGGAGGCAACCCAGCATTGTGACGGGTACAGTGGCTGCCCTGCATGGACAGCCACCACTGACATGCCAGCAGACTGTGCAGGTCACAGACATGCATGGGTGTCAGCTGCACAGGCCATGGACAGGCTGACAGGGGCGCCATGGACACAGAGCATGCACCATGGACCACTGCACACAGTCATCCAGTGCACAGGGCACAACACACACACCACAGACACTGACTGATAGCTACCCCCACACCATAGTCACCTCCCCATGGACACACACACATATCCATGACTGCATCACCCCTGACGCCTACGCAATATCACTGCAGCTGAGCACCTATAGCCGCTGCAAATCAGAGACCACCACAGTATTCATATCAAAAGATCTGCATTCAAAACAATATCAAAACAAACTATTTACAATACTATATACAAAGTTGGGGAGGGCCACAAACAAGGTGGGGGTGGGTAAGGGGCAGGGGTGAACAAATGGGACAGGAGAAGGGTGTGAGGGTGGGTCCAGAGGGGTAGGGATATCAGGGCAGAGGGATGGTTAACGGAGCCCCGCTCCCCACTCTGGCTGCTCCACCTCCAGTGCCTCCTCCGGACCCCAAGCTGGTTGATCCATTGCAGGATCTCCAAGGAAGCCCTTGCCACATTCAGGATCTCCCTTAACACCTCCCAAATCTCCAGCAGCTGGTGAACACCGAGGACAAGGGAGCACAGTCAATAGGTGTGAATGCACAGCCCCATACAGCCCAACCACTGTGCATGGCATACAGCCATGGGACATGCCTCTGTGATGGTGTGTGACCACCCACGGTGATCACGTCCACAAGACCTGCCCACCCAGGCGGATACAGCCATGTGTTACGCTGCACACACCCACCGGCCAAGTCATGCACAGCACCACCGTGGCCGTTTAATGACATGGCTATGTGGCGCGAAGGCAGTAGCACAGCCATGTACCCGGTGCACGCATGGACCACCATCGCCGCACTCCCAGACATGCAGTGCCACTGGACAGTGCTGACTGTAACAAGTTGCGTGCATGGCAGAGGTGTCAATGGATGGTGGCCATGCCCCGCTGCCCACAGTGTTACACAGCATGCAATAGTAATCATGGAGGTATGGCACTCACCATCATCGGGCCGGTCCCTCGGGCGCTGTGGACCGTCGCCCCTCCTAGCATCCCTGTCCTCCTGGTGGCACTGCATCTCAAGGGCTAGACGCCGCTCCTACAGCCCTGTGGTGCAAACATGGAGGGAGGAACATCAGTACAATCCTGTAGCAAAGTCCCCCTGCCCCCAGGTGTGTGCACTCCCACCCAGCCAGACCCATCCACCCCACATCCTGATAACACCACCACAGCCAACACCGGATGGTCCCTCCCCCATGTGCCAGACACATACAACTGTGATACCCATATGGAAGATAAAAGTGTGTGGACGTAACACCTACCTGGCCGTGGTACCATGCCCCTCCTGGCACGTGCCCGCAGGTGGGCAAGCAGGTCTGATTCCATCCTCCACAGGTCGCCATACCTGTGGCGGCACTGCTCCGCTGTCTGCCCCCTTCCTGTGGCCTCCTCCAGTGCATTGGCCACCTCCTCCCACACCTGACTCCTGGACCTGTCCAGGGGTGCCTCCCCAAAAAGTGGTCCATAGAGTGGCTCTACTATGGCCACTAGGTTGGCCAGTTCTACTTGGCTCCACTGTGCAGCCCTCCTCCGCGCTATTCTACTATCTCAGTCGGCCAAATGGCACTCTGCAGCGCTGCTTCACCACATACGCAGATGCTGCACGGTGCAGCGCTGCCATTCCCTATCCCTCTGTCACTGAACAGTGCGATAGTGGTGCACCCATGCCTGACGCATGGCACCTAGGGGGCAAAGGTCGGGCACAGGGTCAAGGGGCTCGGGCGCATGGACAGGCACAGCGTCATTGGAACCCAATGCATGTAGCACAATTGGATGCCTGTGTGCTACCTCCAGTAGCGGCCTACCGCGCTGTTGCCCCAGTGCGCCTATGATGGCCCAGTACCACAGTGCCATATAGGTGAACATTGCTGTAGCGCCACTGGCACAATGGTGGCCATGCCCTGCATTGCTTCCTGTGCACAGCACATCAGCAGCGCAGCAGATGCCTGCATCAGCAACCCAGGCATGCGCAGTGAGGTGTGTACTGTGCATGTCACAGAACTGCGCCCTTGGCTCAGCACGTTCAACACAATTGCTCAAAGCGCAAAAGCGCAATATTCAGCCGTCATATGCAAATCAACTAATCAGCCATTCAATGGTGCAGCACTGCAATTTGCATCCACTTAAAGTTGCGCCTAGCCTCATTTGCATGGGTTGCGCTATAAAACTGCGACATTGGGCTGCACTGGCCATAGTCAGTTACTGCAGTCTATTGGTGAGTTGCATGCTGTTTGGGAGTGTGGACTGTGGATTTCTGGACATGCATGGGACTGCACAGTCACAGGTAACAACTGTCATTCTTACAGGATAAATAATGACCGAGAGAGTTGTGGGAGAGGAGGAACACAGTGGTGGGAGGAGGAGGAGGAGGCCTAATTTCACCAAGGCCGAGACCGATGCCCTGTTTGAGGCCTACCTGGATCAGGAGTCGCTTCTCAGCAGACGGCAGGGAACACCTCAGGCCCGTGCTGCTGCATGGGAGGAGGTGGCATGTGCAGTGAACCTGCATGGCAGCCACCAGCGCTCCGTGCAGGAGTGCAAGAAGAAGATGGGCACATACAGGAGAAGGATAAAGGAGAAGGTGGCTGCCATCAGGGCAGCACGAAAGCGCACAAGTGGGGACAGCCAGAGTGGTACCACCTGACCCCACAGGAGGAGAGGTTGCTGGAAGCATGCAGCGTTGTGCCATTGAGGGTGTTCTGGTGGTGGCTTCCAGACGGGTGGTAGCCCGTCACTGCATGATAGGTCATGGTCTGTCTATTGGGGGAGGCAGGGTAGGTCACGTGCAGTAACGCGACTTTGTTTTCCCTTACAGATCCTGAGCATCTGCATGGGTCAGCGGTGGTGGGCCTGTCCACTGAGGACAGTCAGATGGAGATGGAGGAGGACCCATCCACCTCCACAGGCATAAGTGGCTCAGTGCTAGAGTGGGCCCGCCCGGCTGTCCACACTGATGTTATTGGAACAGGTGCGGAGGAGGCCCTACCCATGTCCCAGCGTGCCACCATCCACAGATGCCAGCATGCTGTGACTTGGGCTGCTGCCGGGTCCGTCACCGATGATGATGTCGCTAACGGCATGGGCAGTGACACGTGTGTGCCTCGGGATGGCCACACAGCAGGTAACATCGCGGCCACGGCTGTGGCTGGTGCTGCCGTGGAGGCCTGCGTGTCATCACAGTCCCAGCCTGTGCCTGTCAGCACCAGTGGGGCAGCACTGGGGTGTGTACAGGACAGTGGGACTGCTGTGGCCACTGCAGCAGCACCAGTGAGCCCTGGGGAGTGGCAGCCAGAGGCCAATGGGCTTGGGGGTACAGGGTCAAGAGGCAGCGTCTGTGCACCGCCTGTGGACATGCCCAGACCTGGTCCTGGTGTGCAGTGCCCACCCTCAAGGGGTGCTGAACATCAGGGCCGTGCACACCCTGAGGGACAGGATGCCGAGGAGGCAGATGACCTCTTGGATGAGCACACCCGCCTACTGCAAGCATCAGTCCACCAGGCAGATGCGTCTTAGCGGCGTGGTGGATGCACTGCGGTGGCTCTGGAGCGGGCAGAGGAGCGTCACAGCAGAGACACCGCTCTGATCCTGGCAGGGATGGACCAGTTGCAGGAGGATGTGACCACTGCCATTGACAGGCAGACACAGTCATTCACTGCTGTCATGGCCACAATGGGCACACAGTCATGTGCCCATGCATCGCAGACACCACGCAGTGCCCTGTCCACCCCCCCATTCCCGGCGTCATCCGACACCCTCCCTGTCGACACCGGGTTCAGCTGTGGGCATCCCGAGCATGCCTGGTGCAGGCATGTTTGGTGTGCTACGACCACTGCGTGAGCACGGTCGCGTTCACAGGTGAACCCTGGGGACCATCGGTGCCACCCCATGAGGCCAGTGGTCGGCCTGTCAGTGCTGGCGGGTCTTGGCAGGGCCGCTCCACGCATCCGTGGTGGCCGGGGCACTATGTCGTATGACTGACCTGTCTCCCAATGCGGCTACTGTCTGGTACTGCCCTGTGTGCATTGTGTCCTTCAGCGGGCATTGCACAGGTGGGTACCCGGCCCAGCACGTGGACACACAGTCCATCTGCACACCCTCCCGGCTGCTTTCCACAGTTACGTGTGCATGATGATGCCTGCATTGCGCTGTACACCAATGTGCAATGGTGCTCAGCATCTGACACATGTACATGGACAGGCAGTGGGCGTGGTGGTCTGTGGACATGTGTGTGGCTAGGGGTGGCATTCTGGGTCAGTGTGCCTCCTACCCTTTGTGCACGTCTTGTGCGTTGTGTGTGTGTGTGCGTGTGCATGTGTATGTGTCCATCCACGTGGCATGTTAGACCTCACCCATCCCTGGCTGTGTGCGTGGTTCCATGCCCGGCCAATTCCCTTGACGGAATGCACCCCTGGTGTGTGTCCATGCGTGTTTGTGGGTTGTGCCTTAGCCACTGTTGGTTGCACATGGCCCAATGACTTACCTGGGTTGGCTGAAGTGCTCCTCCGTGATGGTGTCCCGGTGGTACAGCTGTGCCAGCTGGAGCAGTCGGGGTCCCGTCGCCCAAGGGGCTGCCCATCAACACCTGTCACTGGCGACCTCATCGTCCCATTGCTGTCCCCTCTTCAACCTGTACGGCTTATCCACATTCGTTGGCCATGTTGTACAGGATGCAACAGGCCAGGAATAGCCCGCAGGCCTTTGAGGGGCTGTACTGTGGGCACTGCCGAGGTGTCCAGGCAACGGAAATGTGCCTTCAGCATCCCAAACACCCGCCGATGACATTACGTGTGGTGGTGTGTGCCTCATTGTAGAGTTGCTGCAATGGGGTCTGGGCGCCAGTAGGGTGTGAGCAGCCAGGTCGGAGTGGGTATCCACCGTCACCTGTGTAGAGGGTGGAGGTTAGTTGGTGATCAGCATCGCCTGCCCCGGCCATGTAGGCCACTACCCATGTCACCTCTGACCATGCCCCCCAGGCCCTATGATTGTCCATGTGGTTTGCATACTCACCCACTAGGTGGTCAGTGGGGATATCCCAACTCTCGAATCTGTGGCACAGTGCTGACTGGTGCCAGATGAAGGCATCATGTGCTCCCCCAGGGTGCGTGGCACAGACATTGATTATGCATCCCCTGGCATCACATACCACCTGGCAGCTGATGCTGGCATAGCCCTTGTGATTGATGTATGCAGCCCCCTCGGGGCCAGGTGATGTGCAAATGGCCACATGGGTGCAGTCTATTGCCCCTAGCATGCCAAGCATACGTGCAATGCTGTGGAACTCCATATGTTTGCTATGCGCCCGCTGGTGTGCTGGGGAAATGGATGTACTCCACAGCATGTGGCAGCAGTGTGCTGAGGAATTGGGTGAGGTGGCGGACGTGGCTGACTGGGTTATGCCTGTGGTGTCCCCAGTTGGTCTCTGGAAGGTACCCATGGTGAGCAAGCACATGCAAGCTGTCACTTTGGTCTCCACTGACAGGGCATGGCTCTGTCGTGTGGGTGCCTGCATCACATCACTGCACAGCTCACAGAGCCACCTCAGAATTGCCCGATTCAGGCGGTACCAGCCCACAATCTCAGTATCACTGTCAGCTCGGGGCTGGTGCGGGCTCGGTACTGCCTGTTGAGGCATACCGCCGACAGGCCCTTCCACTGCCACGCCCCCCTGCTGCCCCAGCATTCTCACCCCCCTCATTACAGCCTCCATCTGGAAGGTGGCACTGGCCATGTCCCTGGCTTGTGTTCACTCCCCCGGCAGCTGTTTCTGTATTCCCCCCGCTGTCCTGGCTGCTACTTCCCCTGCACCAGGAACACCTGCCTGTGCTGGCCTCACTGCTGTGTGGTGTACTTCCCCCTTCTGCACTGTCTCCCCACACCTTCCCCTGTGCCTGTTGCTTCCAGGTGCCCTTTCCTGCATGGCCCTGTGTGTCCTTGCTGCCCAGTTTTCCCTGCTATCTTTGGCTCTCATGTGGCTTCCCAGCATTCTTGCGCCTCTTCCTGCTCCCTTTTATTTTGGCTAATTGCTGTGGCGCAACCTCCGCTTGCTCCCCTATTGCGCATGGCGCATGTTGTTAAATATCGCACTGCACCATTTATGCATGGTTCCTCCCCCTTCAGTTGTGCATGCATTCATTATCATTGCGCTGTTGCTCAGCGTGATTTGGGAGGGCACAACTGCCTCCTGCTGAATATCGCAGAATGGCGCATTTTCTGACTTACGCAGGCGCAACCCTATTGCGCATGACTCAACTCTTTTGAATATCTGGGCCCCATTACTTAAAAATTACTAATACTTCCACTATTTAGTAGTTTCTATTACCTTGATACAATGTAATACATGTTAATTTGCAGGTATCTAGCTCTAAAGGTGGCCATGTTATAAGCAGAGAAATAGCTTTACAAAATTTCACAAAAAATAAAATGCTTGACTTTGCTCTGCTATTCAGTAAGTTCACAACTACTAATCTGAATGCCATGATGTTTGACATGCCTTTACTGCATATAATACTAATTAAGCATGCTAAACTTATGATCTGTAGCTAAATGTATGCCTGTGTTATGATCAAATAAACATTTTGTTTCAAAGTTCACAAAATCATGCAAAATTATGTGAAATTCCACAAATGAAGAATCTGCAGATTTTGCCCAGTATTAGACATCAATCGCTGCTCCTCCAGCCACCTGCATTTCCTGGCTCCAGACTGTATTCATTTAATGTAAGCAAACAGGTGAATTACCTCACCTGCACTATCATCATGGTTATGCGGTGCTCTGCCACCTCACCATATGTCCTAACTATAGAGTCTCCAAACATACTACCTTCTCTACTCCACCCAGCTTTGTCCTTCCTCCTCCGAGGAAGGAATGGTATGGCTGGAAACATTCATGGCTACAGCTTCCACAGAATTATCAGGAAATTATATGATTTTGCAAAAAAAAACATGCAATTTCTCTTAAGTACTGTTCTTCTATTACAGTGGAACCGACTTATAACGGACACCCTTATAGTGGATGCCCACTTATAATGGACAGATCTGCTTTTCCAGAAGCCAAACGCTATCTCCAATGTTAAAAATCACATTTATACCATACTCTGAAGCCCTTGTATAGCAGACACTGTGAGCTCCTCTGTGCCACTGTTACATGCTGAAAGCCACCTACTAACTGTCATCTGATCACATTTTCTGCTCAGGCCCCTGATCCCCCAATCAGCACAGGTACTATACAGCAAAATCTTTCCAGTCTTGCTTACTGCTCAGTTCCCAATTAGCTACAAATAGTAGTTCCTGGTACCCTTGGGTGGCAGAGGAGGGGGCATGTTCTGATTTTAACTCTTGTGGGTGAGCTGTGGTAGAGAAGAGTTACATTTTAAGACTTTAGGGTATAGTGGACACCCCTTATAATGGTCAAAACCTGCTTGCTCAAATTTGTCCATTATAAGAGGGTTCCACTGTATTTTAGGAGGGCTAAAGTCTGTGGTTCAATGTGGGGGAATAGATCCTCCCACATCCTCTACAAAATCCAGCCTCTCCCAGCAGCTCACGCTTAGCGTGCTTCCAAACACTGGCATTTAGACATGCCCTGGGCTCCTGTGTGGCTCATGCAGCTGAGACTCCTTGCCTTCTTGCTTTGCTTTCTTTCTCCTGCTTTGTCATTTTCTCTGTGTATTTTTGTGACCACCCCAATTCCCTTCCTGCTCTTGTCTCCCATTTTCTGTGGCTTTTTTACCTCCTCCTCTTCAATTTTGTCCTTTTGGGCATTTTTGCACTCCCTTGGGGCCGACGCCATTGTTCCCTTACTCTGCCTCATGCAGTATTGAGTGAAGGTGGATCTGCCTGGTCCTCCAGAGATGGGAGTCCATGTCAATCGATCAATTAATCATATCTGTCAATCATATCAGTCCTTCCTATCAGTGGTCCAGTGGCCTCCACCGCTAACTCTACCCTGAGAGGTGAATTTGCCTGCTACTCTGGGGCTGGGAGTCCATGTCAATCATATCGATCAGTCATCTTAGTCAATCAAACTAGTCAGCCATCTCCATAAATCATCTTTGTCAATTGTGTTGAGTAACCACATCCTATTCCTGACTTTACCAGTGCAGTATTATGCGCTGGTGAGCTTGTCAATTCATCTGAGCTGGGGTTCTGTCATCACTCCTTCCAATCTGCCCATTCAGGCATCTACTACACTATGCAGCATTTTGGCATTTGCACCTTCTATGTCTTTTCCACAACAGCTGCAACCACTGATGAGATATCATAAGGTCACTGTACTTTCTGCCAGCACAGCATGGCATTTTCATCAAATATTGACTATCTGCCTTCCATAGCTCAACATGTTCTCCATGGTCTCCTCAGACTTATTCCACTCTCAATGCAACATGCAGCACTCCTGGTGTCCTGGACTCTCATTCCTCTCTGCACTTTAGCCTATGCAAACATCTCTCAGACCTTCTAACTCCTCCAGCTCATCCACTGGCTTCATATCCAATTACTCCTCTACAGCTTGGTCTGCTCCTGCCTCGTGGCCATTTTGAATTCAGCAGTATCCTGCGCTCCTCTTCTACCAGCGAATGGAGTTGCTTGCTTCATCCAAGGCTCTACCCATCACCCTAATCTCTGTACTGACCCGGATATGGCCTGAATCCATCACCTGGGTCATTCGTCTATAATTCCAGTCTTCTGAAACTCACCTTGCCTCTTCAGTTTGCCCCTCATCTCATGGGTGGATTTTGATGGTCGCTTCCTGGATTTGCATCATTAGCCTTTCTCCTACAGCTTCAGCTGTACTACTGGCTCCATGTTCTGCTCCTGTCATAAGCAGTTTTGAGTACTCCAGTCCCTTGGTACTTCAGCATGCAGTGCTCCATTTCATTGTTTTCTGTCACTTCCCACCCTCTATTCTGTGGTACAAGAACCCACCATCCTCCCTCAATTTCCCTTGGACTATGCGGAGACCTTCTACCTACCTCAATCTGAGTGCTAGATTCTCCTCGTAGGTGCATTCCATGTCTTTTGACTGATTCCTGAGCTATCAGCTTCTCTGCTCAAAAGAAACTCTCCAGTCCAGTAACTTTCCTGAATCCCTCAGTGCAACATTGGATCTGAATGTACACCAACTGGGCTGCCTCCCAGTGCCATCATAGGTTACTAGCATCATGAAGTCATTTTCACCCAGAGGTTGGCATGAGATGAGAACTTCCTTTCCTGCATTTCCTCATCTGCATCATCTGGATAATTCCTTAACATCCATCATTCAGTTCCTACCTCCTTATTCAAATTCTATTGCTTTCTTGACTACACTATTACTTTGATCCCTCAGCCCTAAGTCTGATCCAGCTTGCTGGGCCTTTATCTTACTGGATCACCAGTCCTACCCACTACAGAATCCCTCTCCTATTTATACACTGGTCCTCATCCTTGCACCACCATTGCATAACTAAACTGCCATTTTCAGGCAGCTCTGACTCGCTTTTCCCTGGCCTTTGGTCACTGCATTTCTACAAGATTGCCATCAACCTCTCCTCGTAAGATTACCTAACACAATATGCCACCTCTGTAAGGGAGCATTACGGATCCCTCCAGCCATTCTCCATTTGGTCAGTCAACCATAATGGACATTTCAACAAGGAGGCCTTCACCATTCGATCATACGGATAATCTGAGGCCGACTTATTTTCTCTATTTTAGTGTGCTACTACATTGTTTTCCTGTTTTGGGCTATGCCATATGAAGCAGCTGATTCATTATTCTGATACCAACAGCAGACCATTCATTGTCACCGTCCTGCAGTTGCCTCAGTCATCTTTCTTTCTTCATCCATCGAACGCATAACATTCACCAGTCTCAATTTTCCTATCAGTCAACCCATATTTGACAGTTCATTGAAGGAGGTCATTGTCCCATTCAATT
The DNA here is from genome assembly GCA_016271365.2 of Neoceratodus forsteri. Lineage (NCBI taxonomy): Eukaryota > Metazoa > Chordata > Ceratodontiformes > Ceratodontidae > Neoceratodus > Neoceratodus forsteri. Next base: position 1,453,229,462 of record CM028129.1, on the reverse strand, counting down.
GTACAGATCATCGGAGGCTGACTTTATATCTCCGTCTTTGTGTCACACTAAATCGTTTTTGAATTCTGGGCTATGCCAAATGAAACAACTGAATCTTTATCTCAGTTTCACTCACAGATCTTTCACTGCTCCATTCTCTTAGCCTTCAGCCATGTCCCTGACTCATTTATCTATTAAACTCATAACTGTCACTAGCAGGACAACATCAAGTGGGCGCCCTCACTTCAGCCACTGAGCTACATATGATAGCCATCAAAGCCATGAACCTATCATATGGACCATTAATCAGATCAAGAAGCAAAACTCATTATCATCCCTCATAGATGGACTCATCAAAATGCTTTAGTCTTTCTGAGCAGTTCCTTTCAGATATCATCATACCTCTGTTATCTTCCAGCTTGTATGGATCCTGTGTCCTGAAGACTTCTGTTCCATCATCTTCCTCTGCTAAATTCCTTAAAGATACCAGGTTCCAGAAGCATATTAATCATAATATCCTATCTTTCCCACTTAGTGACAGAAAGATCACATACAAGAGTTTAATGTCACTACTACCAGACTGATATCACCTGACATCTGCTATGACGTCTGATACCAGACTCAGTCAACTCATATCTTCCACACATGCTCAGATATCTCCTATCCTCTTGACCATGGATATCCAACACTCATGTCAACAAAAGGCTTCTGGAACTCATTAAACTCCACATTGAACTGGCTTCAACATTTAAGCCTTTTCAGGACTTTCTTTCAACTTGGAGCAGCTTCTTCAATATTCAAGAATAGCATTACTTTACAGTTCATCAAGAGATGTGGAAGATGCACTCAGTCAGATTTCGAATCAGTCAGTCCTAATCTGCCACCGAAAAAAAAAAATTATACCAGTTTATAGGATAATTTCCTCTTAGTTTGCTCAGAGCATGGGCAGGTCAGTAGTCGTGGGTCCTCAGAAGTTTCCTCCTCCGGAGGTTTTTCCTCTCATGCGTGCTTCTAGCCACAATCTCCATGAGTTGAAGGAGGTAATCATTTTGGTCCTTCTATTCCCTACATGCTACCTGGCTTATCTACCAAGGGTGGGATTAGAGAAATGCCAAACAAATTTCATAAGTATACACAAGCACCATACTGTTCACCAGACACTGAATGGGAGGGCTAAAGTCTGTGGTTCAATGTAGGGGAATAGCTCCTCCCACATCCTCTACAAAATCCAACCTCTCCCAGCAGCTCATGCTTAGTGTGCTTCCAAGCACCCACCATCCTCCCCAACCTCCTCCTCCGGCACTTTGTTCATCCTTGGTGATGGGCCTTCTATTCCCTACAAGCTACCTGGCTTATCTACCAAGGGTGGGAATAGAGATAGGCCAAATAAATGTCATAAGTATACACAAGCACCATACTATTCACCAAACACTGAAACTCTGCTTTTGTTATTTTCTGCTCATAGCTCAGCCATCCTTTCAGTCAGAGAAGTAAAAGTTGATACACACAGACTCACTATCTTTGTCTATGCACCTGCTAATGTGATGACATTGTGTTATCTTGTTTTAAAGATGCAGGGGCTTAAATTTTCACCATTTACTTATTTGCAAAATTTTGTAAAAATGTTATGAAACATTTTCTGCTTATAACTCCATTGCCCTTAGAGCTAGTGACTTGATTATTGACAAGCACACTCTTTGCAGTAGGTAAAAGAACAAAATGAGTTATGAAAATCCTGCATCCTGTCTGGTGGAGAAATTTCCAAAGTCATGCAATTCTGGAACAGAAACCCATGGCTTTGCACTTCTTCCAGCAACCAGGACACACTAGGGCCCAGTTCAAGAAGTGTCAAGCCCTGCGTCAACCCTGATATTTGTGCAACTGCGCTGAATGCATCTTCCGCAACTGCACCCAGTTCAGTAATGTTTGGCACAGTTGCGACAATTTTTTCAGTTTATGGCACCTTGTGCCACAGCTTTGGCACAAGCCCCATAAACTGGCTCCCCCACTGATGCACAGTTAGACAAGGGGGGACTAGTCTGCCCTGGTACCAAAGATGCAAGGGACTTGTGTCAGAGGCTGTGGCAGGCACCCTTTGTGAATTGCAGGTATTGCACTGATCACCACATGTAAGCCCTTGCAATCAATCCTCAATGCATTTTCCCTTGCATTGCTCTAAGCCCGTTCCTGAATTGGGCCTCTACTTTTCAATACCAAATGTCTGCCAGAACATTTTCAAAAAAATTTCTGGCAGACATTTCTTCCCATTTTTGTGCTCATCCATACATGCTACCACCTACACACATTGAACCAATTGTGAACACTTGTTAAAGAGCTACGTTTCTGATCATCGGTGACACTCTTGCAAATTTAAAGGTTGCCAGTTTCACATTCTGCTCCCACTTTTCAAAACAAAAAAAAAGTATAAAAACTAAAAATGTTCATTTTTTGTACAGGGTAGCCATTTGATAAATGCAGTAAGACACTTCAGGGTGTGGATGTCTTCTCCTGAACTAGAGGTCTAGGTGGTTGAAGGCACTTGGCATAAGTGCCTGGTACCTCACAATGCATCAGGACATGTGGTTCAGGAAAAGAAAAATACACCATTCATGTCTTATTGCTTACTTAAGTTACAGGGGATCATAGTAATGCAGTCTGCATTTGCTAAATGTTATGAAAATCGGTGAAATAACTGGTGGCTTCAGTGAGTCGGAAGACCATGAAGATGGTTGAAAAGCAATGAGGCTAAATTTAATGACACTTTATATAATAACTTTTCTAATTGCCCATCTAGTTTCTTGTTTCCTTTTGCCTTTGAGATGTGGATAATCCCTGAGACTATAGACTTTTAAAAAATGTAGCCACTGTATCAAGTATTAACATAACAGGGCTCTCTTCTGTTTATTAAAAACCATACCTTATTTGGATGACATATTTTTTTATATAGCCCTATTTTAGTAAAGTAGAGCTGCTATATTTACTCTAAGATGTCAACTAGTACAGTTGTATCAGTACTTAATTTTACCTGGTATATGGGGTGCATTAGCCAAATGATTGATATCTGTTAAGGTAAATGTTGCCTTTAATGTTTTACACTTATCTACTTACAGTTATATAGTGTGACACCTTTAGTCCCAGCTCTGGGACTTTTTTTTATTGAACTTTAAAACATTGTCTTTCAGCAAAACGATATAGTCACACTGCACGTGTTTGTAAACACAGCTTAAAATATTATTATAATTTAGATTAAATTTAAGCTTCTATGGTATCAAAATATTTGGGAAGCACTAAGCTCTAAGATTAACGAGAGAGGTAAAATTTCTCTCTGTGGTTTGTATCAATGATATTGGTATGTCTTGAATATAGCAATGTTGTCTGTATGATGATATAAGATAATTAATAAAAAATAAAGTATAAAAAAAAACTGGTGGTTTATACTGTACCCCGGCTGCCCTTAGAACTAGATACCAAAAACCTGACATTCATACTCTTGAACTACGCACCTTGAATCTGCTAAATTTTATAAATTCCCATCAAGAAGTTTATAATCAGATGGAAAAAATGAAACTTAAATTTTAGCAAAATGTCACAAAAAATTTATAAAAGTATCATGACATTATCATGGAGTTCCATGGTTCTGGCACAATATCATGCCTAGAAGACCATGGTGCTCTCAAATTGCATATTTGCTGCCTAGAACCCAATTTGCAACCACAACCTCTGGCAGCAATTATTCGCAATGTGACATAGCCACCGGGGGAGATACTTAGCTGCAGAGGGACATACTGAGTCACCAAGGGAAATACTTAGCTGCTGTGAAAGATACTAAGCTGTTGAAAAAGACTGCTCCCCCAATTGCTAAGTAAGGCCTTTTTCTATAGCAGTTTTCTGAGTTTGTGGAATGGGGAGCTTTTTTGCATGCCATAATTCTGCCCCCCCTGACTGCAACTGTATATTGGGCCCTACAGCTCCAAATAATCCAACACTTTAGGGGGCTCTGACAACCCTAATTTAAAGTGCTTTGAGAGACACTGGACATAAAAGAAACATTGTAAACAACACTATTGTAACCAAGACACATATGAAACAGCACTGCAATAGCTGTAATATGTGTGAGAACAATGCTGCAGCAGCCTTGATATGTGTAAGAACAGCACTTAAGTATCCCAGATATGTGTGAGAACAGCCCTCTTGTCCAGTAGCCCAGATACTGTATTTGTGAGAGCAGCACTGCAGTAGCCCAGATATGTGTGAGAATAGCACTGTAGTAGTCCTGATGTGTGTAACAGCACTGCAGTAGCCAAGACATGTGTGTGAAAACAGCACTGCAATAGCACAGATAAGTGTGTGAGAACAGCACTGAAGTAGTACAGCTATTTATATGTGAACAGCACTGTAGTAGCCTAGATATGTGTACAAACAGCACTGCAGTCATTCAAATATGTGTACTTTAAGAATAGCATGAATCTTACCACAGTAGTCAGGATGCATGTCAGAAGAGCACCACTGTAGCCAGATGTGTGAGAACAGTACCTCAGTAACCCAGATGTATGTAAGAACAGTACTGTGGAAGCCCAGATGGGTGAAAACAACACTACAGTAAACCCAAGTGTGTGTAAGAATAGGGTTACACTAGACTAGATATGTGCATGTAGCCCTGTGCCTGGGGGCTACTAGTTGAATCTTGGGAACAGTTGCCCAATGCTCACCATGGAGTTAAAAAGTGTGAGATGGAGAATTTAGAAAATGAGAAAATAAGGAAGTAAGGTAGTAGGAAGAGGAGTCTTCTGAGAGTTCCCCTGTAGAGAGCAGAGAAACATCAGCTCCTGTTGGAACAGTTAATCAGTTTTTTGAGAAAGGGAATCTTTAATCTATTAAATGAAGTGTAAAAGGTTGTTTTCCCAGGAAGAAAGCCCCAGTTAGGGTAGAATAGCAGATAATAGCAGACTGAGAGATGGGAGCGCAAGAAGGCATGAGAGTCTGTAACCATCAAGGATAAGGTATTGGAGGGGGGCAGCACTGAATAGGGGCATCAAATGAAAAGTTCAGAAAGGGCATCTGCCACCTCTGTTGACCCTAAGATTAGGTTTCCCCTGGTTGATGCAGCACGTGGCCGCCCCATGCACATTGCAGTAGAGTATGACTTGTGTGGTGACCCAGGACAAGGTCTCTCACCTAGCCAAGGGCAGAGAAGCCCTCAGAGCCAGATGAGCATATCAGCCATAAATGTACTGGAAAGCATCACAGGGTTTAGAGCCTGTGTGGAAGTATCTGCATAGGTTTTACCCCTTACCTATGGGGCACAGGGCCCCTGACCAAACAAACCCAGTCACTGAGGGAAATGGAGATTCATAAGAGCTGTCTGGAATATGGGACAGCCAGAATTAATTCTTCTTAGAGACATAATGTAGTAAACAGTGTTGAAAAATGTGTACCCCACCTCACAGAAATAGGATGCAGAGAATGGCGTGAGGAAGGTTGCACAAATCAATTCCATGCCTGCTAGACTCAGAAAATCCTTTGTGTACATTCCTGTTTTATATTGCGGCATATTATATTATGTGCCCCAAGATTTCCCCCTGAAGTAGGGAAAGAAAGAACATGGACTCTGGCTGGCCTCCTCATAATACCCCTGAGGGCCCCGTAGAGTGCTACATGTGCAAGAACAGCAATGCAGAAGCCCAGGTGTGTGTGATTACAGAACAGAAGTAGCCCAGATGTGTGTGAGGAACAGTACCGCAGTAGCACAGATGCATGTGAGAACAGAACAGCAGTAATCAAGATGTGTATGAGAACAAAACCACAGTAGCCATGATGTATATGAGAACAGAAATGCAGTAGCCAAGATGTGTGAAAGAACTGTACAGAAGAAGCCCGATGTGTGTGACAAGAGCACAGCAGTATCACCAAAATGTGTGAAAGCCATGCATCAATAGCCAAGATCCATTTGTGAACTGCGTCACGGTTCCTTGGATACAATTCAAACTAGCATCGCTGCTGTCCTGTTATTTTCAGCAATAGCATCACTGCTGTCCAGATCCAGACGTTGTGAAGAATAAAGCTGTTTTGCTTTTCCCAATCTAGCCATTGAAAGGGTGCATTCAAGCAAAAAACAACACTTTAGATGGTAAAAGTGTGTTAACCCCATGCCCCAAAAGAGGCCTTGAATATTGATTCCTTCTTTATTTCATTACAGCCAGCCAATCAATGCCCAAGAGGGACTGGAGGGAGGAGATCCTCTGCTTTTTTATTAGTTACAGTAACGGATCTGTGAAGTCACCTTTGGACTCTGGTTAGCAAGCAGACTTGTGCTGCCACCCTGGGACTGGCAGGTGTGCTGGTTGCCGCTGGGGCGAGGCACTTGCATCGCAGGGCTGGAGGTTCATAGCAGAGCTCAGCAACTCCACGCTCCCTTCTAGGCAACCATGGAGCAGAACTGGTAGGCAGTGAAGGCAGCTACTCACTGGCCATCATAACTGGAGGGAGATATATATATATATATATATACATGTATGAAACAGAATTTGTTTCCTTCCTTGCCTAGTGGGGAGCTTACATGATGCTTGCAGATCCAGGACAGCATAAAGTTTGGAAAAGTGGTACTAGCTAGACATGATGTAAACTGCTCCATGTGCAAACAGGTGTTAGTTCTTTAGATCTTTACTCCCAATTAGGCAGCTACTTTGGGACTACCACTGAGCCCAGACAAAATAATCTCAAAGAAAATGCATCATATGACGACTGACCACAAGAACTTGTTACATGACGTTTCCATTGTAAAGTATTTATTATAAATAGATTAGGTGTTAGAGAGCTTGCTGCTTTTTAATCTATTTATAATAAATACTTTGCAACAGAACTTAACAAGAAGTTCTTGTGGTCAGTCCTTTCTGTGATGCCAGACTTTTGCTTTCTTTTTCATTAGTTCTTTAGAACCTGTTGCTGTGCCAATTCCCACCGGCCCGCACCAGAACCAAGGATGTGAAAATGGAACAGAATAAGCATAACTGTATCTTGCTTTGTTTTTTACTTTACACTGTTTTTCATCAAACTCTACCAATCCATCCCCCTCTCCTTCAGAAAAGCACTGTCCAGCACTGTTTATGGAAGCTCCAGAAATTGGGTCGGTAGGGAATACGAGATTCTGTGATGTACGGTATTTGTGATAGAGTCAGTTTACAGTTTATTTTCTATAGTCTGATACCTTAAAGTGACTTATAGGACTTGAGTCTAATCTTCAAAATGCACTGCTTTTCATATTCCACGTTTCATGGCCGACAATCCTAAAGGGGTCTGTACTAAAGGGCCTGGCTGCACATGATTCAGGGCTTATCAAGTCTTATTTGGCCTATAATGCCCCTGAAATAGAAAACCAAAAACAGCCCATTACCTTCACTAGAAAGTTCCAAATGACTCTGCACTCTGAAGTGGAAGTGGAAGTGGAAGTAGTATGAGATGCTGTGATTAATTTCAAATCCAAAAGTTTTATTTTGTGAAATTTACAAAGACAGATAGCTCGTGGAGATTGCTCTCCTACCCAGCTTTCCCCAGCACTTCGACCAGGGTGTGGTCTTCCTCAGGGTGTGGGGTATGTTTAGAGATACCTCCCTTAAATAGCCCTTTTGTAAATCCCTTGAGTTCCCCCTGTTGGTTACTCTATATAACAACACTTAAGTTTGTCTCAATAACAAGTAGCTGGGGGAGGATTAGAACCTCTGACCAAATAAAATTATTTAATAACAAAAACCATCTAATTCATTAAATCCATTACTTTCAGTACACCCACTATGTTATGTAAAAGAAAAATAAAAATGTTTACTAGATGTTTCTCTTTATACTTATTCATTAAGCTTTTCAAGAGCTTTTTAGTTTTTATAATGTATGCCAAGTGTGCCCTTTATCATGAATCTTACCACTTTTCCTTATATGATTATTTTTATATAAAACAAATACCTATTCCAACATAAACTTTTAAGACTATGTCATAATATAGCACACTGGAGTTAAAGGCAGTTTGTTTAGCCACAGTTGATGCCAGCTCAGCACTCAGAAACATCTGCTGTATATTCACATTACTCCTACAATCTATGAAATGTTGATCATTCTAATACAGTACAATGTAAAACATCATGCATTTATCAGTAGATTTTTGTGAACTTCAGATTTTTCCTTTTCTGTTCTTATCTAGAGAAGTGATCGCCCCATAATATTTCATGGCATAATGCTGGGGATCCACAAATCACAATCCTTCTTTATGAGTATTGAAAACTAGAAAGGAAAAGAAAAGAAGGGGAAATAAGATTAGAAAGTACACTATCTTTTTTTTCAAGAATGGTTTTAAATCTCATTCAGTATTCAATCCGTTTGGTTGTAAACTATTCAAATTGAAAATCCAAAAACTTACTTTCTGCAAAAGTTTGTTCAACCTGTCTCCACCTTTAGGATTTCTTTTTACCTGTTCCAGTGTCATGTATCTTGTACCATCCACCTTTTGGTTATGCTTTTCCATATAGTGTCTAGCAAGGGGTTTACTGGTCAGACCAGCTTTAATATTTCTGATGTGCTCTTGCACTCTTTGTTTTAGTGGTCTGACCGTACGCCCTACATACAATAAGTTGCATGGACACCAGATGCCATATATAACATAGGTACTGTTGCAGTTCAGGAATATTTTTTTTTTACAGTCATAACCAATTAAGTTAAATTCCTTCCCTGATTGCAATAAGTACATACACTGCATTTGCCACATCTATGCATACCTACAGGTGGGGTGGCAGCCACATCCTTAGTTCAGGTTTTTTTGTTTTGTATCAACTATGCAAGTTTATGTCTCAGGTTTTCAGCTTTTGAAAGGTTATCCTAGGGTAGTGCCAATCTCTTCTGATAGCAGGGGTCATTGAGTAGGATGGGCCAAAATTTTGAATAATTGCATCTATCTGACCTGCCTGGTTACTGTATTGTGTAACACATGTTACAGGTATCCTTTCATTTGACGTGCTCACTTCTTTAGGCTTCAGAAGATGCTGTCTATCCTCCTTCCTAGCTTTCTCCAACGCTTGTAAAAGCATATTTTTAATGTATCCTCCGGACACAAATCTTTGCATCATCTCAGATGCTTCTTTCTCAAAGTCCTCACTTCTAAAGCAATTCCTTTTCAGTCTCAAAAATTGTCGAAACGGGATACAGCTTGTTAGTGTTTGTGGATGAGAACTGTCAGCTCTCAGAACATTATTTGTTACAGTTTTTTTTCCTATAATTTTTAGTTTGAACTGTGATGTTCTCATCCACAAACACGTAAGATCCAGAAAGTTGATTTCGTCATATTACTCTGTGTGTGAACTTCAGGTTAATGTTATTGGTGTCATTTAACCATTTAATGAAATTTTCAATTTCTTCTTCTTCTGGGCCTTCTCATACACACAATATATCATCAATAAAGTGATGCCATCGCTTTATATTTTTAAAATAAGGATTTTTGATTTCTGAATATATCATAGTATTTTCCCCAAGCCCCTAAGAATAAATTTGCATAGCTTGGGTCCATTGCTGCTCCCATAGCTATGCGCTGAAGTTGTAAGTAGTACTCCTCCTCAAACTCAAAGTAGTTGTGTGTTAGGACAAATTCCAGTGCTGCTTCTATGAAATCAGTTGGGAAGTTTGAATGTTGTGGATTTTCTCTCATGGCCTGGATACTAGCTCTGATACCATCTGTATGTAAAATACTAGTATACAGTGATTCAACGTCAATGCAGAGCCATAGATATTCAGGGTTCCATTTAAAATCTTTCGTTTTGTCCCAGACATCCACGGTGTTCCTCAAATAGGATGTAATGTCTGTCAAGCATCTTTTTAAAAGAAATCTATGAACTGGTTAAGTCTGCCTGTTAATGATCCAATGCCTGAGACTACTGAGCAACTCATGTGGATTCTCAATGTTTTATGTATCTTCGGAGTGTGTATAATGCAGGTACTATGGGGCTGTCCTTTCAAAGCATTTTCAGTTCCTCATCCCTAATAAAGATATTACTTTTCCCATTCCAGTAATGCTAGTAGTTCTTTCTTTTTTTTTTTAAATTCCACACTTTATTAGCATTTTCAATGTTACAACATTGCCTTGACAGGAAAACATAACAGAGTAGGAACATATGAGAGGTATCAAAGTCCATGTCAAGACCCCCACCCTGACTTGGCATCTGATTTATGGGCTTGCATGTGGCAATACATGATCTTATAAGTACCATTTGGTAATCATGCCCTCTTTTGGGGGTAGCAATCTCTGCGTTTAACCAGGGGAGTCACCTACTTGTAGTAGATAGAGAGAATGAAACCCTTCCCAGATATTTTTGTAACAAGCTTGTGGAGCCCCAAAGGCTAGCTTTGAGCTGTTCAGATCTAAGTTAAATAACTACTCCTCAAGCCATTCTATATAGAAGATATTTTCTCCATCCAGCCAGTGTCTTAGAACCAGTTTCTTCACTGTGAGGGAAATTAATGCCATGTGGAACTTGCAAATCCATACTGGGATTTGGGAAAAATCGCCCAGGAGGCAGATTTCAGGGGTAAATAAATCCTCAATACCCAATAGTGGGTCTGCCTTGTTTTAGATTGTGTCCCATAGCCCTTTGGCAGAAGGACACTCCCAAAATATGTGAAGCAGGTTGCCTTCATGCTTTCCACGTCTAGTGCATATGGAGGTAAGGGCATGCCTTACTTTATGCAGCTTCATGGGGGTCCAATACATATCTTGTAATATCTGATACTGGGTAAGGCACAGTCTGTCTTGGGTATGTAGGTATGTAAGTCCTTCCAAATTCTTCCCCACTTGCCAGGGAAGTTAGGAAATTGGTTAGACCAAAACTTGGCATCTCTGCATTGAGCATCCAGAGATTTGGACAAGAGAGTTGCGTATAATAATGAGACAGCATGGGGTTTGCCACATACATCCTTAAGGGAATGTAGCCATTCATCTGAACTGTGTCTCAATGAGGAGCTCCGAGACTTAACCAAAAGGTGTCTTAGCTGGTATACCTTAAAGGCCTTACCCTTTTCTATTCCAAATGATCCATTATGGAGGAGGAGACTTATCTTCCTTCAAAAGAATTCTCCAAGCCTGGGGTCCCTGAGTGAAGAAAGTAGTTCTTTTTACAGATGTCTGTTGGATGTTTTGTTAATTTTTTATACTTGGTGTGATCATTTAACATTTCTAGCACACTTTCAACATATTTTCCTGTGTCCATAATGACCATATTACCCCCTTTATCTGATGGTTTAATAACCACCTCCATTTCCATCCGTTCCCTCAAGGCCTTTCTTTCCTGATTGCTCAAATTGTTTCTCCTGCCCCAATTCACTTTATTTATTTCTTTATTTATTTACTTACTTAAATTTTGGTAACCAGGTAAGCCCACGGAGACCAGCGGTCCCTTTTTCAGGAGTGACCCGGAGTTAATTGCACACATTAATTACATACAGTGGTACATTCTTCAATTGTATACAGAGGTAGATACTATGAGTACATACAGGGTAAACCGTTTCACATTCAGTATGTTAGTTAGGTAACAATACACAATTTACATGGAATGCAAGGATAAGAAGTAGCAGTAGTGCAGTTACAATTCAGTTAAGGGGTGCAGCGAACCCTACACTACTCAATTGGGTAGGTGTAAAGTATTAAAAACATTGCAGCAGCGTACACATAAGATTGTTTAGTAGATACCCAGTCCAGGTGCTATAGAAATAGTCTTTGGTAAATCCCTGTCGACTTGAGTTGGGAGATTTAGTACATTTTCTAGTAGGGGAATTTAGTAGGCCAGGCTCGCAGGTGTTCTAGGAGCCAGGCACCCACATGGAGGAAAAATCGGTCTAAAGTCAGGGTCTAATGGTGACATCCACAGAGTCTCAATTCCAATAGGTACACTTTCAGTGAAGACTTAAAACCTCGAAGAGTAGGAGAACCCGACAGATACTCTGGGAGAGTGTTCCACAGGTAGGGAGCAGCATACCAAAAGGATTTTTGCCTAGACTGGTCCGTACTCAGGGCATGTCAAGGGGGCATCCAGTCGATGACCTTAGGTCATGGCACTGGACCTTGGGGTTAAGCAAGCCATGCAAGTTTGGGGGGCAGACGTGGTGAATTTATGAGTTATGCAAAGCGATGAATAGGCCAATTTTTGCCATAGTGAGGGCCAGTTAAGGTCAGCAAGGACCTCGCAGTGGTGTCTCCTGGGAGGGGAGTGTGTTGCAAAGCATGCAACCCTATTGTAAAGCACCATTAGTTTTCTTAGTTCACCCTCCTGAAGAAACTGAAGAAGGGGGCACCACAGAGGAGGGTGGGAAGCAGAGTGCAGTTAGCTATTGCTTGTCTTGCCTTATCCATAAGGGAGGTTCCCAGCCTGTAAAGGAGGCCCACCTTCTGGTGAGTGGACTTAGCTAAGTTGTCAATGTGCAGCTTGTAGGACATATCCTGGTCGAGGAGGCTACCAAGATACTTAATCTTGTCAACAACCTCGACTCTCTTCCCAATGGCTGCTTGGAGCTGAAGCAGGTCATGCCTGTTGGCTCCTAGACATCTTGTCCTGAACAGGACTGCCTTTGTTTTCTCCTCATTAAGCACAAGTGAGTTGGCAGAGAACAAGGCCTCAAGTGCTGTTAGGCAGGCCTGAAGATTAGCAGAGATAACATTCGATTGAGGATCGCTGCAGTATGCAACGGTATCATTTGCATACAGGATGAGGTTTTCCAGCCCACGATCCCTCTAAATGTCATTTACAAAGAGGCTAAATAGTAGAGGACCCAGTACTGAGCCCTGACGTACTCCAGAGGTCACTGGTCTATGGCCTGATTGGGTTCCTCTCCATAGAACTTTATCGGTTCTGTTGAGCAAGTAGCTCTCAAACCAGGCAACCGAGAGCCCGTCCAGTCCTAGTTTTTGGAGTTTGGACAGCAGAAGTGCATGATTGACCATATCAAATGCTTCTGACAGGTCAACAAATAAAGCTTCAGTCAGGGAGCCCCTATCCATGCCATCCAGGATGTCTGACATTAGCCGGATAAGGGCTGTGTTGGTACCATGGCTTTTTCTAAAACCATGTTGATTGTCAGCTAGGAGTTGATGTGCCTCAAGGTTGGTTGTTGGTTATGGACAAGTCTCTCCTGCACCTTTGCAAGTGGGCAAAGAATGGAAATGGGCCTGTAATTCGCAACGTTGGCCCTAGGCCCTTTTTTGTGGATAGGAACTATGGTCTCAACCTTCCACTTGTTGGGGACTTTTCCTTCAAGTAGGGATCTGTTGATGAGCTTGGTGACTAGAAGGGTAATAGCTGGGGCTGCAGCTCGCAGCAGCCTTGGTTCTAGTGGGTCCTGTCCAGGGGAGGAGTCAGGATTAATCCTATTTAGAAGGGGTAGTACCTCAGATGGCTTGACCAGTTTTAGGTTAAACTGAGGCCTAGGGAGATTCCATCCAGCCCCGTCACTGCAGGGGGCACCAGAAGGGATATCAGGCTTACGCGTGCTGGAATTAGAAAAGGAGGCATTAAATTCCTCGAATATGGAGGAGGGGTTGTTGGTCAGGGTATTTCTGACTAGAAGAACTCTTCTGGGGCCCTTGTATCACCCTTCAAAAGCAGGTTAATTTGGCCCCAGAATGTCTTGGGATCCATTAGGTGTTATGACTGGAGATCACTCAAGTACTTAAATTTCACATATATGGAGGCTTTCTTACATTTATTCCTAAGTGCTTTGTACTTCTCCCAGTCTGATTTAAGTCCAGTGGATTTGTAATGCCACCATGCCCTGTCTCTAAGCAACATGGCTCATTTAAGTTCTGGGTTGATCCATTTGTGGCTCTTTCCCTGCACCCTTATTTTCTTTCATGGGGCATGCACATTAGCCAAGACATGAAAATATTGGTGAAATATTCCAGCGCCTCATCCAGGGAGGGGAGGGAGACAGTTGGTTCCCAGTTAACTGCATATAGGTCGGAGCAAAAGTCCACCGGTACAAATCTGGAGTAGTTTCTGGCTTCCATTACCCTGGCTGGCAGTTTAGGGAGCCTGTTTGACCAAGTGCAGAAAATGGGAGAGTGATCACTCAATGAGTCTGCCGTGATTCCAGCTGCCAATATCCGCTCAGGGTTTGTTACTAGTGCCCAATCCAACAGGATATGGTTGCCAGACTTGGCATTGTGCCTAGTGGTCAAATCAATGATTTGGGTCAGGCAGATGTCGAGGACTGGTCCTGCTTTCAGAAGCACCCATAGTTCTCCAGTTTTGTTAAATCCCCAAGGAGGATCATCTCCCCTGGGGTATGCTCCACCAATGCCTGGGTTAGGGATTCAAGGGAGGAAGCTGCCGATGGAGGCAGGAGGTAGACACACCCTACGTGAAGGGGTTTAGTGTCATCCAGGAGCACCTTTATGAATATTGCCTCACTCACTGAGTCACAGAGGGGAGGAAGGTCTAGTAGTGTAGTGTTTAAACTGGTGCTGACATAGATTAGAACCCCTCCACCTTTCTTCCCTACATGATCCTTTCTAAGGGCATTGTAGCCAATGAGATCTACTTCATGGGGAAGAATTTGGGGTTTAAGCCAGGGCTCCATCCCTGCTAGTACATCCAGTTTATATAGTGCTGTCCAGGCTTCTAGATCCTGGATCTTGTGCCTTAGACTACTAATATTCATGTGTACCAGCTTGACTCTCATAGTGCTGGCCCAAAAAGGGCTGGTGGGATCACTGAGCATGTGGTTAGGGGAGTATGGTCCAGGGTTGGGTTCCACATCCCTCCCAAAGCAAGTTTGAGCCTTGCAAGGCATCTAATTAATTTAGTGGGAATGGATGGAGACCTCCTTCAGATAGCTCGCTTGATATGCTAGAAGGGGTTATAACAATTTCCATGCCTTGTTAGTCCGTACATGGAGAAAAGTAACCTCTCACTTCTATCCTCCAGAGTCCCATAAGATCCTGGGGGGGTGGTCTGTATTCACACCAGGATCCAGGGGATTATATCCCAGGGATCAAAGATGGGCCACCCCTAGTATTAGAGCTATATAGGTTATGGCTGCTGCCGGCCCTATCCACCCCATAATCCCAGTCAGGGAGAGTTTACCCAGCTAGCTAGATCTGGGGAAGAGCTAGTGGAGGAGCAAGGTTTAGTAAGTGGACCTCAAAATGACACAAGTTAACTGCAGGTAGAGTGTAGTAGCTTGAACCCTTTAAGCAGTAGACAGACTAGCTTTCCTGACAGAATGCGGTATCTCTTTTCCTAAAGGGGATATTCAAGTAAATCGGGATATCAAGTAGAGTTAGTCCTATAATCAGTAGTAATAGTGCAATAGCGTGCATCCTTTAAGCAGTAGACAGACTAACTTTCCTGGCAGAAAGCAGTATTTCTTTTCCTAAGGGGATATACAATCAGATCAGGATATCAAATAGATTTAGTCCAATAATTAGTAGACAGACTAACAATACTGGCAGGGTACAGTAGTTTTCTCTTGAGGTGAAATTCAGTCCTGTTCAAGTGAGCTTCTGCAATTCTGTATTATATAACTATATAACACTATACAATTCAGCAGGCCTTTATGACAGAGCACTATTCAACAAGTGGTAGACACACTAACATTACTGGCAAGGGTTCAGTGATTTAGTCTTAAAGGCAAATATGCATCAGGTTTTTCAGCAGTTCTCCTTGACAAGATCAAAAAATACATCAGGTATAGATTTATAGTCTAACCAGCGATAGGAAGGGTTTGCTATAGGTGGTAGGGTTGGTCAAAGGCCACCAGCCACCCAGTTCAGGAGGGAGGTTAAATCGCACCCAGTACAAGTGACGACAGCCTAGAGTGCAAAACTGGCCTAACTTCTAACCAGGAGGTTGGTAGAAGTGCAGTAGTAAAAGGATCAGTTGCGAACCTCGCCCGCAGCAGCGAGGTAGGACTTCTGCTGGCCAAGCGAAATAGCTCCTCCCATGCTGGACATTTAACAGAGGTAGTGGTCAGGGCGGGAGGGTGGGGGGCAAAATACTACCCATACTAGTGGCAGATCCTGAGGAGGACAGCCATCCAAAAATCCAGTCCAGTTGAAAGCAGCCGACCCCACGGAGCAAGCGCTGACTGTGAGTTAGGGATGCCCTTCCCCGGAGCTGCTGACACGGCCAGCCGACACAGTTAAATTCCTGGAGTTTTCTAGTGACAGGGCTACTTATATCTATCAACTGGCAAGCTTGGTTTGAATTTGGCACCTTTTTCGCAAGGCTCCTTTGTCTCCCACCCTCGCGACTTTTTCTTAGGACGAGGGGAGACTCTGGCAGTCCCAAAAGCAGGAGAAATTAACCCCCATACCAGTGGCAGCTCTTAAGGAGTGAGAGCCATCCAAAAATCCAGTCCAGTTAAAAGCAGCCACCCCAGCAGAGCAAGAGCTGGCTGTGAATCAGGGATGCCTATCCCCAGAGTTGCCAACACGGTCAGCTGACACAGTTCAAGTCCTGGAGTTTTCTAGTGGCAGGGCTACTTATACCCCATCAACTGGCAAGCTTGGTTTGAATTTGATGCCTTTTTCGCTAGGTGCTAGGCTTCTTGTCTCCCACCCTTGCAGCTTTTTCTTGGGAGAGGGTAGACTCTGGCAGTCCCGAAAACAGGAGAAATTAATCCCATACTAGCAGCACCTCCGAGGAGTGAAAGCCGTCCAAAAAATCCAGTCCAGTTGAAAGCAGCCACCCTCACAGAGCAAGAGCTGGCTGTGAGTCGGGAATGCCCTTCCCTGGAGCCACCAGAGTGGCCAGCCAACACAGTTAAAGTCCAACTTTGAATAGTTTACAACCAAAGGGATTGAATACTGAATGGGATTTAAAACCATTCTTGAAAAAGAAAAGATAGAATCACTTTCTAATCTTATTTCCCCTTCTTTTCTTTTCCTTTCTAGTTCTCAATCCCCATAAAGAAAGATTGTGATTTGTGGATCCCCCAACGTTATGCCATGAAATATTATGGGAGTGATCACTTCTCTAGATAAGAACAGAAAAGGAAAAATTTGAAGTTCACAAAAAATCTACTGATAAATGCATGTGATGTTCTACATTGTGCTATATTAGAATGATCAACATTTCATAGATTGTAGGAGTAATGTGAATATACAGCAGATGTTTCTGAGTGCCGAGCAGGCATCAACTGTGGCTTAAACAAACTGCCCTTTAACTCCAGTGTGTTATATTATAACATAGTCTTAAAAGTTTATGTTAGAATGGGTATTTGTTTTATATAAAAATAATCATATAAGAAAAGTGGTAAGATTCATGATAAAGAACACACTGGGCATACATTATAAAAAACTAAAAAAAGCTCTAGAAAATGTTTAATGAATAAGTATAAAGAGAAACATCTAATAAAACCTTTTTATTTTTTCTTTTACATAACATATTGGGTGTACTGAAGGTAATGAATTTAATGAATTAGATGGTTTTTGTTATTAAATAATTTTATTTGGTCAGAGGTTCTAATCCTCCCCCAGCTACTTGTTATTGAGACAAACTTAAGTGTTGTTATATAGATTAACCAATAGGGGGAACTCAAGACATTTACAAAAGGGCTATTTAAGGGAGGTATCTCTAAACATACCCCACCTCCTGAGGAAGACCACACCCTGGCCGAGCACTGGGAAAGCTGGTAGGAGAGCAATTCCACGTTGGCTAGACGAATCTAACTGTCTTTGTAAATTTCACAAAGTAAAAGTTTTGGATTTGAAGTTAATCACATTGTCTCATCCCACTTCCACTTCCACTTCAGAGTGCAGAGTCATTTGGAACATTCAGGAAGTACTGGGGTAAGCAACTCTCTCTCTGCACTGAACTCCTCTAACAGTTTGCACATAGCAACATTCTTTGGAAACCATTACCTTCACTAGGCCTGCACTCAGCATTTAGTAAAACTGTGCCCCCAGGATGGTTCCATGGTGCCAAACAGTGAGGGAATGCTCTGGCATGCAAGCCCAGGATAACAGAAGCTGAAGGCAGCAGGGAGGTCTCAGAGTATTCAAGATGCCAGTCTGCTCCTGGGATGGTAAGGAAGTGATGTCAGTAATCTAGTGATGCCTTGGGGTGTCCCAGGAAAGGTGCCGATGGTAGTATGGGTGACAACGTCTTGCCTAAAAACTCACAGGGGCAGTTGTGGGCATGCATGACATGCCACTTTGTGGGAGGGGGAAATGCTGTCTGGTTGGGTGAAGTCGGAAGAGCCTGGCCAATCCCCCTCGCTCACAGGTACTCTTAAAGTATGGCCACTTCTCTGATGCTGCCATGCAAGAAATGCCGCTGCCCCCACCACAATTAGGCCACAGCAAGTCCAATGTAGGGGAGGAGCCCAGACACAAGGGACAAACTGCATCTATCCAGTGTGAATAGGCCAGTCAGTGTTGGAGGGACACTGGCATGACTAGGAGGAGTCCAGAAGTGGTAAACAGGCAGGGGGCACATGGACAGAGGCAGTCCACTTCAAAGGTTTCACAAATAGCTTGTCTTTTGTATTTTTTTCTGCAAATATTAAAATGTATTTTTGACACCTATGTCATATGTGCCCTGTGTTTGAATAATAGTGTAAGGATGACAGGTTTCCTGTAATGTCCGTTAGCAGTAAACACATTACAGGGCCCTGTTTATTATTGGGGCCAGCACACGCATGGCATACACATTGCTGGACCATGTGGCTCCACACATGAAGTTGCTTGTCATGCAGCATGTTGGTGACATTGCCCCCTCCCCATGTGACACTGAGCACATGGCAATGGCTGGTCCACTCTGATTAGAAGGCAAAGCTCCCTTGTCCCTGCACCACTCCCCAATGTTGTTACTTTCTGGTTTATAGTACAATGAAGAACAGTTCTAGGAACAGCAGAACAACAACTTCTGATACAGAAAAAAATGATAACTAGCCCTGTTCAAAAATCTAGAACCAAAAAGAACCTCCCCATAAAACGGACAGAGCAAATCCAGGGGTGGATTTCATTTTCGATTTGCCTATCCATCTACTTTTTGAATTTGGATCTGGATTAGGATTTGGATTTGTGTTCGATTTAGTGAAATGTTGGTTTAAGTGTACAACATATGCAGATTCCCAGATGTGTGTCTGCTGGGTCTCCTGTGATTACTTTATAACATACATATAGTTTGGAGTCTCAGGTAGTTCCGATTGATTCTAATTCAAATCATAACCTTTAGTAAAAGTAGGATTGTATTTGAAAACAATCACAAAAGCTAAAAAACAACCAGAAAATAAATGTTTCTGATTCCATTCTGTGTATTCTTCTGCCATGTCTTCTGTCTTTATCTGCTTTAGAGATTCCACATATGCTCAACATTTTTTCCTGCAGTGTGGGGGCATAATATCATTTATCTCCAACCCCTTCCTTGCCCTAGTGTGCATATTCAACCCTCACCACACCTTTTCTGCTGACACCCACCCTGTCCCAGCAATCACAGATCTGACCCGCTACCTATCACCTCACCTGCTCTGTCCCAGCAATCACATTTCTGACCGACCATCTAATGACATCAGTCCTGTCCCAGCAATCATCTCTCTAACCCCAATCTCTTAATGCCCACCCTGTCCCAGCAATCACATCTGTAAATCCTTACCCATAACCTGACACCCATTCTGTCCCAGCAATCACATTTCTGATCCCCACCCATCTAAT
Source organism: Neoceratodus forsteri (assembly GCA_016271365.2). Lineage (NCBI taxonomy): Eukaryota > Metazoa > Chordata > Ceratodontiformes > Ceratodontidae > Neoceratodus > Neoceratodus forsteri. The sequence goes on along the minus strand of CM028129.1, from coordinate 1,453,209,805 downwards.
CACACCAATCCTGTCCCATCAATCACATCTCTGACCCCCACCCATCTCCTCACACCCAATCTGTCCCACCAATCACATCTTTGACACCACACATCTGCTGACACCCACCCCGTCCCACCAATCTCATCTCTGACTGCACATCTACTGGCACACACTCTGTCCCACCAATCACATCTCTGACCCAAAACATCTACAAACACCAACTCTGTCCCAGCAATCACACCTCTGACCCCTACCCATCACCTGGCAACCACTCTGTCCCAACAATCACATCTCTGACCTTTACCCATCAGCTGACAGCCACTGTGTTCCAATAATCAGATTTTTGACCCCAAACTATCTAATGACACCAACTCTGTCCCAGCAATCACATCTCTGACCCCAACCCATCTAATAACACCAACCCTGTCCCAGCAATCACATCTCTGACCACGAACCATCTCCTCACACCCACTCTATCACAGCAATCACACCTCTGACCCAGTACATCTACTGACACCCACCCCTGTGATATACAGTCAACTGAAGCTCCCTTTGCCCCACTAGGAACAGCCAAGCTCACACCTATCTGCTGCCCACCCTCACCCAGTATGTACATCCTTTCCCCTCCTACCTGCATATAGGCACCTTGCCCTGGTATGACACTGCTGTATTTGCTGCTGCCAATTTGCCCCACTATGCATACACTCTCACTCTGCCTCTCCCACCTGCTGGCATACACCTTGCCCCAGCTATGCACATACTTGTTCATTCCCATCAGCTGATTGCCATCCTGCTGCAGTCCATATGGTACACTCAGACAAGCATCATATTCCAACCACCATCATCCAACCCACGCCATGCCACAGGGACATCCACGCTTACCCAATGGCCCAAACCATCAAATACCAGAGGCCTCCCTCTGCCACCATCGCTGTCCAACATTTGATGCCTCTATCTTAATAAAATACATTAGGCCAGAAGATCCACTATGGACATGTATAAAAGCATCATTAAATGTCAGCTGCTTGCTCCAGTGACTCTCACTGCAACAGTGCTACAAACTTGCACCCTAGCATCATTGTGAGAAACAGCCAGAGTTGCAACAGTACAAATGGTAAATTCTGAACTGTACTTTTTTTTTTTAGTACTTTGTAGTGGAGTGGGTGGTTTTGGCAAATGGGAGAGGGCATTTCTGGATCTTATAAAAAGTCCAAGCCAAACCAAATCATTGCCAGCCAGGCTTGATTTGACCCCCCTGCAATTTTGGATTGTCTCAGATTATTACAACACTGAACCACTCAGAGTCACCCCCACATAAAGAACAGCTGTAATGGTTGAAACTTACATGATACAGTGAGAATACAGCCACAGCCAGTAAACAATAGAAGCTAGCTCCTGCAGGACCCATTTAGATCATTTATAAAGTTATACTTTTGCTTTATGACAGCTGAAATTTGTTTGCAGTTATGCTCTGCTTTTCAAGTGAGAAATATTACATTCCAAAATAAACTATGTTACGTGGTAAACATGCCAGTGTACAACAACCCATTATCTTTAAATGTATGCATAAAATTAATATTCTGCATAGTGCATGTGGAATGGAAATAAAAAGTTAAAAAGGAAATGCAAGAGTGGTTTGCATGTAATTACACAGTAAGGTGCAAGGGGAATAATGTGAAATAATACCAGTCCAGGCACATCTACGTTTCGCATAGGGGTGAGATTACTGATGGTAACCCATCACCCAGAGTTGCCTTACCACTAAAATGCAATGCAATAAGGCAACTTGGCAGCATTTTTTAGTTTTAAAATAAAAAAGCTAACATCACCTCCCATGTGCATACCCCTGCATCACTTGAAAACCAAGAGGCATTCGTATTGGTTCCAGCAAATCAGAAGGCTGAATTTCCAGGTCCAGTTTTATAATAGTATATACTATAAGTGTTGTGCAAATCTGTTAAAATTACTAGGCCTGAAAAGAGATTCAAAACAAGAACCATTTGCAATCTTTTTGGCTTCTAATTACAACCAGGAATGGTTTTGCAGTCCCGTTTTCTACTATGGTCCTTATACAGTTAGTACGGAGACTGTTGTCTAAGCTGACTTGCAGTCTAATTGCACTGTAGCACCAGAAGGTGCTTTTCAATTACCAGTGTAGGCGGTGAGTCCCTGAAATAAGCTAAGGTCAACAGAGTACAAAAGCCAGCAGACAGAGCCAGTTCAGTGCCAACTCCACGTTTCTTGTCAGGTAATGTTTATCAAACAGAAATTTTAAAGTGCCCCTGGCATTAGAGACAAAACTGTTCAGAACTCAGACATATCTCATCTATATTTTGTTATAACTATTGTACTTCTTTAGAAGGCATTTGATCATTACTTTTCAGGACACATCCTATTAAGGAGACACACAGAGGTGAGATTATAGCTGTAGCAGCCAATGAAACTCACACGGGCAAACCGACAGACACAGGACCTAATGAGATTAGCATAGGCAATCCTATTGCCTCAGCAGCCACTAAAACTTACACCAGCAAGCCTATAGACACAGCAGTCAATGGTACTCACACACGAGAGCCCATAACCATAGGAGCCACAGCAGCTAATGGTACTCACACAAGAGAACCCATATCCATAGGAGCCACAGCAGCCAATGGTACTCACACACAAGAGCCCAAATCCATAGGAGCCACAGCAGCCAATGGTACTCACACAAGAGAACCCATATCCATAGGAGCCACAGCAGCCAATGGTACTCACACAAGAGAACCCATATCCATAGGAGCCACAGCAGCCAATGGTACTCACACAAGAGAACCCATATCCATAGGAGCCACAGCAGCCAATGGTACTCACACAAGAGAACCCATATCCATAGGAGCCACAGCAGCCAATGGTACTCACACAAGAGAACCCATATCCATAGGAGCCACAGCAGCCAATGGTACTCACACAAGAGAACCCATATCCATAGGAGCCACAGCAGCCAATGGTACTACACAAAAGAACCCATATCCATGGGAGCCACTGCAGCCAATGGTACTCACACAAAAGAACCCATATCCATAGGAGCCACAGCAGCCAATGGTACTCACACAAGAGAACCCATATCCATAGGAGCCACAGCAGCCAATGGTACTCACACAAGAGAACCCATATCCATAGGAGCCACAGCAGCCAATGGTACTCACACAAGAGAACCCATATCCATAGGAGCCACAGGTGCCAATGAGATACACAGTGAGCAAACAGAGAAAAGTAACTAATGAGACTCACGCAGGAGAGCCTAAAGACACGTGCAAATGAGACACACAGGAGAAATTATAACCACAGGAGCCAATAAACCTCGTACAGGAGAGCCGAAGAGCCTACACAGTAGAGCTGATATATGCAGGAGGTAATGAGGCTCATGAAGGAGGGCCTATAGTCACAGGAGCCAATGAGACTCGCACAGGAGAGACTATAGCCATTGGACTCAGAGTCACACAGAGAGACCGTAGACGCAGGAGGAAAATTGATTGATTGACAGCACTTTCCAGCTGTGATTGTACTAAACCATATAATCATGGGTAGAAAGTAGGTCCTACCATCATTACTCTCAGATGGTTGAAGGCACTAGCTGCACCTTGTGCCTCACATGCAACCAAGGTGTGACAATATCCTGTGCTATACCACACACTGCCTTGTGTTATGCAAGCAATAAGACACAACGGGGTGTGGGTTATGACCTGATAACAGCACTCCCCAGGTGCGTTATAAGGCATGAGGCGCTTGTGCCAAGTGCCTTTTATCATCTGGGAAGTGCTCTTATCAGGCCATAACCCACACCTCAGCGTGTCTTATTGCACTTATAAAATGGGCCCCTAAGTAACTGTTTAAGGGAAAAAGTAATAAAAACATGTAAAAATGTAAAACCTGAGGTTTTAAAATCTGGAGGAATAAAAGTAGTCCCCCTATTGAGGTTTTGAATTTTTTTTTTTTGCAATTTAAAGTTTATTAACAGGTTTTGCAATACAGAGGACAAGGCAACATACTCATTACAATATACAGTACCTGAAAATGGAAAGACCTCCCCCACCACCCGTCCCCCCTGTGAATTGTTTTATGGGCCGTGTGAGTCGCTTCCCCTCCCCTCCCCTTCCCCACACACAGATACTGCTGAGGTTGTCTCTGTCCCCCCGCACTGTATTAAATTGCATTTCCCACTGCAACACCCATTTTTATAAAAAGGTGCCTCTGGTACCAAGGAAAGTGGAGAGCAGCCGTTTTCTTTCACATTGAATAAAACTGTCTGATGGGCTGTAAGGGTACTTCCTCCTTCCCCTGCCCCTCAGCAGACATAAAAAAACAGATACTGCAAAGGTTGTGGTCCCCATTTCCACACACTGTATTACTTTGTCCAGTACTAGAGGCATTGTCATGGGTGAAAGCGCAGAGCAGTCGTCTCTTTTTCAGCAAACTCCTGGTTTCATTTCTGAGTGAGTATGTCTCTTGCCAGCTGCCATAGTGATTGTTGTGGTTTCTGTGGGGCCACTCACTCAGCTGTACCTTGGACCAGAGTATGGGAAACCTGTATCTTGAAATACATTTTTATTTTTTTAAGTGCCACACAAAACAACATGTGGAGGAGTGGGTCTCTGCTTTTACTTAGAGGACGCATCCTCATGTTACATGCCTCCAGCTTGAAATTCTGGGAGTGACAGCCATAGAGCTGCTAAGCACAGATGGGCAGTGAATTGAAGAAAAGTATATAAAGGTATTAAATCCAAAAAGTTTGTTGTGGTGCTGCAGTGGCAGTGGCGTGTGGGGGGTATGGATTTATTCCGTTGTTTCTCTGTTGTTGACACTGCTCTGCCAATGCAACAGCTGAAGTTCTGTGGCATGCCAGCTGAGAAGCTGCATAGGGAGCAGGCACAGATTGATCTCTCTGTGTGCTGTGTTTTGCTTGGCACAATTAGTGCCGGTTGGCAGGTTATATCATGATAAGGAGACAGCTAAAAGTGGCATTCAGCCAATCAGGATTTTAGATTTTTTTTTTTGCCCATTTTATAATGCTTAATTATAAAACAATGGTTGGAAATGAAGTAATCAGATTGGCTGACTACATCCTAAAAGTATTATGTTAATGGCTGGAGACCATCATGTATAATAAAATCATTGGAATTTAAGATATAAAAACATTTATTTATAAAAAAACTGTTGAGTTTAATAATAGCATGGGTGGGGTTACCCTTATTAAATCCAACCCTAGGGTTAGATTAAGTGATGTAACCCAATTCCTGATCAGGCCTTACTGCTTAACTTGAGGCAGGTTATGGAAACTTTAGGGGCTTAAGTACAGAGAAACAGGGAGGGAGGAGCTTTAACACCGGGAGGGTAATTGACATGTTCAAGATCACACACTGAGTCACTGGAAGAGGTAGAATTTCAACCTGGCAGTTAAAAGTTTTGCACTCTAACTACTAACTAGTAGACCTGTGCAGAATATAAAATTCTACCTGTGAAATCTGATCTGAATAACCATTCTGATTCTGTGGAATTCTGCAGAATTTTCATGTAAATTATGTGGAATTTCTCAAAGTGTTAAATTTCAGTTATGTCACTCTAACTTTAAATGTACATGTCCAAATAACACCAACTTTTAATGTAAATAGAACCAAATAGCTTACAAGTGTGTACCTAATTTCAGAGGTCTAGATTAAAAGCAGGTGGAGTTATGGGTGGCCAAACATTTAATCAAAATTTAATTTTCAGTTATTTTAGATAATTTTAAAATTTTTATCTAAATTTCTACACAATATCAGGATTTAGAGAAGCACCTAGAATGCATATATGCACCATGTTTTAAGTCTCACGCTTCAATGGGAACTGAGTTATAGGTAGCCAAATATTTTGCCAAAGTTTGGATTTCTGTAATTGTAGTATAATTTTGATAGTATTCATTGAAAGTGTTACAAAAATGTACATGTATACGGGTTATCACTACATTTATATATACACATAGTTTCAGATTTCTAGCCTTCAATGGGACTGAGTTATAGCCTGCCAAACATGTTGCCAAAATTTAAATTTCAGTTAGTTCCCTCTAATTTTAAAATTACATATCCAAATTTAACCAGAGTTGAAACATTTAAACTACTATACCACATGGTCATTTCTGAAAAAGTTCATATTTTCAGCTTTAAATTGATTGAATTAAAAGTAGTCAAACTTTCACAACATTTAAACATTTTATTTTGCAAGCATGCAAACTACAAATGTATAAACCCCTGAGACTTTAAATCTAGAGAATGCAATACCATTAAATTTGGTAGGTTCTTAGACCTTACGAGGAGACTGTGTGTGCCAATTTGATTAATTGCTTGCTGTGAAAAATTACAAAATAACATGTTTACTTAAAGTCAGATTCCATGAGTCTTTGTGAAAATTGTTGAATTTCATAAAAAATTCCATAAAACTGGATTTTTTAAATTTCACTCAGCCTTATCTGGGGGATTCTAATTAGAGGATAGTGGTATAAGAAGCAAGTGGCACGGGGGTCACCAGGTTCAGGAGTTAGATGCACAGTTTCACCAAGAAATGGACAGCTGAGCTGGGTAGCACAACAATGGTAGACCCCCAGTTGGAGCAAGAAAGCACAGAGTGTCAACAATTCTAATCTGAATGCAGGATATTTAAAGATCATGTGTAATGGTTTTACATATTTTTTATAGAAGCTTAAAAGCTGAAATTCAAGTCCTTGTGTCATGATTAGTGTTTCCTGAAAATTTTACGTTGTTTGGTTTTGTGGTTTTCTTTAAATCAGCATTTGTTAACTTGCTCTACAGTGGCTGAAAACAGTGAAGTTATTTCTGTTCTCTCAGTCAAGCTTAGAGTGCGATGACATCATTTTGGAGTAACTTGCTGTTTCAGATTCCCAATCAGAGCAGCACTCTTTAGAGTTTTTGGTTTGCTGAGCTCTCCATGTTTCTTACTAACCCAGTCTTTGGTTTGTGTTTAGATCTGCTTAAAATATATCATTCTCTTCCTTTAAAAAGCTGATCATTTCATTTGCAATGCTGAACTGAAGTAGTGGAAATCTTTTTCTGTGAGAGTCAGCTTGTCTGTATCACAGCTCTTGTTATTTGTAATCAAACTTCAATTTTTTTCTGACTACTGTATATTATGCAGGGCTGTTTAATGAATATAAAATAAATCTAAATTTTGTTCATTCACAGAAACAGTTGTTCTTTGATGTAGCCTTCATAAATACAATCATGTAAGAACATTTTTATGTCAGATTGACAAACAAGTGCTTGTCACACTCTGCTACAGTATTTCAAGACATGTACTGCCAGAACTCACAAATGTCAGTTCTTTGGTGGTTTCTGTGTGAAAATACATCATGTATGTGTATAACTAGAAACACTAGATAGCATCCTGATGCAACGTCTCTGCCCCACAGTTGAGGCAGCTGCAATCTACTGCCACAAGTCCCCTGCCCTACAAGCCCCCATGCCTTCTGCTCCACATTCAAGCCTGCTGCACCCTGCTGCTCCCTGTATTCTCCCACACAGTCAGGGATTGAGCACCCTGCTGCTTCCATCCACTGCCTAAAGAATCAGGACTACTGCACCATGTCGCCCCTGCCCAAACAATTGGTGTTGCGACATCCTGCCCCCTCTCCCTACCCTTACAGTTAGTAATGCTGCACCTGTTGCCCCTGTTCTGTCTCCACAGTCAAGGCTGCTGTGTGTGCTAATCCCTAGAGTGCCAAGGTTCACTGCCTCCACAGCTGGGGGCTGCTGTACCATGCTGCCTGGGCACCAGAGGTGGGGCATTGCTGCACTCACTGCCCACTTCCATTGCACCAAATGGTCAGGGCTGCCACCTGCCTACTCTTGTGCTGCACCCTTCCGGGCAGGTTGGGGTTGCTGCACCTGCTACCCTCTCTCTCTCTCATCCTCACAGTCAGGGACACTGCACGTATTGCCCCCTGTTCCTGTCTCAGCAGGGTGTAGCAAAGGATCTGACTCTGGTGGAAGGGGGACAGCAGGGTGCAACTGCCTCAACTGTGGAGGCACGCAACAGGGTGCAGCAAATGCCCTGAATCTTGTGGCCAGTGGCAGCATGGTGCAGCAGCCCAAACTGCAGAGACAAGGGGCTCTAGAGCACAGCAGGCCATAACAACCCCAACTGTGAAGAAAGGAGCAGGGTGCAGGAACCCTCTCTCTGGTGACAGGGGATAGAGGACATCATGATGCAAAAGTCTTGACTGTGGTCTAGAACACGGGACACCAAGGTACAGCAGCCCTGACTGTGAGATGGGGTACAGTTGGTGCAGCAGCCCTGCCTATTTGGGGCAATGGAAGTGGGTAGCAGGGTGTAGTAAAAGCCCCACCTCTGGTGGCTAGGGCAGCATGGTACAGCACCTCAGCGAGAGACAGGGAACCTGGCACTCTGGGGCTTAGCACTGCACAGCAGCCCTGTCTATGGAGACAGGAACAGGGACAACAGGTGTAGCTTCCCTACCTGTGAGGGTGGTGGAGAGAGGGTAGAAGCAGCAACCCCAACTGTTTGGGCAGGGGTGGCAGTGCAGCAGCCCTGATTCTTTAGGCAGGGGATGGAGGCAGCAGGGTGCACAATCCCCGACTGTGTGGGAGAAGACAGTGGGCAGCAGGGTTCAGCAGCCTTGATTGTGGAGCAGAAGGCAGGGGGCTTGTGGGACAGGTAGCAGTAGACTGCAGCTGCCTCAACAGTGGGGCAGACATGGTGCATTGGGATGCCACACAGTGTTTCTAGTTATACACATACCTGATGTATTTTCACACAGAAGCCACCAAAGAACTGAAATTTGGGAGTTCAGACAGGTGCCTGTCACACTGTGCTACAGTATTTCAAGCACATGTACTGTTTGTCAATCTGACATGAAAAATGTTCTTACAGTAATGTATTTATGAAGGCTACATCAAAGACAGACTTGTTTCTTTGAATAAACAAAATTTAGATTTGTTTTATCATCATTTAATAGTCCAGTGTTATATAGTTAGAAAAATCAGGGTGTATCAGAAAGAACTAAGAGCTGTGACAGACAAGCTGATTTCTCACAGAGAAAGATTTCCACTCTTCAATTCAGCATTGAAACTGAAATTATCAGCTTTTTATGAGAAGATAATTACATATTTTAAGCTGATCTATCTAAACACAAATCAGACAGTAGGTTTGTAAGAAATTTGAGAGCTCATCAAACCATGAACTCTACAACCTACTGCTCTGATTGGGAACCTGACACAGCAAGCTATTCCAAATGATGTCATCGCACTCTAAGTTTGACTGAAAGGACAGAAATAACTCCACTGTTTTCAGCCACTGTAGAGCAAGTTAACAAATGCTGATTAAAAGAAAACCACAAAACCAAACAGCATGAAATTTTCAGGAACCACTAATCATGACACAGGGACTTGAATTTTAGCTTTTCAAGCTTTTATAAAAAACTGCTGTACATGATCTTTAAGGATCACATCCAGTAAATTTATGATCTGGGGAGCCTGTGTACATGTAGGTCTAGGACTCAGAGGTACTCAAAAATATGTAGAGGGAAAGACAACGTCTTGGGCAGCAGGAAGAAAGAATTTAGCTATTCCAACAGGGTAGGTCGATAGGAAAAGGAGTAGATGACCCATGTTTTAAGGGAATTTGTTACTGTAAAGAACAAAGAGGATGTCAGTGGGATCAGAAGTTCTACTGAGTCAATCTGGCTATGCCAAAAGAGAAGGGGGGGGGGGAATAGTCACCCAGAGAGGAACAGCAGGACTGTAAAAAGCTCAGCCCAGCTTATCAAATTAAGTAGTGATATGTGCATTGTTAATGTTAAATTCCACAAAAAAATTCTGGATGCTTCATCTACAGTATATGCTATCATAAAAACTGTATGTGAGAAAATGTTACTAATCATTTTTTTCTTCTGCAAAATTAAAACTGCTTAACCAATTTATCCAGCTGCCTTAGACACCAGAATACACTGACTATGGATATGCATGTCAAATGTTTACTCTATGCATGCAAGTGTAGAGAAGTTACAAACATCCACATTTTTGATAGTCTTCACAAAGTTTTGCAAATATTTACATAGTAAGGTTTTGAACCCCTGCAACTTAAAAATCTCTTAACTAATTATGTCCATATTTAGACCATTCTATAAGCATTACAAAAAGGTTATCCATACTAATTTACACATGCCTAGCTCCAAAGGTGCCTGGGTTATATGCAGATGAAATTTGTTCATGAAATTTCCTGAAAAAAATAAAATGACAGAATTTGAGCACATCTAATTTTGAGACAATGCATCATATTGTCATGAAATCTGGTACATTGTTAGAACACATATCATCAAGAAATCTTGCCAAATTTAAGATCCCTGACTTAATAGATGGTTAAGGTATATGCAGATGAAAATGTTCATGACATTTCACACAAACAATAAAATGACATTTGAGCACCTATATTTTTGAAACTACACATCCAATTTTTATGTTATTTGGCAACTTAGTGGCCATTGACCCAAAGAGTAAACACTCCAAATTGCAGAGATCTAGACTGATCGGTGGCAGAGTTATAACCAAATTACTACATTTTAAAACTTCTGTGAAATTCTGACAAAATTCTGTGACATTTCACAGAATTTTGCAACATTTCATTGAAATTCTGAGGATTTGGAATTTTGCCATTCTGCACAGCTCTGTTAACCAGGCCACACTGCTAAAGGAACATCCCTTACCAAATGAGCAACATCAAAAGACTAAGTGGATGGCCACCCATGCCCATACAGAATGCAAATATGCCATCCCGTCCCTTGATGAAACACTGGATTTCACACTCTCCCGAAGTAAGCAGTAGCTATCCTAAAATGGTAGAACCCACACTGGGGAGAATAGTGATGGGGCTAAAGGCTGTGGTGGTGTGGTAGCAGCTTTGGTGCTAGTAATGGGATTTTGAATGGGAGACAGTTAAAGCTCAGGAACCTGAAGAATCAGCTGTAAACATGATAAAAAGAGTGACGTAGATAGTGGAACTCTCTTGCTATAGTATTCCATGGAGAAAGGTGACAGAGAAGCAAGAAATTCATGTTCAGTTTTGTAAGAAGAAGAAGAAGAATTGAGTTCCTGTGGATTCTGACCCAGTCTAAACTCTGCGGAGTGAAATGTTATGTAACCTCCACTAGCTGGGCATGTAGCTCTCCAAAGACAGTGGATATCTGCTTTACTGTTAAACCTTTAGAGCGCTCACCCTGGATCCAGTGTAACATGGCTGTGGAATTTGATATAGTATGGTGTCTGTCCAAGGTAAGCCCTTTGCAGTACCTAGACATACAGTGTGATGCCCCCTGGAAAGTATAAATAGCAGTACTAATAACCAGCAGGGTCACCCCATAATGCGTAGTATACATTAAAAATAAAGGCAAGGATCCACAAGGAAAATAACACAACATCAGGGATAGGGTTTATTGAGGGAAACAGGACCAAGGCTCTGGGAAGGAAAGGTAAGTGCAGCACAAATAAATAACATGACAACCCCAGACAGGCCTCCACCTAGGAATCCACCACAGTTCCTCACTATCTGGTTCTCCTAGAGCTCCCTTCAGTTAAGGACAAGCTTTGACTGGCAGTAGTCTGGTTCTCCTTTAGGCTCTGCTCTCAGTCCTGGTTTTGACACTGACTGGAACCCCTAGTCTTCAGGCAGCTGCCTGACAAAGAACAGTCTTTGGTGTTTGGAAATACAAGCTCCACACAGAAGCAAGTCTCTGTTGAGAATCTAAACGGGTTTACTTGCCTGCTTGGTCTCCTCTCTGTGCAGTAGCTCCTTCAGGTTTACTCTCCAGGGCAGTTTGATTCTAAACTTCTCCCTACTGTAGCTGTAGCTGCACTCTTAGTCACCCTGCAGACTGCCTGGCTCTGACCTCTGATTGACTCAGTCCTTCTAGGGGGCACGCTAATTCACTAAGGGATGCCACTCTGAGTGTCCAGACAATTCACATGCAAACCACTTAACCTCACACCCAGAATACAACTCCTGTCGTCTCTGCCAGTGTTTTCAGGTACCCAACACTGTGACTGGCATGTCTGTTCCCAGGCAAATATGTTGGGTGTGCTTTGACCTCCACACAAGTTGAACCCAAGCTCAAGGGCTAAGCAATACGGCATCTACCATGTTTGTTTATATAGACTGTCTTATGGAAGCAACTCTTGCCATTGGCTGATAATATGCCCAGTTGGTGCAGTCATCAGGTTACCATCCTTCAATGGCAACTTGCAACCATGATCTCAATATCCATGAGTGTAACTCACAATTTTGTAACACTATGCAACCTAACATACAAACTACTACATTATGTAACCTAAGTGTAGCTATTTTAAATGTTCCTTTTACTGCACCTGTAATGTTATCCTCTGTTTTAATCTGTACTGTAATAACTGTCTTGATCTCTGCCCACCCCCTGCGACGAGATGCCTTTCTAAATGAGTGTCTGACTCAAAGGTTGTAAACCCGATTTGTAATGAATGAATAAAGAATAAAATATGTGCCATACAGGTGCTGAAATGTTGCTGCTCCCTTCTGCTGGTCTGTCCCTTTACCACTGTCTCTGAGGGCCAACAAGAAAGCAGTGCACAGAGTGGAGAGAAATGGCTCCCTGGAACCAAAATGTAGTCCCCCATTTGGGAGAGTGGCTTACATTTGCTCTGATTGGTTGTTAGGAACTTAGTATCTTACTTGTTTCTTCATGAGTTGCTGTGGTGAGGGCAGGGGCATAACTAGGTGTACATCCTGTAGCCCTTTACATATTTGAAATCTGAATGCAGTTCCAGCCATTCCTCCACTACTAATGCTGGGATTCTGCAGTTAAACCTTAGTGCTGTAGGAATCAAAATTTAAAACAAGTAGGGGGAAGTTTTTGCTTTCTGGTCAGTATGGAATTAGTCTTAAGAAATACTACAAAAAACTGACCCCCCCTCCCGCACTCAAAAACAAGTATCCAAAGAATTAAGGATCGCAAGGTATTCCAAAATGCCACCAAAGTTTATTCTCACTTGTGGTACAAAACATAATATAACTTCAAAGTGCATACATGGACTGCGATATTCAACTGGTAGTCTTATGCAGTGAGAAATAACATTTGGTGGTGTTTTGGAATACCTTGGAGCTTGTTTTTGAATGTTATAGAGCCAGTTTGTCTTTGTGTGTATAAGGGGCAGGCAAACACCTTCCTGATAGTACCTGCCTTACGCCATGGGTCGCAGTTTACACCCTTGGAACTGCTCTTCAGAAATACTGTATGGTGAAGCAGAAGGATATGAATCTGCTAGGTGCATACCTTGGACAGACTAAAGCTAAAGGTGGTGGTGGTGTGGGGGTGTTGCAGGTTTACACAACTCCAGCATTGGGGGGGACAAGAAGTATATATTATAAACTAAAGGTATTGAAATTTTATTTCTTCGGTGCACCAATTTGTAAATTAGGTGGAATCAGCATGATTCCCTTTCCTGGTTAAACAAGTTGTAAAATGGAAGCAAGAGTTCCCATGCACCACCAACAGCTGGTGCATTGTGTTATATAGGTATAAACATGAAGAGAAATCATGTATTGGAAATTGCAAAATGATTTTTTTGAAGACAATAGTTTAAAAAGCACATGTACAGGGAACACTGCTCTATACATGCCCCAAACTGAACCTGGCCTGCAGATATACAGAGCTTCAGCTTCCGTTGTTGACAGTTTATTACCTTTCATTGGCACTAAATCTTTCTTTTATCATCTTTGGTAACTGAAAAGGGACCACCACTGGGAACAAGGCCCATCAACAGGGGCAGTCTGGGAGCATAGGGAGGTAAATGACTTGCTTAGGGTCACACAGTTTGCAAGTGGAGGTTGTGGAACTGAAACCCAGGTCTGCTAGATTTACCAAACTCGTTCACAACATAGACAAGCCTGTACCATATAACCCCATACTGTACCTGGCCCTGCAGATAAGCAGAGGATTCCAGTCCCCAATGCTGCTGACTGCCCCTTGCTTTTCATTAGCTCTAAGTCTATCACAGGCTCTGGGGATAACAGAAGGTTTCTGTTTCCAGTCCTACTGACTGCCCCTTACCTTTCACCAACACTAAATTGTCACAGCGTGGGAAAGCCTGCTCTGTACCTGACCCACACTGTACCTGACCTGTGGATAAACAGAGGGTTTCAGTCTGTAGCACTGACTGCCCCTTACCTGTCACCAACACTGAACATACCACAATATTGGAAAGCCTGCACTGTTCCTTCCCACACTCCACCTGGCCTAAGAGATCAACAGAGGGCATCAGTTTCTAATGTTGACAATCCCTCACCTTTCACAAGCACTGAATTTATCAGTTTGTGTGTACAGGGGGTGGAGACTACAGTGTACCAGTATGCACTACACCAGGCCGGAGGCTTAACAGTGGCCTTCCGTCTCCGTTGCTGTCAGTCCATCACGCTTCACCAACTCTAAATTTATCACAGAGAGGGGAAGACTTCCCTGTACTTTCCCACAACACATCTGGCATGTGGATAAACAAAGAGCTTCCATCTACTGAGTCTCCGGTGCCACCAGTTCCCACATTGCTCTAGCACTAAATCTACCTCAGTATAGGGAATCTTGAAGTGAACCTGCATACCCACTTTGTACTTCCCGTGTATATAGAGGGTTTCAGTCTCCAGTACTTCTAGTCTCTTACTTTTCAACAGTATAGAAATTAACAGTATGGAGAAGCCAGCACATGCTGCACTATGCCTGGCCTGTTGATAAACAGAGGGTTCAGTCTCCAGTGCTGTCAGTTTCTCACCCCACACCAGCAATAATCTATTACAGTATGGGAAAGCCTGTACTATACCTGCCAGAAACTATATCTGGCCAGTGGATAAACAGAGGCCTTCGGTCTGCAGTACTTAAGCTCCATTATGTAAACTAAGAAAAAAAAATACACTTAAAGCACTGCAGTATTTGATTTCTCTTCTCGTTGGCATGGCCTTTTGGGCTATCTGTGGCTAAGCCTTAGAAGCCCAGAATTGGAACCTGCTTTGTCTTACAATGATATTTTGGGGATCCTTGACAGGATATGTTGTACTCATATTCCTCCTTAAGATAGCTCCAGTTCTGTGCTTTTCTGTGACCTTCCCTTCCTTTAAGTGAATCGGAGTTACCTTACAGCTGATAGGAAACCCATTTCAAATGCCTTCAAATACTCTTTTGTTTTTTTCCTTTTAATTGTGTCTGCTGTTCTGATGTTTTTATTTTGTTGTAGAAATTATTTTATTACTTTTGCACTGCCACAAGACCTGCTTTCTTTTTTTCCACTCCAATGATTACTTTCTGTTTTTAGTTTTTTTCTGGACATTCTAGGACATCAATTCAGCATTATCTTCTATTCATTTGGCAGTGTAAACAGTCAAATTGGCATCACAGAATGTCCAGGAACCACACAGAAATGGAAAGTGTGTGTGTTGGAGGTGGGGGCGGAGACAGACATAGAGCAGAAGAAAATAACAGCACTCATTGCTAACATATCAAAAATAGGTACAGCATATCAGAAGAGAGGAAGCCAGTACAGATGAGAGACAAGACAGTCTTTTAAAGTACATGTAAGCATTAATGTCTGATGAAGGAGGCTTCTACTGGGGAATTAATGCATGGTTGGGGGGGTTGTGTCACGAGGCCTTGGCTGAGTGCCTACAAACTATCAACCATGCATTAATTCCCAGTAGAAGCCGATTCGGAGGGCATTAATGCTGCTTGTAACACAGGAATTCTTGCGTTGTTGTTTTCGGTTTTGCAGTTCTGTTCAGCTTTCTGTCGGTGCATTGAGATCCTCCGTATTTGCCACGATGTGTGTTCTGTTTGCTGCTGTGACACCTAGTGGTGCTAGAGCTTGATCCGGGGACCCCGTGAACAATAGTTGGAACGGTCCTTACTGGGGAATTAATCACCGCTCCAACTTTGGTCATGTGTTGTATTTGGTCCAATGAGATTTCTCTATTTGCCGTTTCTGTTTGATGCCGTGTTACAAATATATTTAAAGAGCTAGTGTACTGCCTGAAAACTGCCTGCAAGTAATTGTAATTTTCAGATGTAGTCAGCTATCACTTCTTCTAGCTCAAGTATTTTTTCTTTTCTGTTTGCTAATGAGAATTTTTTTCCACCTGGCAGTACTGGGGTGATGTGTAGAGCAGCACTCTGTCTGGAGGGGGAAAAAAAGTAAATTCTGTTCCTCCCACTACATCAACACTGAGATCATACTGACTATGACATCACTAGTAACCAATAAGAACCATTTCTCACTGCCGGGTTTCACTTTCACATGAAGCGGCAGGGACTGTCTCTCCCTGGTTACTAGTGATGTCACAATTTCCTGAATTTTGTTGGTAGCCAGGAAGTCACTGCTCAGGCCGCAAGGATTGTGGTGCCTAAAGGTGTTTCTGGTCTCATTTCTGAGGATGTAGTGGAGGAACAGAACTGACTTTATTTCCTCCAGACAGAATGCTGCCCCCACATCACCCCAGTACTGCCAGGTAGAAAACTTCTAATTAGCAAACAGAAAATAAAAAATACTTGAGATACAAGAAGTGATAGCTGACTGCATCTGAAAATTACTATTAATCCCAAGCAGTACACTAGCTCTTTAAAGCCCTTTCCCATCACCTTTTAAATGATCTGCTCTGTCTGCATCTTGGGGGGGGGGGGTTGGAAATAGCATGGGGAGACATTAGCTAAAACAAAATATTGACAAACTAAGTTTCAAAGGTAATAGATATCATTTCATGTTTTTAACACCATTTGTGTAATGGGAAGGGGAGATTTATGAAAGCTACTCTTTATTACATTTAAGCAATAATATTAAAGGTGCAGAGGGCCATTGACCCCAGTCCGGGAGTATTTATTCCGTAAATGCCTTCTTGTAAGGGTGTTATTGTGTTTATAAACCTAATTATGTTAAACAAGGCAAAACATGTTTTTTTTTAAGAAAGTAAAACGAAATGAAAGAAACACAATCAGAGACTTTGAGGCGTACAGCGTTTCTAGGAGATGGAAGCTGTTACAGCAGTCAATGACAGAGTACATGAGCTGGCCTTCTGAATAATTAGTTAGGTTTATAATTTTCTTTCAACACAAAAGACCTATTTCCTACCCATCATAAACAGGTATGCAGAATATGGTGGCGCTGCAGAGGACTAACAAAATGTGTGTGACTAGTCTGTGGAAGGACACCCAAGTTTTAGATTTTCTCATTCATCTTTGAAAGGAGAAACTAAATAAGAGAGAAGTTAACTATGGAAAAACTAGCAGAGTCAATGGAGAGTTAGTACTGTGTACACGATGAGTCCCAGTCCCTGCAATGCCTTGTGTTCCTCTTTTCCAGTATACCCAGTGTGTCCCAGTAAAGTTTCCAGCCAGTTCCCCATCCCTACAATCCTGTGGAGGAGTAAAAGTGTTGTGTAGGGTTGTGATTTAGTTAGGCATTTGCCCATAGAAAAATGCAGCTGCTGTTTGTTGTTTTGTTTTGCTACCTTTTGCCCCAGATAATTTCTGAAAGTAGAATCCACTGCATGTGGCAAAATGTTGGGTAGGGGTGTGGAATGCCTTACTTTGAAAAATTTTGATGAATATTCATATTGGGTGCTGGATATTCAGTATTCAACCCCCACCCATGATAAGTGCTTTTTTTCAAGAGACATTTGTAACACTGTTAAACTCTACCACTTCCTTCCCTTTTGAAGTACAGCAGGCAATTCTGCCATTAACACTCCCCAACAGCCTTTCAGGCACCCAAAAAGGCAAAAAACTACTGCACTGGTCAGGAGACACATGGTCATCATAAACTGAGCAAAGGCCGCAGATGAGGTGATGTCTTGTGTCTTGTCTAGGGCAACTAAAATGGCACTGGCGTAAGTGCACTCTATGTCCACCCTGGAAGAGAGGAGAGTGAGATGTGCCATCATAGAGACCTATACAAGTACATCACGGGGTGAAAACAGGGCACATGAGGGGAGTCTCTTTCAAACGAGAAAGAGCACAAGTACCAGGGCAATGGGGACATGTGATGAAGCTGAAGGGGGAGTTCAAGACAGATGTGAAGAAATATTCACAGAAGGCTTGGTAGATGACTGGTAGAGACTGCAGGCATAAGTGATGATGATGAAAACAGTGTGGGGCTTCAAGCATGCATAAATTAGGCATAGGGCTAGGGTGAATTCAAGCCCTATGTGCACTCTGAAGCCCTCCTCGGTGCTCCCTCCAGGCATCCGTGGCTTGGCTCTCCCACCGCAGCTGCCCAGCAAGCAAGCCAAAAAGGATCTCAGACCACTGGCGCAGCTCTCCTATGGCCCTTGGTGCTCCACTGAAGTGCACTCTGAAGCCCCCTTGATGCTTCCTCGAGGCATCCATGGCTCGGTTCTCCCAAAACAGCCACCCAGCAAGCAAGCTGAAAAGGACCTCAGACCACTGGCGTGGCTCTCCTACGACCCTCAGTGCTCCACTAAAGGTACGCTACCACACGCAGCAGCAGGACTTCACTGTGAAATTTATTTTTTTTCAATTCTCAGCACCCTGTCTGCCATGGCCTGTGATTGGCCCCATTGATGCATGCCCAGGTGGCAATTGGATACTAAAGACCCTAGTTTTAAACAATTAGCCTGTTTGCTATCCCTGTGCCAAGAAAGCCCTTACAGCCCAGGCTTTCACAGACTGTTTCATTTACTGGTTTTTTGATTTATTATTATTTTTCCTTTTTTATCTGAAAATGTTTTAAAATAGTTGATCCTGTTAATTCTTCAGCATGATATAGATGCTAGATTGAGCTCTGTACTACATGTTGTTTAGTCTTAACTTGGAAAAACTGGTTTTGGATCTGTTTTTTTTTCCTGTCCATATTTCCCAACTAATCCTATCTCCTGCTTTT
Organism: Neoceratodus forsteri; assembly: GCA_016271365.2. Classification (NCBI taxonomy): domain Eukaryota; kingdom Metazoa; phylum Chordata; order Ceratodontiformes; family Ceratodontidae; genus Neoceratodus; species Neoceratodus forsteri. The sequence continues at coordinate 1,453,190,879 of CM028129.1, read as the reverse complement.
AGTTTCTTTCTCCCTGTCTCTCTCTCTCCAGCTATCCTTTCTTATCTCCTCTCCTCTCCTCACCCCTGCTCAAAGCCCTTCTTGGAAACCACCTGGCACTTTCCAGCTGCCTAATTATCTTTCCACACCTGCATTTAACTCCTGCTTTTTAGTTTGACTTAATCTATTTTCTCTATCCCATTTCTGGCTCCTCTCCCAACCCCATATTATGCCCGTCGTGAGAACTATTTGGCCTCTCAGCTCGTGATTATCCTCCATGCCTTGCTTGTCTCCTGAGCCCATCTCCCCTGCCCCCACCTATTTCTGCTCTGTGCCCCATTGTCTAATTTCTGCGATCCACATCCACCATTTAGGTCTAATCCACTGCAGCTACACTCCCTGATGTGTATCTATCTCATCTGTCCTCTCCCTCTCTCACTGCCCAAGCAACTATATCCTTCCTTTCTTCTCTCCCCTTTCAGTGCACTCCGAAGCCCACCGCCCGGTTGCTCCCTCCAAGCATCCATGGCTTGGCTCTCCTGCCACAGCCACCCAGCAAGCAAGCCAAAAAGGATCTCAGACCATTAGTGCAGCTCTCCTATGGCCCTTGGTGCTCAACTGAAGTGCACTCTGAAGCCCCCTGGATGCTTTCTCCAGGCATCCATGGCTCGGTTCTCCCAACACAGCCACCCAGCAAGCAAGCTGAAAGGACCTCAGACCACTGGCGTGGCTCTCCTACAACCCTCAGTGCTCCACTGAAGGTATGCTACCACAGCAGCAGCAGGTCTTCACTGGAAATTTCTTTTTTAATTCTCAGCACCCTGTCTGCCATGGCCTGTGATTGGCCCCTTTGATGCATGCCCAGGTGGCAACTGGATACTAAAGACCCTAGTTTTAAACAATTAGCCTGTTTGCTATCACTGTGCCAAGAAAGCCCTTACAGCCAAGGCTTTCATAGACTGTTTCAATTACTGTTTTTTTGATTTATTATTATTTTTTCTTTTTTATCTGAAAATGTTTTAAAATAGTTGATCCTGTTAATTCATCAGCATGATATAGATGCTAGATTGAGCTCTGTACTACATGTTCTTTAGTCTTGGCTTGGAAAAACTGGTTTTGGGATCTTTTTTTTCCTGTCCATATTTCCCAACTAATCCTATCTCCTGCTTTTAGTTTCTTTCTCCCTGTCTCTCTCCAGCTATCCTTTCTTATCTCCTCTCCTCACCCCTGCTCAAAAGCCCTTCTTGGAACTCACCTGGCACTTTCCAGCTGCCTAATTATCTTTCCACACCCGCATTTAACTCCTGCTTTTTAGTTTGACTTAACCTAATTTCTCTATCCCATTTCTGGCTCCTCTTCCAACCCCATATTATGCCCTTCGTGAGAACTATTTGGCGCCTCTCAGCTGCGTGATTATCCTCCATGCCTTGCTTGTCTCCTGAGCCCATCTCCCCTCGCCCCCACCTATTTCTGCTCTGTTGCCCCATTGTCTAATTTCTGCAATCCACACCCACCATTTAGGTCTAATCCACTCAGCTACACTCCCTGATGTGTATCTGTCTCACCTGTCCTCTCCCTCTCTCACTGCCCAAGCCACTAAATCCTTCCTTTCTTCTCTCACCTTTCAGTGCGCTCTGAGGCCCCCCACCCGGGTGCTCCCTCCAAGCATCCATGGCTTGGCTCTCCTGCCACAGCCACCCAGCAGGCAAGCCAAAAAGGACCTCAAACCACTGGCACGGCTCTCCTATGGTCCTTGGCGCTCCACTGAAGTGCACTCCGAAGCCCCCCGGATGCTCCCTCCAGGCATCTGCAGCTCGGCTGTCCCGCCACAGCCACCCAGTAAAGAAGCTGAAAAGGACCTCAGACCACTGGCGTGGCTCTCCTATGGCCCTCAACGCTCCACTGAAGTACACTACCACACACAGCAGCAGGTCTTTGCTGTGAAATTTCTTTTAATTCTCAGCACCCTGTCTGCCATGGCCTGTGATTGACCTCTAATGCACGGCCAGGTGGCAATTGGACACTGAAGAACCTAGTTTTAAGCAATTAGCCTGTTTGCTATCCCTTTGCCAAGAAATCCCTTACACCCCAAGCTTTCACTGACACTTCCCGCCGGCACTATGCACCAGCTCCCCACCCTCCCCTCACCTGCCCTATCTGGTGCATTACTCTTATACCCCTTAGTGGATCTTGACTGACTGTTTTTTTATAAGTGTCTAAATCTCCATTTGCAAGTTACCTCTTCAGCCTCCAGAGGGCCCAAGAGTAGCATCTTGCATTCTACAATACATTGGCTTTCTAGCCCTCTGCAGGTTTTCTGCAGTTCTTATAAAAATGAAAGCGCTAGTACTACCATTGCTGGTCACTTCACTTGCTATCATGTTTTTGACAACTGATTTTTGTGCCTCGGTGCTGGCAGTGGATCAACAGTGTCTAACCTTCCTTACACCCTCCTCCAGAGCACCTGAGTACTCACCAGCACCTGTCAGGTATGAACTAACTCCCATGGGAAAAGCTACCCTTTTCTGCCTAACAAATACCGAGTGTCATAAGCTTGGTATGTTCCTCCTTTCCATAAATCTTCCAGCAGTCCCATGTCTCCTTCTTGTCAGTCTGCTCCTCTTCCTTCTCCTCCTGGCTGGAGATGTGGAGAAAAATCCCGGCCTCTTAACTTCACACATTAATCACTCTAATGGCACATGGACACGGTCATCTTGGCTCAAAGTCACCCATCTCAATATCTGCAGCCTCCCATACAAGATCACAGAGCTTCAAGCCTGGGTGTCTCTTTACAAGCCCCATGTTCTAGGGCTGTCGGAGACATGGCTGAAACCCTACCATGTTGACTCTGCTTACAACTTCCCTGGCTACTCCTGACTTTGCCTTGATAGACCTGGAAAGAGAAAGGGTGGAGGGGTTTCACTCTATGTACAGGACCATACCACTGCCACCCTTACCAGCTGTTCTAACCCCTTCTCCCCTAGCAAATGACTACTCACTGAATTAATCCTTGGTACATTTAAGAAAATTTATTTGGGCTGCTGCTACTACAACCCCCCATATGGAGGAGTTCTGGGCCTCTCAAATTTCTTGAATGGCATTGGGCAAATCTCACCCACTAGAGACACCATTGTGATAGGCGATTTCAACCTCAACTGGTTGGGTGACCTTCAGCCTGACTATGCAAACCTCCTAAAAAAACTCCAACTTGAGCAAGTCATTGACTCCCCCACCAGATGAAATGCCAATATTCTTAACCACTCCCTAATTGATTAGATTGCCACAACCGCACTGACTTGGTCCTTCAGGCAGGAACTATGTCTGATTCAATCAGTGACCACTCCCCCACCTACATTATGGTAGCCAACAAAACCAGCTGACCTCCTCACAGATACCTGTATTTCAGAAATTTCAAAGGCTCGGACCCCTCAAAGGTACTCAGTGATGTCAGAGCCACAAATTGGTCTCCCCTCTATCACCTAAAAGATATTACATCTGCAGCCAGCTTCTTAACAACTGCCCTCCTCTGACTGCAAGATCTACATTTCCCACTCAGTACCAGAAGGATAAGGGGTGGCTGTACCCATTGGGTTTCCAGGGAATTGCTGACCCTGATGAAAGACAAAGATAAGAAGTAGAAGGCTTACAAGGCATCCCCAACCCCTCAACTATGGGACACCTACAGAAGCTTGCGCAACACCTGCAAACAAACCGGCAGATCCCTCAAGCGTAGTTATTTTCTCAACCCACAAAGAAACAGTCTGGGAAATCCCCGCAGCTTCTGGAACTTCATTGGGTCCCTGCTCAGCCCAAAGACTCACAGTCATATCACTCAACTGGCATCCCCCACTGGCCCACTCTTGGACCCCACAGAAATTGCGAACATTTTTAATAAAAGTTCACTGATCTCTCCTCCTACCTCACCAAACTGCCACCTTAGCCTCCACCAGGCACTGCAACTCAGGCACACCACACCTACCCCCATGTACCTCCCCACTACCCCCTCCTTTCTACTTTAAAACTATAGGTCATGGTGTCACTACCGGACTCCTAAAATCACCTCCCACCAGAGGTAGTCCTGATAGTGATGGGCTCTCTCCAATGTTCCTAAAAATTGTCTCCACTGAAATAGTCAAACCACTCACTTTCATCTTCAATCTCGCCCACACTACAACTACTGTCCCTGCCTCCTGGAAACATGCCAGCATAGTTCCCATTTACAAAGCAGGTGATCCCCTATCTCCAGACAATTACAAACCCATCTCCCTCTTCCTCCACCTAAGTAAGCTACTGGAAAAATTCGTCCACTTCCAGTTCTCTGAACACCTGGAAAAGTACAATCTTCTATGCCCCCTTCAACATGATTTCCACAAGCGCCATAGTACCACCTCTGCCTTGGCCCTCTTTTCCGACCATATCCTAAAGAATATGGTCACAGGCAAAGCCACAGCTGCGGTGTTCATGGACCTATCAAAGGCATTCGACCTCGTCGACCACCCCCTCCTTCTCGTGATCCTGCCTCGTTTTGGCTGCTCCCCTGAAACCACTGCCTGGTTTAGAAGCTACCTATCTGGCAGGACTCAGTCTGTCACAATAGGCAAATCCTCCTCCACTGCCCTCCCGGTATCCACTGGAGTCCCACAAGGCTCAATACTGGGCACCCTTCTCTTCTCTTCTCTGTATTTATAAAGCACTCCCTGCTGGAAGCCTCACCTGTGAAGCTCTCTTCTATGCACACGATCTGGTGATATTCCACAGCAACAAATCATTCAACACAATCTCCTCCATGCTTATTCTGAACTATGGTGTGTCCATCAATGGTTCCTCTCCAGGAAACTTCTGGTCAATGATATGAAGACAAAGTTCATGCTCTTTGGATCCAAAACATTCCTTGCAAAGATTGCCAAAGTCCACACATCGCTACTTGTGCTTTCTCCAGCTGCCCCCACTTGAGAATGTACCTTGTTCAAATACCCAGGTTACCCTTGATCCTCCTTATGTTCTCCTTGCACATAAACAACACGTGCAAAGATTAACTAGAAACTTGGTGCTGCTTACAGGCTTAAGCAGTTTCTGGCTGATGAAGCACACCTTGCTGTGCACAAGGTAACCTACTACCCCTCCTTGACTACTGCTCCCCATTTACTCCCTCCTATCCCTCACTGTGCTCATGGCTGACTACCTACAACAGCATCTCTCAGTTTGTCCTATTAGCTCCCTCTCCACTCTATCATTGTCACTACACCAATCCCTGGGCTGGCTCCCCTTCAAGGCCACTTCAGTTATGTGCTAGGCTGTATAGCTGACAGTTCTCTCAGGTGCAATGGTCAGTTTCTCTACTCCTCCCGCCTCACAGGCAGAGTAGCCACCAGGAGCCTTCAAGCATCTTCCTCCCGCCTCTGGTTGTTCCACGAATCTTCACATCAATGGGCCATAAAGCCTTCTCTGTCTCAGCCCCTTCCCTATGGAACAGTCTACCATCAGCTATCCGCTCATCCTCCTCTCACATGTCCTTCAAGAAAAATCTGAAAGACTGGCTCCTGTCCTAAACCACCTGTCAATGCAACCCTGGCTAACACCAGCACGTATCTCTCCTGACCTCTTTCTGCCTCTACCTCACTTCATAGTTGCCATTTCTTCCTACTTCCATTTTCCACTTTCCTGTCTCATGATCTCTTGTTTGTGAATACCTGTAACTTGTGCCTCATGTATGTGCACTACCCTGCCAGTTTCTAGTGGTTATCTTTTAGTTTACTAGGCTTTGTATAGTTAGTATTTACTACTGTATGTTTAATGTGACCTACTCCATATTGTTCAATATTTTCGTTTTGCCTGAAATTTCTCAACTTCTCTGTATACTTGTTTGTTTCTGGCCACTGTATGGCCAAGATTGCCCATGTAATTAATCGTGTTATGTACCTGCCTGATTTTATTCTAATGCACTGTAAATATTACCTGATTTATGTTCCACTGAGTGCCCAGGTATTGACTGTAAATGGTCCTCTGGATCAGCACACTTTTCCAGTTAATAAAGACATAAATAAATAAAATAATTTGAAAACAGGCAGGGAGGCAGCAGGGTTGCTTTATGATCTACAGATGAGATTGATAAGGCAGGGATGGACAATTCGGGCTGACTATGTGGGCTAAGCAATCCTTTTCCAACAGATAATTAATAACCTAAAGTACACAATATTAAAGTCACTAAAACATGAACATTATTTAAATATGAAGCAGCCCGACTTTTGACGGGATCATCTCGATAGAGTCATATTACACCGTGCTGCGCGATCTGCACTGGCTGCCAGTTCAGTGGCGGATCACCTTAAAGTTGGCTTGCTGACTTTTAAGGTCTCTACACAGACTGGGCCCGACTATCTGAAAGAGCTCCTGGTCCCCTACTGCCCTGGGCGATCACTTGGCTCAGCCTGGCGAAGGGTTGCTATAGATACCTAAGGTGCGTTTGATCTTAGGAATGAATCTTTTATGTTCGGTGGCTCCACACTATGGAATTTCTCTACCACGCCGGTTACGGGAGTGCACGACTGTGGAAAGTTTTAAATCAGCCTTAAAGACTTATTTATGGAACCAGGCTTATGGAAGTGATTAGCTGATTTGTACTAGTATGGTGATGTTTGTTTGGTTTTAAATGTTTACTTGATTTGTTTGATCTTATTTGTACGACGCCTTGGTTTTTGAAAGGCACCTTAAAAATAAAGATATTATTATTCATTGTTATTATTATTAAATATTTCTAGTTTGACAGGAGCCTCATGGTGGTCCTGCAGTTAAATGCCAGGGAGTGGCAGGAAACACAAACAAACAATGCTGACTGGAACCAAACTCGCTGCCACTGCTCGACTCAGGTTAAGACAGAATGGACAGAATGTTCCTCTGAGCACTGGCCCTGGGACAGAGCTAAACCCAGGGCAAAACTGATCCCTGGGCAGTGCTGATCCCAATGAAACACTGACCGTACAGTGGTGCTTTTGTTTTAAGACAACCAAAAGAACCAAGACTCTCAGCAGACAGCATAACCTGGTGGTTAAGTCACAGGCCTGTGAATCAAGAGATCTGGATTTGAAACCAAATTCCTGAAATTTTACCTTACCCTCACATTTCAGTGTGGTGTGGCAATCCTTGATGGCCTGGTATTGGAACAGTGAGTTTACACTAAATGGACTTAATTACAGGACAGTATATGTTGTTGTAAACTAAACTATTGCTGTATTGTAATATATGGATTGTTAAATAATACTATCAAAAGTCATACAAAAATCCCTATAATACACTACCCCTTTCTGATAATTCTACCCTTCCTCAGCGATAATACTATTGGTTGTTGTTGATAATACTATCGTTTCACTGCTGATAATACTATCGTTTCAGCTCTGAACGATAGTATTATCACTGAATCCCACAGCGCATGCGCCAGTTTGCCTGCCACACAAACGTATTGCCATGGTGCCACGCTCCAGTCTGTGCACCCAATGTAAACGCGGTAATGCCATTGGCACACTTTCTGAGTAGGCGGGCAAACCAAACGCGAAAACATGGCGGACGTTTACTTGCGCTTAGCGAGAGCAACTCGAGTTATGCCCAGTTTGTTTTTTTATATTTATTTCTCAGAAAAGTGGATTACCTGCCGGATGAACAAAGAAAATAAACAGTAGGATTACCAAATTAAAGTAAAAGCTTTCCTCACAAATCCGGGCACAACTTCAATACTGTCTGTGCGTGGGTCAGCCGAGACGAAGCACTTCTTCAGTGCAACAGGCAGCCAGCCCAGTTCACAGAATTTTAAAGCAGCACATTTTTCGGAATCGGATCCATATATTACAAAAATAAAATAGGTTACAGTAAATTACTCGTTGTAATTCCATCTGAGTTCTGGGGACATAGAAATCTCGAAGCTGCCTTCCAGGTTATCTATGTCCCCAGAACCTCTCATGGAATTAGAGCCTTGTAATTCACTGTAACCTATCTATTATTCTATTTATTGCTTCCAGTCTTACTTCTCTCTGGACTTCTCACTGCAGCATCCTTGCTAATGTCTGATTCCTGTTGTGCTCACTGCTGTACCCCAAATCACTGCAGGAGAGTAGAGATGTTGCAGAATTTTACCTTGCTGGTGAAATTACAGCAAAGTTGTGAAATTCATCTTCACAAATTACTCTGTAAAAAGTTCCCACTTTGCTACTCCACCACTTTGTAATGAGGTTTCCTGGAAAGTGGCCCTTTTCCAGCAGAAGTCAGCCAACATTATAGCAAAGTGGCCACTTCACCAGCAAATTTATGTCAGTTCACATAGAAAAGGATCATGTTACCTAGTGAAAATTTTGCAAAGTCAGCACTTCACAAATTTTGCAGACTTCTCAAATTACTTCACAAGTGAATTTTGACACTTCACTCATCCCTACAGGAGAGAGCAGAGTTGTAACATGTCAAAATTATAAGGAGTGTGGGGAAGAAGGTGATAGGGCCAACTCGTCCAGGTGGTACAAGAGCAACACGGCATTATGGCATGATAATGCCGTGTTGCCATCGAGCACGCAAAGCAAAAGATTGACCACAATGTAGGGGCAAGCTCAGAAATGTGGAGCGTGGCTGGTGAAGAACTGAGCACGGCATATATTGGCAGAAGTTTGACCAATAGGTGGCGCAGGAAGAAGACATTGGGAAATGCAACTGGTGTTCTAACAAGGCAGTACAGCGGTGTGCAAGTACGATCGTCAACTGTGTTTGGGGGCAGAAAGGAAACAAATCTCAACTGTGATGTTATCCAGCCTCCGACCCAGCTGAAAGTTGAATAGTTGCACCGGAGTGAAAGGCAGTAGTCTGCAGGAAAACCAAAGCACACAGCATATATGAACTCAGCTGAGTTCTCCTCATGTGTGAAGAGTGCCACCGATGGGTGGGAAATGCAGTGTGTGGTGCAGGTGGCTGATACAGTTGTAGTGTGCTGAGAAATTGGCAGCAACAAATATGTTTGCAATGTCAAACTGTAGTGTTTCGAGTTGACGAGGGTACCCAATTCAAATAGCAATAATCCCAGCAGAATGAGATAGCAAAAGTACAACATCCTGAAAGATGGCATTGATAAAAAGAGGAAAAGTGGTGTGCTGTTCTACAAGCGCCGCCTGTTGGTCGGAAAGATCAGCAGAGCTCTGCACACTCAGGTCACAGAACTCCTCTCAGTCTTTGGACACAGTAAACTATGCAGCCAAGAAATAGCTCCCACAGTCCACCATGGTAGCAATATCAGTAGAAATGGAGGCATACGAGTAAAACAGCCAATCGCAAGTGCGAGGTTTCTAAGTGACAAGATTTTGTTATCTGTATGTTGCAACGCAAAGGAAACTCATAATGTCTCACAAGTTGCTATACACTATGTTAGTGAATGTCGGCAATGCAACGTGCATGCGCATTCTTGCACTTAGACAGAGCCTTGTGAAGAAGGACATATAAACCATCATTCAGTAAGTTACATAATTCCTACTGGTGATGTGTGTCTCACAACAAGTAAAACAATATCCACATGAAACTTGCATTGGACAAGCCATGTTACAAGTGCATTAATCCACTCCGAAGGTGGCATCTAATGGGGAATTAATGCATGGTTGGTCCGTTGTAGGCACTCAGCCTGCAGCCTCGGGCCACAACGATCCCAACCATGCATTAACTCTCCATTAGATGCCACCTTTGTTGTGGATTAATGCTTACATGGACCACAGGTACAGTTTTAAGACTCAAACAGGTACATTTTTTTACTTCCTTGCCAGCTAGCCCAGTGTGTCCTCTCACCTCCTCAGCCTGCTGGAAACCTCCTTGCCCCAACTGCTACCAAAAAGCTCACTGGTGTCCCAACCAAATGGCCTTGAATCTTTAGCCCCATCATTACCCAAGTGCCACCTACAAGCTCTGAATATACAGTTTTTTTTTAAATATAAACAAGATTTGGTGATTTGATTGCAGGATTCCAAGCAGATGATAAAAGGCAGAGGGTTCTACATATAGAACCTGACTGACTAAAAGGCTGCAAAAAACAAAACAGCAGTAACATTTTTCTGTGGGTGAATGCCCAACTAAATCATCTCCTGGTACCATACTCCCAAGGGCCAGGGGATAGCGATTTGCCTGGAACCTTACTATGGCACACTTAGGATACTGGGACGATGCACCAGACATCTGCGAGGGCTGGGGCATTACATGAAGACTGGGATAAAATTCAGTCTGCATCTCCAAGATATCCAAAGAGATTTCAACATATTTAGCTGTACAGGCCAATGAAGGGCAGAGCTCCCCATTCCAGACGATAGCTTTTCTTCCAAGACAAAAATTACTAACTCTACACACAAAGAAACCCAAACCATAGGAGCTTGAGTCAAGTGGTGCAAGACACCTCTTGTTCATTTACTTTATGCCTGCCTTGCCAGTGGGATGGCAGGTCTATCTGCACAGCTTTTGAGCAGAGAAGGCCAGTGCTGTACACACAACACCTCTAACACTGTGGAAATTGATTCAGATCACTATCATTTCCAGTGTTAGTGGTTACAGTCAGAGGGCAGTGAAAACAGACAGATAATCCAGTGTCTAAGAGAGCTTACTCTACGGATGTTGCAATGAAACATAAAGTATGTAAGAAATTGGTAGCGGTACATGAGGATCAACTGAGCTCAGTGTTGTCCTCAACTTGAGACAGAAGGATGTGACAGATCTGGTACATCAGAGAGTTAACAGACAAGAGTCATGTGTCAGTTTGCCCATTGCTTGCTCAGAAGTGTCGCTCTGGTGCCTTAAGCAAGGAGCGCTTTTCAGAGAGAATGGGGAGGGAGTTGTATGTCTGTGTGCTTACTGAGCACTGATTAATGAGGCTGGAGGATATGGGTCATGGATTGGCCAGATCCCACAGCTCTAATGGCAGCTGTCAGGTGCTGATGTTATTAGTATTGCTTCCATTCCCAGCTTATATACGTGCATGTTGGAAAACAGTAGTGTGTGTGTGTGGGGGGGGGTATTTTAAACACATTACTTGGTATTACTCTGTATGAAAGCTCCATGTGAGTGTTTTTGTTTCTATTTGACAATAAGAATGTACATGGCTATATTGGTCACAGGGCAACTAGATGATCTTGCCAGTGTGATACATTTCTGTTGGACCAACATAAATATTACCATTCATAAAAGTATATTTTCATTATGTGGCAAAACTGTATTTTAAATATACCACAAATGGCTAGCTTTCAGTATATTTATACATTTTCTTTATTAATTTATTGAAAATTGGTGACAAGGAGAGGCAAATTGAGCCAAAGCTCATTTCCAGGTGTGATCCAGGGTAAAGGGCAACAGAGGGCAACAACAAGTACAGTACAATCAGTACAGGTAAATAACAATAATAGTAAAAGCAATGCATACAATGAATAAAATGGTGGTGATTGTGCAATTAAAATATGTAATATGGAGAATACAGAGCACAACAAATTTGCAAATAGATAATTACATATTCAAAGAGCAACTTTCAATAATTTAAAATATATGAGATAGACAATTTGAAAATGTAATAGTGTGGGGGTATATTTCACATATATATGACACTTATATGTACAATACATGTCTAATATGTCTATAATGTTAAGAACATTGCCTGCCTGTTTCATGTATTGTCCATATAATGTATTTGTCGTAGCTATGTCATATATGTGTCTACTCTTATATATTTTAAATGTGCCAAAAGAGAGGCAATGGGGCATTGTTTGCATATATGAGGCTTTTAGATCACATACAGAAGGTATCTTCACCAGGCAATAAAGGCATCACATTATTAAACAAGTCTTGTTTCTTTTGTTAACTGCTTTGGGGGGCGGGGCAAGTTCAGTAGCATCTGTCTGTCTTACGAAGGTTAGTTGCATATTATATGGTTTTTGGATACAAAGTCGTTACTGGTAAAATGGATGGAATTTAGAGGGGAGAAACGCTGATCCAAATAATTGGAATCACAAAACCTTCTTGATTGATTATAATAGTGAATGCAGACAATACCAATAAAAAATGCCAGAATATCATGTCTAAAATACAGATTTGGACTTTTCAAAAGCCATAAAACAGCAACCCTAATAATTTTTCCTGGTCTCTAAGCTCCATGAATCTGTCGTCATTACAATTTCATTTTTTTTTTCAATTGTATTCTTAGGGAAAGACTCCAGGCACAAGTGCCTATTTTCAAAGGTGACCCAGTCAAAGGGTGGACAATATGCAATCAACAAAGCATACAGTATAAAAAGTACTTTGTAAAATACAGTAAAAATGAGATGCAAAAGTATTTAAAACAATTACATTTTGCATTACTATTCAAATACAATTTTAAACCACATTTAAAGTGCCCTATTTACCTGCTATTTACAATATTCAAAGAGGATGACTTCCAGGCCTTAGTTGCTTTATATATCAAGAACAACAGTTCTAATTTTGTTCTGCAGCTCAGAATGTCCAGTTGCATATTATATGTAGATCTGGTTTTATATACTGTAAATTCAGACACTTAGCATCACGTGAATCTGCCAAAAAGTTTGATCATTCAGTATTTTCCATGACCAGATCCCACCATAGTATCTTATTCAGTGATTCAATGGGAGCCATTCCAACCGGACATAGCGATTACAATGATGAACATCCCTTTTGACATCCAACACAAATCTACACACCCTGTTGTAGGCCACTCTCAGTGTGGATAGCACACTGTCTGCAGCCATAGCATAAACTGGTAAACCACAGTCAATAATTTAAAGCAATAAGCTTTGAGCAACCAGTTTTCTTGCATCAATATTGAAGTTTTGTTTGTTTCTAAACAACCCCAGTCTGGAAGTTATTTCTTTACTGCATGGTCTATATGCTTGGCATAGGACAGTGTGCTATCCAGAAAGATTCCAAAATATTTAAAATGCTGTACTTGCTCCAAAATCACTCCAAAGGTTGTTTTAATCCCCAGCTGGTCAGCATTTCCCAATTTTTTTTGAGTTGCAAAACAACATAGCATTAGTTCTTTTTGTGTTCATCACTAATTTAGTCTAGGTGTTCTGTTGTAATACACTGTCTAATACAAGGCTGCAACAGTACATGATGAGTGACATAAAATGCCACCTCCACCTTCATTAATAGGCCTTCTGTTTTAACTCCCTCTCTGATCTCCCTCCCTCCTCCCGTGTTGTTGATGCCCCCCTTGTCTCTCCCCAACCCCCTAGTTGAGAGCAACTACTACTACCACTCCTTAGGCTACTGGGCCTAAATCAGTTATCTGGTAATATTCTGCTCCTGAGTTTACCTCCTGCACTGGATTTGTTAGCTCACACCTGGGTGGTAGTAATCTGCAACTGTCTGGCATTACCCCCCTGTACTGTGTAGCACTTGGATTTTAATTTGCATTATATTTCACCTGATATTCTGCTTGTAATGTGTGACTATGCACTGTTATTTATTTTTACATTATTTTTTTCATGTATTTTTATTGTTCTTTTTTATTACTACTGCACCTTACATTATTGTGTTTTCAAACACGTCATCTACTGCATACAGCACTCTTCTTCCCCCAACCCCCAGGACACATATGGAAATAAGCTGTTGCAAACACAGTATGTCTTTCCTGGTGAAAGTTTTGAAATCACACTCCTCAATAAAAGGCTATGGCTGCATTACAGATCCATGAAATTCTTTTCAAAACCCACCCAACAAGGCACAGATGACTTGCCTGTCAAGGGCAGGCTACGTGTACACATATGTTGAGGTAGATTTGGTTTCTTCCTTTTGGCATGTTATTCTTAGTAGCACCACATTTTGTTTTGTTTTTCACTTTCTCCTTTTCACATCAGAGATTCAATTCCTTGGTTTCGGGTATATGTACACAGTAGTGGAGCTGGGTAGAATGTGGAATTCTACCAGTGGGATTTGTGCAACATATCAATTCCACCTCTAAAATGCTTTTCAGAAATGTTTTTTTTTGAATTCCAAGGAATTCTAAAAATCATTTCTATGTAAATCACAGTTACGTAATCTGAGAAATATTATTCCGCAGTTTGCGAAGAATAAATGTGTGGTTTACGTAAGCCGCTGAATACTAGTCCACTATTTATGTAAACTGCAGATTATTAATCCACAGTTTAAAATAAGACATTCCACTTTCAAAATTTTGCAGTTCCATTTTTGATGGGATTCCACAGAATTAGGCAGAATTGCCACAGTTAGTGCGTATTCTGAGAGCAGGGAATTAGAAAATTTCACACTACCCTAATATACAGATAAATGAATGGAGACTTAGGTGGATGAGACAATGGCTGGGTCCATGGATAAATAGGTGGGTGGCTTGAGGCCAGAAAGTTATGCATTTATTCATTTAAGAGACAATTTTTGCAGAGGTTTTCTCACAAATGCAGGCTGTCTTGACTCTCTAGGGCTGGTGACCTCTCATGTCCCACATCACCGGTCCCTGTGGGACCTCTCCAAGTGGTGCGGGCCAGGGAGTACTAGCTGTCATCCTTACAGGTTCTGTGGTGTTTCACTCCACAGTGTTCTCCTCTGTTTCTCCTTCTGCTGGCCTCCTGCTGTATTGCTGTGCCCTGCCATGATTGCCTCACATGATCACAGCTCCTCTGCTCTGAGGGATGAACTGGCCGAACTGCATCCACAGGTGGCAGAAGAACAACACCTCCCTTCACCTGCCTCCCACATTGATATCGTGTCTAGCCATGGTGGCCTGGTATGCTCACAGCTCCCTGCTGTTGAGGGTGAACCTCTGGGGCATGCCACAGGCTGGTTCACCCATGCCACAGCGACATACATTTTACCAATGACAATTACAGCACAGGCAAACTGCCACCTGGCATTACAGTGCCAGGCATTTTATCTCCGGGAGTTACAGTGCCAAACTAAATATAACCTTCTCCAGGGTGGGCATGCCCAGGAGGGGTAGAAACTATGTGGGTGCAAAGGGCGACAAGAGTGAGAGGATCTAAAATCAAGATCGCCTTTCACTGTCACCCTTGTTGTGGTGCCGTAGTTGCCATGACCAAAATGAGTCAGCAACTTGATGGACTATGCCACAGGCTATGGTGCATCAGTGAGTGGCAGAAGCATGATACCTCCCTCCTGGGTTGAGGGTGCACTGCTGCCAGGAGCACTCCTTGAGTATGGACACCTGATCACAGATGATCCAAGCTCACTCCCAAACTCAGGTCGCCTGCATGAGGTCATTGTGCCACCCCATTTAAAAATGTTTAAACTAGAAAAACTCAATAAATATGTCAAGCTCTCATTTCCAAGAGTATTCCAGCTGATACAGCAGCAGCAGATACATGATGCACAAATACGCCAATATGTGTATATATCAATGCAATACACCAATATACTGTACAAGATAGTGAATTAACAAAATAGCAACCTTCTTTGGAAATACAAAAATAATGAAAAATACAGTAGCCACAGTGGCACATTGCTCAACTAAGTAGCCAATGATTCAGGGGTGTGCAGCAAGCTGGGTGGGTTTTGTCTTCTCCAGTGAGGACTGAATCAGACCTTTGCCAGTTGCATCCGATCCCTGACTAGAAATGACACTATTGCACCTCTGTAGCTACAGTAGGAATTGCATCCATGCCCAAGAGATGAAACCTCTGTCACCACACACACACACACACACACACACACACATACACACCACACACACACACACAACTCCCTGCTCCCTCCCACCCAACCATAGTTAATCAAGAGACTGCATGTCATGTGGGTCGGGGGAGCAAGTGAGTGAACACAGATTTATGCATCAGGAAGTAACAGTTGAGATGGCAGCAGCAGACAGGGATTGCGGGTGTGACAGCAAGCTCTGCAAATTAAAAATAGCACAAATTACACTATTAAGTGATACATGGAGGAACAAACACCATTAACAAATTATAGCAGCAATACTTTAAACTATAGTGTTGCCTCTGCCTCTCAAATGCCCAAGTAGAACACTGAGCACCAGTCCAATGCAGAAATGCCAATCGGATCAGCTCATTTAGTGTTGTTTTGTAATATACAGGCAGAGATAAACATCCTGAAGTGGTATCATAGTAATTGCCAGCAAAGAAGGACCATCTTGGCCCATCCTGTCTGCCCATCTCCCTCCTCCCCTACTTGTCATCGATGCACAAGTAGCCTATCCTCTGTCCTCTAACCAACCCCATACATCTGTCCCACACTGTCTTGAATACCTCCACCATTTTGACACCTACCACCTCTTCAGGTAATCTGTTCCAGGGTTCAATCACCCTCTCAGTGAAATAATACCCCCTTACATTACCTTTAAATCTTCCTCCTTCCAATCTTAAAGTATGACCTCTTGTTTTAACTCTGACTTTCCTTTTAAATAGACTTCTTCCTCACTTTATTTATCCCCTTCATGTACTTGAATGTCTCTATCATGTCTCTTCTCTGTCTTCTAAACTCCAACGGATACAGATTTAATTCTCTCAATCTTTGTCTCATATGGTTTCCCTTGCATACCCTGCACCATCTTTGTTGCCCTTCTCTGAACCTTTTCTATTACATCTATATCCTTTCTTAAATGAGGCCTCCAGAATTGTACAAATTTATTTCAGGTGGTCTAACCATGATCTTATATAATGGCCTCAGCACCTCCTCTTCCTACTAGTTATGCCCCTTCCTATGCATGCCATCATTCTGTTAGCTTTGCCAACCACCTTACTACATTGGTCACTTAACCTAAGGTTGTTTGATATTATAATCCCCAGATCCATTTCCTGTTCTGTTTGCTTTATCTGGTCTCCCCAGTGAGTACATGGCCAGTTGATTTTACACCCTATATTCATTACCACACTTCTTTATATTGAACTTCAGCTGCCATGTTTTTGATCGCTTCTAGTATACTCAGATCCTCCTCATAGCCTCAACCCTCTTTCAGTTTTGACCCTATTCCATAATTTTGCATCATCTGCAAACAGACACATTTTCCTTCGATTCCCTCTGATATCACTAATATATATGTTAAGAAGGATTGGTCCTAGTACAGACCTTGAGGAACCCTGTTCATAACCTTCCTTACCCCAGAATGTACATTATTTACCACCACCCTCTGACTTCTATCCTTCAGCCAGTTTTCCACCCATCTAGTTATTTTCTGTCCCACCCCAGGCTCTCTGTCTTATTTACTAGCCTGTTGTGAGAGACAGAGTCAAAGGCCTTACTTAAGTCCAGGTAGGCAACATCAACTACCCCTCCTTGATCAACCACCTTCGTTACTCCATCAAAAAATTCTATCAGATTTGTTTGGCAAGATCTCCCACTAGTGAATCCATGTTGCTTATCATCTAATAGTTTGCTGTCCATTAAGTATTTTACCACTCTTTCCTTTATTAGCACCTCCATCACCTTGCCCACCATTGATGTGAGGCTAACAGGTCTGTAATTCCCTGCTTCCTCCTTGCAGCCTCCCTTGTGCAGTGGTACTACATCTGCCATCCTCCAGTTACTCGGAACACACCCTGTATCTAGGGACAAGTTAAATAACTTTGTTAAATGTATTGCCAACTCATCCCTCAACTCTGGAGTGCAGCTACAGCAGCCACTTCTAAGAGTGGGGTTATTCTAGATGCCCTACAGGGGGCATGCCTTAGACAACTAGTATTGAAACTCACTCGAGAGGGAGCAATCTTAGACCTGGTCCTCTTAAATGGAGATGGAGAGAGGATCACAGATGTAGAAGTGGGTAGCCATCTTGGGAACTAGCGACCATCGAACAGTATGGTCTACAATAAACGCAGAAGTAATAGAGTCAAGCCATACAAAGGCAAAAGTACTGGATTTCAGGAGGGCTGACTTGCTAAATGGGTGAGTGCCTAAGGAATGCACTAGCAAATGGGCAGGAAGGAGGGGTGGAAGAACAATGGGGAATAATAAAAACTGCCATCACAGAGGTAACAAGCTTTTGTGTGAAGCAAATAAATAAAACAAAACGATGTAAGAAACCACTATGGCTCTCAAAGGAGGTGGCAGTGAAGGTTCAAGAGAAAAAGAAAGCATTCAGAAAGTACAAGGAATCACAGAAGGAGCAGGACAGAGAATTGTATCAGTTAAAGCAAAAGGAAGCTGAGAAGGCAGTCAGAACAGCAAAGGCCCGAACTGAGGAAAAGATAGCCAACTCAGTTAAGAAGGGGGATAAAACCTTTTTTAGGTACATCAGGGAGTGAAGGAAGACTAAGAGAGGAATAGTGAGGCTTAATAAAGGGGAGGGGGGAGGGCATAGGGTGACTGTGAAAAGGCAGAGATATTAAACAAATATTTTTGCACAGTATTTACAAATGAAGAGGGGGAGGTACCTAAAACAAACAATAGAAACACTCTGGATACAGAAGTTGATACCAGCCCATTTGCAGAAAATAGGGTTCTGAAAGAACTCTTAAAACTGAAGGTGGACAAAGCAATGGGGCCTGATGGGATTCATCCCAGAATTCTAAAAGAACTAAGAGTAGAACTAGTGACACCACTGACTACCCTCTTTAACAAATCATGGGAGGATGGGGTGGTACCTGAGGACTGGAGGAGGGCAGATGTGATTCCCCTTCACAAAAGTGAGAGCAGGACAGAAGCAGGAAACTACAGACCTGCTAGTTTAACCTCAGTGATAGGAAAATGATGGAATCACTTCTTAAGGAAAGAATTGTCAGTACCTAAAGGCCAGAGGTACAGGACCCAAAGCAGCATGGATTCACAGCGGGAAGGTCATGCCAGATGAATCTAATAGATTTCTTTGACTGGGTGACCAAAGTAGTAGATCAGGAGGGCTGTGGACATGGCCTACCTAGACTTTAGCAAGGCATCTGACTCAGCCTTACACAAAAATTAATATACAAGTTAACCAGCCTGGGAGTGGGTCCCAAGATGATAGCCTTGGTAAAGAATTGGCTGGAGAATAGGACACAGAGGGTAATAGTAAATGGAGTCCACTCTGAAGAAAGGGGGTTACTAGTGGTGCCGAGGGTTCAGTATTAGGACTAGTCCTCTTCAATGTCTTTATAAGCGTTACATTGCAGAGGGACTAGAAGGAAAAGTATGTCTCTTTGCAGATGACACAAAGATCTGCAACAGAGTTGATGCACAAGGTGGGGTGGAAAGGATGAGAAGGGACTTGGCAAGGTTAGAGGAATGGTCAAATGTATGGCAGCTTAGATTTAATGCTAAGAAGTGCAAGATAATGCACCTGGGAAACAAAAACCCAGGGGAAGAGTACACAATGGGGGGTGAGATACTAACAACAACAAAAATGGAAAGGGACCTGGGGTAGTCATATCAGTTGACTTAAAGGTGGGCAAGCAATGTGAGAGGGCAGTAAGGATGGCTGGGGGGATACTGGGATGCATAGGGAGAGGCATCACCAGTAGAAAACAGGAAGTTGTTATCCCTCTGTACAGACAGCTGGTGAGACCCCATCTGGAGTACTGTGTGCAGTTCTGGAGACCCAATCTCCGCAAGGACATAGACAAGATGGAAGCTGTCCAGAGGAGGGCAACTAAAATGGTGCAGGGTCTGCACCGGAAGACATATGAAGAGAGACTAAAGGAGCTTAATATGTATAGCCTCGAGGAAAGGAGGGAGAGGGGGACATGATAGAAACTTTCAAGTACCTCAAGGGAATCAACAAAGTCCAAGAGGGTAGCATCTTTCAAAAAAAGAGGTGTGCAAGAACAAGGGGGCACAATTTGAAGATGGGGGGTGGCTCAGAGGTAATGTAAGGAAGTATTTTTTCACAGAGAGGGTTGTGGATGCATGGAACGGCCTTCCGGAGGAGGTTGTGGAGTCAAAAACAGTGGTTGAATTCAAGCATGCATGGGACAGCCATAAGGCAATTCTATGGGGTGGGGGTAGAAAGAAGTAGGCTGCTGGTTAACTGGGATCTGCAGCTTATCCATTAGGTAGGGAAATGGGCAGACTGGGTGGGCCAAGCAGTCCTTCTCTGACGTCAAATTCTATGTTTCTATGTTACTCTCTAAGAACCCTTGGATGCAAACTACCCAGCCCCATTGCTTTGTCTACCTTTAATTTTCCAAGTTCTTCCTTAACTCTTTCCTCACTTAATGGGCTTTGATCCACCCCATTCATCTCCTCCTTCTTCTTTAACTCAGATCCCTGTCCATCCCCTTCCACTGTGAATACAGAACAAAATAACTATTTAAAGCCTCAGCTTTCTCGAAATCCCCTCAACCTTATTTCCCTCCCCTCAAACTCACAATCCCCTGTCTTGTCCTCCTCTTTTCCCCCACTTATCTAAAAAAAGTTTTATCTACTCGTTTGACATACTTAGCAGTTCTCTCTTTTGTTTCTGCTTTTGCTCTCCTAATCAATGTCCCTGCCTGTCTCAGTTTCTCCTTATAATTTACTCTATCACATTCTGAATTTTCTTATTTCTTCTGAAAGCTATCCTTCTATCTCTTATTACCCTTACAACCTCCCTATTAAACCAAAGAGGTCGCCTTCTTTCCTTTTTTTTGTTCCTACCCTCCTTATGCATAGTTCAGTTGCTTTTAATAATGCCTCCTTAATATATTTCCACAATTCCTGTACTGTACTGTAATTAATTACTATTCTGCTTCAAGATAACCAAATTAAAAGTAAAGTAAAGCAAGACGCAAAATGCAGACTACCGACTGCTGTGCTGACAGCGGTCGGCTCTTTTATTCCAGAAACTATGTGGTGCTGCCCCTCCTGAAACAAACTGACTGATAAACTACATTCTGTTACACATCCCTGTAAAAAGAAAAAAAGTGAAGTCAATGTGCACTACTTTGCTTGGTCCCAATGCACCCGATTTCTATGAAACTGCATGTTACCGGGAAGCTACAGTGACACTCTCTCTCTCTCTCAGACACCCATCAGTGTCTCTCTCTGTCTGCTGAAACCACTTTCTATGACAAAACAGATGTTGTTTCCCTTTATTATTTCTGTTATGCATAAATAAAATTTACAGTGGGACTGAGGGACATAGGAATTAAGAGCTAGTGTTGATTCCTGTTCTTTCCATCTCTCTCTCTTTCTCTCTTGCTATCTAGGTACACTAAATTAGTAGTGCCCACCCCAGTACCACTTCTTTCTCCCTCTCCCTCCAGGTCACCCACCCCTCCTTCCCATGATTTATTTAACAGGAATATGCAGGAATAAACAGACTAGTGTGCCCACCCCACTGCTGCTTCTCTTCACCCTCCCCACCAGGTCATCTGACCCCTTCCTATTATATATAATGGCGACACCAGGGTGCCCTGCATGAAGACAGCTAAAACAGGTTTCATTGCCAACATGTGGTGAGACATACTTCTCTACCTTTCAAGAGTGTGTCACTATGAGGCACTGACTTGGACCTGTACCTTGTGCTATGGACAGGAGTCTATGGGCTGGGGAGAGGGGAGCATTAGGGTTGAAAACTCAAAGGAAGACCCCCACTGATTCACCAACTTTTAAGTGCTTGTGATAGGGTGGGGCTACTAGACTTCAGGAAAGACTACATTGGTACAGGAACAGGGATTGGTGGGTGGAGGGTGCCACTAGATGACAGGGAATATAAGATATATATATAGGGCTGGTGATCGCAGAGTGGGGGGACCAATGGACACCAGGGATATATATTAGTTTACTAGGGCCAGTGATCAGAGGACAGGGGGGACTACTGGACACCAGAATATCTTATACTATACTGGGGTTACCAGTTGGAGGGTGAGGGGATCACTAGGCACCAGGGCATTATCTTTTTCACACAGGGCCAATGATCGGACGGTGTGGGAGACCACTAAGCACCAGGGACATTCTTTTCCTCTACCAGGGTGGTGATCAGAGGGTGGGGGTTGCCACTAAACACCAGGGAATGTGTTCATTTTATGGGACCAGGCAATTGAGGGGGGAGCGGGTCTCAGGGGTGCAAACCTACCACCACTTCACATGCAAATGTGCCCATAATGGGCATGCAAATGGCCCCTTACTACCTTGCATGCCCAATAGGCTCATTTGCATGGTGTGGTCTTAAAATTGCACTGGGAGTTACCAGCACTATAGAGTCTGGGGAGCTGTTCCTACACTGCCAGGATCCATGTTGGGGCAGCAATACTCAGCTTAGCATTTCACTGACATGCCCTATATTCAGTCAGATTGTGCCAGGCACTATCTGACTGAATATACATCTTTGGGGTAGTGGGCACTGGCAAGTGCATTGTAAACCTTGCCTTCTGCTTTGCCTATTTGTGAATATCTGGACCGGAGGTCTACCAAACTTTGCATTACATGAAACAGGGAAGAAATACAGTGCTAAAGTCCCAGGAGACCACTGCCTTATCCAGTGCTCCTGGCTTAATCTAACATTTGAAACTTCAACACCTAGAAGGTTCTGGGAACCAAAATGCTCTGGGCTCCCACAATGCTGCATGACAGAGGAACCAACTTTGGATCCCACCAGGACTTAGGAGCAACACAGCCCCTATACAACAGTGAACAAGATGGTGGCTCACACAGATTCAGATGGATAAGAAACCTGGTCCAGCATGGTGGCAAAGGTGGTACACAGCACAGAGGCAGGAAGGATCAGGTCATTTCAGGAGGTGACCCCAGCAGACTCCAGACCATAGCACTGAGTACTACAATTTGTTGAACCACTCCACCTCCTCGCCTCCACCCACCAAAGCCACTCAGGAATCTCCTGAAGACTGCACAGAGGATGCCTCTACCTAAGTTGCATAGGCTCTTACGACTCTGTTTTGCTGATTACAATAGCCATTGATGCTGCAACCTCCTGCCTGGGCCTTAGTTGTGGAAACAAGTATGACATGGATACATATCTGGTTCCTGACTTGACTTCTGCTATTGCCCCATCTAACCAGGTTTGCAGGACACTCTCATTCCATCTCCCATGAGCATCTGAATATCCTTTGTACAGTATATGTTGCATAGCTTCTCAATTGAATGGTGACTAGAGAGTGTGGGTATGCAAGGACTTTAAGCTATCAGACTATACACTGCTCTGTTTGGTTTTGTAGCTATTCTAACAGGGTGTCAGGGGTGGAACTTTTGTCAGAGTGGGGCACTGTCAGAGCAATATTGTTTGATAGTTAAACCAATGATGTCTTCTCTTCTCCCCTCCCTAACTGTCTTTAGGGTACTGATTATAAACTACAAACAGCTATCTGGCCTGGCTAAAAGAGTTGTTATGTCACACTTCTTCCTTTACTTTCTGCAGACAGCCTTCCCTGTCCCACTTTTGTTATATAGGGGGATGGCACTGTGAGCCTACAAATGTCTGGTAGTCTGCTGCTTTCACTGCTTTCCGAAAACTCTGCAGATGATTTACCCCTGAGCTTTGTGCTCCATGTGGAGGGGTCAGGAAGCTCGCTGTACCTTTGCATCACCACATATTCCTGAGTAGTATCCCTTGCTTTCTCCAATATCCACAGTTCAAGGCAGAGGATACCCCGGAAAACCCCTCTTGCCACTCCCCCCACCTGCGATCCTTTCACTGTGTAAGTGTAAGCCCAACTCTGTCACCAACAAGCAGGGCTGACATGGTAGACAACTACAGATGAAAGTGCTGCAATATCTTAAATCCATTCATGCTGATGTGGTATTTATCAAGGAGGCCCACCTCATAAGATGTACTGCACACTGGCTACAAAAAGGGCGGGTGGGATCATTAGTTAGCAGCTCCTTGCTGAACAAGTCCTAGGGGAGTGATGATGTTGGTCCACAAAGCTCTGCGTTGGACTTGGAAAGATTCATGATTGATACTTTAGGCAGATGGGCAGCTGCTCTGTTTGCCTACATGGGAGGTGGGTAAAGTGATAGTTGTGAACATATACTCCCCCTATACTGATGACTCATAGTTTTTCCCGAGATTAAATCAGGTGATGACTGACCTCAGTGGTGACCACTCTGGTCTGATCCTGGTTAGGGGAGACTTCAACCTAGCCTTTGAACTCTATTTGGATCAATCCAATGTAGTCGCTGATAGCCATTCCAAAGTCCGTTCAGCTCTCCAAGCCATGATGGAATGGGCTCTGGTGAATATATAGACAAGGGGCAACCCTATCTGTAAAGACTACTCATTCTACTTCCCAGTTCACAACACCCACAGCCATATCAACCTCTGACTGGCTGATGCAGCAGCTTTCCTAATGATTCTGTCACCCTCTATACGGCCCATAATCATATCTTATCATGCCCCAGTGGCCCTGAGTTTCCAGACCACTGTGGTGGAGCCCACGCTCCCCTCCCATGATGGAGATTTAACCTCCTGATAATTTCAGAGCTACATTTTAAGGATTGGATATGCTCCGATGTTAAGCCATACTTTGAGCTAAACTCCATTGAGATAGTAAAGGCTGGCACAGTCTGAGAGGTCTTCAAGGCTTACAGTATCTGTGGAGCCAAATTATTTTCTTTATGGCTTTGCAGAGGAAAAACTGGAAGTCAGAGATAAAGTCCCCAAAGGATACTTTTGCTCTTCCTAAACCCTCTTCAAACAAGGATCGAGTCCACACGAACCCCTTATTGCCTGAATAATCATATTCAAGTATAAAATCAATATGATTCTGCACTGCAAAGCTGAGTGGCTGTTCCTATGGAGCAAGCACAATTTTTGGGAAGCCAGGGACAAGGGGGGCAAGCTCTTCACTACCACTTATGTAAGCAGCAGGTAGAATCTTGGATCCCTGCCATGTGCAGATTGGATGGTTTATTAGCCCACAGATCCCTAGGGGATCAGTGATTCCATGGGGAGTTTTATGAGATGTTACATTTCATGTAATTTTATTATTTACCCTGGAAAATCATATTGAGCAATATTGCCCCTTTTCAACTGTAACCAGCATTTACAAAAAAAAATACATGATATAAAACACATGGTATTCATTATTTACAACAACAAGAAGACTGCACATCTAAAATACTTAACAAATGTTCCCTAAAAGCAGGTACTGATAGTCTTGACTGATTGTGGTAAACAATCACAGGTGCTTGGACCAACAAAATCAAGAAAACTCTTTGCCCAAAAACAAGTTATGCAAAAAAGAATTTTAAACAAAATTGATTCCTGAGATCTACTACAATGATTTTTATACTCTATTGGAAAGACTGTAAGTCTCCTATTACCCAGGATGACCTTATGAATAAAAACTAAAGCGTTTATCTTTACTCGGTCATCCAATGAAGGTAACTGTGCAGCCTGGTACAATAAACAGTGGTGAATATTAAACAGGATACTGGTAATAAAATGGAAAATTGAATTGTAAACTACTCTTACCCTGTTTAATACCCCACTTGCTGCACCTGAATAAATTATTGATCCAGAATCCAAGACCGATGTTGTATGCCTTCCACAAATCTGCCTTCCCAGAGACCTGCCCCCCTGAGTTCCTGGTAGGGATCCAGCATCCCACATTGTCAGTTCAGCTCTGGGTGGAGCTAGACATACCACTTTCTGTCAGAAATTATAGGTGGCTCTGTCCAAACTCACCAAAATGAAGGTGCCAGGTAGGGATGGTTTTATCATGGACCTTTACCAGCTAATGCCCAACATGATTATTCCCCTTCTCCTGTTTGCCCTAAAAGAAGCCAAAACCCTGCAATGCTTACCTTCCACAATGGGTGAGGCCATAATTACCCTTCTCCCAAAGAAATCCAGTGTTCAATGTGACTGCCCAAATTACCGCTCTATTTACCTCATTTCAATTGATGCCAAGATTTTGGTGAAGGCCTGGTTACCAGGCTCAAAAGCCCTCCCTTCCCCGGTACACTACGTGCAGGTAGGATTCCAGAAAGGGCAATCTGAGGTAGACTACCTGCAAATATTGTTCAACCTTAAATGGTTTGCTGAATCAGTTGACTCTCCAATGGTTGTAGTCACTGTAGATTTCAGGAAAGCCTTTGACTCTGTTGAATGGGACTTTTTATACAAGGTCCTTCAGGAGTATGGGTTTGGATCATCTTTAAATGGGTGGATATGCACCCTCTACAGTAAACCCTCAGCTGTGGTGCTCACAAAAAAAAACTGTCTCTGCCCCTTCTACTTAAACAGGGAACCCAAAAAGGTTACCCCTTATCTCTCTTTCTATTCCTGCTGGCTCTAACCCCCTCACCAGAAAGCTACTGGCTAAAGCCAGTATTCAGGGCATACAAGTTGCAGGTGAATGCCATTTGGTCAACATTTGTGCTGATGACCTGTTGCTCACAGTGTCCCACCCCCAGGGTTCTCTCCCCCACATCTTACAGGACCTCTCTGAGTATGTGGTGGTCTCGGGCCTGGTAGTCAACCTCTCCAAAACTACCCTGTCTCCACTTAACTCCTTATGCAACAGCTCATGTTGTAAGGGCAGCAAATTTCTTGAGGGGTCAGAATTCAAGTACCTTGTGTTAAGATTACCAAGATGTAAGATACATTAATCCTGACTAAGGTCATGCCTGTAATCACAGAATTGGAGCATGAAACCAAAAACTGGTCTAAGCTCAACCAATCCCTTATGAGGAGAGTTGAAGTGGTCCATATGTTTGCCTTGCCTAAATTCTCATACATATTCTGTAATTCCACCTGTTGCTTCCAGATAAGCTGTTTGCCAGAATTGATAAACACCTTTGTTATTTCATATAGGAAGGGAAGACCCCCAGACTGAGCAAGGTGAAGCTGCAGGATCATTGGAGTAGAGGGGAGGCTGGGGCTCCCTTGGACAAAAGGCTGCTCTGTGGCTTACCACATGGCTAAAGCTATCAAATTCAAGGGATGACAGCCCTCCTCTTATTTCACTCAAATCAACAGTAAAGCAGCCCCCCATTTCAGACTGCTGCTTGATCAGAAAACTCCTACTGTGGCCCAGACACATCTCATGTTACAGGCTACCCATTAAGCTTGGGACATTTGCATGGCCCTTGCCTCTGTTCTCAAACTTCTATCTGTCCTATCTAGATCCCTTACTTATCGCTGGTATATTCCCCACACACTGGTAGGGGTCAAACCTGTATGGTGGAAGGATTGGGAGCAGAAATGGATCAAGGTATTGGGAGACATATCCCTTCCCAACTTGTAGGTATTACTCTCATTCCAGCAATTCCGAGTGACATTTTTTTGCCTCAAACTGACTTTTGGAAATTTCTTCAGCTCAGCAGTCCAAAGCATGGTTAACTCCACTAAAGATCACACCATGTGGGATGTGGGATTGCCTACAGAAGAGTGTGGGCTCCCCCACACAGAAAGAACTAGCAGGCCAGAGACACGCAATGGAAAAGGATGCCCAACAACCTACTTTAAAGTGAGATACAGTCAAGTGGAAACAAGAACTTGGTCACCCTATCTCCCAGATGCAGTGGGTCTCATGTACATTGAAGCCCACCAGGATGAAGCACAACTTGCAGAATTCTGCAGAAGTTACTGCAGCAAACAATGCAGCTTCAATGGGAGTTAATCCCTTTGTCATTCAGGAAACCAGTGACACTGCACTTCATCCTGGCAGGCTTCACTGTATTGTAATGGTCCACCATGCCTATAGAGACACAATGGGGTGGCTGATCAAAACCAAAATCCTTCACTGGTGGCACATGACTCCAAGGTCCTAGATCCCATGGGTGACTCCCTCATTCCAACTGCTGGTGTTGTTTGCAGTTAGAGGCGGGCCTCCATTGCATCCTATAGCAGTGTCCCAGACTTAACTCCTTCTGGAAGAAAGTCCTGTCAGATTGTTCTACATTGTTTGGACTCACCATTCCTTGGACCCCAACCCTGGTGACTCTAGGGACATCTCTCAGGTGGATGTAATCTCCAAACCACTGCAGAGCTGGCTGATAGTAGCTATTACAGGAGCCAAAAGGCTCATATTAATGAACTGGCACCAGTCTATCATCCTTCTGTGATACATGACATACTGCACTAGTAAAAGTAGCTCTGTTTGAATGCTCTCTTTCTCGTCCCTGCGTAAATTGGGCTTAGTTGTGAAGAAGTGAAGCACATTCCTATCCTCCCAGCTGTGCTCATTATCACTGCTCCAACCCTGTAACCCTCCTTTCTAACAGCATAAATGCAGTAGCAGATCCAAGGCTAATTGTTTTCACAGATGCAAGTCAGGATTTCTGTGTGCTCAATACAGAATACTTCAGCAGGTTGTTATATTAACTCTGGGTTCTGTCATGCTACTATTAATACTCATCCATGCTGAGACCTCTTGCATCTTGAATTTACATATCTACATAGAATCACAGAATCATAGAAATCTGCCAGCAGAAAAGGACTCCATGGCCCATCCAGTCTGCCCATAGACACCTGTCTAGAAGACTCCCCCTCCCCACCAGCCTGCCCTCTGTCTGCTAGGCCCATAAACATGTCCCAGGCTCTTTTAAAGTTTTCTACTGTATCAACTCCACCACCCATTTTGGCAGTCTGTTCCATGGCTGTACTACCTTTCAGTAAAGAACTTCCCCTGATGTCCCCTGAATTTTCCTCCAGTTTCCAGGTGTGCCTCTAGTGGAATTCTTCTTGCTCATCTTGAAGATGAGCATAGTAGAGATGTACTCATGTTGATTCTCTAAATAACGGTATTACTTCATTGTAAGACCTTTTGCAAAAAAAAAATGACAGCTGTGCCATAAATGTTTTATATGTGTTATATGTTTACACAGAAAACTCAATAAAATCTTTGTTGTTAAAAAAATAAGTTAACAGCATTATAAAACACATTTCTACATAGCTCAAGTAATTTTTCCAGTAACCTTAACATCCTGTAATGAGTATATGCTAACCATACATAAAGTACTTTTCAAGTAGCTTTCGTTCACTTACCCATTACTACTGTTGCTCTTCTTTTCTAATGGAGTTTTTACTTGTTCATACTGTAGATAGACTGCTGATAGAATGGCCTAATTGCTATTTATAGTACAAGAAAAATAAACTCTTAAGATGTAATGATGTCACCTGCTAATTGTGTTATGCTCAATGAATTAATTCCCTTGTGTAAACATTATTTTCTTTTCATATTTTACAAAAACATACTATTGCAAGTGCTATAATAATTCAAAGTGCCAAATCTGGCTTTTTGATATGCAAATCAATTTTGCAAATTTAGTTGCTATCCCATTCTTTTATGACCATAGACAAACCACGGTCAAACATGGATGAATCATGGTTGACCGTAGTGCGTCCTGAACATTCAAAAGATATATTAGGAGAGACCAAAATTCATAGAAATGCTTCAATAATTCTGTAGCAACTCTAACCAAGAACAATAGCCAAATGGAATCAAAACAATTAATTAATAAACATTGTCTATTGATAAACTATGGATTTTAGGTTAAGAACTACAATTTGTGTATATTTTGAGGAACTGGTTTTAGGTAGTTGTCATTTACAGTAAGGTCTTGGAATAAGGATAGCATACCATGAAAAAGAGGCTGGAGAGAAATTAAATAACTCATTAAAGTTATATATTATATTCTGAGCGTCACACTTGGGTTCGGACTTTTCACACCTATGAAGATTTTATGTGGACTCTCCTTAAAATAAAGCTTAATCAGCATATTTAACAAAGTTTAGAATCTATACAACAAGTAGACTGAATGATGGAACTACCAATTTAATACGTTTACTGTTTATATTTTAACCAGGATACCATCTATGATATATTCTCAAACAGAACACAAACTAGTTAGATGTGATTATCTGAATATAAAACCAAACCATGAAAATTATTATCAAGCATATACGCTTAAAAACTTAGTCAAATAATTGACAATCATGACTACCAGGTGAAATAATTAAAAATATTTTAGCAGCATGCTTTTTCTATAAGTTGCCAAATTGAACTCAGACTTAGTGTCCCTACGTAGTTTGCCTTGATTGGGTGATTTTCCAGGCATCTGCGCATGTTCATGAACCATAAAGAATCTGCCACATGAATCACAGGCAAACTGTGGATGGAGTTGTCATAGGCAAAGATCAGTGATCGAGCAGAGAAGACCATTGTTGTACATGGACAACCAGACAGAAAGAGAGAGAGAGAGAGAGAGAGAAGAGAGAGAGAGTGGTGAGAGGGAGCATGATCTCTGTATGTTTAGATGGGGAGGGATGGGTAAAATGTGTTAAAAAAGTTTGGGGCAGCTGAATAGGTAACTGAAAATTTAGCCAGGTAAATAGAAGTTTATATTGGCAAAGCTATAGATAAGAAGATTTCTGGAATGTTTAGTAGCATAGATAGCTGTGCTGATGTCAGCAGCTGGGTGTGAAGGTCAGTATGTGGAATGGGTAAATGAATAGTTATATGTGTAGATAGAGAGCTAGAAGATGGGTACAGTAGGTACTCTAAATTCATAGCTAGGTGGATAAATGGATCTGTGAAGGGGCATATAGATGCTTCGGTGGATGGATAGATAGATAGATAGATAGATAGATAGATAGATAGATAGATAGATAGATACTGTATTTCCTATTTTTGAAGCCACCCTAATTTTTTAGCTGCCCTCTAATTGAAGTCACTGCAGAATGTATGCTTTTTAATAGAAGCCATCCCTGTTTTAAAGCATAGACATACAGCAGTAGCAGGTGAAGTTGTCTGACTGAAACCTCCTTACTCTTGTCAGTATCTGGCATTCTGTTATGTACCCCTATTTTGGAAAAGTGAAAACAGATGGACGGTGTCAGAGTGAACAGTGGAGAGAAACAGGATTTGGGTGATTGGCAGTATTTGGGATGCTCCATGAGATGAGCAATTTTAAATTGTTCAGTGTGCCTTTCCTGGTGAAACTTTTCAATAAAATTTGTTAGTGGACACAGAACAGCAGGTAAAGAGGGGAGTGGGATCTGGTCGGAAACTTGCATCTAAATTAAAGCCACCCTCATTTACTAGACACCCCATTTATAAGCTGTGGCTCAATTTGGAAAATTCAAATAGTAGCTACGGCTCTAAAATGGGAAAATATTGTAGACAGATAGATGTGATTTATGCTAGGCATCATTTATCTAGATATGAAGACAGTACAGACCTTTAAGGTAAACCTGGTTAAATGTCTTATTCCCAAGTGAATCAGTGTTCCTGAGTAGTAGAGTGGAGGGTATCCTATATAAATGGATACATGTTTGTATATCATATTAATCCCTACTTATGAAGACCCAAAGCTCATTCCAGCCTCAAATTACTATGTTACTATGTATGACTTGTTGAATTTTTAAAATCCAGCAGTATTAACAAAAGTTCAAAACTAGCGAGCTTTCTTCCCATTGCTATATTTATCTTGGGTTTATCTCACCAAATATCCAACTTATACAGAAGGAACTTTATCCACAGGGCCGAGCCATCTTCTACTTAAAATATACCTGAGACCTATGACAGAAATTGCCTCCCAGGTTAAGACCAGAATAAGGGATATTGCAAAGGCAAAGTATCTAGAAAGAATATCAGAACTTAAAATTACAGATGGTTTAAGGGTATAAAGCAGGCTCATCAGTTAGAACCTTACTTAATTAAACTCACCAATCCCAAACACCAAAGAATCATCACAAGATATTGGATGGAACTTTATAGGGCCAGTTACATACTCTTTAGGCAAAAAAGAGAAGGTGCATTTACCCCTCTTTGTGGTTGTGGAGATTTGGTCAAAGATGACTTAAAACATATTGTATTGCTCTTCCCTATATTCAAAAACCATGGAATGAAACGGCTGGGGGAAATCCTTTCTGACACTGACCTCCTCCTGACCTGCTAATTACTTACTTGTTTAACAATACAAATTTATCAATTTTGAAAAACTAGTGAAATTCTTGTCTTTATTACATTTGTAATAAAGATATTTGTTCAGTGACCAGATTTCAGGAGATTGATATAATGGTGACGTGCTGATATTTTGCACATATGTAATTGTCTAATCTTGAAACATTTTAATTTGTATCAGAAATGAGAATGTTGTCAATAGTACTGTGTATTTTGTGTAAAATCTTTTAAAAATGTTCTTTTGTAAAAGTTTATGCTGAACAATAAAATTTTTCAATTAAAAAATTTGATTGAAACATATACTTAGTGGTCTGGTATAAATATGAGTTATAAATGTGACTTAATTGGGAATAGTACTTGGATCTCATCTTGTGCAAACTTGCCAATTTCACATTTGTGCAATTCGTGCAAAATTACACCAATATCTGGCATAATTTCACCAACATTTTTATGCAGATTGCATCATTTTTTCACTCAAAGTGTGTTTTGTAATAATATGAGTACTAGAAATGCATAATTGCAGCAAATAGGGCAATTTTTTTTAAACTGGACATAAAAAAAGATGCAATGACAGTAAAAATTACCCATTTTAATTACACTGTTCTAACTTGTGAAATTGGGTGAAATTACATGAAATTTGTGGAATTTCATGAAAACTGTGTAATACAAATTTTCTTATTTCACCTGGCACCATCAGCCACCTGCCAGGAAAAACTAAATGCCATTGGCAAATATTGCACCAATACCTACTTCACTGGAGAGGAGCCATGTCTAATTTGAAAGTAGTGTTGAGGGAATTGAGGCCCTGCAACTAGGTTAACTAGTCAGGGACGGGAGGGTACAACCAATCCCACCTTTATCTCAGTCCAGACTATAGATATTCAAATAACTGACAGCATGTCAATTGTCCCCACACATACACCAGTTTATGGCAGTGATTGGAGGATCTGGCCTGTCAGACAAGGCAGGTGAGGTTGGAGTAACACATCAGAGATTCTCACAGCTCTGCTTTAAAGGACTACAAGCTACTCATTCACTGGACTGCAATCCCTGGTGTTACTTTTTCTATTTTTGCTCCAGCCTTCCTATTTTATCCTCAGGTCTTGTCTGCTCACCACCACCCATGCCCAGGCTCCCCCCCCGGGTGGGGCCACCGAGAGGGCTTCCCACTCCAAATGAATATTGTGGGCAAGCCCCAGATTTCCACCCGGGTCGAGGCCACGAGAGTGGGACCCCCTGGTGGGCATTAGTGGCAGTGGGCGGAGGAATGGGATGAGCTGTCATGCTGGGAGCCAGTATTTTTGTTGGGTTTCTTCTGGAGGCAGGGACGTGCAATGATGTCCAGCCTCCACCCCACCCCCCCTGAACATTCAGGTGCCAGTCGCTGTGGTACCTCCATCCTCCGCCAGGGGTCCATCAAGTGCCAGACACACTCCCCTCCCTCCCTACAGAGAAGGACAGTAGTCCTCAGGACACTCCATCCTTCTCCCCCAGCTGGCCCTCTGACACTCCAGGTCCATTTCCAAACCCGGGTCACTGGCGAAACACAGGCAGAACTCCAACCACTGTGCCGATGGGCTGGCTCAATCCCTGGTGTTAAACTCTTCTGTTTTGTGGGTGACTAAGATTTTTAACAGTTGATTAGATCTGTGGGAAACATATTAATTTATTTAAATATTTTACCATGAAAGGCCTACTGGGAAAGAGTTAGTTTCCAGACGCATCTAGAGGGGAGAGTGCAAGGGGAAATACAGAATGCAAAAACAAAATATACAATAAAAGCAAAAGTATATTGTAGATATACAGTGAATAAATCCAATAAATTACATACAGCACAATAAGATAAGGAACAAATATAATACTGTGCAAAAGCAGACATACAATAGCATAGCTACTCACAGGAGTATGCATTAATTTAAGCCCTGCAGACAGTAGAGCTGAGATTACTCTTGAGTCCCTATGGACTACTCTTGTATCCTAAATTTGTGACAATGTGGTACTGGGAATTTCATCCAGTAAACATCTCCATTGAATATTACAGTCCTTTTAGTCTCACTTAGGCACCATACCATATTTTCTACTGTGCAATTCTCCATCTGCATCACGAATTACACAAGACCTTGCAAAAGATTATATCTTTTTGTAAACAGACAGTCTGAGAGACAGCCCTTCACAAAATAAGAATGCATGTCACTTTCAGTAATCAAAGGACATCATACATAGTTGCACTAGTGGCAGCACAAATTGGATGCAAAAGCTACCTCATTGCACCACCACTGAAAACTAGGGGTGTCTACAAATCTGAGTCGAATACACCAAATACTGTCTGTCTTCAGCAGCTGTTTTCAGGTGCAAAAGTACCCCATTAAAAAGACTTAGGTCTTTACCCCCCCCCACCCAAGTGGCAATGTTGCACCCTCCCTTCGTCACCCAGGAGTACACCCCATTAACTGTAGCACTGCACCACACTATCATCCCCCACCTATCCCAGGTAGAGTACTGTCCTGTCCTATCCTATAATCAGGCAAATTAAAATAAAATTCCCAGATGGTAACCCCTCTCTACCCCCAGCCTCACAGTGAAAATAGATAGGCCCCCATACCACCTCTGACACCCACCACCTTTCTCCTTACCACCTTAGCCCACATACTAACTGGAGAGTCACAAAGAAAAAGTAAACAAATGTGCTCCCATGGCGGGCGGCTGGCCAGCCCTCCCTCCACTTCAGCTGACCACCATAAAACAGATAATCCCCACACCATTCTTTGACACCCCTCACCTTCCTTCCTCCCTCCCACCTCCAACACCCACCTGTGACTCTCAAACAAAAGAAAAAGAAATTCAGTCCTAAGAGATATTATGGATGGATAGATACACGTATTACAAACACCGGAAAATAGCTGAATACCCATATACTCTCTAAAGTACTTAGTGAATACTCAGTAAATACTAAATAAATGTATTTGCACACCCCAATTTAAAACAGAAATATACAAAACTCAACTTAGCCCAGGGAGGAGGAGGTTCCCACAGCAGCTATGTCACAATGTAAATCAATTAGCTAGATGTTAGCACAAACAGCATCTGCAGTCACTACAAGGACATCATTTAGGAAAAGCCAGGGGTTATGGTTGAGATCCCTAATGATTTCTTTGCAACCCCTATTATGTCCCTTTCAACCCCTAGAAATCCATAAAACAAGCTTTCTCCAGGATCTGGTCACATCAAATTTAGTTAGTAGTGTAGCTTTGCAAACCCCTATGATTCTACCAAAATGGAGATTTGCAACCTCTTTGATTATGGTGAAAGGACACCACTGAGTCACTAACATGCTAGCTTACAACAGCAGCCACAAGAGTCTAGGAATGGTGCACCACCAGTGTCCTGGTGCTGTTCCATGCCCAGAGCCCCAGGTCAGCAGTTATACTAATGTTTATTTATTTCATTTTGTTCACCTGGTAAGTGTACTAGACATGCAATACCTATTTTGGGGCACGACCAGGGAGAGTTCTGGACCACAATGATAAATAAGAATCTACAATTTACACCAAGCACAATGCAAATTAAAGTACAAAATACAATGCT
The DNA here is from genome assembly GCA_016271365.2 of Neoceratodus forsteri. Taxonomy (NCBI): domain Eukaryota; kingdom Metazoa; phylum Chordata; order Ceratodontiformes; family Ceratodontidae; genus Neoceratodus; species Neoceratodus forsteri. The sequence goes on along the minus strand of CM028129.1, from coordinate 1,453,155,558 downwards.
AAAAACTAAAGATCAAGTAATGTACATTAACTATAAAAGCAAAAGGAATTACAACAATATGCATCTGCTGCAACAGCAGTCAATGTAGCAAAGTGTGCCAATAAATACATCTCATATAAGACAGTATTATAAATTATTTATATACACAGGCATTTAGCCCTAACAGATTATGCATCAGGTACAGCACAGTAAGGTAATAATCCAAAGGAGAAATCATAGGCTTTCTCTCTCTCCAACCCCTAAACTTTAGGCTAGCTTGAGATCTGAGGTAAGTTAGATGTTTTCTTTCTCACTCCAGTCTTCCCTGATAGTCCAGTGGCCCCATTCTCTGGCCCATATCCAGTCACTGGTGTCCATTGGAACATCCCTCCTAATCTTCTCCCCCAACACTATCACTTTGATCTCCACCTTGTATCAATTCTCCTGTTTCCAATGAAAGAGATGCACCACCCCTACACCTACCTGAAATACATACTGTAGTTCTACAGGCACGGGATGGAGCTAAACTCCATGACCAGGTTAACAGCAGTCACCGTGCTTTTGTGCATGGCCCAGTGACTCATTTGCATCAAGACCTTTTCCTGCACAGTCACAACTGAGTTAGCAACTGCACAGGAAAGACTTGCAATCTTACTTTATGTAGTGCAATGGGACGCAAAACGAGAGGCTGGCGTTAAGTGGACATCATAACTGCTTAGCAAAAGTTTACTGTGGCTCTGTATGGGGCCCCAAGTAACTAAGCAGGAGAAGTGCATTTTAAAACAGGGCTAGATCTAAGTTTTCTGCCACATTACTGCCTTGTCATTCAGCTCAGAGTCAGCAGACCTTAGACAGGGACCAGATCTAGCTCATTAGTTACAAGGAACATTGTGTACTAAATACTGTTATCAGTCAAGACTTTTATTATTAACATCTGGACTACATAATGTTCCAACTAATATCTGTAAAAAAAATTAATGACGCTTTACTTATTACCACGGCTGTATCCAATTTTTATTTGTTGCTAGATATTGACTGTTTTTCCTGTTTTTTTTTTAATTCTTTACAATTCATTAAGCAAGGCAAGACAGTTTTATTTTTATGACATGCTACCCCAAAGGCTCAGGGACCCTTACAACAAATGATAAACTGTACTAGAGAGTGGCATAGTGAATGAAACATCAGACTGTTCAAAACAAATAATAAATTATAATTAATTACTGTAGACTAGTTTAAACAGTGGACACTTCCGTGCTACTTAAAACCCATACTGAGGTGCTGTCACAAACAAAACATGATAAAGCATTCTAAAACAGTGGGGCAGCCACCCAAATGCTCTGTGCTGAGTTAATGTTAGCCTGGAATTAGGGGGAACAAGAGCAAACCCACCTCAGCAGAGTGGAGTGGATGGACAGTGGTGTACATGAGAATGAGATAATCCAGGTAGCCAGAGCATAAACCATGTAGGACCATGTAAGTTAAAAAGCCTATCTTTTTTTTTTTTTTCATTTCTTTGGTAACCGGGTAAAGCCCAATAGGTGCAATGCCTATTTTCAGGGACAGCCCCAGAGCAGTGGTGAGGTTAAGTGGCTGGGGATTAACAACCCAATGGGCCCCTACCAGCCAGTTTTTAATCCCAGGAAATGGCCTTCTGTGAAGTTGCTATTGTAACCATACGTTTAGCTGCAACAACAACAACAGCCATACTTTTTGATTTTTTTTAATATACTTTTTAAATTTTTCCTCACTTGAGCACTGTGCAGCAAGTAGTGCAGCACGGGGATATCTCAATTTTTAGACATTACGTGCCAGGCAATGTGTGACTGGCAGCTAAATAGATCACTTCTTTTTTTTGTAATCAAAGTTTATAGATTTTTCTCACACATTACAGACAAGACATGTGTATTAACATTGGTAACATTAAAGAACATAACACAGTAACATAAAACAACATGCGGTAGATTACATTTCATGTTGTATTTCAGGTGCTGTTGGTCATGTACCATCTATGGATTTTTTTTGTACATGGATATATCAGTTGAGCAGTCTTAGACTATTTCTGTTAATTAAGGACTTCAATCTTGTTGTTCTTGCCTGGCTTTAACTGGGAGAGGAGTTATGCTTCCTCTGATAAATTTCTGCCATCTGCAGCTGGTGCAGAACGTGGTGGCCAGGCTGTTGATGGGTGTTCCTAGATTTGAATGTATTACACCAGTTCTCTGCAGACTGTACTAGCTGCCAGTGAGATGGAGGATTGCCTTCAAGGTTGGATTACTGACCTATAAAGCCCTACATGGTTGGGGATCTGACTATCTGCAAGACCTCCTGGTTCTATACTGCCTGACTCGCCATCTCCATTCCTCCGAGGGTGACCTCTTGGTGGTTCCCAGGGCAAGGTTGTGGCTTTTGGGAGACTGTGCTTTTTCTGTGGCTGCACCTACCCTGTGGAACTCATTCCCAAGGTATCTGAGAGAGGCCCCTTGATGGAAGCCTTTAAGGGGGGCTCAAGACATTCTTATTTGAACAAACATTTAACCTATCATAGTATGAAGCACTCTTGATGACTGTCATTTTATTTATTAATATGGTGATTAAAATTTGAATTTGATTTATGTTTATGCTCTGTAATATAACATTTTACAGTACGTATGTTAAGATGAATGTTTTATTTGCATTGGATTGTATGAACTGTAATAGTGCTCCAAGCCCCTGGGAAGGGCACTTAATAATAATATATCTATCTATCTATCTATCTATCTATCTATCTATCTATCTATCTATCTATCTATCTATCTCTGCCAGAGCTCTAAGATCTCCTCTCTCTGTCTGCCAGGTAACTTATAAAGGGAAGCAACTGGCAGATATATTTGTCCTTTTTACTGTATGTCATATGAGTGGTGATCGTCTCCATTTTCTGTAGGTTTCTGTAAATTTTTATCCATTGCTCAAATGTGGGGGGAGGACCAGTAACTATTATTGGGTGATTGCTTTCATTGCTGCTGCTACAAAGATATTAAACAAATATTTGTTTATCTTACCCTTTACCCCCTGTGGGGGCAAGTCCAATGATCCAATGCTGGAACCTTCCCAGTGGTAGTATTGCAAGTATCCACTATGCAGCTGCACTGACCTTGACCCAGAAATCTATGAGGAAGGGGACACTCAAAAAATATGTTCATGTGTACCCACCATCCCACAGTCTCTCCAGCACCTATCCGAGCTATGAGCCCCATAATGTTTGGAGACTGTAGACGTATGAAAGTATCTAGTGATTGCCAACATAATTCTTTCCAATTGGGAGAATCTGTGGCCTTACGTGCTTTGTCCATATGAGTCCCCATTCTTTGTTCATTAACTCACAACCTGCCTCTTCTCTCCACTCCACCTAGTTTTGATGGAAATCATTTGGTCCCTTGCCAGGTTTCTAAGTGTATAAAGAAGTTTTCTCCTCTGTTTTTGGGTGGCCAGAGTAAACAACATCTACCTAACCGGGATGTCCTCCTGTTTCAGGGCTGAGACTTAGGGATCTGTTGACAGATAATATCTTATCTGTATGTATCTGATGAGGTCCTGTCTTTGCAGCCCACACTTCGTTGATAACTGAGCAAAACATTTCAGGACTTTACCTCATAGTATTGACTCACTCTCTTTAGGACCACCCTTTCCCGCCTTCTGAAGCCTACTGTATATCAAGTTTGATTGGTTCAAGATCCAGCATGCCCTTAATGGGTCAACTTACTTATGCCTTTAGTTAGATGCTGTCTTTGGGATACCTCATCCCATACTTGCATTGTTAACCTAGCCCAGGGGTTGTTATTGTGCTGTAACTGTTTCCAGAAAACCATAGGGATCTTAAGTGGTAGAAAGGCAAACAGGAAATTCAGTCTGAAGGATGCTCATACAGACTGTTTCTGCTCTCCTTCCCACTGAGAGAGGCAGTTTCTTCCATCTCATGCAGTCACCTTAAATACCCTTGGGCAGCTTTTGATAGATAAGCCAGAACAGTTTAGGCAGGTCTTGAAAGATCCATACACCAAGATACTTAAATCTGTTTGAGGACCATTTTAACTTGCAACATTGCTTCAGCTGAGGTGTGGCATGGGATCCCAAGTGCATGCTCTCCAGCTTGTTCACATTAATGTTGTGTGAAACTGTGGGATTTCACTCCACAAAATATTTTACATAATACATGCATTTCGCAAAATATTTTATGGGTGCAAAATGTGAAATTCTGCTGGCAAAATGCAGAATTTCACTCGGGAAATGTGAACTTTTGCCTGCAAAATGCAGAATTTCAACACTCACGAGTGAAATTCCACTAATCAAGGGCAAGATTCCATATTTTGTACCTGATAAATAATTCATGGAATGTGTGGAATTTCGTGAAATGTTTCACATGGTGAAATTTGTGATTTCGCCGGCAAAATAAAATTTTGCTGCATCTCTAGTCCACATTAATTTTAAAGCCTGACACCAGTCCAAATTGCCTCACCTTCTCTATAATTCTTGGGATGTTATTAGCCACATCAGTGACATATAACAGGGTATCATCAGCACGGAGGGATACAGTGCTTTGATTTCTTCCCGACCTAACATTATATCTCTAATATATGGAGAGGAGTATAGCCATTCCACCAGGTATTCCAGACTAACAGCAAATAGCAGTGGTGAGAGAGAACACCCTGTCTGGTTCCTCTTAATTATAATCCTCTGTGACATGATACCATTTACTTTGACCTTGGCTCCAGGGTTAGAATACAAACCTTTAATCCAATTATAGACTCTGTTGCCAGACTGGAACTTTTTAAGAGTGGCATCTATGAAAACCCAATCTAGGTGAACAAACGCCTTTTTGGCATCTACTGTAATGATTGCCTTCTGTTCCCCTTTTGACAAATTTTGGCAGACCAAACTAACGTTAAGAACCCTGTAGATATTATCCTGAAAGGAGTGCCCCTGTATAAAATCAGTTTGGTCAGGGTGGATTAGGCAAGTTGTGACCTTTTGTAGTCTGTTTGTGATTGCTTTAGCAAAGATTTTGGCATCCTGATTCAGGAGCGATATCCCTTACATTGGGTGGTGTCTGTTCCAGGTTTAGGAATTACAGTTATAATCACCACCCCCATAACTTCAGGATTTTCCCCTCTTCATACATAACACTGCATACTTTCATTAGAGTGGGGATTAGAGCTGATGCAAATTTCTTGAAAAATTCTGCTACAAATACATCCGGACCTGGGGACTGGTCAGAGTTCAAAGATTTCACCACCTCCCTCAACTCTTCAGAGGTAAAGGTGACTGCCAAATAAGCTTTTTTGTTCTTCCATGAGTTGTAGCAGAGTAATGCTGTCAAGAATCCAATTGATGATATCTTTGTGTCCTATAGTTGGTTCTGGGGTGTAAAGATATGAATAGAATATATAGAACTCTGTGGCAATTTGTTTTTGATAGGTAATGTCCCTATGGCCTCCTCACACCCCAGTGATTCTAAGAATAAACTCATCTGCCTCTTGCTTACTCAATCTGTAGACCAGCATTTTGCTAGCCCTGTTTCCCATTTCTAATACTTCAGGTTCATAAACCTAAGACTATTTTCTGCCTTTCTCATAGCTACGTTATTTAGCTCATCTTTTATGTGCTTAATTTGAGGAAGAACCACAGGGTCCCTCATAATTTTATGCTCAGTTTCTAGTTTCAGGAGTTTCTCCTCTGCCCTGATCCAGGGTATTAGCAGACCCTTGTTTGGAGTCATAGTGCTAGAAACCGACCAAGGCACAGTACCATAAATTTCATTTGTCTGCAGCAAAAATCCCAAAGAATATTAACACATTGTTAAAGATTTGAAAACCCAGTTAGACAACATCAGATTACTTTAGTTAAGGATGGTACTCTTATAAAATTCCCAATATAGTAGCAGAGAAACATTGAAAAGTTCTGTGGTTGTTCAGTAAATAAATATGCAGTATAATCAGTGCTGCTGTATAAAGGGTACCTGATCTTCTTGAGCGGGCAAGTCAAAAATATAATTTGCACTAGTATGTGCTTTGAGTCTGACCCTGAAATAAGTCTTATGCAAAATAGTTTTATACTATTTTTTCACATGGCTATAACAACCCTGCTAAAATGATAAGACAGTAGTGTTAATTAAAAATACATGCCACACACAGGGTTACCCTCGATGTTTCTGCTTCATATTTCAGAAACCGAACATAATAATATGTTCTGCATAATTAACCTGCGTTGGTCATGTCTCGTAAACGTATCCATCATGCAGCTTCTATTTAAATAAGATACATCTCCTACTATAACCTGACCCCGCTTAGTGCTTATAGATAAAATAGTGTACTGGAGATTAGCATGTCTTTTGAACAGACAGCAGCTGCGAATTGCATACAAAAAATGCCAACACCATATGCTTCAAATATACCTATCACCACATTTATTAAACTCAGAACCCCAGTAGAATAACAGACTTTAATATGACTCACACATTACCTCCATTACTTTGCAAATGCTGTCAGATATGACACTGACAGCTATCAAATGGAGTGAGCTTGAATCAAACTGACCTTCCTCCTGCAACATAGCATCACTTCTGGTCTAGATGGCAAGGGATGGCATTACACATTTGTCTTGGCAGCTTCACTTTTAAAGAATAATTAATAAATACATAAAAACAAATCCATATATGCCTAAATGTGTTACAGCAGTGAAAATAATACTATGTATGGATGTCTATGTGTACCCAATAGAACAAACACAGTTTTCAGTCCACTAGCTCTTTAACTGGACATAGATTTCTTAAAGTGTGCACTTGGGAGATTGCCCCAACTGTAGCATTCCTGTTTAACTGGAGCCTCACAATAGGAATATTTCCTAAAAACTGGAAAACCAGTAAAGTTATTCCAATAGGAGGTGGGAACCCAAACCTGTCAAACTGTTGTCTAATTTTTCTCTTGCCTATACTGTCAAAGATGCTTGAGAAACTGGTTCATGAATGGTTGCATGAATATTTGGATTCCACTGTACAAATTACCCCATTTCAACAGGGTTTTCACCCTGGCCATTGAATTGAGTGCCTGTGGATGGAGGATAGGAAAGTTACTGGAGCAGTTTTTGTCAGTTTAATGAAAGCGCTTATCCTGAGGACCACTCCAACCTGCAGGACAGATTGATTGGAATCAGTGTGCATCCTGAGTCTGCTGAGTGATCCAGGTCCTATCCAATGGGGAGAAAACAAAAGGTTCAAGTGTTGGACTGTTTGTCAGACACCAGGGACCTCTAAAGAGGAATGCCACAAGAATCTATACTAGGACCACCTTTATTTTTTATATATACAAACAGTCTTCCACAGGTCCTGAGCCACTCCATGGTCAGGATGCATGCCAATGACACTGTATTGGTAACAACTCATAATTCTATAGATGAACGCCAGTGGAAATTTGAGGCCAACTTTAAAGTGGCACGGGAATGGTTCACCAGTTCGGGGCTAGTCATGAGTATAAAAATAGACCCAATGCTTGGGTTTTGAGATGATGGATGAAAGCAAATCAAGTTATACATAAAAGATCCTGAGGGTTTTAAACTGGTACAGATTCAACAGTATAAATATTTGGGTGAGGTGTTTCTTTCATTTTTGACTCACATCCAGAATGCTTGTATTAAGACTACAAAAAAGTTGGGTGGCCTGGGGTGTGTCTATGGGTACCTCACCAGGGAAGCTCATTTTAAAATTGTCAGTACTCTTCTGTTACCAGTGATAGCATGCAGAAATATTACTTGTATAACTGAAAACTGCCCTAAATACTGGAACTTCCTTCCTCTTACTATATGTAATGCACTTAGCCATGCCTCTTCAAAAGGCACACAGATTTTCCTAACCAAATCCACTACATGTATGTGCTTTAATCTTCCTTAGCTCTTTCTCTCTCTTCTGACTCCATGTCAAACTCTATGCTTTTACCCAGCTATTGACTCACTCTGTCTCACTCCTGCTCCTCCTCACTTCCACATTTTCACACCTGTTCCTCTGCCCCTCTTCTGCCCTGTTTTCATCCTCCTTTTGGTTCCTTACTATTACTCCTGTTACCCCTCATTCACCCATCTCTACCCTCCCCTACCTCTGCCTTTCTCTGTTTACTGTTGCACCACTTACTTACTGTTTTGCTGTGGTCTGCACTTTAACTGATTGTATCACTGTGTCTCACTTCCTTGACTAGCACTTATATTGTCAGAGTCTGATGTACCATAATACATTGGATCCATTTATGTCTACTGTACCTTGGTTCCTTGGTCAATTCTTGCTCAAATAGTTGCATTTTTGTACTCTGCTCCTCCTTACTTGTTGCCGGGTGTGAATAATTTGTTGTACTACCTGTCCCTGTATCCCATCATACTTTGTAGTTTTCTCTATTAATATTGGATTGTTTAATGCTTTTACATACTGTATATACCATGTGAAAATTGTATCTTTCTATCAGTTACCTGACTGATTTTTCCTGTTCCACTGCTGTATTTTGCTTTACCAATTTTCTGTATCTGCTCTGTCTTCACCTTGCTATGTTGTAACCTCCCAGGTCGTGCCTGTAAATGGGCATTTTATGCCAAGTGCACCTACCTGGTAAACAAAAACTAAATAAACTAAAAGATATGGAGAAACTAAATAAGGTTAATAATAAATTGGCACCATTTATCTTGGAAGCCAACTATAGTACCCAGTACCTATTACTGTGATCTGTATGCTCAGTTGCACTGGAATACCTTAGGAAATAGATGAGCAATGAAATGGTCAACTATGACTCATAAAATGTTGAGAACGGAATGCTATCATCCACTGTCCCATCCTTTATTTGGAGAGTCATGACAACAGAATTCATGACATCAGCAATTTAAATATAAAAAGGTTGAAAGTCCCCAGGAATTGCACTAGGTTTGGGAAAATGAGGATCTGTCGTATTGCTGACAGATTTTGGAACAGGTTGAGTTTCCCCACAACAATGGTGCCAACACTCAGCATGTTCCAAGAAAGTTTATGTAATGAACTTAACCCTGTATGTGAGTGTTTTACATAACTGTATGTGTTAATTATCAATGCAAAGTTGTATAATGAAGGATTTTTTTTATATATATATATTTTTGTATGTATTGCATGGAACTGTATGAATGTATGCATGTAACAGGATTCATCTGGAAATAGGCTTCAGACTGCGTATGTAATTCCTGTATAAAAATAAATTTTACTTACTTACTTTAGCTGAAAGCAACAGTGCTGCTTATTTTTATAAGCTGCATATGATATAAAGTGTCCTCATATGAATTTAATTTTGTGCCCCTTTCTTTATGCCCATTCAGGTACTTTTTAATAACTTCCCTCATTTTACTGATACAAATCACATAATTCAGAAAACCTGCATTTAATCTCCACATGCCTTTGGGATCTATGGGTCCTAGGTCTAACTTAAGGCAAATAAGAGCATGATCTGAAATGGAAATTGGATAAACCCCCATATTTTTGCAGGTGTAGGCATGCTGTTTCTGAGTGTAGAAGTGGTCAAGCCTGGAATACATATTATCTGGTGTTAAGCAGAAAGTATAATTCTGAGCTTTAGTGCTCTGTAACTGTCATGGGTAAGTCCAGCCTCACTTCTTTCAGGGTGCAAAGGACCCTGGAACAAGCCTTATTACCTCTACCTGCAGTCTGGGATCTTCTATGCATTTCCAGTCCCATCACATATCACTTACCCTTCAGTAACTTGTGTAATGTACCAAACACATTTCTGAGAAACTCAGCAGAAGGCGAGGTGGGTGCATAGTTCAATATCACATGATGGATCCTTTCTCCAAAGGTTCCAGAGACTATGAACGCCAGCTGCCCTGCTTTATCTGCATGCATTTGGGTTACCTTGAAATACAGCTGCTTTCTAATTATAATAGCCACGCCTGCTTTCCTGTCAGTAAGATGTACATCTGAATACACCATGCCTACCCAGCTCCTCTGAAGTTTTAAATGTTCAAATTCTGAGAGACTGGATTCCTGGAGCTGTCCTATGTCACAGCACCTTCTACTGAGCTCCTGTAATACACTGTCTCTTTTCACTACATTATTAAATCCGTCACATTCAGGAAACAAATATGAAACAAGTCCATTTTAGTTGCCTCTATGACATGCTTGTGGGATCACCCATAGCCTTCCTCAATCTAGAGTACATGAACGTTTTGCATGTACCCCATAAAAAACATCAAAGTTGAATGAGTGACATTTTGAAACAACCAACATGACTAACAGAATGACCAAACACATGGTTGTGAACTGATCTCTACAGAGATCAGCTCTTATGTTAGTGCACTTGCAGGCCTACGATGCAGGTGCCTACCAAGGTTCAGTGGCCTCTTCCAGAGGGATGCCCTTCAAGTGCCCATGCTCAGGGTAGTAGTTGATATGAATTCCCCCTCTCCACATTGCCGCCTGTTAGTGTGTGAGCTTCCGAGAACAAATCCCCCCTCAAACTACCTTCCCACCAGCCTCTAATGAGCCAGTGGTGTCTGTCCCAGAAGAGAAATACCCCCAATCAAGGGACAGGGTCTCCCCCAGGCATGAGTGAGCCCTCCCAGCCTGCAAACTATTTCACTAAAACCCAGCATCCTGTCTATTGAACATTTAGAAGTAGAGCAGGGCAGTGTATTTCAAAGGCTCATGGTAAATGTTCAGTTATTGAAGGAAGACAAAGATAACAGTCCCTCTGTTTCACCATACTTCCCTCTGTAGTCAGGCTCATCCTTGTCGACCCAGTCTATAGACCCCCTGCCAATCTCATGGGCCCCCCCCCCCATACCCACAAACACATCCCACAAAGCATAGCCATTGCAGGGCGTTATCTCAGCCCATGGTCAGATCCCAACTATTCCACATCTCACACCCCAGTTTGTCTGTCACATTGGAGACATGGACAAGTAATGATGTTTGTGGTCTCATAACTCCAATCGCTCAAATTCACCAACAGTTCTGGTACCCTTGCAGGGTAAAATCTGCATGAATGAAATAAAAAATGGGTTCATAATCAAGTAACAGGAAAACATGTATGTTGGCAAAATCTGGATACAGGCTGACATTTTTGATGTAAGGAGCCTGCAATATTTCAATCATGTATGGTCTTGTTCAAGATAGCTAATGGATCTACTGTGTAGAGCTGAACAAATGATTTTTTTTCTACAGGTTTTACTTTAATGGTATATGTATATGACATATGTTTATATTCATAGTATTAATCCCTTAGGTTCTCTTGGATTGAAACATATTTACTTATAGCTGTCTTATTATAAGTGATTTCTTACATGATTGTTTCTGAATTTATGTAACCTTCTGCAACATACTTGTAATAAGAACCTCACTGGGAATGTGCTTGACTCAAATGAGTCTCCTTTTCATGTTATTGTACATGAATAACATTTTTACTACTAATACTACTACTACTACTAAACCATGATTTCTTCTGAGTTGAGCTTCACGGCCCTTGTCTCCCTATTCAACAGAATTATGATCTGTAACAAGAGGAAAGCCCCTGCATGTCAGGGACATATGGTACCTCATCATACCTGAGTTCCAAGTTTAGTCTGTTTAGTTTAGTCTGTGTAGGGACTGTGACAGGGCTGGGTAATACCCTGTCCTATTTGTTGTGCAGACAGTGTTAAAAGCAAGGCTCTATTTTGTCCTCTCCTATTCTGCCACTTGTCTGTCTTTTGCCTGTCTGATTGCGCAATCAGATGTTCTTGTGGCACCTAGGAATTGGCCACTCTGATGGTCCCACAATTTCTCTCTGTTATCTCCCTTCTTATACTTGCTCTTTCTATTATTTATTTTCTTCCATTGCTTCTCTGTGATTAAAAAATATGTGAATCTTTATGTGAAACTAAGATCCCTTGGTTTGCAAATGTATATAATTATGCTGTTGAAATGATTGCAGAAAGCTATTTGGGTTTATTAGAAAATATATCAATCTGGAACACAGGGGTTTGAGCTTGAGATGCATTGTGACATCCCCAAGCTTGTTTACAGGGTTGTCAACAGGAGTTCAGCTCTGGGACAGCATGTTCTATTTTATGGTACCTGTTAAGACTAGATGTACTCTTCAGGCAGACCTCAGGAAAGAAATTCACAAAGTTCTGATGCATTTTGTGAAAAACAGGAGATGTAACTTAACAACAATCAGGATGCAGAGTTTAAACTGCGGAAAATATATCTTATAAAAAGACAGCAATATTTTGTTTATAGAGAGATTTAAATTTAAATTGAGAGAGAGAGACTCAGATGAAGGGTTTTTGTTTGTACTGCTTTAAAGAAGAGCTATCCTGTACAATTTTCTATTTCTATTTTATTGTTATTGAAAATAATAAAATGCTACTTGTGAATTCTATAACTTCCCCTGGTCTGCCTGTGCTTCATGACCTATGCCACTGGTAACAGCCAGGAAGAGTGCAGAAACAACAGCATGTTCAGGTGTGTGATTCCTTGATAGCTTACGCCGAAAAGGTGAATGCACAGAAAGCGTGCCCGACAATAGAAGAGTGAACGGCGCCACAGTCCCACTAATGGCGAAGGCAAGGGTGGCTACAGGCATTCAGGTGAGCACCTGAAGGATGGGGCCTGGACTAGCAAGGGCTGTGGGTGGCATGCAGCCAAAAGGTGGATGTGGCCCCATAGAACAAGCTCTCTGGCAGCTGTGTAGGTGTTGGGTAACCTAATCACTCTTCCTGGCTGCTAACTGTGGCAACACAGCAGGGACAGGGAGTTACTGGCACACGCAACATGGAGCAACCCCCAGACAAGGAGGACACAGGTGGGTGACAGAGTCTGACTGGGGCATAGCACCCCTGTCAGCAAACAACCACACAGCCACAAAAGAGACAGCTACCTGCAGCAATCCAAGCTTGGCATGGGATCCTGTGGGAGGGGTCTGCCAGTCCACAGCATCCAGGAGGTATGGGGCAGCGCACTCCTGACTGCTGATGGATATAATGGCATATGGTGCAACAGAGCAAGCAGGGGCAGGAGAACACCAGGTGCTTGCTGTGGGTGGGACAGGCATTGACCATGCTCGGACTTCATGCAGCCTATACAGGGATGTATTTGGCACTGTGTGTGTCTGTGGCACTTTGGACAGTGCCCTGTACATGCCCACCATGCCACTGTGCCAAGCAGTCGAGCGGTGTCACCCTCAGCATGGGTGCCCTCTCTGTTCTCGCATCCGCTGTAGTTGTTCTTTCAACCCATCATGCATACCACCAGTTGCCCATATTCTATCGCCTCGGTGGGCTCTCCTTTGTGCAGTTGCACATTGAGGATTCACCCATCAGGAGGCACCCTAATCACATAATTCCATGCCACTATGTGACAGGGACCCCTATGTTGTTGCCTTCTTTCAGCTTGGGACATCATCATGAAGAGTAGTGCAGAGATTGATGACCTGAAGCTCAGACGTGCATATAGGAGGTAGCTCCCATGAGGTCAAATGATTACTCCATCTGTCTGTGGTGTCCCCAGGAAAGTCTTCTCATTGTGGATTCCCCTGTGTGTGCACACCAAAGTTCTTATTTACAGACCTGCAGTGGGAAAACTGGCCCAGGACCACAAGGCTTTCAAAACAGATGTGACCTTATAAACTTTACTTACCCATCTGGGAGTCTCATTCAGGTATGTCTAGAAGCTTGTTGGGGGCACTTTCATGGACCCATTCCAGGGCTGAGGGGGGACTGAGCTCCTGAATCCCACAGGAGGGCCATATTAAAAGAGCTGAAATTACTCACTTGTTGGATTTTGCTGTAAACTGCACAATTCATTTCAAGTCAGCTTGCAGGGGGACCAGGCAGTCTGAATGGCGTTTCCATCCATTATTTTTAGGGCCTCTATTTCCCATACCATGTCTTCAATGTCTCTTTCAGCAATCTTCTGCTGTAGGTCTGGCATAGCAATAACCTGTGCTTTCAGATATTCTTCCACTGCCAGTACTGAGTTGTATAGCTTTGGCTTTTCTTGGGTAAAAATCAGCAATTTGGCAGGGTAGTGCATTTGTCCCCTGATTCCCTGTTCATTTAATTGTTTGATACTTTTTTGTATTTTGCCAGCAACTGGGGAGGAAAGTCTTGATCAATGTATACTCACTGGCCGTCTAGGTTTAGGTCCTTTTTTGTAGGGAATCTGTTCCTTGTCTGGGTACTTTAAGAATTTGATAACCATGGATCTCAGTGGGGCTCCTAACTTGGGTTTAGGCCAAGAGCCCTATGTGCCCATTCCATGCCCATCTGAAAGTCCTCTCCCAGGGCCAGTGCTTTTTTAAACCACACTGTGAGAAAATGATCTTTGCTGTCTTGTTCTGCATCCTCCCAAAAGCCAAAGATCTTCACATTGTTCCTCCTAGCCCATGCCTCCACAACCTTGGCCATTCGGTCAGGAACACAGAGAGATGGATGCTATTGGGAAGATAGTCAAAGAGAATAGGAAGGTGATAGGAGAAGGTTGATTGCCCAGCAGATGAGCGGGAGTGGGGAATGGAGAAGTGTGAGCAGGAGGCAGGGGAGATGATGGGCAGGAGTGAGGAAAGGTAGGAGTTACCTAAACAAGTATTTGCAAATTAGGGAGGCACCATGGATGTGATGATGGGAGGGGAGGGAGAGAGAGAATGGATAAGGAAGAGTAAAGTGAGCAATTATGAGAATGGGGGGAGGATTGGGCAGCAAAGTGGCAGATGGAGTTGCATAGGGTGTCCATTCTGGCAAGGGAAGTGGATGGGGCAGTGCCGTAAATCACATCTGTATAGTCAAAGACTCAGAGTACCATTTTGGTAATAAGCTCCCAGCAGACCTATGGAGACAAACAGCCTTTATTTCAATACAAGGCACCAAGCTTAGGGCAGAGCTTGGCATGCATTGCTTCAATGTAGGCAGAGAAGTCAATCCTGATGGCAAGTTACATACCAAGGTACTTGAAGGATTGGACCACTGGGGTGCCATCTAGTGTGGAAAAGACAGGCAAAGTGGGGAGCCTGGCCAGTTTCTGGCTGGTATCAAAGGTCATGGATACAGTTTTCTTCATTTTGACCTGGAGGTGATTGGAGTGGAAACAGTGCAGGACGCTGTAGATGTCTTACTGGAGCAGACCTTTCATGGCAGTATTGGAGGAGCCGGATATGTAGATGACTTTGTCATCTGCATACGTGTGTATATACAAGTTGGCACAGGCAGAGGGAAAGTTGTTAAGAAAAATGAAGAGGAGAATGGGGCCCAAGATACAGCCCTGAGGGATCCCAACCTGTATGGGCAGTGGTGGTGACAGGGTGCTGCTGACTTGTATCGACTGTAGACAGTCCACAAGGTAACAGCAAAAACTAGGCAACAGCAGGGGCTGAGAGGCCAACAGAACTCAGCTTGTCCAGGAGGGTTGGAGGGACACCGAGTCAAAGACTTTGGCCAGAACAATGAAAATGGCAGCCATGATGTACCCCTGATGCACCCAAGAGAAGATAGAATCAGTGATATATGCAGCAAGGAAAAGACAGTGGAGTGCTGCTTCTGAAAGCCAGACTAGAAGGGGGAGAGGAAATTGGCAGAGGAGAGGAAATTGGAAAGTCTGAAATAGACAAGTTTCTCTTGTGGCTAAGCAAGAGAGGGTAGGAGGGAGATGGACCAGAAGTTGCCAGGGGTGAAATGGTCCTGCCCCTCCTTTTGTAAAGCAGAAGTATTTTGACAATCTTCCAAGACTGAGGGACTACAGAGCGGGAGAAGGAGAAGTTGAGTAGATGAGTAAGAGGAGATACGATGGCAGGAGCTGAGATATGGAGGCATTTAGGACTTTAGTTTAGGATTAGCAGATGGTCTCCAGCATTTCAGTGAAATCAATCAACTGCCAGCATTTGTCAAGGGTCATGAGATAATGCATGGCTATAAGATGGATTTTGGTTCATATTTCTGTTACTATACACCCAGAACTATTGGAAGCTACACTGTTTGATTGGCACTTCCAAGGACAAATTGATGTCTTACATTGTCTCTCTCTTTGCTTTTCCAGTCTAGCCCCCGATGGCCCTGATGGATAATTTACAGCATTTCAGTTCTCATGGATGTAGGGTTAATCAGTTTTCATCCTTTATACAGCCCAACACATTTAGTGTGGTCCTTCTGAATTTAAAGTACCGTCTAATTTTGTATGGTAATTTATTTTTGTAATTAGACCAACCATATTTTATCAGGGTACAGATGTTCTGTAAGCACACATTTATCAGTTGCTACTTAACTTCCTCCATTCTCTATTCTGCTATGGAGAACCTCTCTTTTGTCATGTGGTTTTAAACTTTAGCTTCAGTCTTTAAACTGATATTCCAGTTTTCTGCAAAAGAGATGGCAGTTGGCATAAGAATGCTGTTGTACCCTTTTGTGGTACATGAGGTTTTAATGATAATGGGAACTTGTGCACCTACTGTTTTATTTTAATTTTACACACACACACACACACACAAAACCCAACCCTCCCCCAAAAACAAAGTATGCTTCTTTGTCATTTTGGAAACAAAACCCACTCCTACATCCAGGTGGGTTTTCTACAGCAGGATGAGGGTCTGTTTTGTTTTGTTTGTTTGTGTGTTTTAATATTAAACATTAAATGAAAGATTTCTTGGGAAGAAAAAACAGCATATTTTATAGTATATGATTAACCTTATTATGTATAAAATCAGCCTGCTCAAAAGCCTTACAGGGTTTTCTTTAACTCTAAAAATTGATTAGTGTTTTGCTCATAAAAGTTAAAACATTGTGAAAATGCATAGCACTTGCCTCTCTTTGTTTAACAAACATAACACTTCTAGAAAACCTATATAAATACTTTCTTTACAATTAGTATTGTCCCAAGAAAAAAACTGCTAATCAATTATTTAAAACCCTGCCTTGTTAAGCACATTCTGAACCGTTATGCGCATTCTAAAATGTTATGCACATTCCAAACAGTTGTTATGCACAGTTCAAATGTCATACAATTTTAAATTTCTCATTTATTCTACACCTAGCTACTTACTAACCACCCAGTGCCCAAAGTCATATGTTTTACCTTTCAAAAGTCTGGAAATTAGATTTTGATATGTAAGTAGAACAAAGAAATGGCAAGATTTTTTGTTTTCTCTTCAGTGAGGAGTCTCTCACTCCAGTGTAAAACATATACTATAAAAAATAAAATATGGGCAACCACACAACTTTCATGTGTTTCCATCTTGAGGTCGAGATGACAGCATGGACCTCTCGAGCTTCACTTTGAAAGTTCATATGCTGTCATCTCAGCCCCTCGATGGAAACACAGCCTTGTTGTGTATGGTTGCCCATACATTATTCTCTATATTTTAGGTTTCAAACCATTAACTACACAAAATTTACATGTACAACCATGCACATTGTACTGTATTTCCATCTCAGTGTTCTGGTGACATTAGGATCTGTTGAGCTTTGCTTTCATGGTCCCTTTGATGTCATCATAAGCCCTCAATGGAAACACTTTGTTGTGCATAGTTGCCAATTCATTATTCTCTATGCTGCAAATAAATTATTTGATTTATGTGAAAATCTATATAAGGGTTTGAAATTTGATCATCTAAACAACAATAGTTATACACTGGCATGACTTTGTTTCTCTCTTTAATTTTTTTCTTAGGAATCAGACAATGGCTTATTACCCTATATTCACTTTAGAGATATAGTAGCCAATTGTCATTTTTCCTTAATATATTTGGGAAAGTTCTCTGGGCCGGATCGACATCTAGGAAAAGGATACTTATAAGAATCTGTTGAGAGCATTCCAGTAAAGGGAGTCAAATACTGGATCTGGGTGTTAATGTGAGTTTAAGTTCTGCAGGAAAGGGTCCCAGATAAGATTTAATTTGAATATATCTCCTTCTTGACTATAAAATATTCTTTCTAAGCTGACGCAGTCCACTAGAAGGTTTAGCCAGTGCTTCACATGTGGAGCTTCACTATGCTCCCAGTTTTGTAGTACTAACTTTTTTGCATTAATCAGAGCTATACTCAAAATTTTTACCTTTTCATTATTCCAGTCTCCTATTTGTGCAAAGCATTTACCGAAAATTAAGATTCTGGAGTCAAAAGGAATGTTACGTCCCAGTACCATACTAATTATTTAGCAAACACCTTTCCAGTATTCTACTAAGGCAGGACAAGTGATAAACATGCTGTATATAGTAGCAACCCAATCCAACTTAAGCATCTAGGACATTTATTTGATATTCTGTTTTCTATTTAGTCTCTCGGGGGTATAATATACTTTGTCAAAGTTATATTAATTATTAAAGCGAATTTGCTTCAGTTTATTATTGGATATGTCCTATGTTGTAGTTTTGATTTCTTCCCATTTTTTTTATCAAAGATAGCTCCGGGATCCTTTTGCCAAGCAAGATATGTTTTTTCCAAAGATGCAAGGTGCTTTCCTACTAGGATACTGTATAGATTCCCTATTAGTTTTTTGTTTGACGTTTTGTTAGTGAAGGTATCTTCTGTTTGTGATAATGTAATATCCAGATTATTTTTTATTTTATTTTATTTATTTATCTCTCGGATTACAAAGACCTTTGAGCCAGGGGCTGGTTTACAAAGGTTCCACGTCAAAGCAACATTAGAAACAATACATAATGGGATAATACAAAGCAATTAAAACATACTGAACTGCAGGACAGTAAAATTACAGAGAAAGTGTCATTTGAAGGAGTCATGAGGGTTAAAGGTATATATAAACAACATCAGGATTCCAGAAAAATTATAAAAATTAAAAATAAGCAGGTGCATCGTAAGTGCAGTCAGGAACCCTGACTTTGTCTGTTTCAGGACAGGATAGAGGAGGGTTGTGGAAAGGATCAGCCAGTACTGGGATATAACACTGAGTTTGTCAAGCATGGATGGGGGAGAAGGGCAGGGAAGGGTGGGGTGCTGGGAGCCAGATGACAAGGGAGGCGGGCAGTACACCATGTGTGTGACTAGTTGGGACATTCGCCCTGCATATTACCTACCCTCTCTTTAACAAAATCGCTTATTTGCAGATATGTCAGGTATATCCTCCTCTACATTTACTTTCTTTAAGAGATATGAGGTCAATAAAATGATCACTTTATAAAGATGTTTCAGTTGGTATGTACCCCCTTTTTTCCCAGATCTGTACAAAGAGGTTATATTTTATAGTTAAAATTCTACTGATTTATTTATTATAGAAGAAAGGTAACACTTGTTTCCACTGCAGAGCTCTATAAGCTTCCTGCCACACCTTAGCTGTCAGTTTAATTGTGGTAAGACATGAGCTAAGCTTATTATTCTTTACTAAATCAGAGCATAAAGCTCCAGTTATGTCTTTGAATGGGGATGCCATCTCTTCTATATTTATCCAGCTTGGTTTGTTTTTAGAGTCAAACCGTCTTCCAATTTGTTCCAGCTGAGAGCATAGTAGTAAAGTTGGAAATTTGGTAAGCCCAGGCCCAGATTCATAGGTCAATGTGATTATGCAACTGAATGAGATAATATGAGATGATTCTTGTGTAACTTGATTTGCTTTGTGGCTTTCTGCCTCTCTATCCATGGGATATACCACCCTGTAGGGGTACGATGCAAGGAACCCTAGAAGAGGGCTCCCCCTTACAGGTGCCTGGAATGAATGAGTCACTAAAGGTAGGTTAGGAAGAAGTCCACGGGGAAGAGAGATGAGCTGCTGGAGGAGGAGGAGGGGTGGATGGTGGACAATGAAAAAGAATCCTGGCAAAGCCCAGGATGTTGTGACCTTTTAAACTCGATGGGGGAGTGATGTTGTTGCTCTGCCCATCGAACCTCAGGCTTAAAGCCCTCTCATTCGATGTGCTTACATGACTGAATGAGATAATATGAGATGATGTTTGAGTAACTTGATTTGCTTTGTGGCTTTCCACCTCTCTATCCATGGGATATACCACCCTGTAGGGGCACAACACAAGGAACCCTAGAGAGGTCTCCACTACAGGTGCCGGAAATGAATGAGTCGGCTAAAGGCAGGTTAGGAAGAAACCCAAAAGAATATCCAAAGATGTCAGGCTTCAAAGAGGCAAGGATGATGAATGAATTCGTGAAGAGAAGGGCTAATGTCCTAAAGAGAGAGGGGAACTCTGCCACACCATCCTCCATCTAACAGTGGAACCCAACTAACTAACTAACAAGAAGAAAGCACTAACTTAACTAATATTATGACCATTGGCATGGAGGAGAGGAAAACCCCTTTGAGGAGGAAACCTCTAGGGATCCAAGGCCTAGGTCGCCTTCCCTCCAGGCTGACGACGTTTGATTAGAGGACATATGTTGGTAAACAGAATGGTTCATAGATGAGGGATATAAATAGGGAGGATATGATGGGATAGGTAAAACTCCAAAGAAGCACAGATTAAATAAGGAACATGAGGTAGCAGGGACCCAAGGAGGTATGTTTGAGTAGTCGATGAGAGATAGTAGATCAGAGGAGCAAGGATGGGAGGAAGTAAATCCATGTATGAGTCAGAGAAGCAAGGTATCCAGATGTGCTCATG